>OZ018325.1:3991653-4617111 GCA_963969495.1 Ceratothoa steindachneri | reverse complement strand
CAGAAGACTGTCCATTTACCACCACCCGTTGCCGTCTGCCACTTAGCCAGTTCTCGATCCAGCCGGCTACCTTTCCGTCTATGCCAAGCGCTCGCACTTTCCGGAGAAGGCGGCAGTGTGGTACCTTATCAAAGGCTTTCTGAAAGTCTAGGTAGACCACATCCACCGCCTTGTCCCGATCGTGCTCACTGAAAACGAAGTGGAAGAATTCTACAAGGTTCGTCAGGCATGACCGTTGCCTTCGGAAGCCGTGCTGGGAACTCCTCAGTAGCAGGTTTGACTCTAAATACGACGTCACTTTGTCCACCATGATGCTTTCCATGAGTTTACCGACTATCGAAGTCAGACTGATAGGTCGGTAGTTCGACGGTTGGTTGCGGTCTCCTTTCTTGAAGATAGGAGTCACCTCCGCCTCACGCCAGTCTCTAGGAACGCATCCAGTCCGGATTGACATGTTAAAGATAGCGCACAGATGTCGTGATACTTCATCGCACACTTCCTTCAACACTTTAGGTAGAAACCCGTCGGTCCAGGGGACTTATTCGTCTTTAGGTCAGCGATCTTTTTCTTTATTTCTCCTTCGGTGAAGTCCATTGCCTCTAGCTTTTCCCCCGAGTAGGAATCCGTCGGCTGGGGAATGGGACCACACTCTTCAGTAAACACTGAAGAGAAGTAGTCGTTGAGGAGGTTAGCATTTTCTGCATCTGAAGGCTTTAATGTCCCCTCCTCATTCCTCAAAGGGCCAATCGTTCGACGGATTGGTTTACGGCTGTTCACATATCCAAAAAACTCCTTGGGATTCTCTTTACAGAGTCTCGCCACTCGGAGTTCCTCAGACCGCTTAGCCGCCCCTTATGCTGGACTTCACTCTCCTGGCTAGCCTCCGGTATTCGTCAAAGTCACCCGAGATCTTCGATTGCCGGTACACATTTCTCTTCTCCCTAAGCAGTTGGCCGATTTCTTGATTAAACCACTTTGGTTGAACAGAAGACCGACGGGGGCATTTCAGAGGGATAAAACGCGATTGAAGACTCATGAATGTGGTTTTGAAACTGTTCCAAGAGTCTTCAACAGCATCGCACTCTTCTAGCCTCACGTCAGTCAGTCCCGCGCGTAGACCTGCAAAGTCTGCTCTTCTTAAATCCAGTTTCCTTGATTTACTAATTGCAGGCTCTGCCTTGGGGACTTTGACTACAAATCTAATTAGTCGGTGGTCACTGCCACCGAGCTCTTCGCCAACAGAGAGGTCCTCAACGATGTCATCCTCAGAGGTGAAAACCAAGTCGAGGATATTGTCTCCTCTCGTTGGCTCTCTCACCCATTGAGTGAGGAACTCGTTGTTCGTGAACTCCAGGAGTAGTGCGTTCTCGCCACAGGGTTCTCTGGTTTCCCAGTCCAACTTGTGTGTTGAAATCACCCATGACGATACACACTCTGTCTTCGACAAGTTCTCCTAGTAGCTGGTACAGATCTCTGTCCTTTTCAACGAGTTGGGCACGAGTTCTATAAAGCACCAGGGTCCTATATTTGGCAGGACCTATCTCTAGGTCAACACCTAGTAGTTCATGGTCGGATACGATGTTGCAATCCGTCGAGTTGAGAGTATCCTTGACATACAACATCACACCGCCACCTTCTCTGTCTGGCCTATCTTTCAAGAAGAGCTGGTAACCGGGAATCGTGAATTCGCCTTCAAAGTCTCGGTTTAAGGTTTTTATCCACGATTCTGTTATGGCTACCATTTCGGGTTCTTCCGTCGCTACGAGGCCACGGAGCTCAGGAAACTTGTTCCTGATTGACCTCGCATTGAACAGAAGAACTTTCAGGGAGTCCCCGACTGTAGGACTCCCTACGCTCTTCCGTTTCCCGGCTTGTTTGTTTGTGAGGCACCCCTTTTTGCGACCTCTGAGAAGGTCATTCCTGGAGTGACACGGGCATACTGGCGTACGTCCGCCCTCACTCTGGGCCGGATACTCCTTTCGGTCCTCTCTACGACATCCTGGATCATGTTCGACAGAAAGGCCTTTCCTTTAAAGGAAAGATGTACCCCATCCCTTTGGTAGAGATCATTTCTACCATAAAAGGTGCGGTACGGGTCCACAAAAAAGACCCCCTCTGCCGTACACAAATCTGCCAGGCGCCGGTTTAAAGACACATTCATCGAGTGAGCGGTCCGTGTTGGACCTCTCCTCGGGAGCATCCCGACTACCACGCGCTTGCGGGTTTTCAGCCCACAGTCGTCCACGGCACCCATGACCGTGTGGAGGATTTTATCTGTAGGGCCTACCCTACCTCCTCTCAGGTAGAGGTCGTTTCCACTGACCATCACAGCAACGACTGAGCTCTCAGAAATCTGTGATTTCTCAGCCTCTACTCTGATGTGGTGGTTACCACATCCTGGCAGGCAGCTTACCTTAACGCTTGTGCGAAGGCGGGCTGCTAGCAGGGGCTGCAGGTCCCGTGCCTGGGAATCGCCCACAAGAATGACCCTGGCACATTTGCCTGCTGAGCTCGGATTCTTTATTTTCTGAGGCAAGCTCTCCGATTCCTCTCTCTTCCCCATCATGGTCTTTTCAGGCTTTTCTTTTTCTTCTTCCTCTTATTCTTCTTCTTCCTCTCTATCATCTTTTCCCCCTTGTCATCCTTTTCATTAACTTCTTCTACCATTTCTTCTTCTAGAGAGAGAGAGAGAGAGAGAGAGAGAGAGAGAGAGAGAGAGAGAGAGAGAGAGAGAGAGAGAGAGAGAGAGAGAGAGAGTAACAAGGAGTAACAAGGAAAGTAAGTACCCTAGGAGACCTTACGGTCCATTCAAAGAGGGTACCTTTGGACTAGCAATTGAGCGGGTGCATGGCTGCTCAATTGTTTTGCGTCCATAAACGGCCACTTTTCAAGACTTTGTCTAGTCTTGACTTGAACTGGTCAACAGATTCACCGTTGACAACTTCCACTGGAAGTGCGTTCCACATACCGCAGATACTGTAAGTGAAAAAATTTCCACACAGATTGCGGTTGTAACGCTTCAGTTCAAGTTTGAAGCCGTGATTGCGCGTTCTGTTCTCACTCAGTGTGAAAAGAGAGAGAGAGAGAGAGTTACAAGGAGTTACAAGGAAAGAAGGTACCCTAGGAGACCTTACGGTCCATTCAAAGAGGGTACCTTGGGACTAGCAATCGAGCGGGCACATGGCTGCTCAATTGTTTTGCGTCCCTAAACGGCCACTTTTCAAGACTTTGTCTAGTCTTGACTTGAACTGGTCAACATTTTCACTGTTGACAACTTCCACTGGAAGTGCGTTCCACTTACCGCAGATACTGTAGGTGAAAAAGTTTCCACACAGATTGCGGTTGTAACGCTTCAGTTCAAGTTTGAAGCCGTGATTGCGCGTTCTGTTCTCACTCAGTGTGAAAATATCCCGGTAGTCAACATTGTCGAACCCTCGAAGTATTTTGAAAACTTCGATGAGCTGACCACGCAGTCTACGGGTTTCCAACGAAAACAGATCTAATTCCCTTAGTCTATCCTCATAACTTTTATGTCGGATAGAGGGAATCAGTTTGGTTGCCCTGGCTTGTACGCGTTCCAACCTTGCGATGTCCTTTCGAAACGAAGGACTCCAAAATTGTACGGCATACTCCAGGTGCGGCCGAACTAGGGAGTTGTACAGACAAAGTACTATCTCCCTGTTACGGTATCCAAACTGGCGCTTTATGTAGCCTAACATCCTTTGGGCTTTCTTCTCTGCCTCAATGCACTGTTTCGAGAACTTGAGGTCGCTAGTGACAGTAACACCCAAGTCCTTCTCAGTGTCACTCGATTCGAGAGCAGTGCCCTTAAGGATATACTGAGATTGGGGATTTCTGTGACCGATATGCATTACTTTGCACTTGTTCACGTTGAACGGCATTTGCCACGTGTCCGACCACTCCCCAATCTTCCCAAGGTCTTCCTGCAGGCGGGCAGTATTTCCATCCTTTGCAACGTTCATACCAAGCTTGGTATCGTCGGCAAATTTGGAAATCTTGGCAACCATGTCACCGTCCATGTCGTTGACGTAGATGATGAATAGTAGTGGTCCCAGGACAGAACCTTGAGGCACTCCGCTAGTAACGGGCACCCACTCAGAAGCCTGTCCATTCACCACCACCCGTTGCCGTCTGCCCCTTAGCCAGTTCTCGATCCAGCCGGCTACTTTTCCGTCTATGCCCAGCGCTCGCACTTTCCGGAGAAGGCGGCGGTGTGGTACCTTATCAAAGGCTTTCTGAAAGTCTAAGTAAACCACATCCACCGCCTTGTCCCGATCGTGCTCACTGAACACGAAGTGGAAGAATTCCACAAGGTTCGTCAGGCATGACCGTTGCCTTCGGAAGCCGTGCTGGGAACTCCTCAGTAGCAGGTTTGACTCTAAATACGACGTTATTTTCTCTACCATCATGCTTTCCATGAGTTTACCGACTATCGAAGTCAGACTGATAGGTCGGTAGTTTGACGGATGGCTGGAGGATCCTTTCTTGAAGATCGGAGTCACCTCCGCCTCACGCCAGTCTCTAGGAACGCATCCGGTCCGGATTGACATGTTAAAGATAGCGCACAGATGTCGTGATACTTCATCGCACACTTCCTTCAACACCTTGGGTAGAAACCCGTCCGGTCCAGGGGACTTATTCGTCTTTAGGTCAGCGATCTTTTTCTTTATTTCTCCTTCGGTGAAGTCCATTGCCTCCAGCTTTTCCCCCGAGTAGGAATCCGTGGGCTGGGGGATGGGACCACACTCTTTAGTAAACACTGAGAAGAAGTAGTCATTGAGAAGGTTAGCATTTTCTGCATCTGACTGAGTTAATGCACCCTCCTCGTCCACTAGGGGCCCAATCCTACGATGGATTGGTTTACGGATATTTACATAGCCGAAGAACTCCTTGGGATTCTCCTTGCAGAGTCTCGCCACTCGGAGTTCCTCAGTACGCTTAGCCGCCCTTATGCTGGACTTCACTCTCCTGGCTAGCCTCCGGTACTCGTCAAAGGCACCCGAGATCTTCGATCGCCGGTACGCATTTCTCTTCTCCCTAAGCAGTTGGCCGATTTCTCGATTAAACCACTTTGGTTGAACAGAAGACCGACGGAGGCATTTTAGAGGGATGCAACTTGATTGAAGACTCATGAATTTATTTTTGAAATTGTTCCACGAATCCTCAACCTCTTCGCATACCGCTAGCTTTACATCAGTCAGCCCAGCACGAAGGCGTGCAAAGTCTGCTCTTCTCAAGTCAAGTTTCCTTGATTGACTGGCAACAGACCTTACCTTCGGGATCTTGACGGTAAATCTAACTAGCTGGTGATCACTGCCACCGAGCTCTTCGCCTACAGAGACATCCTCAACAAAATTATCCTCAGAGGTGAAGACCAAGTCGAGGATATTGTCTCCTCTCGTCGGTTCTCTGACCCATTGAGTGAGGAACTCGTTGTTGGCGAACTCCAGGAGTAGCGCGCTATCGCCACAGGCTGCTCTGGTTTCCCAGTCAACTTGTCTGTTGAAGTCGCCCATAACGATGCACACTCTGCCTTGAACCAGCTCACCCAGCAGCTGGTACAGTTCTCTGTCCTTCTCAACGGGTTGGGAAGGGGGTCTGTAAAGCACCAGGGTCCTGTATCTGACAGGACCTATCTCTAGGTCAACGCCTAGGAGCTCGTGATCGGATATAATGTTGGAGTTCGTAGATTTGATTGTATCCTTGACATACAACATTACACCGCCACCCTCTCTGTCTGGCCTATCTTTGTGGAAGAGTTGGTAGCCAGGAACCGTGGATTCGCCTTCAAAGTCTCGGTTTGACTTTTTTATCCACGATTCTGTTATGGCTACCATTTCGGGTTCTTCCGTCGCTAGAGGCCACGGAGCTCAGGAAACTTGTTCCTGATTGACCTCGCATTGAACAGAAGAACTTTCAGGGAGTCCCCGACTGTAGGACTCCCTATGCTCTTCCGTTTCCCGGCTTCTTTGTTGGTGAGGCACCCCTTTTTGCGACCTCTGAGAAGGTCGTTCCTGGAGTGACACGGGCGTACTGGCGTACGTCCGCCCTCACTCTGGGCCGGATACTCCTTTCGGTCCTCTCTACGACATTCTGGATCATGTTCGACAGAAAGGCCTTTCCTTTAAAGGAAAGATGTACCCCATCCCTTTGGTAGAGATCATTTCTACCATAAAAGGTGCGGTACGGGTCCACAAAAAAGACCCCCTCTGCCGTACACAAATCTGCCAGGCGCCGGTTTAGAGACACATTCATCGAGTGAGCGGTCCGTGTTGGACCTCTCCTCGGGAGCATCCCGACTACCACACGCTTGCGGGTTTTCAGCCCACAGTCGTCCACGGCACCCATGACCGTGTGGAGGATTTTATCTGTAGGGCCTATCCTACCTCCTCTCAGGTACAGGTCGTTTCCACTGACCATCAGAGCAACGACTGAGCTCTCAGAAATCTGTGATTTCTCAGCCTCTACTCTGATGTGGTGGTTACCACATCCTGGCAGGCAGCTTACCTTCACACTAGTGCGAAGGCGGGCCGCTAGCAGGGACTGCAAGCCCCGTGCTTGAGAATCACCAATAAGGGTGACTCTTGCACATTTGTCAGCAGGCGACTTATTCTTTCCTCTCGGAAGCGACTTGCCGCTTTCCTCTTGTATCTCTGCATTTTTCTTTTTTTTCTTCCTCATCTTATTTTTCTTCTCTTCATTTGTTTTCTCTTCTTCCGTTTCTCTTTTCTCTTCTTCTCTTTCCACTTTCCCATGCGCACCAGTAGCGCTCGAATCCTCTACACTGGGGTGAGCTGCATTATGGTCCTTTTTCTTCTTTTTCTTTTTCTTCTTCTCATTGGCTCCGCATGGCAGAAGTGGGACTGCCAATGCAGTTTCACCTCCTTGGGCTGGAGTCACATCGGCGGAACCACCCAAGTCAGTGGGACTTTCGTCTCGAGCTTGAGCCGACTGGGCCTCTAGTTTAGAGGCTAGCTCTAGGATCTTTTCCTCGAGACGCCGAATCTGAAGCGCGTGCTGCGTTTCTAGGGTCTGCAGTTTATTTTCCAGCGCCCTAGATTTTTCTTCAGAGGCTGTGAAGAGATCCTTGAGTTCATTGCAGCATGCCACTGCCTCTCGGATCTCTCCTTTAAGGATGCAATCAGTGCATATACTTCCCGGGTGGCATTTCGAAAAACATCCTTCCGGGAAGTCCACGCACCACTTATCCTTCTGGCATATCGCACATGTATATTTAAGTGCAGCTGGACCTTTTTTCCCTGTCATTTTAAACACTTTCTCTCTTTCAAAACTTTGTAACCAATCAATAGAAAAAAGGGGGTTGGTGAGTTCTCCCCGCGTGAGTCGCTCCCGCCTATCGATCGGAGACGTTTCGGATCTTTCAGAAGGCACGCTCCATGTGCTGCTGTTCGTCCGACCGAGTCGTCAAGCCTCGGCGTGCCGTGGCTCCCAACCAAGCAGCACAGACGGTTCCCGAAGGGGCCATCGATTTGTCACCAGGTGAACAACAACGAAGCACGCCCCTTACTAAACTCCTACTAGTTCCCTTCACAACGGCCAGGATCTCGGAGCAGCGTTCAATGGATATCCCGCTCCACCAAGAGACTCGACCCAGGGCTTTTTATTGGCCTGGCAACCAACCTGGGAACAAAGGGCCGTCACCTCGGACCGATGCTACCAGAGGAACCCGTCAACGGGCACTGGGAACGGTCAATAATTACGCGCCAGGGAAGGGGTTAACGGGGCACTACCCTCATCCCATTCATCGTGCCCCAACGCCTAGGACACCTCTAGTCCTAGTCTCTCGCAACCAGTGAGTGTCGATTGGCGTTGTTTATAGAGGTTCCAAAGCCTCTCTTCTGACGCATGAGGTAGCTGCCAGGTCCTTATATGTAGATAGAGGAAGAAAAGAGAAACAGGGACATGATAGGAGTAGGCTTTTTTTTGTTTTTTTTCTTTTTGTATAAGTGGGAGAGATAGAATAAAAGTAAAAAAAGAGAAGGATAGAGTAAAAAAAAAGGAAGGAATGACGCACTTAGTCTGGAATCTCGTTTTCGACCAAATCGACAAGGGAAGCCCTACCAGGGGTACCCAGAAGAGGTACCCCCGCCGACATAGCTCGAAAAGTCAAAGGTACACACAAGCTCTCTTCCCGCGACAAGGGGGCGTCACCTCTCCCTCTACATTCTTTGAAGAGAGAGAGAGAGAGTGAGAGAGAGAGAGAGAGAGAGAGAGAGAGAGAGAGAGAGAGAGAGAGAGAGAGAGAGTGTGTGTTACAAGGAGTTACAAGGATAGTAAGTACCTCAAAAGAACATTCGTTCCATTTCAATGGAGGTACTTATTTTTTTGTATTTATTTGCTACATCCAAACTTTTTATTATGCTACTTGTGCTACATTATGCAAGAGTTAACTCTTTTTTGTCAATTTGCTGTTCTCTCATAACTTACTTATTCTATATAATATTTTACATGCTAATATATATATATATATACATTCAACTTAGATTAGGGTTTCTCGTCCAATATTAGAACATAAACTCGTTCTTTGTCTTTGGTTAATGATTCTGAGCTATAAGGAATATTTACAACATATTCATGTCAAAAAGCATTTTATTATGATTGCATACAATAAATATATTTTATAATAAATACAATTAATATTTTGTAAATCTTAAAATTAGCATACAAATTTTATTTTAACTTATTAGTCACGTCACATATTATGTTAGATTTCTTAAAATTTTGTCTAATTTCTTTTTAAAATTTTCTACTGTATTACATTTCACTACATCCTCTGGTAATTGATTCCACTTATTCACAATTTTATACGCAAATGAGTTCCCACATATATTTGTGCGAAAATTCTTGGGTTTTATTTTCATTCCGTTTGATCGCGTAGTAGATGTGCTAAACTGAAACCAAATATTAGAGTCAACATTTTCTATTCCTTTTAGTATTTTAAACATTTCTATTAATTCACCTCTCAATCTTCTTGTTTCAAGGCTGAATAAATTTAATCTTTCTAATCTTGTTTCATAATTATAATTCCTTAGTTCTGGAATCAATTTCGTGGCTCTGGCTTGTACTTTTTCTAACTTCTCAATATCTTTTCTTAAGTAAGGAGACCAGGCTTGGGAACAATATTCTAATTGTGGCCTTACTAGTGCATTGTACATATTCAGAATTGTAATCTTATTTTTGAAAGTGATTTGGCGTTTTATATATCCAAGAATCCTTTGCGCTTTCTTTTCGACTTCGATGCACTGCCGTGAAAACTTTAGATCGTTTGTAATGTAGACACCTAGGTCTTTTTTATTTTCAGTTTCTTTGATTTCATTGTCGAACAGTTTGTATTCTCTCCTTGGATTATTATAACCAATATGCATTATTTTTCACTTTTCAAGATTTAAGGGCAATTCCCATTTTTCCGTCCATCTTACTATTTTATCAATATCATTTTGAAATTCTTGAACGTCCTGTTCAGTAATTATCCCTTTTCCTAATTTACAATCATCAGCAAACTTAGAAATTTTCGATAGTAGGCCATCATCTATATCATTAACGTACATAATGAATAGTAACGGGCCAAGGACAGAGCCTTGCGGGACGCCACTACAAACGGAAACCCATTCTGACGCTTGTCCGTTTATAACTACTCGCTGTTTTCTATCCGTAAGCCAAGTTTCCATCCATTTTGCAATTTCGCCTTTTATTCCAAAGGCTCTTACTTTACACATCAACTTCTTATGCGGAACTTTATCAAATGCCTTTCGGAAGTCTAGATACAAAATGTCAACCGATCTATTATTGTCGTACAAGGTATTTATATAGTGAAAAAACTCTAGTAAATTTGTGAGGCAAGATCTCTTTCTCCTGAAGCCATGCTGAGAATCATTTAGGAGTTTATTCTTTTCTAAATGCTCTACAATTGTATTGGAAATGTGAGTTTCAAGGAGTTTCCCAACTACGGAAGTTAAACTTATAGGGCGAAAATTGCTGGCAGTCTCTTTACATCCATTCTTAAATATTGGCGTTACATTTGCCATCTTCCAGTCTTGAGGAACAATTCCACTCTCTAGGGGTAAATTGAAAATTTGCGTAAGATGTTCTGCTACTTGATTTATGACTTCTTTTAAAACTCTTGGGTATATTTTATCCGGTTCCGGGGATTTAAATTTATTCATCTTCTCTATTAGTTTCTTTGTGTTGTCGACACTGCATCGAACCGATTCGAGTGGTATAATATTAGCCATTTCACGTGTTTCTGTATAGTCATACGAGTTACACTCTTTTGTGAAAACAGATACAAAATATTCGTTGAGAGTGTTTGCTATTCCAATATCATCGAACTGCAAATTATTGTACTTATCTCTTATTGGGCCCATATTGTTCTTATGGGTTTTCTGCTGTTTACTAAGGCAAAGAACTCTTTAGGATTATTTTTGCAATTTTGAGCTGCTCTTATTTCTTCATTTCGTTTTGCTCTTGTAATCTCGGCTTTAACTTTTCTTCTCAATTCCAAATAATGATTCCTGTTTTCTATGTTATGGTTGTATTTTAGCCTTTTATATGTTTTATCTCTGTTTCTAATGAGTTTCATAATTTCTTGAGATAGCCATTTCGGTTTATTAACATTTTTATCTTTAATAACAGCCAGTGGTATGAATTGAAACTGTTTGTTGAGAAGATTGTTTTTAAATTCATGCCATGCTACGTTTATTTCTTCATTATTTATCCTAAAAGTGCTCAAACTCTTTCTTAGTTCAGCATAATTTGCCCTTTTGAAATTAAGTTTAGCGGTGGTGTCATTTTGTAGGACACGTGGTATATTAATTTCAAAATCTACTGCGTTATGATCACTATTTCCTATTCTGTCTCCAACATTTAAATTTGAAATCAATTCATCGTCTGATGTTAACACTAAATCCAATATGTTTTCATCTCTTGTTGGTTCTTTCACCCACTGAGTCAGGAAATTATCCTCAATAAAATTAATCAATCTTTGTCCTTCTGAGTCTGCAGTTTTGTTAGGCCAGTTTATTTTAGCACAATTAAAATCTCCAATGATCACTGATAACTTGTCTTTACAAATGTTCGTTAAGTATTCATAAAATTGGTCATCTGTCTCCCGGAGCTGATGTGGACTCCTATAAACTAAAATAACATATAGGTTCTTTTTTTGGTTTATTTTAACCGTTACCATTTCAAAAACAGAGTCAGTGTTACATTCTACAGGGTGCAAATCTTCGCGTACATATAAAAGAACACCTCCACCTTCTCTCTGTAATCTATCTTTATGAAATAACTTGTATCCTTTTAACTGGAATTCTGAAATAATATCACGTGACTCTGTATGTATCCATGTCTCAGTTATTCCTATGATGTCGTACTTTTTGGTCAATACCAGCGCTCTGAACTCCGTAAATTTGTTTTTAATTGATCTTGCGTTAAAGAATAGAGTTTTTAATGTGTTTAACTGATTTCTTCTGAATTGGGGCTTCGATCGTTTCCCTGTGGTTCTTGACTTGGTTCTTTATTTTTCATTAAATTTCGTAGGTTAGTTTGTAGCAATTCTCCATATTTCATTTTACCTTTTGTGGAGAGATGGATGCCATCCTGAGAAAACAAGTCTTTGTTGTGGATGAAAAGTAGCCAGGGGTCAATAAATTTAACATTCTCCTTCTTGCAATGATCTTCTAGACGATGATTTATCCCAATTGCTCGACTTAGATTTTCGTATCTCTCGTAAATTCTTGGTAGCACCCCAACAACAATTGCATTATCCGTTTTGGTCTTGATTGTTTTTATCATTTTCTTGTAGTCATTCATTATGCTTTCCGAACCTTGATAGTTTTTTCCGTTGAACACATCGTTGCTTCCAACATTCGCTATGATTTGACTCTCTTTGCTTTTCATCTCAAAGTTGTTTAATTGTTCTGTTAATTGCTCAATCTTTATTCCTGGATAGCATCGGAATTTGCGCTTTTTGATGTTCCAACTTCCAAAGTGATCGATTTGATTCCGAATTATTGAGTCACCAGCTAAATACGTTTCTTCCTCTTCTTCGTAGGACAATATATCATATCTATTTTTGGTTGAGATTGTTGTTTTTTTCTGAATGATTGGTTTGAATGGGCGCTTATTTCTGACTTGGATGAAATTGTCCTCGTCTTTTATGTTTGATGTATCAATTTTGTTAGTGAGAATTGCGACTTCTTGTTCCAGTTTCACGATTTTAGTATCTACTCGAGCTATTCTGGTTTCATCTTCTGTTTGACAAGCGCAGTTCTTTAATTCGAGGGCATTGATGCGGTTTTCCATAGAGCTTATTACAGACATCCATTTTGCCTTTTCGATATCAAATTTTTCTTTTATTTTGCAGAATTCGCATACACTTCTCGACGTGATATTCTCAAAGCATTGTTCTTGAAAATCGATGATCCAACGTGTATTCTTGCATTTAAAGCAACAATGCTTTAATTTGAGGGCTCCGGGAATCCTTCTTTTTTATAATAACCTCACTTTTCTTCACTTTTCTTCGATTTCACTTATGTACACTTATACTTGACCACACCGTTTTATGCTTGATTCAATACACGTTAATTAAACACTTGATCCTACGGTAGCGAAAATTGGTATTTAGAACTTCACTTTATATTAAAAAAATTGCTAAACAATATGATAAGTACACTTACTTACAAATTTTAATTGCAAAATAGATTTATTATTACAGACTGGTCGATTTTAAAAAGGACGTGCTAAAAACCAATGCCTATCAACCGTTAAATATCAACCGAAATGAAATCTATAATTCACTAAATCGAAGAGATATAACTTGTATTATAGAAAAATTAGTATTTAAAACTTATCTTTATTCCTGAAAAATCACTAACAAATAGGGAATATATACTAAATAAATTATGATTTTAGAACGAAATATTTTTAGGAAATTACTCGCTTAGAGAGAAAGATGAAGCAAAATGGCGCTGGCAGAAACACGAGGCAGATTAAGGGATTAAAAAGGCTCTGTTGTGATTTGTCAACGGCCTGTAACAGGACGGTTAGCAACAGGAAAGAACAGAATTAAACGAAAAAAGGGATAACTCGAAGATAATATTGATAAATAAAATAATTTATTAACACTCAGAAATTACTTACAGTTGGGTGTCTATTGAAGATGAGCTTAGGAGATGATGGCAAAAAAAAACAAAAAAAAACCGGCCGGATAGTGTCGATTATGTATTTATTTATATACACGCACACACACACACAAACATTTAATTGTAATTAAAATGGAACAAATCTAATTTAAAAAAGAAAAAATCACTTTAAATATAAGTAAATTATGTCAAAAAAGAATTTTAAGAATTATATTCGAGCGCGCAACACTGAACACTTGCGAACAAGACAAAGGCTGGCGAGAGAGAGAGAGAGAGAGAGAGAGAGAGAGAGAGAGAGAGAGAGAGAGAGAGAGAGAGAGAGAGAGAGAGAGAGAGAGGGAGAGAAGATGCGCGCTGCCACGCCTTCAATAGAGAGAGAGAGAGCTACAAGGAGCTACAAGGAAAATAATTACCCTAGAAGACTTTACGGTCCATACAAGGAGGGTACTTTTGGCGCAATCCTCGAAGGTGTCCATTGGCCAACCTCGATTATCACTCGCGAGGAACTTACCGATGATTTCGCAAGACTTTATCTAGTCTTGACTTGAACTTGTCAACAGATTCACTGTTCACAACTTCCGTCGGAAGTGCTTTCCAACTACCACAGATACTGTATGTGAAGAATTTTCCACACAAATCACGGTGGTATAGCTTCATTTCAAGTTTGTAGCCGTGATTTCTTGTTCTCCCCTCGCTGAGCTTGAAAATATCCCCGTAGTCCAGTCTGTCGAAGCCTCAAAGTATTTTAAACACTTCGATAAGCTGACCACGTAGTCTCCGGGTCTCCAGTGAGAACATATCTAATTCCCTTAATCTATCTTCATAACTTTCATGTCTGATAGAGGGAATCAGTTTGCTTGCACTGGCTTGCACGCGTTCCATTCTCGCGATGTCCTTTCTAAATGAAGGACTCCAAAATTGTATGGCATACTCCAGGTGTGGTCGGATGAGGGAGTTGTACAGACACAGTACTATCTACTTGTACCGAAATCTAAACTGTTGCTTTATATACCCTAAAATCCTTTGGGCTTTCTTCTCCATCTTAATACACTGTTTCGAGAACTTGAGGTCACTGGTTATAGTTACACCCAAGTCCTTCTCATTGTCGGTGGATTAAAGAGCAGTGCCCTTAAGGATATAGGGTGATTGGGGTTTTCGGTGGCCGATATGCATCACCTTGCCTTTGTTGACGTTGAAAGGCATTTGCCACGTATCAGACCACTCCCCAATCTTTCCAAGATCATCTTGCAGGCGGGCAGTATTTCAATCCTTTGCAACGTTCATACCAAGCTTGGTATCGTGGGGAAATTTTGAAATCTTGGCAACCATGTCACCATCCATGAGGTTAACGTAGATGATGAATATTAGTGGCCCCAGGACAGAAGATTAAGGCTCTCCGCTACTAACGGGCACCCACTCAGAAGCATGTCCATTCAGCACCACCCATTGCCGTCTGCTATTTAGCCAGTTCTCGATCCAGCCGGCTACTTTTTCGTCTAGGCCCAGCGCTCGCACTTTCCGGAGAAGGCGGTGGTGTGGTACCTTATCAAAGGCTTTCTCAAAGTCTAAGTATACCAGATCCACCGCCTTGTCCAGATCGTGCTAACTGAATACGAAGTGGAAGAATTCTCCAAGGTTTGTCAGGCATGACCTTTGCCTTCAGCAGCTGTGCTGGGAACTCCTCAGTAGCAGGGTTGACTCTAAATGCGACTTTATTTTGACAACCATGATGCTTTCCATGAGTTTACCGACTATCGAAGTCAGACTGATAAGTCGGTAGTTCGACGGTTGGCTAGGGTCTCCTTTCTTGAAGATAAGAATCACCTCTGCTTCACCCTAGTCTCTAGGAACATATTATGTCCGGATTGACATTTTGAAGATTGCGCTCAGGTCTCGTGACACCTGATCGCGCACTTCTTTGAACACCTTAGGTAGAAACCCATCTGCGCTAGGTAACTTATTGGTCATTAGGTCAGTGATCCTTTTTTTCTATTTCCCCTTCGGTCTAAGTCCATATACTTCAGCTTTTCCCCAGATTAGGAATCCGTTGGCTGGGTGATGGGACCACACTCTTCAGTAAACACTGAAGAGAAGTAGTCTTTGAGGAGGTTAGCATTTTCGGCCTCTGAGTGCTTTAATGTGCCCTCCTCATTCCTCAAATGGCCAATCGTTTGACGGATTGGTTTACGGCCGTTTACATATCAAAAGAACTCCTTGGGATTCTCTTTACAAAGTCTCGCCACTCGGAGTTTCTCAGAACGCTTAGCCATCCTTATACTGGACTTCACTCTCCTGGCTAACCTCCGGTATTCGTCAAAGCCACCTGAGATCTTCGATTGCCGGTACACATTTCTCTTCTCCCTAAGCTGTTGGCAGATTTCTCGATTAAACCAATTTGGTTGAACAGAAGACTGACGGGGACATTTCAGAGGGATGAGACGCAATTGAAGACTCATGAATATGGTTTTGAAACTGTTTCACGAGTCTTCAACAGCCTCGCGTCAGTCAGTCCAGCACGAAGACCTGCAAAGTCTGCTCTTCTCAAATCAAGTTTCTTCGATTTCTAGTTGCAGGCCCTGCCTTAGGGACTTTGACACAAATCTAATTAGTCGGTGGTCATTACCATCGAGCTCTTCGCCGACAGAGAGGTCCTCAACGATGTCATCCTCAGAGGTGAAAACCAAGTCGAGGATATTGTCTCCTCTCGTTGGCTCTTTCACATATTGAGTCAGAAACTCGTTGTTCTTGAACTCCAGGAGTAGTGCGTTCTCGCCACAGGGTTATCTGGTTTTCCAGTCAACTTGTGTGTTGAAATCCCCCATGACGATACACACTCTGTCTTTTACAAGTTCGCCCACCAGCTGGTACAGACTCCTGTTCTGTTCTAAGAGTGGGCAGGGGGTCTGTAAAGCACCAGGGTCTTGTATCTGGCAGAACCTCTCTCTAGGTCAACACCTAGTAGTTCATGGTCGGATACGATATTACAATCCGTCGAGTTGAGAGTATCCTTGACATACAACATCACACCGCCACCTTCTATGTCTGGCCTATCTTTCAAGAAGAGCTGGTAACCAGGAATCGTGAATTTACCTTCAAAATCTCGGTTTGAAGTTTTTACCCACGACTCTGTAATGGCCACTACTTCTGGTTCTTCCGTCACTTCGAGGCCACGAAGTTCAAGAAACTTGTTTCTCATAGCCCTTGCATTAAACAGAAGAACCTTGAGGCAGTCCCCGACTCTAGGACTCCCTACGCTCTTCCGTTTTCCACCTTTTTTCTCTGTGGTGGGGTCACTGCCCTCTTTGTGACCTCAGAAAAGGTCGTTCCTGGAGTAACATGAGTGTACTGGCGTATGTCCTTCTTTACTCGGGGCATGACACTTCTTTGGGTCCGCTCCACAACATCATGGATCATGTTTGCGAGTACAGCTTTCCCTTTAAACACAATAAAACTAAATAAAGAAACAGAACATTATCTTAAATTTTCTGCCCGTTTTTTCTTGTCATTGTGATCACAATTTGTGAGGCAAACAAATGTTAACATAAACTAGATACAAATCAAAAGCGAAATAATTTAGATAGTGAACCTATAAAATTAAAAGTATTAATAATTGCAAGTACATATACAGATAAGGAGAGGAACAAATTCATACCTGCTGTTAGCGAGTCAGGGGAATGACTAAGGAATTTACCCCAAATCGGACACGATTATTTGTAGTTTGTTGTCGGTATAATATTAACAGGTCTGAAGCTGCTTGGTTGTGGCTATTACCGATAATGACTGGCAGGTTAAGTCTGAATTTAACGTGGGCGAATGGTATTGCATATACTCCATGCAACGATTGTCATAAAGTTTATATAGGGAAAACGGGGAGAAATCTAGACAAGAGATTGTACGAACACAAAAGAGATATTAGAGTGGGCAGCGAAAGTAGTGGAATATTTTGTCATGTTAGAGACAAGAATCATACGATCGATTTCAATGGAAGTAAAATGGTATTGAAATCGGCTAACTATGTTAAGAGAAGAATCGTAGAATCGAGCTTGATATCGTCAGTTCCTAATTTAAATCTATCTGAGGGTCAATTTTCTTTTAATCTTGTAATAAGAAAGCAAATAAACAAAATAGTAAAATGTCAGCCCTTCAATATGTTTAGGCCTAACCCCCCCTCCCGCAGATTAGCCACAAGTAGGGGATTGGGGCAAAAAGAGGGGATCTTGTGTTATGCTTATATGCACTTCTCTTATATTTTCTACCCAGTGTCAGTTGAAAAAGGGTGTGAGATACACCGAAACTGTTCTGAATTAAATTGTCTTCGGAGAATGTGGTTTAATTCCTCATCTTTTCTTGCGATATTGCATTAATTTTCATCATATATATATATATATATATATATATATATATTTGTATAAATAGGTAGCATTTTTTCTTGTATGCATATTTGTTGAAGACTATCGTATATTTAGCCTTAATTAATTTTCTATGGCAAATTTCTACTTTCCTTATGATTTTCTTTTCTCCATGTTGTAGATGGTAGATTATTTCTCCTAACTTCATCTCTGTTATTTTAAGTTACTGTGTTTGGTAAAAACAAAACTTTAATTACTAAGCTTTTAAAAAGTCAAATACAAAAGGAATATAGGTATGGGTATTTCAGACGTTATATGCACCTTTTATCTAAGTACCTTTCCTAAAAGGAGCATAAATGCTGGGTTATGTGATCAAACGAAGCTTCTTTAGGAGATAGGAAAATATTGAGCTGGATTCTTTATTTCGTTGTAAATTGCGGGAACAATTCTCGAAAAGGCGAACGGTAAGGATAACTTCTTCTTTCTTCTTGACTAATGACTGCTAATAATCTTTGTGGGCTTGTACTTGGTCATATAAAGTGAGAAATATAGTAGTAGAGGATTTTAGTAGGAGAAATAGTGGGGAAAATTTTGGGTAAAATGATAAGAAAGCGAAAATGAAAAGTAGAATGAAAGAGATGCCCTGGTGATAGGGCATCTCTGGCTTTCTCTGCGTTTTGGTTTATATATATATTTTTTGTGCATATATACCTAAGTATATATATATATATATATATATATATATATATATATATATATATATATATATATATATATATATATTCCGTCGGAATAGTGGAATTACACGGAACTTTTGGGCATTGGTAGATATCTTTCATCTTCTCTCAAAAAAGTTGATGTTTTCGATTTCTACCGCCGTACTCTGTACCATCTAATTCATATTCCGATAAGGTGTCATGCAGATCATCGTTATATCGTCTTCAAATTGGACATATAAAGAGCCTTCAGTCAGAGGTTGGAGAAGGTCGATGGGGTATATGTTGTAAAGTAAGGGAGTTATTTGATGGTTTAGATCATTCATTATTCCGTCTTCGAAGTCTAAATCAAAGTTATCATTCTCTTCCATGGATATCTTAAATATATATGCCCAGAAGAGTCTGAATTTTTCTTCGATTTCTTCCGCGTCCGTAATTTCTGTATTGTCACATGTAAGTTTATGGTCTTTTGTGTCTGTCCGCCTCTTAGCCTTTTTACTGTCTACCAGAATGTACGTGAGTCGTTTTCTATATTCAGTCCGTCTACCAAATTGTCCCAAAGTACATTCAGTTGGTCTTTAATAAGAGTCATTAATTCGTCGCGTATCTGTCGTGTTTGTCTGTGCGTAGTGATGTTTGGGCCAGTGAGGTTTACTTCATTCATCCATTCCCCGTATTCCCTCGCGAGGGATTTCATTCTATGGGTTCAAGAAGGGGCAGGAAGCGTTTTATATTAACTCGGGGAATGGTTTTCTTATCGGCTTTTAATAAATAATCATTAATTTTATCCAACTCATCGTCAAACTCTTCTAGAGTTGCAATAATTAAAGGGTCAGGGTTGTAATTTTCGAGCAGTTGATATTAAATATTCCAGTTAGCGCGAGCGTAGCTCTTGCGTTCTGAAATGGGGACTTGAATGGGTAGGTTGAGATTTTAATAAGGATAGCCTGGTGGTCACTGGGGATCGGAGGGCCCGGCTCAATGAAGTAGTTGTAGGGGAAGCCAGTGCTAGTGAGCACTATGTCTAGTTTTGGGGCTGATCTATGTGTAATTGTAGAAGTCTAAATACCGCGTACATAAGTGTACGCAGAAATTCCCCGACACAAGCTGCGTGCCCCTCTCGTATTTCTATCACCGGTCTAGGATTACCTTCTCATTCGGTAACCTCGGAGGGCCGGACTAGGTGCGATCATCGTCACCAGAAGAAGATCTTCACCGTCACTTTCAAAAATACTTACGAACTCAAAGGTATCGTTAATTGAATTATCCCCTCCCCTAATTTCACCAGTTTATTTGTGAATTAGCCTTTCCATCTCGAGTCCATAACCTCGAGTATTAAAAGTGCTTAATTCAGTGTTTAACTCAATAATACTATTCCATTCGTTCTGTCGATTGCCATTAAGACGCAAGCATCCTAGTGAGTAATTTTCAAGTAATCCCCATGACATTTTGTAGACTTATTTATTCAATGCAAGATTAATCTTATTCATATTTATATACACTGTTGCTTATTTCAAATTCATGTACATTAAAGATTATTTTTGTATCTGTGTGTTTAACTATTTTGGACGATCCTTTGGCAATTATTAATCAATCCACTCGGCTTAAATCTCGATATTACACCGATCCAGCCATGATTGGCTTTTACTGAGTGGGGACACACTCAGGGGATCATCATCTTAGTTTTGATCAAAAGGGTACGCACCGAGGTTATTCTTATTCACCGGACGTGGCTAAGGTAGATGTATTAGATACACTTCGCTCCCGCTTCACCTCGGTTCGGTAATAAAATATATGTCCAGGAAGCGGGACTGGTATTACCCACTCACTAAACCTCGACAGTAATGTATGTCGGGAAATATGGTCCAATTTTAGTAGTACTTTGTCTGTCAATAAGTGTCTCTAGATTCATACCTGCTAGGTTGGTCGACGTTGATCTGAAGCAACACTCCTCGCATGGAAGCCGCCGGAAAAAAGAATGGTTCTACCATGACCACAAAGTCGCAAGAAGTTGTGAAGGGGCAAGTAACCTCTCCTTGGGGGCTGATACCCTTTTGCCAGGACCAGGGGGCCCACTGCCGTGCGGACGTCCAAAGTGAGGTATGACTCATTGAGTCCACTTATTGATCTGAAGTCAAGACCTCTTTTTACAGCTATTGCACATCCGTCGAAACGTTCTCCGCTATGATTTTTGGTTAAGAATTCGTCGGGGAAAATTTTTATCCTTTCTGTGTCATTTATCCCATGTTCTAAGATAAATATAATGTCTGGGTAACGTTGTCGTATTACGTTACCGTATAATATTTTTTTGGTATCCAATCGTCTGACTTAAAATGTAGTATTTTTAATGGCTCCATTGCCATGTACACTATAGATTCCTGTGTTTGTTCCTCTTGTTTTTTGGACTTATTCTCTTACGAGCTTAGGTCCTTATGGATTGTTTGGTGGCGTCGTTTTTTCTGTATTCGCCGTATGTTAGAATAGTAAAGGTTTCGGCTGCCAATTTTATTAAGCCTTGGAGTAAAGCTTCCTCGACTTGATTTTCACTGCAGTCGTCCGAGGTGAATTTCCCTTTGTATCTTCCGGATATTATTCCTTCTGATACATCAAGGACATCCATCTCCTTAGAGGAAAGGGGACCTTTTGGCAGCGAATACCTTCAAGTGAATTTTCTTTCAATGGTAAGTGTGCCTAGATTCCCTCTTACACGAAAAGGGTGATCTCAGGCGTGTTTGAGGCTCTGAGGTTTTCCGTGAGCGGGGTGAGTGTGCCCATTCCTCTGCCATCAGTCACCGTAACCTCACTCTTCTATTGTGTGTGTGAGTGAGTTTGCTTGTTCTGTATTTTGCGGTTTGTTTTGATTCTCAGGATGTGATTTTATATCCTTTGCTGCCTGAGCTTGGATCCTAGGATCCCTGGAGAGAACTGGGGTGTTGCTGGGGATGGGGAGCTTCTGGCAACTAGTCTCGCAATGGGGTTTGAGACTAATCTTAAGAATTTCCTCCGACCGTGGATTCTGGGGAAACCACATTTTCTGCATCCCATTATTAGTCAGAATTCTATTAAGCTCTTCTGCAAAGCATCCCGGGGAGGAGAGATTTGCAATATGAGCATAATAAATGCAACACATAATTTTGGTTGAGTTTTCATTCTTGACATGCAAATATGTTTTTGTTTCCCGAACTTTCGCCCTTTAGCTTTAGCGACCTTGGTGTAGGTATTATTTGCCCTTGCTTTCTCAGCCTGTTTGTTTTGATTTGATTTTTCTTTAATAAATATATTTTGACTGGGCAGGCCATTGACAATGTCTTATGCGCTCCTGCGCAGTTCAGGCAGTTCATGGAGGTGTTGATGCAACTTCTCCACGAATGTGAGTCTGACGAGCAGATGGAACACAGAAGAACATTCCTCCTGGGGTAGTTTACCGTGGTGTGCTCCTTGTACTTGTAGCATTTGAACCACATCTGGAGGTCAATAAACTCCTCTTGTTCGATCTGCTCAGGGCAGACACGAATGTTTAAGAGAAGCATATCTCCATCCTTGTCCTTTACTGTCATTGCCGTGCCGCAAAAAACTATTCTAAATACATGCGTATAGTCCTTGAATTTAATAACGTCTGAAACCTTCGCCCAGGTGTGTTTTTTCCACCTGCGCATGGATTTCTTTCAGGAGAAGGATAAAACTCTGATGTGACTTAATTTGTGTTGCTGTGTGCAGTTTTAGATTAAGAGTTTTTAGGCATTCTGCTGCTTGGGGTAAGGTGAGTGTTTCGCAGTAATTTTCCTTTTAGCATATAGCCGCGTATCCGTTGTGTATATCAATAAGTCTTATCAGATTCCCGGTAATCCGCTGCCATGTACAGTGTAAATATTTCACTGGTTGGGCCGACGTAGTGGCAGCCCCCATCAAATTTTGCTCGGTACTCATTGGCCAGAGTGCACTACTCTCCCCGAGTGAAGTGACTCAAGCTGTCGTCACTCGAGCGCAAGCTAGCCGCGAGGCCTCTCCCCCAACACGCCTTTTAACCCCAGAGGCTCCTTTAGAGGTTCCAACAAGTAATGCACAATTCCTCAGAGCTCAGCAGAGCTGCCCTTTACTTCAATCCCTTTGGGAAAAGGCCCGAAAGAACGAAGAGGTGATCGTTCGAGGGAACCGACCCATAAGGTACATCATTAACGACTCCCTTCTATTTCGCACCTCACGAGATGAGTCGGACCCACCTTCCAAGGTCATGTGTATTCGGCGCACACATGTAGACCAAATCATGCGAGTAGCACATGAAAGTCCCATGACCGGTCATTTCGGTCATAACAAGACTTCTCAGCGAGTATTTAAATACTTTTTTTGGCCCGGTGCAGCCAGAGATATTGCAGAATTCTGCAAAACGTGCGACTTGTGCCAGAAAACCACTGCAAAAGGTCGAATAGCCCCAGCTACCCTGCAAAGAACCCCAGTCATTTCGGAGCCCTTCTCGAGAGTCGCCATCGACCTCATCGGACCAATTCCCCCCCCTTCCGCCGAAGGTCATACGCATGTACTAACCCTGATAGACTGCGCTACCCGATTCCCAGACGTTGTCGCTCTAAAAAGGATCGATAGTATTTCTTGCTCTGAAGCCCTTATTTCCATCTTTTCTAGAGTAGGATTGCCCAAAGAAATCTTGTCAAATAGAGGCCGCCAGTTTACCTCTGAGCTCATGGAACACGTGAACACCCTGCTCCAAATCAATCCTATTTTTACCACCCCCTTCCATCCGAGCGCGAACGGCATGTGCGAAAAGTTCAATGCGACCTTAAAAAGCGTCCTCAAGAAGCTTTGCATGGAACAACCTCAAGAATGGCACCGATATTTGCCAGTTGCGTTATTCGCATGCCGCGAAATTCCACATAGGACCATCGGATTTTCCCCATTTAAGCTCTTGTACGGGAGAAACGTGCGGGGGCCCCTCAGGATTTTGAAGGAGTTATGGACAAATTTTCGTTTGTGTCCAGAATTAAGGAACACTTATTCCTTCGTCCTCGAACTAAGGGAAAGATTAAAAAGGTGTTCTGACATAGCAGTCAGAAATTCCGAAATTAATATGGAAAAGTATCGGACATACTTTGATGTAAAGGCCAAACACAGAAAACTGAAACCCGGAGATGAAGTTCTACTCTTACTTCCCTCGGATTCCCATAAACTTCTCTCCCAATGGAAAGGCCTCTACCCCGTTCAGAAAACCCACGGATCGGTCTATTACGTTATACAGACACCCGCAGGTGATAAGTTATATCACATAAACATGCTAAAAAAGTATAAACAATATAGTCGCCTTCAACGAAGAAAGGGTAATTGACGCCGTTCACCCCCCAAAAACCCTAAATATTGTTAATTTGATTTGCGTAGAGTCAAGCAAAGATTGTCCCCTCTACGTCCTCCCGTCCAAGCTGCCCCCATAAAAGAACCTTTCCCCAAGTTGGATGTAAACTCCGACCTCACCCCTGCCCAAAGGAACCAAATGATGGCGCTTTTGGAACAATTTAGTGACGTTATTTCCGAGTCACCAGGATGCTCGACTCAGTTCGAACATGATATCGCCCTCACTACGCTCGAACCTGTGCGATGTAAGCCCTATCCCGTACCAGTGCACCTAAGAGACGCTTTCAATGAGGAAGTAGACAATCTTTTGCAATTAGGGATTATGGAGCCATCCACGTCCGACTACTCTTCCCCAATAGTCATGGTTCGCAAGCCAGACCAGTCCTTTAGGATGTGCGTCGATTTTCGGAAGTTAAACACCGTCACCGTATTTGAAGCCGAGCCTCTCCCCCTAATCGACCAAAATTTATATCTCTTCGAAGGATCTGCCTACATCACTGAGATAGACCTATGTAAGGCCTATTATCAGATCCCCCTAAAGGCATCAGCGAGGAAACTAACAGCCTTTCCTACAGACAAAGGTTTAATGGAATTCACTCGTCTTCCTTTCAGCCTAGTCACTGCCTGCAGTAGCTACAACCGCACAATGCGCCGTATAATACACAGTATAAACGTTTCTTTTTATTTTGATAACGTGTATGTGGCTACACGTTCATGGAACGACCATATCTTGTCCCTCCGCCCGCTTTTAGAACGCTTAAAGCATCATGGCTCAACTATTAAACCCTCAAAATGCCATTTTTCTTATAAATACAGACACCCGCAGGTGATAAGTTATATCACATAAACATGCTAAAAAAGTATCATAGATTGGCCTGTATAAACAATATAGTCGAAAGTCATCTGGCCCTACAGAAAAAGAAGGTAAAGGCTATTGTAAATATGCCCCTACCGCGCACCAAGAAGCAATTACGGTCATTCCTCGGTGCTGCGTCATTTTACCGCCGCTTCGTACCCCAATTCGCTTCTGTAGCAGCTCCCCTAAACGATATGCTAAAAAAGAAACTCTCTGACCCCCTCCAGTGGAACTCCGACGCCGAAGCGCACTTTGAAGAACTCAAAAAGAAGCTAGTCTCCGCCCCAGTCTTAAAATTGCCGAACCCACACAAGAAATTTGGCGTAAGGACAGATGCCTCCCAACTGGGTATTGACTGCGTATTGACTGCGTATTACTCCAATGCGACAAGGACCAAGAACCCGCTCCTATAAGCTATGCGAGTCGCCGACTGACGGCTCGCGAAAGAGCATACGCTACGGTAGAATTAGAAGCTCTAGCGATTGTTTTTGGGATTACAAAATTTAGGATGTATCTGGTAGGTCGTCCATTCCTTATAGAGACTGATCATAGACCGTTAGCCTACTTAAAAACTTGTAAAAACCGAAACGGCAGGCTAATGCGCTGGTCATTTCTGCTAGCAGAGTACCGTTATGAAATCAGGTATCTAAAAGGGTCTGACAATGTACTCGCAGATAGCCTTTCGAGAAACCCAATTTCAGATAGCGATTAATAGTCAATTATTTATTTTTGTGTGTGTATCTCTTTGTATAAATAATAATTTCTTGACTGTATTCTGTATGTGTTTTTTTTGTTTTGTATATGTAAATTAGAGAAACTGACGTAGCAGTAGTATTTTGTAGCCATTAGATACTAAGGTAATTTCCTAACGGTTTTGATAAAATAACGGACTCAATTGTTCGAGTCGAGGAAGATAATTACAAATGTCCCCGGTGAAGTTAATTTTCACATTATTTCTAATTTCATGGCAGAATAATGTTCCTCGAAATAGGTAGGCGTGTGAGGGTATGGAACGTACATACTCACATGCCGCCAGACTATCGTGGGAACGAAAGAAATTTGTCGTTTGAGTTGAACTTCGTCTCCTCTCTCTCTTCCCCCACCCTTCCCCCAACTAGCGCCCGGAAGTCGTACGAAAGAACGCCTATCTCACAAAAAGCTTAAATCTTATTTACTTTCTTTATGATAGCATGGAGATTGTCCAGAAAAGGCTGCGATAAGCGGATGGTCGTGAGTGGAATCTCTCTCTCGATTTCACACAATCCGTGATATAAATAACATCGCCGTTTACCCCCCTGCAGCAGTGTCCAAAATCAACTCGCGTACCCCTCACGTTGAACGAGAGTCGTTTCCGTAACGTATCGACTACCAATGCGCCGTCGAGTCAACTTGGTCACTGTCTCAAAGTGTTCCTGGAAGTAAATCCCGCCCCACAGAGTCTGTGAATAGAAGAGTACACTCTGTTGCTCAACGTAACTTGAGTAAGGAAAGGAACATCCAAATAGTTACTGGAAGTTACTATTTGTTAGTGTCACATCCAGTTAGGAGTAAACTAACCGGAACTGCAGCCAGCATTCCTGAACCCGTCGTCTTATCCCCCCTCTCCCCGAGAACTCATGTTAACGCCACCCGAACCACCCCGTCTGGACCTGAGTAGTCGTCTCTCCAATCCATCACGATTAATGGTAATCTGTAAACCCAGTGTCCCTCTATTCTTAAATTACCTATTTAATTAACCGTGATTGATACTCCCATTGAGTGATTATAAATCTAGACGCTTAACGTCAGTGTTTAATATTTAATCCTTAATTTTGCCTGTTAACTATTGCTAATTATTATATTTGTGTAAAGTAAAGTTTATTTTGAGTACTTGTGTTTATTTGTGGCTCCTCCCTTTTGACGTACCCTTGGCAAGAATTTAATTAAGCATCCCTTTGGCTAATTTATTCAACCTGTATTTTGCACTCTTAGAAAACAACAATCACAAACCTCCCCCCCCCAGTAACAAGTGGGACTTTTATAGTGAGAATCCTGGCTACGGCACAACACGCCTCTATCCAGCTTTCGCACGTTTAATAGGAATTAAAGCCTACCTATATATATATATATATATATATATATATATATATATATATATATATATATATATATATATATATGATCGTAGGATTAAGTCATAGCGTCAATACCACCGACTTAAACAAAAGCGCTGTGTCCAGTTTAAGGACTAGAATAATTATTGGACCAGACTATGAGCAATTCCACGACATATATCCTTTTCAGGAAATAACAGCCAGTGTTGTTCGCTGGGGACCTGAACGCCAGCAAGAGAGCAGCGGGCTATGCACGGATAAACGCAAGAGGCAGAAATCTTGACCTCTTGCTAGGAAAGGATATCGCTGAGCCTATCGGGCTGGACTTCCTTACATTCTTGTATCCAGGGTCGTCCACCAAGCCTGATATAGTTCTCACGAATCCCAGCTTCCCTTTACACCAGCTCGTCAGTCCAGGACTATTGACACCTAGCGATCACATTCCCATATTAATCACCATAGCAACTGCTCTATTTCAGTTCCTTTTGCTCCAAGGAAAGAATTCTCAGGGCCAACTGGGAAGCATACAGGAGGGCGTTTCCTTTTGACTTTCCTGACCTGGACGGTGCATCCAAGGTATACCTCGACGATGAGCTTACTGATATTAATGCCTGCATTTTAAACGCAGACGCGATAGATATCTCGACAACCTTTCACATAATTACACTGCCAACAATCCCTACACGAGAGAACCTAGGCTTCGAGGATCAGGTTCTCGAGTACATGGAGATGAGGGAGGGAAGGTTCGCCCCTTATGGAACCTCGTATCTACACCGTTTACATGACAACTCTCAGGAGGGGAACCACATCACCAGTACGGAATGTTCGAAAACAATCGCTTCATTTAGGCCTAAAGCCCCAGACATCAGCCAAATCACCTTTAGGCACCTGAAAGAGGCACCCGAAAGATTTCCGACTAGTCTGTTGAACCTGCTCAATTCGTCCCTAGCAATGGGATATCTCCCAGATGGCGTGAAAACCTCCAAAATTATTTTCATCCCTAAGCCTGGGAAGCCAGCGAACCAGGTCATGAATTTCAGACCTATCTCATTGCTGGAGACCATTGGGAAGGTTTTTGAGAAATTTCTCAATAGCAGACTATCAAAACACCTGTCAGAGCACTCTCTGTTGAACGAGGAACAACACGGATTCAGAAGACACCGAAGCGTGGAAACAGCCATAACCCACATACTTCAACACGCAGCGGCAAAGCGGGCTAGGGTGGTGCTAGATCGACGCCGTTTGTAGAGACGTAAAGAACGGCTCCGAAAAAGTTTGGATCGACGGCCTGAAGTACAAAATCTCGTGACTAAAGACTCACCGCCCACTTTGAAAAGATACTCAGACGCTGCTAAACCAAAAGGTAAGCTGTCATTGACTTCGAGAAGTATACAGGGAAAGCCTTCGAGCTCCTGTTCGGCCTCTCTCAGTGAGGATGCCTCAGCCCCACTCTCTACACCATTTTTACGAGAGACGTCCCCAAACCAACTCTGATGGAAAAATTCAACATCCAAATGCGGAAGATATTACCCGAGTTTTGGTTCGGAGAACAAATTCTGTGAGGATGATGGCCAGAGCCATGACAGCAGAAGCTGAAAGAATCTCCAGGTACGACAAACGCTGGAAAATACCGACCAACGTATCAAAATTCTCAGCAACCGCACTAGGGAGACGTAATTCCTTCCCTCCCAATCTAGAAAACTTCGAAATTGACTACTCACCGCACGTGTCAGTCCTCAGCTACAAACCTGCCAGTACTGGTATGAACAGACACGTCAGCTCTAGAATTGGATACGCCAACACTGAACTCAACCAACTCCTCTGATTCAGAAACCTCAGCACAACCAATAAAAAGAAGTCGTACACCAGTTTAGTCAGATCAAAACTGGTGTATCTTGCTATTCCGCTCAACGCGGTGTCAAGAACAAATATGGCAAGATTCCTTTGAGTGCAAAGTGGAGGCCTCCGATTTATTACCAACCCTAAGTGGTATAAGTAAGGAACCTCAAAGAGCCTCCATGAAGAAACATGTCTTGCACCACTAAACACACCTCTATAAAAAGGTAGAGAAATCTGGGCAAGACTAGAGGCTATTTCCCCTATAGAGAATGTAGTGGCTCTAGACCCAGAGGCAGGGGGAGGTGGATACAAAAGATACCTCCGCAGTACCAGAACAACGAAACCTGTACCAAAGTACAACTAAAAGGAAAGAAAAAATTGCGAAATAATAAGAGACATTAAAAAAAGATCTCAAATTATTATGTCAATAACAAATACAAAATAATAAATAATCCCGCAGTTTGACATAAACAAATACGAAAAAATAAACAAAATAGCAAATGGAGATGGCTACCACTTCCTTCCTTTTGTCACTATTACTCTCCAGTCTCTCTTCCAATCTCCTCCCGTCTTATTCTCTTATTCTATTTCGAGCTTTTAAGTGCTCAATCAGAATTCGGATCCAGCTACGCTACCGAATGTGTATTCTCGGTAAACGAGGTAAAGGTTTGAAAAAGCGACTTCGATGGCGTGAACTCTTCCCTCGGAGGTCATATAAGAAGAATAACAGAAGGAGCTCTAACTAGCATCGACCTAATAATGTCGCGCTCTGTGACCTAAAAGATTGGGGCTCAAAGAAAACGTCCATCACATTGGCCCTTTACCTCACTACCCGGCAAAGGAGGCAACGGTTCGGAAAGCTTCTTCACCGACCGAGTACACTGGGAATTTCGTTCCTCCATTTACAACCCTAGAAAATACTACATACGGTGAAGTTTAACTTCCCATTTACAAAAGACAGAGAATACTAGAAACCCGGAAGTCTATCTTCCTATTTACGAAACAGTATAATACTTCAGGGAAAGTATATTTTCCCATTTATAATGTTCAATGTGTGAACTGTTTAAATTTTCAGTCGAATGTTTTACTTGGTCTCCACAAGAGATCCAAAGTGGACAAAAAACAGAAAAAACAACAAACAAACAAAACCAAAGAATAATAGTAATGATAATAAGAAATATAAGAAAAATATAAACAAAATGAATGTAAGCTCTTAAGACAAGAGATAATTAAGCTTAAGAGAAAGATAAGTACAAAAGGTACACAAAAAGCAAAGAAACAGCAATTGCCAGACTTAGTGGCACACCAACTCTCCGACTAAAATAACACCTTTTCTATCTATACCATCTCATACTATGCCTAATTTTTTATTTTTAAACATCATTGGTCGTTGAGCTGAACATCCACCAATGATGAGATATTATGGTGGAAAGACATTGTCGAAGTATGGCCAAGTGTACGGGAATATACGCACCCAGGCTCTAAGGTAGGCTAAGCAAGGCGACAACTGTTATTGTTCCAAGAGTGCAATTTGAATAGTTAGCTGCAGCTGCGGGACCAAGGAATATTTCAAACACAACCACAAAAATAGATTTTTAATACACACTAAATAAAAGGCACAGAATAAATATGGATATATATAGGGACATGAATAAGACGGAATTAGGTTCCGAATACTAATTGGATAACCAGGTTTATTAAATGGTTATAATGGGAGATTTATGGTAGTGAGCGATTTAGTTTCTTTGAACCTCGAGAGTGAAGCGAGGCGATCTTGGGGGGAGGTCTTGGTGACCTTGATTACTCACGGGGGTAGCCTAAAACCCGCAGAGGGTGGTGCTACTTTCTCCAAACTTGGGTTTTGCGAGATACGGGCCTCTTGTCGTCACCGGACGAACTTCGAAGGGGGTGGATGACCTCTCCACACTCGGATCGAGCGAGCTATCAGGCCTCTTGTCCTTAGGAGGTCACCGGTTGAAATTCGAAAGGGGAAGAGATGACTTCTACACGCTCGAGTCAAGCAAACTATCGGGCCTCTTGTCCTCAAAAGGTCACCGGTCGAACTTCGAAAGGGGAAGGGAGGGATATGACTTCTCCACACTCGGATTGAACGAGCTAACGGGCCTCTTGTCCTCAAGAGGTTACCATAAGAACTTCGGAAATCGGCTTCTCTAATCCTTGATTCAAAGGCGGTTTGAGAAAGGGTGACGTTGCCTCACGAAACTCTTCTCCCTGACCCGAAGATACGAGTGTGGTTAGCGAATGTCACTAAACGCTTCTTGGGAGAAAGCGTCGTTGAATCGAACTCCTTACAAAATGAGTCAAACACGAATTACTCTCTGCACTCAGGTTGTTGGAGGGGGAGGGGGGTCTTCTATTGGATTCCTACTCAAGCTATCGGCTAGGCAGTTGTCGGTGCCTTTAACATACAGGATCCGAAATTGGTACTCGATGAGTAGTAGGCTAAAACACATTAAACGGCTATTTTGGCTCTTACAGTTTTTTAGGTTTGTGATCACTTTGGATAATAAATTCTTTAGCTATGATATACATCTTAAACTTACAAATAGCCCACACTATGGCTAACGCTTCGAGCTCTGTGGTGGCATTCGCCTTTTCGCGATGGGACAGCTTCCTAATAGCATATCCTATAGGATATCCCACTCCATCGTCATCATATTGGACGAGAGCACAACCTAGGCTATCCTGGGAGGCATCGGTACGAACCCCGAATGTTTTATTTGGATTCGGTAATCTCAAATTAGGGGCAGAGATTATTTTGTCCTTTAACTGGTGGAAGCGATCTTTCACGGAAGGGGTCCAGTTGACTGGATCGGGGGCCGTTCACTTAAGCATGACGTTAAGGAGCGAGGCTATGGCAGCGAAATTCGACACAAAACGACGATAGAATGACAGAAGAAAGCCTTCAAATAAGGCACCAATTGAGCCCTCTCATTAGGCGCGAGATTGGGGTTTCCGTTCAACTCATAGTGAGGCTCCGCTTGGGAGGAAGGAAGAAACGGCAGGGGATACTCATCGTCTGCTTCTACGCACACCGATTGAACCAGGCACAAGTGTTCAACGGTATAAATGTTTCCCCGCTTGATGTGGGACGAATGGGGCCTATTAGGTCGATTAAGACCCGGGCGAAAGTCTCGGTTACTCTCAGAGTCTTTTGAAGGGAAGCGGGGGCTACACGCCCTTTGAAGGTGACGTTCTGGAAAAGGTCACAGGACTTGCAGACGTCGATAATTTCTTTGGCCGCGCCTAGCCAAAAGAAATATTTGAAACCTCGCTGTGCCGTTTTGTTATGAACTAAATGTCCGACCATTAGGTCATCATGAGCCATGCTTAGAACGGGTTCGATATACGTTCTCGGCACACACAACGCGTTGGTCGGGGGGCTCTCCAGTTCAACAGAAGAACGGTATACTAAGGTGTCCTTCACGGTGTATTCGATTTTCAGATTGCCTTCTTCTTTTCTTTTTCCCACAGGTGTTGTAATGGGAGTATTTATTCTGAGCCTCAGCAAATTGAACATTGGTGGCATTTCGATGACTGGGGACAATAGGGGTACCGGAAGCGATACACCATTCTCGGCCTGGGCCCTGGTACCGACCGGCTGAGAAATTAGTTTCTGGGAGAGCTGCGCGCTCTGTTCAATGAAGACGGAGCAGAATTTTATCGAGTTCGCGACTACGTCGGCCCATCCGGTGAAGTACAGGCACTGAATATGGCACCGTGCTACTGGGAACCTGGTGGCACGACCTAAAAAGTCATGCAACAATGCAAACCTGTTATGCTGGGGACTTACGGGTGGTTTTATTTTGTCGGAAATTACTATACAGGTGGAACCTGTATCTCTAACGAAGGTTGTCACTCAGCAACCATTTTCTGGGCCTTTTCAAACTGGTTCCCACCGGCAAAACTCTTGTTAAACAGGAAATTTACCTGTTGATCCGGGGGAGAGGGAGCAGGGGCAGCTAGCGATGCGGCTGGCGGATTAGGCGAGGGTGCAGCAGAGATTTGGTGCACCTGGTGACTCGAAGAGGTCCTCAGTTAAGAATTTTGGGGGCAATTCTAACTTAAGTGCCCAGGGGTGCCACACGTAAAGCATACAATTGGTCTACAGGGGTAGTTGCTAGGCGTGGAGGGGATTAAAGGGAGCTTCACGTATTTTTGCTCTCGCGGTGAGTAAGGCCCCTACTTTCTCGGTGCCCGCACTTTTACGAAGCCGTTGTTGCCCTTTGGTGGGATTTGGTTAAACCCAAACTTGTGTGTGGTGAAGGGTGGATGATTCTTCTTGACCTCCTTGTGGTAGAGGTCGTGACTGGAAGCGTGAAGGTCGGCTTATTCCACACACCTTAAAAGTGGACGCTCTTCTGTCCGTTATGAAGGCCCTTAGTTCACGAGGGAGGGTCGGCAGCAGGTGATCCCTTATAATGAAGTCAATTAGCGACTTATAATAATTTGATACTTCAGCGGAATCCAGCCAGAATTGGGAGTTACGCCGAATCGTGAATCCAAATTGTCTGTAGGTTTGGCCTGTCTGTATTCGCGCAGAGTGGAATCTAACCCTATAAAATTCTGGATTCATGTTAATATGTAGCAGAAAGAAGTTCTGTCCTTAGGGTTGAATATCAAGGGTGGCCTCCGAAGGAAGCTAATTAAATATGTCTCGGCGAGGATTCAAGAGTGGAAGTAGCCGGACGACACCATCTGATTCTAAGTCCCAATTGTTGACTTCGAAGATCTAATCGAAGTGTGTTAAATAAAAGCGTCTCCTTGCAGGAAAGTGTAAAAGGCAGGGATCAGCTGGTCAGACGAACGCCATTGGCTGGAGCCATATAAGTTGTTCGAGGCGAAGCTACAAAATAGAAGAGTAATCTCCTGACCCGGTGTTGAAGATTAAGACGGCGCGGAGGTAGCTTGCAATTTAAGCGTCATGCCTTGGTGTGAATTTCTCAGTGCCCTGGCGGCAAGTCCACAAAGGGTGAAGTCAGAGGGGGGGAGGAGGATGAGATGACTCGCTTTCTCTCCCGAAGTTAATATCTTAAGAGGTGGGGAAATACTACTATTTAAGTGGAACCTTCTACAGACATCTTAGTATAAAATATGTCTCTCTCCCAGTTTTTATGTATTTCATGACTGTCTAATCTATGTCTTCACGAGTATTTTTTCCTACCCTGAAAATTCAGTAAAGGATAGCGGCGTCCGAATTGCAAGGTGAAATAGGCTCAAAAAGGAACCTCACAAATGTTGAACCTATGAAATCATGAAAGTGGGCACAAGTATTAATCACACGAATAATATACCATGTAGTAGTAATTAGCCAATGTAGAATAAAGCGTAATAATTATATATATATATATATATATATATATATATTATATAATGATAAATCACAATTGTACATGTGTTAAGACAACATGAGTGTAAATAATATTATCTGTATTTTGCTCGAGGTGAGAAGAATGAATTCACGGCATTCACACGGCAGAAAACATATACACATGTGATAGTAGTTTCCTTGCAAACAACAAGGACAAGTAAAAGCGGAAGCAACACGGCTGCTCATTTCAAGAGGAAGTTTGTCTTTTGACGAGAAGAAACTTCCTGTGGAAAATGGGTTGACCTTAGTGATTTTGAAGTTGGTATGAAAGAAATATTTTTTGAGTAATTTGTGGCATTTTCTAGTGAATAATTTATTTTAAGGTCCCATTTCAGGTACTACGAATTTTCTTTAATTTGGGGAAACATCATATTGTATAAAAGATGGAGAGTAAATTTTGGTTAGAAATTTTGTTATTAATTTGTCAACAAAGATGGGGGTGGGGGGTAACAATTATTTTTAAAATGAGACTGGAGAATGAAATTTATGTTGCATTAGGGAATAATTAGAGAAGAGATGGTATCCTCTATATATTAATGATTTTATTGCACTGAGTTTTTGTGACAAGTAACAATGGCTGATAAAATTGATTTCTATATCACTAAAGGTACGATATTTGTATATTGAGGTAGTTAGTTTATCAGTTTTTTCCTATAATGACATCTAGAAAAGGAAGTTGATAGTTACTCTCTAATTTAATGGTATATTTAATGTTGGGATGATAAGAGTTTATAAAATAAAGAAAATGGTGGGCATCTTCTATATTATTGAAAATAGCAAAGGAGTCGTCAACATACCTACGATAAAATATGGGTTTGAAATCTAAAGGGCAATGTTTAAAAAAGTTCTTTTCAAGATGAATCATGAAAATATTAGCTGCTATTTGAGCTATTCGTGAACCTATTCCTACTCCATCTATCTTTTCTTAAACCTTGTTATTAAGTAAAAAATAATTCCCATTAAAAATCATTTCTAAAATAGTCTTGAAATTTTGACGAGAGAAATTATGAAAAGTGGTTCTTTTGTTAAAAATTAGATTTAAAATAATATCATTTGTTTCATTAACTAGAACATTTGTAAATAGTGAGGATACATCGTAACTGACTAGGACTTTTGACGGGGAAAGGGGGAGGGGGAGAAAATTGAGTGACAATAATTCATTAACAAAGGAATAGATGTTTTTTATTGTGTATTGACCGATGGATAAGCTAGAGAGCAAATTAACAAATATTTAGAAAGGTTAAAAGTTGCAAAAGAATAAGAAGGTAAAATTAGTGAGAGAGGAATATCAGCTTTGTGTAGCTTGGGGAGGCCGTATAATAAGCCTAGACTAGAACCACTAGAATGGAGAGCATCATCATTTTGCTGGTCTATAACTTTAGTGGATTTTAGATTTAGCAGAACTCTGTTAATGCTAATCTTCTAGATTTAGAGATATTTTTGTAGCTGTTTGAGAGAGCAGTTTAAATTTTGTACATAGTGTCTGCAAGTATGGATTCCATTTTGTGTACATATCAGTTCTATTTAGTAGAACAACTCCATTGCCTTTATCAGGTTTGAATATGAAAATATCTGGATTTTTAGATAGGGATCTTAGCGTTTTAATGTCACTGTTTCTGAACGTGAGAGAATTTTTTTTAATTTCTTTAGTTTGTAATAAAATTCGTGTGCCACTTCTGAGAAGTCGAATTTTCCTTTAAAATGAGCAGCCGTAATGTTTACGCTTTTACTTCTCCATGTTGATTGCAAGGAGCCTATATTGGTAGTACGGTTCGTTCATTGAAAGAGAGTATTTGTTCTCACATGGGAATAAGCCATCGCACTGCGAGAAATTTGTCCAGGAAGGAAGCTTCTGTAATTAGAAATTATATATATATATATATATATATATATATATATATATATATATATATATATATATATATATATATATTAGATGACGTTAGGAAACAGTGTAAATAATTGTGACGTTCACACTGCCGCAAACATATGTACATGTACACGCACATACACAGTAAAGCGGAGCAAAAGTGTTATCATAGTCGCGATAGAAGGTCAGCTGTTCAAACAAGCTTGGGAGTACGTGAAGAACAGAAAACACAAAAGTAGCGGCCATTCTTTACGAACGAAAAACTGCGAAACGCAAAGTTGCATGTCTGGTATTTTGGGCAAAAACAAATCTCCATCTTCATGGAAACGAATTAACAGGGAGTGGAATTGGCTCCACCCAAAAAACATAATTCGATAATAATAATAAGCCACGCCTACTGTTTCCGACACAAATATATACCGCCAAACTCACATACTCAAATTCAGAGTAAAGTGACCAAACGATTGAGAAAGGAGTAAGAAAACGTTCAATCCGGTGTCAGGAAAAGCCTGGGAGTCAGAGCAACCTCATGCAGTTGTAGGCGCACTTGAACACACTACGCCCGCGTCTCGAATTCTTCCTAAGCTGAGGGAAATCTGAGTTCTACGCCCTAATAAAGAGTCCGATATACCCCTGTAGGGATTTCCTTGCTACAGTTAATCCATCTCGTCCTTTAAACTCAGCCTTACCAATCTTAAACCAGCCTCCGTCAAACGAATTCCTCTCTACTCCGAAGGCTACCACGTTCTCCGCCGCCTAAAAATAAAAAAGGTCATTGAATCTTCTACCAAGAGAACAACAAGAACGCTCATGCACATTTATTAACCTGCAAGACCTGTCCTCTGGGATTTCGTCAAGAGAATAAAGAAGTTACTGGTTAAGCTTAACAAATGAAATTTTTATGGCACATCAATGCATACATTTAATATATTTTATCAAGCTTTAATATGATGCAATCGTATATTCAAGACATTATTCTAAATAAACTGAAAATATAAAATATTGACGCGTTCAAAATAAGAGAACGATTTTGTCAGGAATATTTAAGAAGTTTCTTGAAATCATCTGGCAACATTATGCTCATTCTGGAGAAATGCCACGTCACGTGAAAGAGACTCTTGAACTTCGTCCGAGAATTTTTCGCTTGAAAACTCGGGGAGGACTTTTTCTGCGATTTAAAGGGATATAGGAAGGTCCAAGATTGTGACTTTGAGCATTCTGAAGTTATTCAATGAAAGCAAAACCTATAAATCTCCTAGAGAATTCGGCCAACCCTGGTTAACCACCGTCCGAGAAGCCAGAACTAGTAGGCGTTTCTCATTGAAGGATCTCTTCGAGAATGCAGCAGCTATTTCACGAAGATTTTAAAGCAATAGTAGCAAAGAAATGAGCCATTCACAATGTCTCGTTACCTCAATACATCTGGCATAAAAGCTCGTTCTCCATCGACCAAACCAATCACCAGTAAGAAGCGGAAGTGGAGACTCGAATATGTTGAAGCTCATGTTGTTTCGAGGAATGAAGATTGGGAGAGAAATCAGTTTAACGACGAAAATAAATTTAATTTAGTTGGATCTGATGGCAGACGTTTTGTTAGACGCGCTGCCGGTAAGAGACTTAACCCTAAATGTGTTAGAGAATCTGCCAAGCATGTAGGAGGCAGCATCATGATATGAAAGATGTTTTCCTCAGAAGAAGTTGGTTCGCTAGTGCAAATATTTGGAAGGGTAAAGGCGACTGTGTACCTAAGCCTCGTACAACAAGATGTTGTACCTTCACTCCGAGCATCTCATAACCAACCAGCAGTAATTATGCAGAAACTGCACCAGGCCATAGCGTAAAGCGAGTAAAATACGATTTCGAACAAGAATAAATCGAAGTAATGAAGTCGCCTGCTCAGAACCTGGACCTAAATCCCATTGACGACCTTTGGAAGAAAATGAAGACAAAGTTCGAGACCAGCCTCCTTTAACTGTGACTGATTTTTGGACGAAAATTGAGCAAAGATGGAACAAAATAATACCAGAATTTTGCTAGAAACTAGTAATACTTATCTTCCAGCAATACTCTTTGATTTTTTTAATTTTTAAAATACTTTTATTACGGCTTATTTTTATTTTATGTGAATCGTCAAATTTATCCCGATATCATCCGAGATCACCCGAAAGCCAAGGTGGCAAGAGGCTACATAAGGCACATAGACGAAAGAAAAACAAGAGGGAAAGTCGCTCCAACGACCTGCGGCGTTTTGTGATAAGATGATAAATGGTTATTGCTTTGATGGTTTCCCATGGTTCAAAGCACTTACAAGTGCCTTTGAATGGCTAAATGAGGCTTATGCCACTAGATGGCGCCACTTAAGGCCAAATCCGATGGCAGATTTGAAATCTCCAGGGTGAATAACCATATGTCCCATGGGCATATGGCTTTAAATAGGTACAATTGAACTTTACTTCCTTTGAAAAAAAAATGATACCTAGACCTGGCGCTTCGCCGCAGGTAATAAGAACGATCGCTGTTTTAGGCCTTCTATTTACACTAAGAAGCTAAGTAAGTACCAAGAACAAAAGAAAAATCTAACTAGGTCTAGGAAGGGAGGCGCTGATCTACCTTCCCATCCCCCTAAACACCTTAGCAAAATCAAGAAAACAGGAACTCCAGAAAAATCAAAACAAAGCACTCTATCGAATGATCAACAGTAGGTAAAACGAAAGAAGAACGGAGAGAGCCTTACATAGAGAGGCTAAGATCGAAACGATCAACTTCACCATCCTAAATAGAGCGGAAAAATCTGGAAGAAAATTGACAACATTCCTCCGATATTTGCGCCATGAAAAGTAGGCAGTTTTTAAGGAGCTTTAGCGAACCTGATACCCTCTAACCAAAAAATCACCTAATAAGTGCCGCAATAAAGTGACTAACCAAATAAGACACCTAAAGTGACCCAAATCCCCAAAGTGAATCTAACTGAAGTGAATCAGAGTAGACCCTAGATCGTGAAATAAGTGCACAATAGAGGTAAAAAGAAAAAATAATCAGTGAAACACAAAAATATTTTAGTGAAATTAAACAAAAAAGTGCTCATTTGGAAGGCTTAAGAAACCTTCATAAAATATAATACATAGTATATGTGAACGATCATTCAATACATTGAAAATTGAGTAGGAAGCAAACAATACACAGACATAAACGCATTTATGCTACAAAACATACAAGACTGAAAGAAATAAAAAATTATTACAGATATTGGACGACTCACCAGACAAAATTAAAGAGTAAAGAATAGAATGTCTGGGGCTGACTTAGCAACTGATTCATTTTTTATCTAAATTCCTGCAATTGGGCCAATTATGCCCTTCTTCTGAACATTCTAAGCAATTCATTTTATCATTTTATAACATTGAAGCATATCTGGTTATTAATAAATTTTCCCTTTAAATATCCGTGGTATCGCTGACTAGTTTAAAAGCATGTTTATATTAATCATATTATAGTTTATACGCTTTTTTATTGTCGCTAACTTTCATTGAATTAAATATATTATAATTAAATATACTTTAACCACCCAACAGTCTAGGAATTTTTAACTTTTAACTAATATTTAAGGTGGTAATGAAATTATTTAATATCACGTTTACGTTGACCGCCGTTAATAGATTTGAACGTGTCCATGATATTTGTTCTTCGGAAATTTGATTTCCTAAAGGATTTTCTTTTTGATTTAGCGCTTGTTGATTTGGGCCTCGAAAGTTTTTTTTTATTCGTCGTCTATCATTCCTTCGGTTTTTTTTAAACGAGATATTGTTGAGAAGGGATGTAAAGATGACTATTTTAATCTTCGGCCCATTGCAGTGAAAACCTTTCTGTACCATAGTTGTGTCTGTGAATTTTGGGAGAAAGGTTAATTTAGTTTAAACCTGAGGCAGAGGTTCGTTATTTGCTGTGTTCCCAACCATTTTAACGTTCTCTTCCTTTTGAAAATTTGTATTAGGTCATATTTTTCTCTTTCGTTTCCTGCTTTGCTTGGTGGTTGTGGTGGGAGAATCAGGATTTCCTCTTTTATATGTTAGGTCAGGTTTTTTTCGAGGGGGGGGGGAGGGGCTCGTCCTACGGGTACAATTGTGGTTGAGGAGGTGAATTGAAGTGTGATATTCATTTCTATTATGCAACATAACAACCTGTAAGCTCCTAGTAGCTATCAATGTAAAACCTCTAATGAGAGAAGCATAAATTCCCATTCATATTAAATAAAATATAAATTTCAATGCACTTCTTTTTATGCCAAGTACTCTCAAAATCACTTCATAACATGTTCCACTCTCTTAATTTAGAAGTAAGTAGCTGAGCGCCAGATTTAGTTAGATTTGTCTTTTATTAGATCGTTCAACTCTTTTTTTTATTGGGACAGTTAAGATGAGAAACGCCATTATTTAAACTTAAATCTAAGTCTGAATCTGCTTCATCATCCTCCAAAAACAAGAAATTACTTTAAATTCTAGATAAAGAATCAGTGTTGAATATACTTTTTATTTAAATAATATATAAGATTTATAATAGTTTACAATATTAAACTATTAAGTATACTAACATTTGATGAACGATGAGGTTTGTGCATATAATTTCCTCATGAGGAAGTGGAGCTAATTATGTCGGTCTATTCGGATACGTGAGCGCTTTCATCCTTTTATTTTTCGGTATTTGCTAATATCTACCATGCAGAAATAAGTCATCATCATGTATTATTTGTTCTCTCATATTCTTGAGACCTTGGAATTCCAAGATTAAATACTTGAAAGTATTTAAAAAACGGTTATTGTTAGAAATTACTAAAAACAGTTTTTTTTATTACGTACTAAAACGTGAATTTACATGTATGTATATATGAACTAATGCATTAAATGTAATAGTGCTTTAAGAAAAAATTAAGTTGATTTATGGCATTTAGTTGTAAAAGAATTTTACTCTAGTACTAAAATTTAGCCATCCTTCCCTGATGAATCTACAGGTCCCACATATAGTATTTGTATCCTAATTCTTATCTTGGGCCCCGATTTACACACCAAAATATAATTTGTGCGCCAAAGCCTACTTTCAAATTGATAGGAAATTTGTTTCAGCTTCAAGGTAGAAAGCTCATAGGTAGCAAAAAACGACGAAGCTTATTCTTCAATTTAGTTATCCCATTTTAAGAAATTTATATTTTAACACTAATTATAAATACTTATAGAGAAAAATCTGCATATTAAATTATTTTGTAGATTTCTAAAAGTTTACGTATGTTAAATAATTATTCAATTCCAAGCTACAATTAAAGTCTTTTAATGTATTGTAAGTTGTCATAGAATGGACTCCCGACGATATACCATATATCACTATTCGTTGAGGGAACTTCTTTAATTATCTTTAGAGTGCGTGATTGTCTGGCGGGCCGATATTATGTATCTTCGATATGCTTAAGAAGTGGAACTGAGCTCAAGGATAATAATATTGCTATCATTAATAAAATAGTTTTATTAATAATAACTATCAACAAACACAAAAACGAAAAATATTGACATAAACAGAGAATGGAAAGGGTCGTGGAGACTCGGGCTAATCCGAGGATTAAAGGATTTAAAAGGGGTAAAACAAATATAAAGTTAAAGAGCTGGGATGGTTCGCTAAACCATTTAAAGCACAGGATGGAATTGACAAAAGGGTTAAATACTCAAAGGTAACGTTCGGCTTACGTAATTTTACACTAGTGGTGCAGTGGAAGGCGACGTGAAGGAATTTTCGGTCCGCTGGCGAGTTCCAGCCTAAGGGGGGGAATAAAAGGATCCTGACGTGGCGTCTTGGGAATGAGAACCGTTTCTTGACGAACGGCTTGAAGAACAATGGCTGTTCTACGTTGTTCTCTTCCGAACAACAGGGGGGGGGGGGTGAGAACCGTCTCTTGTCTACGGGCTCAAGAACAATGGCTGTTCTAATGTTGTTCTCTTCCGAACAACAAGGGGGAAGGGTGAGAACCGTTTCTTGGCGAACGGACTCAAAACGAACAATGGCTGTTCTACGTTGTTCTCCTCTGAACAACGGGGAAGGGTGAGAACCGTTTCTTGTCAACGGGGCTCGAACGAACAATGGCTGTTCTAACGTTGTTCTCTTTCTGAATAACGAGGGCGAAGCCTTGAGGACTTGGCGTCACGAAAGGCTCGAACCTTGGCACTCAAGGGATATTGTCCTCCTTCTGGACAAGTGATGGTGAATCTCGAGGTCGAGGTCCCTTGGCGCACAAAGGGAGAGAGGGTCGTGGTGATGTTTCGCGACGAAAATCTGGATCTCCAATCTGATCTTCGTGGTAACGTTTCCATCTAAATAGTCGAGACCCTCCCTTGGCGTGGGGGACAATGGAGTGGGAGCTTCAAGGGAATGAACAGCCGAGCCTGGGAACAATGCCTTATCTGCCCATAAGCCTAACTCAATCTGGCGAGGTCGGCGTATGGGGGCGAACGTGGGGACGATAACCTCCTTGTTTAAACATTGACATCCGGTGGCTGTGATAAGGCGCCAAGCTTCAAAGCGAAGATGCACGTGGGAGCATCGTGGTTTTAAAATAATATGTAATAGGAGTTGAAACTAACGCTGCTCAACCCGTTCTATCACATAAGTTAAATACTATTGATGGTAGGTAAAACATACATGCATTTTTGTAATCAGCACAAATAAATTAGGTATAAACATTAGAAATTAATTAAAAGTTGTTTTAATTTTGTTATGCAGTGTAATGAAAATTATACTCGGAATTGCAATTAAGAATAATTTATTATATATCCATTGATAACAGGCTCATTATTTTAAAGTGCCGACCAAATATTAAAATAATTACCAAAGTGGTTGATGAAATAAGATTCAACAATATTTTTTTTACCCTTGTCATATGAATATAAATGAAATGAGCTGAATTCCAATTCACTTGCGATTGTTTTTAAATATATGGAAAAAGAAAACACTATTTTATTCTCATTAACCTACATTATATTTATGTTTAGGCAACTTGAGTATTCGACTGCATAAACACCACTCATATTTTTACTGGTGTTATATATACATAGTAGACTCATACTGAACCCAACAGAAATGTTTAGGTTTTTAAAAAAAGACGAACAAGCAAAAAAATACCGCAGAAAATTGAAAAACATACTTTTTTCTACACTTTATGGTTTTATTTATGTCTGTCCTAGGGAAAATCCTTTGTCCAGAGCTAGGAAAATTAATCAAGAAATGTTAAGGATAACACAGATTTTCATTACTTCTTTCTATAAGAAATTATTTCTCATGGCAATTTTTCCTATTTTGTATTTATTATTTTTAATTATCCTCTATCTAATATTGTTGGTAGTTTTCTTTTATTGTCATATTTTCATTTTCTCATATTTATATTCTTTATACTTCTCTTCTCTCTCTCTCTTTCACTCTTTTTTTTCTTCTTATATCCACCGCCCTCCCTTGATATCTTCTCTTGCGTTAATTTTTTATCCCTATTTGTTGCTTTATTTAGTATTAATGTTTTGCAGTTTATTTAGTGGAGAAATTATTGTTTATGGTCAATTAAAATAAAATAATATGATAATGTAAATTTTCACCAAAAATATATAATTTTTAGATATTAAAAGGTGTGCATTGTCTGTTTTTAACGAATCTTTTTTTTGTGGAGATGGTTCCTGCACACTCTGATACATTTTCTAGTTAATTTATTTGAAAATCTTTTTAAGATTAACAATAAATTATCTTGGCTTAATATTTTAGTTATTCAGTGACAAATTTTCAGATGACAAAGTACTCGAATGCTTCAAATTCTTGAAAATTTGATTTGTCTCAGAGAGAACCTGAATATAAGGCGCATATTTCGCTGTCTAAATGTGGTATTAAAAATGAAGTGGAAGAATCATGGTGGAAAGAAAGAAGTTACAACAGAAATCGATGGCAGTATTGCAGTATGGGAATCTAAGAAAAGTGAGGAGTAACAAAGAAAATGTTACAAACGCGAAGGAAGCAAAGTGGATATAAGATTAATGTTCGAACTGCTCGATTTCATTGGTTTGAAGGATAAATGCCACCACGGCACTTGAGGAAAAACAAATGTTAATACGAGCTATAACAAAGAAAATAAAACTATGGACTAAAAAAACAATGTTGAATAAGATAAGGTAAATGGGAGATATTTAAGTTTAACTAAGGGGAAAGTAATAAATAGCGTAAAATTGGGATATATGATGTCAATTTATTTTAATTAGGTCGTCTCTAGTGATGAATCGATGATTTCGTGTAGTGCCGAACAACCCCTGCATGTTCGTCAAAGGCTGTTCACACAAATCGTCTCAATGTAACGCTCCTGAAGACGGTTGAGGAACTCCAGGTGAATTTTCTAGCATATTAAGCAATTCTTATTATAACCCTTACCTAACCGAATATATATATATATATATATATATATATATATATATATATATATATATATATATATATATATATATATATATAATATACAAGGAAGAAGCTGTTCGGTGTTATTTTTTCGCTGCTTAAACTTTTAAAGTCTAGCAGCTACTTTCCACGATTTGTATGTTTTAAACTTTATAGAAGATGAGCTTTACAATTTTTAGACATCTCCGCTGCTTTCACAAGAAATTATTCATAAATAGTATCCCATTTCAAAATTATTTTCTGCATTGTCTCACTCCTATTTGCCTATAATATATTTTTTCCCTGTTTAGATTTCACCATTTTAAATATTTTCATAAGGAGACAAGATGACAAGTTTATTGCCGAACACTATATTGACCGGTTTCATTCTTACTTCCCTATGTAATTCTTCTTGCCTTCTCATGTTTATCCACCTAGTGTCTGTAATTGATCAAGTACCCTTCGAATTCGATAAAAAGGGTATGTAGATAGATAGCTGAAAATAGGCAAGTGAGAAAAGACAAAGAAGTGTGTAAGGGTGCTAAGGGATGCTAGGCACCTGGTGGTCAGGCTTATCGCATTGATTATTTTTTTGTATAGTTTTTGTTGTTGTTGGTTATAGTTTACATTTTTTCATGGCGTTCAAGCCATTTGTCTTCAGAATTTTAATGTTCTTTGGGAGGTAATTTGCATTGAGGTCGTTTATGTAATAAATTACTTTAATTTTGTGCTTAGTTTTTGTTGATTTTTTGTTTGTTTTGTTTCGTGTGTAGAATTAGTGTTATTTGTTTATTCTTTTATTCTCTCTTCCTCTCTCATTTGGTTGATGAGTCTTAATCGATTGTAGTTTGTCAAAGTTCGGTGAGTGTTCGTAATTCGGAGTTATATTGAGTCTTGGATTGGTTTTGTTGCATCTGGTGTTAAAATTACGCTTCATTCATGCGTAGAATGTCACTTCGGCTCCACCAGCCATCAGGTTGGCGGAGCTTCGGAATCTGGCTCGACATACAGCTCTTCTGTTTTGATTAATCTTCTGATTGATTTCGTCATTCAGTTCTCAATTAACCAGTTCATGCATATTACGTGTCTGTTTTTATATGACTTGGTTACTGGGAGTTATTCCCGCTTCCCTCTGCATCTCTTCTTGTCTTCTTCTTTCCAACCTACGTGTCCGCGTAATTAGGTACAATCATTTATTATGCACAGTTTTGTAGTCTGCTTTTTTGCGTTTTCGAGACCCGAGAGAGAGGGGAAGTGGGATAAAGCAACGTAGATCGTACAAGTGCATTGAATATCTTTTTTCTTGTTGCCTTCTCAGAGATTTCTGAACATGAATAGAGTTCGGACTGCAGCTGAGGCTTTAGAAATTCGTTCTGCAACGTGCCTTATGTACCCAATTGAAGTAATTTTCATTCAGAGTATATTGCATTCCGGGGTGTGAGGAAAGCGCCTATCTCCCACTCTGAGATCAGAAAGTAGCCTCCTGCTGATTGAGACTACCTTGAATTTCTCCTGGTTGGTTCTAATATTCCATTGGGCCTCGTAGATATTTAGATTTTCAATTTTAGCTGCTATCATTCGAGGTTGCATAATAGAAGCAAGACATACGTAAAAAATAAAAAAAACGCCTAGAGAGATAGTGGGTTCGATAGGGTGACGCGTTGGATAGGTATGAATTGCTATGCCTGGCAGCTTAATGGTAGGACATCTGGCCGGAAATCAGGAGACCTGGGTTCGATTCCAAGCCAGGTTAAGGTGGTCGAGTTAAATGTCGCTCGCTCTAAGGTTAGGTCACAATATGCTGATGCACACTTCTCTAACGTGCATCAATAAATCAAAGGGGCTTCTTTTTGTTCGCTTTCATTTTTTATTCCCTAATACATGGAGTAAGTATGCAAACTTATCTACTTGTACACTGATAATTCATGTATAAAAGAATTGCACTACTTCTAAAGAACATTCATCACGGAGGAAAAAATAGGAAAGCTTTTCTTTCAGCAGGGCCTCGCACGCTAGCGATGAAAGGATTGCATTGATGGGTAAGTGCAAGAGGAATACGGAAAACGCATTTGCATATATGTGTGTGTTTTTTTTTATTCTTCGTTTGCATAATTACTTTTTCATTCTCCTTGTTACTCTTTCCTTGCTCCTCTTCAGGAGACATTTAGCTTTTTACTTTGTAATAATAACATTTACAAAATACTCTCCAAGTCATTTTTTAAACATATTACCTACGAGCTTTCAAATAGACTTCTTGGTAGACCCTTTCACCTTGTGAAAATTGATAACTGAAGTAATTTTGGAATATGCCCGCCTATAAGCACTTGTTTACCAAATTACATACATTTTGACGCGTACTTACTCTATCATCCATCTCGAACAGTAGACTATAATTAATATTACTAAATCATTTTAGCATTTGAAAATCTTCGATCATTTGTCGAAGCAATTGACTACTTGTAAATGATAATATATCTAAAAATTGATACCTTTCTAAGTATGGTTTATTTTTAAGCTCGGAAATTAGTTTGGTTACCCTACCTTGCGCCCTTTCTAAAAGCCTTGACTCTTTATTTAGAAATTTAGAGCAAAACTGTACTGCATATTCTAGATGAAATCGGAGAGGGAATTTATTTTTTCTTTGTAGCTTCGATGCATTGCTTTTACAATTTAAGGTCTTCCTAAATTAAACTCTTAGGGCTCTTTCTAAGCTAATCGACTCTAGGATTTGGTCTTTCGATTGGTAAACTGCTTTTAAATTTCAACATTAGCTTTCATTTATGTATATTAAAGTTCATCTACCATTTTTTCACCCTATACATTATTATTAAAACTTTATTAGCAGAAGATAGAAACAATATAAGAATCAGTAAAATATTTAATATGGAATAGGATATTTCAATTTGATTAAGATATTCAACAAAATAAACAAAATAAAATTTAGACATAAAATAAAAGATTAAATCTTAAATCATCAAATTATATTTAGCAATTGTTATATAAGATTACTAAAGAATAAAAGACAACTTTATTTAATAAAAAATAACATTTATCAATTAAAGCTATGTATAGTTAACGAATGCGTTTACCTTGCACTTAAACCATAAGGCGAGTTGAAGTACTCAAAATGAAACCAATTCTTTAAGGAATAAAAATTACGACATAAAGAAACAATTTCAAAGAAGATAAACAAATATTCATAAAGCACAATAAAATAATTAGTTGACGATCCAAAAGCAAAGAAACTCAATAGATATTTTTTATTTAGGAAAAAAGTTAAGATGCGATATTCCTAACCAGAAGCTTGAATATCCCTTGCAAGAAGTGTAAAGATCCTGAATGATAAGACAAATCATGATCTTCTTTCAAATCTATGAAACCGATTGAAAAGACGAGATCCAACACTACACTCTCACTTTAACTCAAACTGTCAAAAAAGATAATGATGTACAGCGGCAGTATCTATTAGTTCTGTATTATGCAATAGGAGGTGTCTGGAAGGAAATTAAAGTACGTAAGTCAAGGACTCGTAATCTTTTGTATACGGTAGGAGTAGAGGCCTCGAGTTTTCGTTTCCCTCCTCTCATTCGATGAATTTATTCCTGTTCCCGAATTTCAATTCGGCAGGACAACTTTAGGAAAAGTCGGCTACCCCCTTTAAGGAAAGCCGGTCTTCTCCTTTAGCAAAATTTGATTTCAATTAGTGTAGGTGTCTTGCTTGGGTCTTCCAGGGAAACTGGCCTCCCCAGAGGAACCTAAACGTGCCTCTTAATTGTTGTTTTTCCGTTTCTTTCGTAGTTTTATATAATTTATTTAGTATTTATTTTATTTTTAGCGCTCAAAATGTTTTTTTAGTAGTTTTTGTAATCCTCACTCTAATTGTTCACTTTAGGGGCGGTTTTATTTAGCTTTTAAGCTACTAACTACATGGAATGATGCATGTTGGCATATTTAGCTCCTTGCGTCCTTTATATGAAGTTGTCCTTCAGGTTATATTACAACATCCAAGTTCCAATGATTAGAATTAACAAGGTTTACCAGCGCAGTCTTTATGATCCTTTGATCCTTACTATTCCCGTTCTTCCGATTATCCGATTAATCCTCGATCTTCGACCCATATCTTTCATTCCTTTTTGCCCACCGAAAGTAAATCCCTTCGTTGGCTACCCCAGTTTCATTTTATTTAATAAGAGCCTCGAAGTGTCCTTTTTGATTCAGGCTCGATTATTAAGGAGTATCATTTAACTCACTATGTATCTATATCTATTTTTTGCTCAAAACGAATATCCAAAAGGCATTAATTATATGAAACCAGCACGTCGTATTCCAGTTGAAACCACGATAGGAAAATATAGCTTCCACAAATCACAAGTGTGGTAAAGTCTAGTTGTCATTACTTTTCTAAGTTTTCCTTTTCCTAGCTGTGCTTTCTTGATGATATGGTGGGTTTTTAATGCCTATGGTGTCATGAGATTTGTCAATCCATGCCATTCGCATTCAGTCTTCAAATATTCCAACACGATTTCTCCTACATAGAAAACTGTGGATCATTCAAACCATATTTATTATTTATTTAAAAATAGATCTGTCGTAGAATATGGTTAAGTTAACCCTTTCTGCCCTTCTCAGCCGAGGACGATGAGGGCTATGTGCGAGGAAGATTTATAATACAAGCAGAGTGTGAATTAACTAAATGTAGGTTAGCCAAATAGTCGACTATCTTGGAGGTTCCGTGACAATAAAAAACAGGTACAAAAATAACTTTACTTATATGTAAATTAATATTCTTTTACAGGGTTAAAAGAGGTTTTAAAACGAGCTATATACACATTAAACGTACATGAGTCTCAGGGGATAAAAGGGGGGAAGGGGAAGACTTGGCGGGGACGGTGGCCGTACAAACAAACGAACACTATTGACTGAGGGTCGCTCGAATGACATTGAACTTATCCGAAGACGACGATGGAGGCTTACTCTTTGGGGGGAAGGGTAGTAGAGAGAGAGGGCACTTGCACAAGAGAGTTGCGCGTTGCTGTTACCTAGGAGATTTGGTGCAAGGGAGTAATCCTTGCCTTGCAAGGACGCCGTAGACACTGGTTCCCCTCCAATTAAAACAAATTAAATTCGCTTTCGTCGCTGGTAAACACTTTTTCAGCACTCGACAGGATATAATCAGTATCTAAGACCGACTGAGTCGCTTTATTCTTATGATTTATGAGGATTTTCTTGGCAAGGAAGCCTCCTATTAGTCTTACCTCTCCCGAGTGAGATAAGATAGTATGACAAGGCACATTCAGGTTCAGCTTCTCGGCAACCTGACCTGAAATAGAAGCTGCTGTCTCAAATCTGTCCTTCATCAACTTCCATCGAATTGTGCGATCTTCACTTGAAGTGTCTTTTCGAGGGCGACCAATTTACTTGGTCTACATACTTGCAGCATTTGCCATCCTCGTGGAGTTTTACGAGTATTATGCGTGAAATCAGGTTTGAAAAATTACATACAATGCCTCAAAATGTCAGTATCATTCCTTCATTTTTCCACTTCACAACGACCTTTAAGAAGAAATTTTTTAACTTAACACATCTCGTCATTCTGATAAAGGAGAAATAGTATTAGTAGCAGTTTTCAATATACGTTCAAACAATGTTGCTTTACATACATTATGAACTTTATGTATAAACGGAAAATTAATTATGTTCTTTAGTTTGGGGCAAATCGTTTTCTTTTTTCAAATACAGTTTACTTTCCTCATAACCATTTTTATCTGCTTTTCTATGAAATTCAATTTTCATGGAAATTATACGGTTTTGGATAGTACTTTACTGCGAACCAAAGACCATTTATTCCATACCAACCAAAGTAATCTTTCTTTTTCTTTTGGTACTTGGATTATGAACCGCGCACATATTTTTACTTCCCGGAACCTCACCACTTTTTCCTCGAAGACCTTTTCGCAGTCGCCTCTGATCGGCTTCAAGTGTGTCTTGCCAAATATAAGATACATCCCTGTTTGAATGCCATAAATAGTTGAAATAATTTGTGTTTCGAGAAAGAAGAATTGACTAAGAAAAAACCGAGGAATGAAAAAATAAATCCCAATTTCTGTCGATGTCTTTTCCTTTCTGAGGTATTTTCGCGACTTTCGTCATTGAGACTAGATTTTGGTTGCGTTTAAATTTCATCCATTCTTTAGACTATTCCCTTATTTCATTCTATCCGGATATTTTCAATTAACCTCAACGAAGAGATCCTTGTAGGCTCACACTAATTTTATATATAGTTAATAATTTTGTGTTAAAATAAAGAATGCTGTTTTTCACACTGCCAGAGTTTCTCCTATCCACCAAACAAATCTTAAACCACTAAAGTTATTTTCTTTTTATCTGGAATGCCATTAACTTATGCATATTTATCTATTTGAATTTTATTTCTGTTCATCTGTACCCCCAAATTAGAAAGTTTCTTTTGACCCTTCCCACATTCTCATATTATCACTAAATTAATTAACTTTCTAAATATGTATTATTGAATCAAACATACACGAACAATTTACCCATTTCGATGTTTTTTCAAATTAAAGGCTATAAACATTCCATGGAAACTTAAAGAACGATATTTTCAAAGGTAAAGCAAAGAAATAAACCGTTCTACAAAAGAAATATTAAATTTAGTTTTCGGCAACTTTTTCACCCTTTTTTATTAGGTCATACCATATGAATTACTACAAATTCTTCAGATTTAGCATTATTTTATGAGTAGAAATAAAACAACCCTTTGGAGTTTGTTTTGTTTTCAATAAGTAGTTATTTATTAATTAGATAAGTAATATACATTAGACAAGTTTCTACCATATTTATAAAAATCGTTTGAGTTTGTTTTAGAAAGTTTTTAAAAGTTTGTTTCTACCTCTTCAAATGTAGACATCTTCTGTTTATTCAGGTGATTCTCTAAATTCACACAAAGATATTAATCTTTTTCATTATTTGCCAATCCTAATATTTACGCTTTTGTTATGGTCTCTCTTGCGAGATGAGGTCACGCATTGTCTTCTTGGATTGATTAATGTTAGCCTATTTTCTTCAAGTATCACATAAAAACGCTCCAAATTAAAATTAAAATAACGCCAAATTTTTCCTCTGACAACTATGAACACAAGCAAGAGAATTTTTGTAATGATCTTAAGATGATCGCTTTTTTATGTTTACAAGGAGGGTTTGCTAAATACCCATATTTCTGTATGCATGTGAAGCAGTGATAGACGTGCATTGCAGTAAAGTTGAGTGAACTAAACGACTAAACAAGGAACCAGGACGAGTAAATATGAAAGATGAGCAACGCCATCAAGTGGGATGATAATTAATTTGATATCATTAATTTGTTAATTTTAGTTTATTATTTCACGAAATTTTATAAATATAAAATTTTAAACTATCAGATTTTGCAAGGTTTCTGTTGCACTAGGGATGGGAGGCAAGTTATTTTTTAACACCTTTACGTGCTTGATAAAAAAGTTCCGTCAAACAAACTTAAAGTTCTACTTTTCCAGCATGTGTAAAAAAAAACGACCTTTCCATTGTGTGTCGATATCAAATTGAAAAGATTGGAGATCTCTGCTCTCCTACACGCGGCCACAACAATATCGGTGAGCCGCTATACATCAGCCTGATGAACCTCCAAAGAGTCAGGAAAGTCTCAATAACGTGAAAGACTCTAAAGATCGATTTAGTTCAGGTAAACTTTAAGTTGTCAACCGTTTGGCCTTCGAAAGTGCATCTCAGCTCAAAATGACGGCACTCGCAATTAAGAAGAAGTATATTTAAAGATTTAATATTCCATTTTTTTATGTAATTAAAAGTATATTTTATCGGAGTTGTTTAATTAGATCCTCGAACGTTGCAAATGGCAATAGATATATAATAATACTAATCATCCCTGGTTAAAGAATTAAGTTAGAGCACTCTTAGAGAAAATTGGAATGGATTTACTCAGGTACGAATCAGACGTCCATACGCATTCGGCCGTAAATCACGACATAAAATTGGTGACAGGTTTTGGGGTATTTAGAAGAACTCAGAACTTAATAATAGTTGATTGTGTTGCATCCCCTTTATTAGGAACAGAATTGTGCCTAACGTTCGAGAGAAAATTAAACATAATAAGTGAATAAAGTCGGTCTAATTTTTTTTATTGATTGTAGTTAGCCCGTTACTAGTGTTACTTATTTTTTTTGGTAGTGGTATTCCTATTAACAGAAAGCGTGGGTGAGAAGGTTGGCTTAGGCAAAGTGCTACTTGGTTCGTGGTTTTATAAGTAGCTTTAGCTACTTATACAACCACGATATGTCGTCGAAAGACGACATAGGTATAATGTCGTCTTTCGAAAGGTTCCACCAACAAAGCCAACCTTTGGACTAGCAGGCAAAGAACTAATTTTATAACGTCCAGAAACAAGAAAGAGAGGAAAAGAGAGAACAGGCGCAAATAGAAGCAGAAGAAATAAGAATACAGATGGAAGCAGAAGAGAGAGAACGAACACGCACATGAAAGGGCATTGAACAAGGATCAGGTGAAAGTCAATTTAGTTGGATCTCGGCCTGGAGCTACGCAGGTACCTACGATAAAACTCCCAGCATATAAAGATAACGAAGACCTGTGTTCGTACCTCACACATTTTGACAAAATCTTTGAAGTGAATCATTGGGACATATAAACGGAGGGAATGGCCAGATTACTACCTCTGCTTAATACCCGTCTTCGTGATATATTCATCTCGTTACCATCACAGGCGTCTATTGGTTATTATACTCTTAACTCCGAGCTACTCGCGTCCATTAATCTAAATCCCGAGGAGTATAGGATAAAATTTGGACATGCTAGAATTCAGCCTGGTCAAACATACCGTCAATTTGGTTATATTCTGCGAAGACATCTCCAATTCTAGCTGAATTCAGTACAAGTGGGGAATGAGTTAGACTCTCTCGTCGACTTTATTCTTAAGAACCAATTATTGTGTACCCTGCCCCAGAGATAGGAGCATTCGTCAAGGGCAGGCGAGCCGATACGTTCAATGAGTGCGTGTAGGAAGCGGATCTGCATGCTTCCAATCACAAACTATATCCGCGAGAGTTAAAACAGAACCAGCCCTTGTCAACAAAGAAAGGTGGCTATCTCTAGAGACTCTAGCAAAAGAACCCCCTTAAATTTGCCAAGACCTCCGGACCCCCCAAACCCAAATTCTTTTAATCTACGAATCGGAGAGAAATTAAGCACCTAATTAATCTAACCCCCTCGTCCTCGTCATACCTCAGAAACCCCGTTACGTGTTTTAATTGTGGCACCCCAGGTCACATTAGCTTCCATTGCCCCCAACATTCGAGGCTTAGGTTATCCTAGAGTCAACAAGTGCACAACATCATCGCATATCTCCCCCAAGAATAACCTCCGGCTTCAGCGTCTCATTCGTTCTGAGCGAATTTCCCTGACCAACAGGTGAACTTTTTGCTTAACAAGAGTTCTCCCGGAGGACTAAAGTTCGAGGCTGGATCAGTAAATGATTGCTGAGTCTCAACGTTCGTACGCGATACGGGGTGCACCTGTATCGTCGTATGAGATAAATTGCTTCCACCAGTCAACGCCCAGCACACGAGGTTTGCGGTCCTCCAGAACTTCCTGGGTAGATCAAACAAGTTCCCCGTAGTTAGATGCCACATCTAGTGTCAGTACTTCACTGGCTGGACCAAAGTAGTGGCAGCTGCTATCAAATTATATTTTGTCTTAATAGGCCAGAGTACGAAACTCTCCCCAAATTCGGTGGCTCAGCCGGTAGTCACTTAGATTCAAGCAACTAAGAGGTCAGTGGCCCAGACCCCTTTATCTCCGCTCGAGAACCCGGAATACGAAGAGCTTAATTCTTAAGCCTTCGCTACCACCCGGGAGGACTGTCCGACGCTCCAACCCCCGTGGGAGAAAGCAGCGAAAAACGAAATAGAATCTGTTCGCGGGAACAAACGAATAAGATATGTGGTGGAGAATTCACTACTATTCCGGCGACACCTGAAGTGACCTCCCCGTCGGATAAAGTCTTGTGCATTCCGCGGTGTTACTCCTAACGGGTATTAAAAATCGCACAGGATGGTTTAGTGGCTGTCATTTCAGTCAAAACAAAACCTCTCTACGTATTTTTAAATACTTCTTTTGGCCCGGCGCCGCTAAAGAGATCGCCGTATACTACCAGTCATGCGAACTGTACCAGAAGGCCACCGTGAAAGGCCTGGGACCGCCGGCTCCACTGCAGAAAACACCCGTCATTTCTGAACGCTTTTTCAGAGTGGTTATAGCTTTGGTTGGGCCCATCTATCCCCCGTATAGTGAAGGGCACTCTTATATCCTCACTTTAGTAGACTGCGCCACTCGTTTCCCCGACGCAGTTGTCCTCAGGAAAATTGACAGTATTTTCTGTGGAGAAGACCTCATCACCATTGTTTCCCGAGTCAGCATTGAAGGAATTCCCCGATGTAATTTCAAAGACACCAAAGTGCTCCAAACAGTTTGTTCATGAGATCAAATTGAAGACACAAGAAACCATTATATCTAAATCTTATCCCTGCCCAATTGATCTTCGATCCGCCTTTAACGCGGAAGTGAAGAATCTGATACATTTGGGGATTATTGAGCCTTCGTCCTCCGATTATTGCTCGCCGATAGTCATGGTCCCAAAATCTGACCATACTTTTCGAATGTGTTTAGATTTTAGGAAAATTAACTTAGTTACCGTTTTTGACGCCGAGCCTATTCCGCAAATTGATCAAAGCCTACACCTGTTTGAACACACTAGATACATCTCCGAACTGGATTTGTGCAAGGCCTATCACCAAATCCCGTTGGCTGACGCGTCCAAGAGGCTAAACGCGTTTGAAACGGATAAGGGCTTAATGCAATTCACCCGATTGCCATTTGGTTTGGTCACGGTGGGAAGCAACTACAATCGGATGATGCATCGAATTTTGGATGTTTTGAGCGACGTTTCGTTCTATTTTGACAATGTGTACGTGGCTATACATACATGGGAGCGACACATACATTCACTCCGAGCTTTGTTAGATCGTCTCTGTAAGCACGGTTTAACTGTCAAACCCTCTAAATGCAGCTTCGCCTATTAGTCAATCTTATATCTGGAGTTTGAAATAGGTAAAATTCGGTTAACCACTCAACAGGAAAAGGTCGAGGCTATTGCTAAGATGCCTTTACTACGGACAAAGAAGCAGTTGCGTCGTTCTACGGAGGATTTGTTCCCTAATTTACCGTGATAGCCGCGCCCATTAATGATCTGTTAAAGAAAAATTCCCTCGACCCCGTTAGATGGAATCCAAACGCGATCTCCCAGTTTGTTGAAGGAAAAAAATAATTTCAGCACCCATCCTTCGACTACCCAATCCCCCAAAGAAGCATCGGATCCGCACCGATGCCTGTGGTGAAGGAATCGGGTGTGTCCTGGTGCAATATGAAGACGATGGTAACCCTTTCCCATAGCTTATGCAAGCCTAAAACTATCGATTCGAGAAAGAGCTTATGCAACGATAGAAAAGGAAGCACTAGCCATAATTTGAGGCATAAATAAATTCAAGTTCTCTTTAATAGGTCGTGAGTTTAACGTCGAATCCGATCACCGGCCTGTCCTATTTGCGTAACAACAATAGACAGAACGGCAGAGTCATTCGATGGTGTCTATTGTTAATGGACTACTAATTTACCATAAACTAAATGAAAAGCTCCGATAATTGTATAGCCGATAACTTGAGAAGAAACTCCACAGAAGGCTAATTAATCTCCCGTTAGTCCTAAAACCAATTTTTTTGTATATATTAATCGGTTAAGTGTTTATTTATTGTAAGGAATTAACTGTCTAGGTACAGATTAATAGTCAGTTTCATTTTCTTTTTTTTGTAGTAATTGATGTTTTTTTTGTTTAAATTGGGTTGTGTGTTCCGGACTGCTTAGCCTTACGAGGCAAAGTTAAACTCCGCCGTTCACCTGTCTATGTACGTGCGCGCGTGTGCTTGCAATTTCATTAAGGCTTATTTTAGTATGATGGTTGACCACTGTAGCTTCACCGTAACAGTCGGACTTGGAATGGCGTTCCGAGACTTTTTTTTTTTGCTCTTGAGCTCTTCCCTCCATTACTTTCTTTACACCCACCCCTCCCCTTTTCCCCGCTGCCCCAAAGACCCTTCGAGCGTCACTCGCAAAGAAGGAATTGAGTAAGCAGATTTAGTAGTCCGTTAATATAAACAGAAGAGGGTGTGATAGCCTTTAGAATAACAATCTGTGAACAGGCTCACTGTCCCCTCCAATTGTTTATATCTATTTTCGCCAAATAAAAGAAATCTCACTTTCACCGTGCGTAAACCAGAAGGGGCAATGGGTCACAACGTTGAAAATTTGTGCCCTAGGAGAGCGGCTTACTGTGGGATAGTGAGGGTTCGCTCTTCCTAAACTCCCTCGTCTCTCTTCCCCCCAGGAGATAACCGACATATATATAGTTTGATCTTGAGAAATGAAAAAGGAGGAATCCGCATAGCAATCGAGAGAAAAGACGAGTCCCTGAGTCAAAAAGTAAATCAAGTAGATAAGTGGAACCGAGCGGGATTTTTTCTCCCGAGGCCGTTCCTTTGGTTGCTTAGAAAAGCAGACCGGTCGTATCGAGACCAACTCTCATACCATTTTATTCCAGAGAAAAAAAGGAGATACCCCTCACCATCGAGGAATACCAACGTGAATTCCCACTTCAAGAAAAGATTCACCTCTTGATTAAGTTTCATCATCGAAAAGCCCGAATTTATAACACAAGGATCGGAATAATTTCCGTGCACCCAAGATCCAGTCACTTACATCTTCAAGTCAAGAAGCTTCGTCTCACGTCGCCACCTCCTAGGTATAAGCATCAGCTCTTTTTCTCGAATAAACTCGCCACGCGTCACTTTCACCCATTGAGAAGCATCAGCTGTTTTCTCAACCATTCTCACGTCAGTGAGGAAGGCTCCATTCCAAATCGCCTCTAATCAACTCATCGAGAAGGTTATCGTCCAAGGTCACCCCACTGCCGACTACCTCTTAGTTAAAGGTAAAAGGAATCCAAAATTTATTCATGTTTGTTAGTTACCATTCCGTGCCAAAGTGATTTGTGCCTCAACCATCACGTATTACTCATTGGTAGTGTTAATTTTTATTAGATCCTCTTATTTCAATTTTTTATTTAATTAAAAGTATATTTTTTAGGAGTTGTTTAAATAGATCCTCGAGCGCTGCAAATGGCAATAGATATATAACAATACGAATGCTCCCTGGTTGAAGAATTAAGTTAGAGCACTCTTAGAGAAAAGTGGAACGCTATACTCATGTACAACCAGACGTACGAGGGGCGGTCAATAAGTTTTGCAATTCGGATATAAGGAAACGAGATATAAGGAAAAGTGTTTTATTATTTTTCAATATAACTACCCTCGACTTCAATGCACTTGCGCAACTTGTCCATGAGGCTTCGAATTCTCGACAACCAGAAATCTCCCGACTGCTGTTCAATCCGTCCCCAAACCGGCGTCCTTGCAAAGCAGACTTGAGCTGGCGGAATAAAAAGTAATCGCTAGGGGCCAGATCTGGACTGTAGGTGAGATGGTTGAGCTCCTCGAATCCGCACTCGCGTAGGGCAGCTTGTGAAACTCTGGCATTGTGAACTTTGGCGATGTTGAAGTCGATCATGAAGCGTGAGATTTCGAGGGGCCCAACGGGCAGAGACCTTGGTCATGACCAAATTGTCGTGGATGATATTGATAACACTTCCATGTGATATTCCAAGTTCTCGCTCGATTTCCTCGACCTTCACCCGTTGATTTTCGAGGATCATCCTCTCCACATGGGCCACATTGTCCTCGTTGGTCACGTCTGACGGGCGTCCTGGACGGGGGTCATCTTCAAGGGATTCACGACCATGACGGAACTCCCTATTCCAGCGAGCAATGGTTGCATAGGAAGGGGCGGTGTTGGTGTACACTGCAACCATGCCTTCATGGATCTCTTTTGCATTCTTGCCTTCCTTGGTTACAAATTTGATCACTGCGCGGTGCTCAACCTTTTCCATTGTTGGAAAATTTGTGACTGACGATCTGCGATCAGCTACTGCTTCTTAAATAGACGAGGAAGGAGCGTGCGGCTACAGGTCCTGACTTGTTATAACTTGTCTAACACCCCCACACACGGCCATCTCCCTTCCTCTGTTTTGCCCTTACGATTTGCAAAACCCATTGACCGCCCTTCGTACATACGTACTCGGCCATAAACCATGACACTTGCCAACATTGAAGCCCAGATAACTAATAATCTCTTACGCAAAGTGGCACTTTATAGGGCTAAGGGTGAGTCCGTGCTCACGAAGCCAAATACATAGTGCACGGAGAGCTATCAAGTGCTAGTTCCAGGTAGAGGTAGCAACATAAAGGTTGTCGAAGTAGAAGGAGACGTGCGGCAAGTCCTCTATAATCCTTCGCGCCATCCTGTTATAGTTGCTAAATGCAGTAACAAGCCCAAAGGGTAATCGTTTAAACTGCATGATACTCTTGTAGGTGGGAAAAAGCAGTATATTTGCGAGCTCTTTTACAGAGAGGAATTTGGTATTATACTTTGTAAAGGTCCAAGTCAGACATAAATTTTGCTTCCTCAAAAAGGTGGAGATTCTCATCTCTAAGGGGAATAGGCTTTACATCAAACACAGTTCCTGAAATTGATTTTCGGAAATCGACGCAAATGCGGAAGGTTTGGTCTGGTTTGCGAACCATAACTATGAGGGAGCAGTAATCTGACTTCGAGGGCTCGATGATATTTAATGCTAAAATATTGTCCACTTCTTCGTTATAGGCTTTCCTAACGCGGATGGGAAAAGGGTTTAACGTCGAGCGAACAGGCTTTTGGCCGGTAAGGACGATTTTATGTTCAAATTGATTGGAGCAACAGGGGATCTCGGAGATGACATCTTCAAATCCATTTAGCAACTCCTGCAGCTGACTCTTTTGAAGAGGCGCTAGCCTGGGGGAGAACTCCAACACAGGGGATGATGATTCCAGAGGTCCAGGTAAAGATGGAATAGGATAATCACCATCTTATTCAATGCATACTACTTGCACGACATTGAGAGGGTCAGCGGGATGCACCGCTTTCAAAGGGGACTCTTTATTAAGGGCCACGATATTTTTGAGACGCACGACGGTGATATTTCTTCAACATATTGAAGTGGAAAACCTTATCTCCTGTGTGGGTTTGAATCAGGGAATCCACTGGTCCTTTTACATCTAGAACAGAAAAGGGGCCCTTCCACTTGTTCAGAAGTTTGTTACTCTCCGTAGGAAGTAGCAACAGCACCTCCTCTACACGCTTAAAACTTCTTTCCTTCGCTTTTAAATCGAAATAAGTTGGATACTTTTTCAAATTTACTTCAGCATTTTGGTATGCAATGTTGACACATATCTTCTCTAGGCGCTTTCAGAGGTCTAGGAATTATGAATAGGAGGATTGAATTTCGTTATCCAGAAGTGGATTAGTAAAAAATTCCTTTAAAATGGTAAGGTACCCCGAACATTACGGCCATACAGTAATTCAAAGAAGCGAATCCTAGGCTTCTATGGGGGATTTCACGACTCGCAAACAGTGCCACGGGTAGATAGCAGTGCCATTCTCTGGGCTGATCTATACCCAGCTTTCTGAGAATTGATTTAAAGGCACCACTTAGCTTTTCGCAGTTTGCGACTAGGTGGTAAGGGGTTGTAAACGGAGGTTTTACCATGAGGAGCTTGCCGATATACTCCATAAGCTCGGAGGTAAATTGTCTTCCTCGATATGACAATACCTCCTTCGGAATCCCTACCCGTGAGAAAATGGAAATGAGGGCTTCGGCGCAAGAAGCGCTATCAATGCGCTTAAGGGGAACTGCTTCAGAGAAACTGGTAGCGAAGTCTACCAAAGTAAGGACGTAACTGTGTCCTTCAATAGACGGAGGATGGATAGGGACAATAATAAGGTCAATGGCCACACGAGAAAAGGGTTCCGAGATGATCGGGCACGTCCGGAGGGGGCTGGCATGGCGCGCAACGCTTACTGATGTCCTTTAGCAGGCATCGAATGATTTGCATTAATCTACAATTCCTCTGGCCGCACCCGAACAATAAAAATACTTAAAAACCATCTGAGCGGTTTTGTTATTAGTAAAATGACCAGGGAATAAACTATATTGAGAGATCTGGAGGACTTGGGGAACGTGGGAGCGGAGAACACACAAGGAGTGTGATTCAGAATCGGTTCTGTCGGAACATTTATGATACAAAAGCTCATCATTTACGAGGTAGGAGACGCCTTTTCCACCAACACCTGTAGACTTTTGCTCCTGGGTCCTGGCTTTCTCCTAAAGGAGGAGGAGTGTTACGCACCCCTTCTAGTCGCGGGTAAAATCCTCGTTCCAGAGGGTCTCCACTCCCGGATCGACGAAGGTTTCCAGGGGAACGAGTGCCTGGGAAGCCTTGGCGGCCTGGCCACGGGGGTTATCCCAACGGGTTAATTGTAACCTGGGGGCTCTTACCAGTACATCACAAAACTTGATTGGAGTTACTACTACTTCGGCCCAACCAGTCAAATACTCACAATCGATGTGGCATTTTACGATAGGAAAACGATTCGCTCGGCCGAGGTAGTCGTGGACCACAGCAAACTTTTGGTGGTCAGGGTCGACCGGGGAAAGTAAATTTTCGGACAGCACGATGCATGTGCACCCAGTGTCACGTACAAGGGTGGACACACGGCATCCATTTACGGCTCCATTCTCAAATTTTAAACCAGCAGGGAGAGCTCTTATTGAAAAGAAAATTTACTGGGTGACCGGGGTTGTTGGTCGACGAGGGAGACGTAGGAGTATCCTGGTGAGACGTGGGAGGAGCAGGAACGGCATTAACTTGGTGTACTTGATTGGAGGACACGCTTCTGAATTGGGAATTTTGAGGACCGTTCGTACGTACGTTTCCTTTTGTTCCGCACATAAAACAGATTATCTGCCTTCTGGTGAATGAAGACGCAGAGGGGCAAGGAGTAGTAATTATGAGCTTGATATCTCTTAGGTCCGAAGGATATCTCTTGATTTCCTGGGTTTCAAGGGGCTTTAAACTTTCACAAATTTAGGGGTATTTCTTGGTGGGGTCTTGAAGTTATTAACCTTAAACTTGGGAGGAGACGGGGGAGGCTTCTTATTAACCTTGGGGTACAAGTTATGGCTACTTGCATAAATATCAGCATCTTCTAGGCATTCCTTAACAGTAGAGAAATTCTTGTTCTTAACGAAGGCACGGATTTTGTAGTTCAGGGAAGCTAAAAATTGATCTTTTAAGATGAAGTCCGAAAGGGACTCGTACTCTGGGGGGACTTTACATGCAACTAACCAAAATTGGAGGTATTTCTGGAGGGTATACCCAAAATGGCGAAAGGTCTGACCGGGGCAGATATTTTCGTTGCGGAATCGGGCAGGATACGAGAAGTCCGGGATCATATTTACGGCAGCTAAGAATTCGGACTTGATGGTAGATCTATTTTTAGCTTCCCTGACCCCCAAAATCCGTGCCTTCGTTAAGGACAAGCGCTGCTCTACGTTTAAGGAATGCTTGAAAGTGGCTGATGTCTAAGCAAGTAGCCATAACTTGTACTCTAAGGTTAATAAGAAGCTACCCCCGTCTCCTTCCAAGTTTAAGGTTAATACCTTCAGGTTCCATCCAAGAAATACCCCTAAATTTGTGAAAGTTTATGGCCCCTCGAAACCCAGGAAACAAAATATGTCCCTCACCTGTAAGTTTAGGAGGGGTAGCAATTTAGTTACACCATCTACCTCATATCCCAATTGTTGATTTCGAAAAACCTTCTCGAAATGCGTAAGATATGATCCAAAATATTCTCCTTCTTTAAAGACGGGTAATCTTACTCCCGGGGACTGTAGAGTTTCTGTCCGTGAGTTAATTAACATTGACTTAAATTAATTCGCTGTTCCTTCGCTCTTCTCTTTTCTCTCTCATTTCTCTCTTCTTCCTAGATATAAGTTAATAATTCTCGGCCCGACAGGTCCAACGATTTTCCTTGACTCTTGAAACAGTCAAACGAAGAAGACATCTGTCGGTTTACTTGGGGTAACGTAACACGCGAACGGGGCTATTGACGCAACTAAATTTTTATGCAATATACGTGAAGCATAACTTTTCCCTAAAATAAATATGCAAAAATTATCCCACTAAAAGAACACTAAAACTCTTCCTACACAGTTAGGACGGGTTAATCTTTCTAATCCGGCTGGGGATTAACTCAAATATTCCCCTAAATGGAATATACAAACACAAAGAACGGGTCCCAACTAATAATCTAAATTTTAAATGGTTAATAGACTAATGGTCCATTGATCTAGAACTAACTTGAACGTACTTCGACCTAAAGAGAAAAATAAAGAAACTTCAATAATGAGAGGGAACTACTACCAATATACCCCACACCTGACAACAGTTTTTATAATATAAAAGTAATATATATAATATATGTCGTGGTACACCACTCTATACCATACACTATTCCTATATTATGTGGAGGATGACTTAATCACCTACTACAACGCGAACCATTTAAGGACTATTGGCAGGGATTAACGATCGACCAGGAATTCAAACTCGAGTCGTTGGGTTTCCAATCCTTAACAATCAGGGAGAGTGCATAAATGGTTGGCGAGATTTACTTAAATAGGCTGAGAGTATCGTTCAAGGTTAGTTAAAGATGACAAAAACAAAAATATAATTTTATTTACAAATATTAAAATTAAAAATAGGCAAAGGGAATTATTTAATTGAAATAGTCTTTTGAGCTTATTAATTATTATAATGATGAATTCTAGAATAAAATTAATTAAATAGCATTACTATGCTCAAATCAAAAGGGGAGGGGGACTTGACCTTATTACTGATTGAGGGGAGGTTTCAATCTTACGGGTTGATGACTTCAAAGGAGGTCCTGCTGGGACTGATGCAAGTGGGACATGATCCGATCCAATTTTCCGAGGAATAGCGATGACGATAGCCAATCTTCAAGAAAGACGCTCGACGGACAATTAGGGATTACTCGTAATCCACTAGAAGAAGGAAACTTCTCTTCCTCAAAGGTAATTAAAAGAGATTTTCTTCGCATCGATTAAACGAAGAGAGACTGTCGCGCAACTTCCAAGGATTGCCGTTCACAGGACCTACCAATTGACTGGAGTATAATCACGGCGTAGAAGGGTCTTGCTGTCGGTTGAATGCCCACGGGACTTTCGACTCGAGACGTTGAGGACGACCTTGCAGTGCGGGCAGGACAAAGACATCTCAAGTCAAAACCAGGTATTTGTACGAGTGAGCCTGAAGGGGAAAAGGGAGAATTGGAGAAGGGGGCGAGAAAGCTCCAGACATCTTAATCCTTGATGCAGACGCAAAAGTCAGCTTTTAACGACGAGGCACGAGAAATGAAGCGGCTCGTTTTCTGCTTTCAACTGGGGGAAGGCACTAGACAAATTCGCAGGATTGAGGGAAATTTCTCTAATACGCCCAGGAGTCGAGACTTCTCGAATGTTCTCGAACAGGAAGTGACCTTATCCATGGCGAGGTGAAAAAAAAACAAAAACAATCCCGTGGTCCCCAAATAACGCGAGGGAGAATTACGTCAAAGGTTATTCTCTTACACTAGGCATTACTATAGTCATCTTAAATCAGCTTACAACAAATGTCGAACAATTTCAACGAATATAAAGAGAATTTCTTTTTTCTGAATAGATTAATTTATTGAGATTCTAATAGAATTAAATTCAATGAAATTTCATAATCTTAATAAAACTTAAATTTAATTTTGTGGAAACTTTACTTGTTAACTATTAAAGCTTAATGGGCCTAGAAAATGGGCAATAGTCACGTAAATCACCAGGTACTTTTACCGAGACTCTAACCTGTGAATCCACCGTGTCGTAGAATGAAACCTCGACGATATACCATATATAACTATTCGTTGAGGGAACTTATTTAATTATCTTTAGAGTGCGTGGATGACTAGGCTGGCCGATATTATGTATCTTCGATATGCTTAAGAAGTGGAACTGAGCTCAAGGATAATAATATTGCTATCATTAATAAAATAGAGTTTTATCAATAAAAACTATCAACAACACACAAAACGGAAAATATCGACATAAACAGAGAATGGAAAGGGTCGTAGGGAATCTAGCTAATCCGAGGATTAAGAGGGATTCAAAAAGGTAAAACAAATATAAAGTTAAAGGGATGGGATGGTTCGCTAAACCATTTAAAGCACATGATCGAATTGACAAAAGGGTTAAATACTCAAAGGTAACGTTCGGCTTACGTAATTTATACTTGTTGTGCAGAGGAAGGCGACGTGAATGAATTTTTGGTCCGCTGGCGAGTTCCAGCCAAAGAGGGAAAATTAAATGATCCTGACGTGGCGTCTTGGGAATGAGAACCGTTTCTTGACGAACGGCTTGAAGAAAAATGGCTGTTCTACGTTGTTCTCTTCTGAACAACAGGGGGGGGGTGAGAACCATCTCTTGTCTACGGGCTTTAGAACAATGGCTGTTCTAACGTTGTTCTTTTTCTGAACAACAGGGGAAGCCTTGTGGACTTGGCGTTACGAAGGCTCGAACCTTGGCACTTAAGGGATATTGTCCTCCTTCTGGACAAGTGATGGTGAATCTCGAGGTCGAGGTCCCTTGGCGCACAAGGTGAAAGTGGATCGTAGTGATGTTTCGCGACGAAAATCTGGATCTCCAATCTGATCTTAGTGGTAAAGTTTCCAAATAAATAGTCGGGAAACCCCTTGGCGTGGGGGGACAATGGAGTGAGGGCTTCGAGGGAATGCACAGCCGAGCCTGAGAACAATGCCTTATCTGCCCATAAGCCTAACTCAATCTGGCGAGGTCGGCGCATGAGGCGAACGAGGGAAGATAAACCTCCTTGTTTAAACATTGACTCAGGTGGCTGCGATGAGGCCCCAGGCTTCAAAGCGAAGATGCACGTAGGTAGCATCGTGGTTTTAAATAACATGTGATAGTGGTTCAAATTAAGCGGCCTCAACCCGTTCTATCACACACCGCTATATTTAAACGCACAGCATACTCGTATTTTTAGGTGCAGGAGCTGTTTTAGTTCGGCTCTGGTCATGTTATCAATACTTATTGTACACAAAAATCATCACTTGATTGACAGAATTTAAACTCTTTTGGCTAATAATATTAGAATTAATATGTCGGTAGTCATAAACCTCATAATTTTAAAGTTTCAATGTTCAATTTGTTGGGTGCGAATCATAGTCAAATTTGCATATATAGAAATGAACAGGCAAATAGATTTAAATTATTAACTATCTGCGGAGAGTTAGTTATACCACAGCAGGCAAATAATAAAGTTCCTGCCTATTTTTTATATGAACTTAAGAATTGGCCATTTTGAGAGTTCTGTTGGGTGCCTGAGAATTGTTTACTGATATTTTCTTGTTCTTAAGGTCACGCAGGAGGACAGTGATTGCAGCGTTTGAAAACTAGCACAACTGTGCAATTCCCTTCCAGGATAGACACGTTTGGAAATGCATTCGTTTTCGGTTTGTTTTTTAATTACTATTATCTTAACTCGCGTTTAACAAACGGTTGCTGTAATTACTAAATAACCACCACCCCAATGTTTGAAAAAGCAATCCTATTTTGAGATTCTTAATGGTTCAACTGCATGGAAAAATCGACACTGAAACTCAAACATTCCCGAGCGGCGAAAATAGTTAAATTAGTGGAAAATGCTCAAGAAGTCATTATATTTTATTAAAATATATATGCAGCCGCAATCAACAGTTTTCAGTCACCTTGAATTTTTTTCCTTGTATATGTCTATTGTCTATGAACATGTCGGTGTAAGTTTGCAAGCCTGTCTCCAATATATCTGGAAAGCAAAATGAAAGTAAAAGCTTCCCTAAACCCTTTTTTAAATTATCTAAAATGGCGATGCTCTGGAAAGGTGCCTTATTTGCGTGATTCCTACCTCTTCATACCCGCAACATTGATTCCTACCTTAACTAAGGTTGATAAAAGAGGATAAAAAGTAGATGCATTTCTCTTTTGGATGTAGAAATAGCGCACATCATCCCCTTTGCATAAACCAAACACCCAGGAGCCATTAATACGTTGCCCATGATTCCCATTTATTGAGGAAATTTTCTGGATCCAGTTTATCTGCTGCTTTGTCGCCTGCCAAAACTGGTTCTCAGTTGTATTTGCGACGTCCCGCAAATATTGTTCCATCTATTTGAAGTCGCCTCTCTTCTGATCTAACCATTTTTCCTCTACAATAATTGAACCAGTCAACAACAGTAACAAATGATATACTAGTCAACTGTGAAACTTGTGCTAAGGATAACTTAATAAACCACAAAAATAAGTTTAACGATTGCACAAAGGTTCATGATGCAGTGCAATTTTTCATTTATATCGATATATGAAAAGAAATTAATGCCACCTCTAACGGAAAGAACAGCATGAAAACCCTTTCTCCTACATTCCCATGACGGAATATCCTTTCCTGTAATTTCTTCGTAGTTAAAATAAAAGTTTCATCGTAATTTTGGCAAGTATTACTTTTTTGCAGTAAACCGTTCCCAATCAGGTTGCTAGATACTGCATTTTCACTTGAAACAACGTCAGTGTAAAATTCTCGTAGACACATCTATTATGGTTTGTTTACGTTACTAAAAAATATGACCAAACAGTAGTAAATTGCCAGCTGCATCAAACACTTCTAAACAGCGATCTGATTTGCAGTTTCAATGCCAAATTCTCTTTTTGTATGTCTGTCAGATGCGAAATATAATTAGGTAGAAATCACGCTAAAACAGAAACATGCAAAGGTAAGGAATCAGATTTTTTTAGGAATAGAATTAAATTGACACCTATGGAAATTTATCAAATTCTGGTATCAGTATGTAGTATGTTACAGTCATAATATCTTCATAAGACACATCATATTTGTTGATTATAATCAAATGTATTTGGAAGTTACAGGACCTAACCTAATCAATTTAACTTGAAACAAGAAGAAGTTTGGGTTAAAATTTCTAATTTAAAATATAACTAAAAGAGAACAGTTTAATTTAAGTTAGGTTACTTAATGTAAGACTTATAAATTCCATTCATTTAGGATAAAATGTAGAGATATTATAAAAGAATTATTAGAAATAAATTTGATATAAAAAATCTAATTCATAACCAAACTAAGATGAAATTATCATTCAAATACTCAAAAAATCCCCTTCTTAAATTATAGAGTTAGTGATGATGATGATGATGCTGATCATAATGATGAGGATGATGATGGTAATCATAATGATGATGATGATGATAATAATAGGTATTGGAAAAAATAATATAGAAAAACAAACATGAAGAGAATATTGAGTAATAATAATACCAAAATATAGGTTAAGCAAAATATATGGGAATTTATATAGATATATATATATATATATATATATATATATATATATATATATATATATATATATATATAGTGAAATACTACGAGAATGGATGTAGGAATGGGTACATAAGTGGACAAAAGAATATAAGTATATAGTAATAAATATAATGAATTTATATTTAGTAAAATTTGAATGATTGGAATATTATATATATATATGCAGATACATCCAAAAAGGAAAAGTGAAAAACGATTCCGAGCGCTTTCGTCTTTATTCTTAAAGACCTTTTTAAGGAATGAACAGGAGTCTGGACATACATTGCCTTAAATAGTGGAAGGGGGGGGGGATTAGACTACCCACCTCTGAAATTTAATTAGGGAGTACAAAATCCTGAAACAACTGGACCAGTGCTAAATCAGTGATAAAATGCAGTAATTATATTTCGAGAAATATATTAGAATTGTCGTGGTACTACCATTCTATACCATACACTACTCCAGTTAATGCTTTGGTGAAGATTGTACATATGTAAAAATAGCGCAGATTGGTCACTTTGATTACGTACATTGGCATTGATGTTGCTTAAATCGGACATCTAGTTTTTTCCCGGTTTGTCCATAATGACATTTTTGGCAGTTGTTGCAGCCTATCGACCTGGAATTGTTTATTTGATAGGCTGCAACAACTGCCCAAAATGTTATTATAGACAAACCGGAAAAGAACTAGATGTCCGGGTTAAACAACATCAAATCAATGTACGTAATCACAGTGAAAAATCTGCGCTTTTCTACTTATGTACAATCTTAACCATAGCATTAACTAGAACAGTGCCAAACCAGTCATAAAATGCAGTAATTATATTTCGAGAAATATATTAGAATTGCCGTGGTACGACCACTCTATACCATACACTACTCCTATATTATGTGAGAGGGGTGACTTAATCACTTACTGCAACGCGAACCGTTGAACGAATGTTCGCAGGGATTAACGACCGACTAGGAGGTCACACTTGAAGCGTTGGGTTTTAAATCCTTAATAATGAAACAGAGTGCATAAATGGCTGGCAAGATTTACTTGAATAAGCCGAGAGTATCGCTCAAGGTTAGTTAAAGATGAAACAACAAATATTATTTTATTTACAAAGATCAAAATAAGAATAATAATAGGCGAAGGGGAATTAGTTGAATTGTAAGTCTCTTGATAATTATTATGAGGAGGGATTTTCCAGTGGAATTAATTGATTAATGTAACTAGGCTCATATAAAAAGGGGGAACTTGACAATACTAATAATGGAGGGGGATTTCAGTCTTACGGGTCAATGATATGGAGGAAGGGCCTTCTTGCGATGAGGTGAGTGGGGAACGATCCGATGAGACAAGTGGGGCACGATCCGAATGAGGCAGGTGGAGCACGATCAGAATGAGGCAGGTGGGGCACAATCCGAACCCATCTTCCGATGAAGATAGCCAATCTTTAAAGATGATGTTCCACGGGGAATGTGGGAATTCTCATAATTCCACGGAAAGAGGAATCTTCTTTTCCTCAAAGGTAATCGATGGAGATTTTCTTCGATTCGATTAAACGAAGGGAGACTGTTGCGCAAATTAAAAGGCTTGCCGTTCACAGAAGCTACCAATTGACTTGGGTATAATCACGGCTGAAGAAGGCTTGCTGTCTGACGAACGCTCACGAGACGAGACGATAAGGACGGCCTTGAGGTGCGGGCTGGGCTCTTCGAACTACAGAATAACCCGAGTAGTTGTATACCCGATTCTGAAAGGGGAAGGTGGAATTTGGAGAAATGAGTCACAAGCTTAGACATCTTAATCCGGAGGCGGAGTTGATTGATCATTTAGCAGCAAGGAACAAGACAGAACAGCTCTTTCACACTTCGTTACCGGGGAGGGGGAAGGCTTGGGACGAGTTTGCAGGATTGGGAAATATTTTCCCAACGTGTTCAGGAGTCGAAAATTCAGGAATGTTCGAACAGGAAGTGTCGTCGTCCATGGCGCGATACCATAGCACATGGTCTCCGATAAATTGGGAGAGGGGGAGGATGTGGGGGGGCGGGGGCAGAGGTTGTTCTTTTACACCCCGCCCTTCAATACGATGGAATTTTTCTGAGCGAGTGGCAAGAACAAGTTACATCACAAATTTGGATAGGAGGAATTATTATTAAGGCGTCAGCCTTTTAAAATAAGTGGGACCTAACATGTATTCGACAGGCTTACAAACGCTATGATTTTGATCTGTGCAAAAATTAATGTAAATGGGAAGACAAAGAAAAATTACAATTTAAATTTAGGAACAAAATTAGAACTTTGTCTAAAAGGGTAGTGGAACAACAACAACAACAACCAAAAAACACTACATTAAATAAGTATCTACAACGACCAGAGATATATGTACAAAGTAAAAAAAAAAGAAAAATAATATATACAAGATTAGCTTACGGGTTTACAGGCGACCTATAATTTAGTGGATTAGCCAGCATTGTCGGCTAATGGATTCCAGCTAAGATTATCAGTTATACAATTTTCGGTACCACGTCTTTACCAAACTTTGAACTGATAATGTTGGAGTATCAAAACCAGTCGCATTATATGTTCTTTCTTGCTCTTAGTATTTCGGAGGTACGACAAAAGGCGATAGTTAGTCTCGACAATAAACTATTTCCCTATTAAATACATGCTAATACTCCATACTCTAGCTAAATCTTCCCGCTCTATTACCGAGTAATTACGTTCACGAGGCAGTGGCTTTCGGCGCGCTAAGCCCCTGGGTGGCTTTCACCTTCGTGAAAGCCAATATGGAATCATTTGAATAACTGTACCTCATCATTGTCCCCTTTAAATTTCAAAGTTTGGGGTTCTGCAGATAAATCCGTAGATCTCAACATTTTGGAATCTCTATTTATTCCAATGCTTAATCCAGAATTAAAATCGAGTCAGTGGTCCACACCACTTTACATCTATAAATTCAAATATCTTAATTTTAGTTTGTTTTATAATTCATTTTTACATAAAATGTAATAACAACTCACTCAATCCCCCGATAATTATAATGTTCTATTAGTTGGTTAACCATATTTCAGTTATTTTAAACAACTACCATGTTTAGCTCAGTTCAAATTTCCCACATATTAAATCATTCGATTCCTGTCCTTCTCTCAAGTTGGTAAGTGTCATTCAATAAATTTTATTTTAATTTTTAAGTTTGCTTGTTTCCTCAGTTTGTTTTATAATTTTGCAGTGTTTTTCTTTGTAAGTTCGCATTGTCCTCTCTAGGTAATTTTTGCATTGTTTTCTTGAAAGTTTTACTAAATTCTAAATTTATTATTAAATTTTTGCATTATTTTATCTCAAATTCAGCTTATTATCAGTCATTAACACATATCTCTCTCTATGTATTCTAAGCTTGCTTGCTTTCATATTGTTTTACTCCATTATAGGCTGAAAATGAACATAGATAATGTTAGAAACGTTCCAAATTATAAATGTTCCGAATACTGGTTCTGACTTTAACCTACATACTAAAATCGAGGTTTCCGAAGGATGTTCCAATTTTTATATATATATATATATATATATATATATATATATATATATATATATATATATATATATATATATATATATACATATATATATATATATATATATTATATATATATATATATATATATATATATATATATATATATATATATATATATATATATATATATATATATATATATATATATATATATATATATATATATATTAGACTGTCCCAAAAGAAAAAAGAATCTTTAGTCTCACCCCTGGATATAGTAAGGCTTGATGAAAAAATAAGCTGTGCAAATTCGGAGCAAAATATAATAATATTTAGTAGTGCCACAACGAATGTTAGTTTCACACATATTTATAATATGTCCAAGATATGAAAAATAGTTAAATATTATTGAATCTTTGTCTTTTTCAGAGTGAGTATTACCAAAATATAAATTAATAGTTTTATTATGTTAACATATATATTAAATGCATTCTAAGTTTCATTATCATCATATAACCTGTGGTGTTATAAGGTAGGAATAAAGTACAACTAAGCCTAAAATGTAGTCTTGTAGGCGCTCTGGTGTCGCGTTTCATTGTCTCAGCACCAGATTCCTTAGCAGTTGGCTTTATTAATGCCTTACTCAGTGTTGGGTGAACTAGTGAAGAGGGAGCATTTTTTACGTTTCGATCGGTGTTTCACACACTCTTTCTGGAATATAATTAACATGTCAAGTTCAATTAAAACAAGAAGTAAAACACAAGTATGGCTTATTGGAGAAACAATTGAAGCAATTCAAATCACACAACCTCCATCGTATGGTGATATATTAAGACGGCTTTTCTCCTTAATACAAGAGGCCTATAACATTGTATATTCAGAAATACAGGGGGACGCCCTCAAAACGGGCCTCAACTTTCGATAAACTTCATTTCTTAATTTTATGCAAGGGTTAAATAGAACTTTGTTGATAACTAGTTTATTGTGTCTAACAACATCAAATCAAAACATGAGAGTCTTTGAACTTTTTCCTTTATTCTAGAGCACGTGTTCGAGATGACCTTCATTTAGCTCGATGCTTTATATGAGGCGCAGCACAAAGTTGTCTATGACGTCTTAACAAACTGACCGACTAATGGCTTTGATCGCCACCTTAATGGCTTCTTTGAGTTTTGTGATGGTCCTGGGTCTCCCTGCTACACCCTGTCTTTAAGGTAGCATCATATAAAGAAATCTGGGGGAAGGGCTAAGGTCTAGGCTGTTAGGTAAACTAATAGACTTCTCACCTACCACCGCGAACGAGCTGAAGGACGCTCGCTCCCCACTCGCGATCGGAGACAACGATGATTCGATTCGAGGACGAAGGCTAAATCGACATCTGTGAACTCTCCCATAGTCAATCGGAGAGTATCTAACGAGGCTGACCAGCTCTGAAAGCCATCTACGTGTGCTCTCTCATCTGACGCGTGAGGTAACCCGATTGCCCCCATCGTAGTCATCGTATTGACTGGCCATTCTTAGCAACGAACACGTAAGCAATTGTAACCGTTGCCGCCTGCAAATTGATCTAGAATCTGGCATATCCAATCGATCCATTCATTGTGTATGCGCCCGGTTTAAAATCTCCCCTTTTAATTACCGACCTGAACACGGTCACTATAATTCTCTAATTAACCCATCTGTATCTCGCGTAGATATTTAATTCCAACTGTGTGACCACTCCCTTTAAACCCAATATCTGTGTATATTTAAATATTATTTTGTTGCTAGTAAAGATATATTTTTGTCCTTGTCTTTCTTTTGCAACCCCAAAGTGTACTAACTATCTGTTAATCATTGTTTTAAAAAGGACCCCGCAAAGTTAATAATAAACCATTCCCACTGGACTCATAACTATTTCCCATTCACTAACGGTCTTCAACCAACCTCGGCCCCAAACGCACAAAAGTACCTACGCATATGTATATTAATATAGAGTCTGCCCATTCCACGATATATATATATATATATATATATATATATATATATATATATATATATATATATATATATATATATATATATATATATACAATTTTCTATTACGAAATCTGGTGATCAAGTGTGTCAGGGTCTTTAAAAGGTCTTTACAGAGATTTTTTAAAGGCACCCCTTTAACTTTATTGTAATTTTCAAAGCTGAGTACCGTTTGATTTGCAAAGTTAAAAACAGAACAGGAAACAACCCTGCCATATATTTAGTTATCGCTTAGTGTTTGTATTTGTGTTTGGACCGAGAAAGTTTAATTGGAAAATTTTGTTAGGAGACAGAGCTTCTCCCGCGGTCAATTTAATCCCGAAGGATTAATAGAGTCTGAGCCCTTCTCATCTCACCAGACTCCATTATTTTTTCTTACTTATTTGTTTATTCGTGTATTATATTAGTGTGCATATATGGTTAGCAAAGATTCTGCGTTTAGACAAGCATATTCCTACGTGTGTCAGTGATTTTTGACCCAAGCCTTATCCGCCCCGTGCCGACGGTCCCTTAAACCCTTTCTCTCGGACAACTTACGCTCCGTGTTACGAACAAAATGTCGTCGTTCGAGAGATTTAGCCTCCAAGGAAAATCGCTTGGTTATATACTCTTGCCACTTATATACAGAAAGAAGAGAGAAATGAAAGAGCTTATAAAAGAGAACAATAAGACCAAGAGAGAGCTGAGCAAAACGAGATTAGAATATTGCTGAACAAAAAGAGATTAGGGAATTAGCTGAACAAAAAGAGATTAGATAAATAACTGAACAAAAATAGCTTAGAGAAATAACTGAACGTGAATAAAAGAAATTAGAGAGAGCGAAGAGCGCGAGAGAATTCGCTAATATGAATTGGAATTAAATCGCGATCGGCTCGAATCCCCTTCAGTAAATTCCCGCGTAGAAGTACCTCAATCCGCCTCCTTAAACTTCACACGTTCAAAGAAGGAGAGGACTTCGGATCTTTTCTCTCTCACTTCGAGAAAATTGTTTGGGTATATCATTGGGACATCGAGACGGACGGTGTCGCTAAGCTTCTTCCCCTCCTTAGCTCCCAGCTCCGAAACCTTTGCGTATCCCTTCCCTCGGAAGCTGCGGTGGATTATTCCTCCCTCAAATCGGAACTTCTCGCGGCGTATAATATGACGCCTGACTTTACCGCGCCAAATTTGGCTACGCCCTCATCCCACCAAATATGATCTTCCGTCATTTTGGATATGCTCTTTCCCGCAATTTCAATTTTAGGTTAGATGCATTGAAAGTCCCCTACGATTATGAGACCCTGGTAGATTTTGTTTTAAGGGATTAGTTGCTGGCGTCGTTACCCCCAGAGATCCGCTCCTTTGTTAAGGATCCTCGGTGCAACACCTTCAAAGAATGCATAGAAGAAGCAGGTATCTATGCGGTGATTCACAACCTATATTCGAAGGAAAATAAAAAGCCTCCCTTTCATCCCCCAAGAATAAAATTAATAACTCGCGGTTCCCTCCTAAGAACTCCCTCAAATTCGCCAAGGTTAGCAGCTCTTTTAAGCCCAGAAGTTTCCCTCCATCGAATCCCCTTGAGGTCAAGCTCCTCATTTTTAATGGCCCGGCGTCAACTTTTCCCCGTAGGCCAATTGTATGTTTTGCGTGCGGTGTTGAATGCCACATGCACCCAAATTTCACACCAAATTCCCAACTCCGTGGTAATCCCATTCACCAGGTCCACCAAGTGAATGCTGCTCCCGCTCCTCTCCATCGCGGCCATAAACCCTAGTTCCATTCTCGTCTCCCTGTGCCCCAGGACACCACGTTAATTTCCTCTTCGACAAGAGTTCTTCAGGAATTTGGAAATTAGAAAACGGAAGCGTTAATGGGTGCCGAGTCTCCACCCTAACCCTCGATACTGGGTGTACCTGTATCGTGGTATCAAATTAACTTCTTTCCCCGGTGGCCCCTGATCACAAAAAGTTTGCAGTAGTCCATGACTACCTAGGACGCGCAAACCGCTTCCCAATTGTAACTGTTACCTAGTGTGTCAGTACTTTTTAGCATGGGCTTAAGTCATGTCCATTCTTATCACATTATTTCGGTTTTGGTAGGACAGTGCCCACAAGTTTCATCTAACCCTGTGGCTCAGCCCGTTATCACGAGAGCCCAGGGAAAGGAGGAATCCCAGACGCCCGCTGCCCTTGAATGTCCCTTAGATTCAGATTTCAGCGGCGTTATGAGCGAAGAATTCGCTCAAAGACAGAAGAAGTGCCCAAATCTCATTCGGTTGTGGGAAAAATCTCGGTGCCTCGAGCAGGTTTTTGGTCTGCGGTAACACGACAATCTCTTATATCGTAAAAGACGGCTCGTATATCGCGCTTGCTCGGATGGAGTTAACCCCGAGACTCACGCCTTGTGTGTTCCCCGTTCGCATATCCCCCGCTTCCCCATATTTGCCCACGATAGTATGTTTTCTGGCTACTTCAGACACAAAAAGACTGCTCATAGGATTTTTCGGTATTTCTACTGGCCTGGTGCTACAGTTGACATTTCTGAATACTGCCAATACTGTGACATCTGCCAGAAAACCATGGTAAAAGGGCGTGTTGAACCGGCCCTCTTTCAGAAAGGACCCATCATATCTGAACCCTTTTCCCAAGTTGCCACATACCTTGTAGGCCCCATGCATCCCCCTTCCAGCGAAGGGCATAGTTATGTCCTTACCCTCGTAAACTGTTCTACGCGTTTCCCCGAGCAGTACCTTTAAAGAGAATCGACAGTGTTACGTGTGCCAAAATCTTAATTTCCATCTTCTCTAGAGTAGGCACACCAAAGGAAGTATTGTCCTACAGAGGTCGGCAATTTCCTTCTGAATTGATAGAATATATCTTTGGAAATTGTTGATGGTAAAACCGCTCTTTACCACCACTTTTCACCCCTGCGCAAATGGGGTTAGCGAAAATTTAATGCAATCTTGAAGTCAATGTTAAAGAATCTGTGTGCTGACCAGCCCCTTGAGTGGCATCGCTTCTTGCCCATGGCACTATTTGCATACAAGGAGATTCCACATCGTACGCTAAGATTTGCTCCTTCGAATTAATCTACGGACGTAACGTGCGAAGTCCTATTAGCATCTTCAAGGACTTATTCTCTAACGCCAAGTTAGATAGGCAAATTCAATCTCTCTACGCGTATGTTTTGGATCTTCAACGAGGATTAGAAAAGTGTGTCGAGATTGCATGCCAAAATACCGACGTTAACTTAGAAAAGTACCGGACATACTTTGATGTCAAATAGAAAGAGAGGAAGTTAAACCCTTTAGGCCCTGAATTCATCATATGGGTAAAATATATCTTTTATACGATTTTTCTAATAAAAAGTATACTAAGATTGTTGGTATATTGAAGAGTTGCGATAAGTTCATTAAAGTGATTTTTAAACTAAGCCCGGTAATGAGGTTCTATTGCTACTTCCTACGTAGAGCAACAAACCTCTGAGCCAATGGAAAGGCCATCCCAATTTTTGAAGCGCGATGACATGTGGATTATTCAAATAAGACCCCCAGAGGAGAAAAGCTGTTCCACATTAACATGTTAAAAAAATATCACCGCCGCTCGTGTGTCAACAACATTGTTACCACCGAAGAAAAGACAGCTATTGAGGTCGACTACAGGACGGATGCCCTGAACATTTTACAGGCCGTGTTTGTTGAACAGGATAAGGATTCCCCACTATCCGCCTTGCCTGGCCCGATCAATTCACAACCCGCCAGCATGAATATCAATAAGCCGCTAACTCCAGACCAAATTAGCCAGTTGCAGCTCATTTTAGGCAAGTTTGAGGACGTCATTTTTGAGACCCTTGGGTGTGCTATTAACTTCGAGCATGATATAATCCTCGCTACCCAAGAAGCTGTTCGTTCAAGACCTTACTCCCTTTCAATTCAACTGAAAAATGCTTTTATCGCCAAGGTTAACAATCTGCTCAAACTCAATATCATTGAACCCCCCACGTCAAATTATTGTTCCCCAGTAGTTATGGTACGGAAACCAAATAAATCTTACCGCATGTGCGTAGATTTTCGCAAATTAAATTACGTGACCGTTTTCGATGTGGAACCGATTCCATTAATTGACAAAAACTTTCACTTGCTCGAAAAGGGAAAATTTATTAGCGAGCTCGACCTATGTAAAGCGTATTACCAGGTTCCCCTCAAAAAGAGCCTAAGGAAATACACCGCCTTCCCCACTGAGAAATCCCTTATGCAGTTCCGCCGACTTCCTTTCGGGTTAATGAGGGCTTGCAGCAATTATAATCGGATAATCCGCAGAGTCTAGGGCCGGATTGGATAATGTCACCTTTTATTCTGATAACATTTACGTTGCTACCTGTGACTTGGATAAACACTTGGCCTTCCTTCGGGCGCTCTTAAGCCGTTTTCGAGAGCAGGGCCTTACAATAGGCCCCGGTAAGTGCCACCTCACCTATGATTCGATCCAATATCTGGGTTTACACATTGGAAACGACCAATTTAAGACCCAAAAAGACAAGGTCCGGGCGAGGGTTGAGATACCCCTCCCGGTACAAAAAAAAACAGCTCCGTTCTTTCATGGCGTCTGCCTCATTATATAGGAGGTTTGTTCCCAACTTCGCGTCTTTGGCTGCCCCGTTGTGTAAATTACTAAAAAAAGTCCCTAGACCGCATCATATGGAATTCGAGGGCTACTGCTCATTTCCATCAACTAATGAGTAAATTGGCATCCGCCCCAGTCCTCAGTTTGCCTGATCCCAGTCGGCCCTTCGGGATCTTAACGGATGCGAGTAACGAAGGCATCGGTGGTTTCTCTTATTCATTACAGAGACGACGGTGACAGTCATCCTGTGACCTATGCGAGTCGCAAATTGCTCCCACGTGAGAGGAATTATGCAGTGATAGAAAGGGAAGCTTTAGCTATTATTTGGAGTGTGCAGAAGTTTAAGATGTACTTGGGAGGCCGAGAATTCTTTAAAGAAACCGATTACCGCCCGCTGGCATACCTCTTTAATATTAAACATTATAATGGCCGAGTAATAAGATGGAGCTTATTATTGCAGGAATTCCAGTATAGGATAATGTATATAAAAGGGTAGGAAAATTGTATCAGCGATACCCTTAGGCTTAATCTATTAGGTAACGATCCCAGCTAAATTTTAATTGTAATTGCTCCATAGCCATTTGTCCATCTTTTAATTATTATAACCGCTAGCTAGAGATGAGCTAAATGACAATTATTTCTGTTTATGTATTTATTTTTTCTCGATGTGTACGTCTAGGACGCACATTGCCCTTGTATATATGAAATTAGTATTTAGAAGCCTGGTCCAGCACCGCTATATATGTATATGTACCGCCGTACTCTTTCTGTCATTTATGTAAAATGTATCATTAAATATCCATGTCATTCTTTATTTTCTTTTGCTTTGTATAGCTTAGTGTATAAGTATTCTTTTTATTTCTTTAATTACGTTCCCCCTAATTTTCTTATGGTCGACCATAATTAATTTCCTTTTCCATTCATATGTACACGCAGTCGGGTAGAATTAGCTTGTACACCTGCTCGACGTCAAGTCAGGAATTTCCTTTATCCCGCTTACCCTGTTGACCACTCGCGTGAAAGACTCTGCTTCCCCAATTCATTCGTCTTAGGGGATGTCACTTTTCTCCCCTAACTCCAAAAGTGCCATCTTTTTGGATGGGAGGGATGTAGCAGAATAGGGTCGAAAGGCGACCACGTACCCTTCTGTACCAGCGTGGTCCAGAGATCACCGCATAGAGCCTTGAAAGCACGTCTGAGCCAGGGCGAGGGTGCAGTCCACGCCGTTTATCACATCCTAGCTGTATTTGCTTAGGGATATATTTTATCGTCTCTCACAGCCGCCTTTCAGCCAGTATTCCTGCCTTCCGCCATAGATCAAAGTTTGTTGAACATTCTACGCCAACGTCATCTCAATTCTCCCTCGAGGGAGTCACCGACTTTTCCCCCAAATCACACGTGTGTGTGGATTGGTAACCCAGCTATCTAAAGCCACCTCATCGAGCGTCTATATAATCCTTCGACTCGGTTTAGTAAGGAGCACTAATAGACTTCCCACCTACCACCGCAAACGAGCTGAAGGACGCTCTCCCACACCCGCGATCGGAGACAACGACGATTTCAATTGGAGGACGAAGGCTAAAGCGACATCCGTGAACTCTGCCATAGTCAATCGGCGAGTATCTGACGAGGATTCCCATCACCAAAGGCAATCTACGTGTGTTCCCTCATCTGACGCGTGAGGTAACCCGACTTCCCCATCGCAGTCATCGCATCCCGAATGGCCATTTCTTGCAACGAGCACATAAGCAATTGTAACCGTTGCCACCTGCAGATTAATCTAGAATCTGGCTTACCCAATCGATCCATTCAATGTGTGCGTGCCCGGGTTAAAACCCCCTTTTAATCTCCGACCTAAAAACGGTCACTTCAATCACCTAATTAACCTACCTGTATCTCGCGTAGACAGCTAACTCCGTCTGAGCGACCATTCCCTTTAAACCCAATATTTGTGTATATTTATATATTATTTTGTTGCTAGTAAAGATATATTTTGTCATTGTCTTTCATTTGTAACCCAAACGCGTACCAGCTATCTGTTAATCATTGGCCAACTTACACGCTGAAATATTTGTTTTGAAAACGACCCCGCAAAGTTAATAAATAACCATCCCCACTGGACTCATAACTATTTCCCATTCACTAACGGTCTTCAACCAACCCCGGCCCCAAACCCTCCAAAGTACTTATCTATCTATATATATATATATATATATATATATATATATATATATATATATATATATATATATATATATATATATATATACAGTCTGGCCATTTCACGACACAGTTCATTGGCAAAATTGATATAAGGATTTCTATTCTACATTTCTAATTATTTTCAATGCGAACATTTGTTATTTCACTTTTCAAAAGGTAAATTTTCTTTCTGCGGAGACAGTTTGGGATCACCCTATAGAAGTATGTACCAAAAGTAGAGAGTACCATTTTATTCTATTTCTTAAGTAAATTTGATGGAAACAACCTAATCATTTATTTTTCCTCAAATTAAACAATAATATTATTAAGCCAATGATAAAGAATTTAATCCATTTAACCAAACCAAATTAAAAGTATATCGATAGAATGAGGAACAAGAATAATTTCAAACTATTTCATATAGTTGTTAAAAAGAACAAGAGTCAAACAATTATTCCCAATGGCCATCCAAAGTTTTGACCAAATTTTATATTGAAAGTAAACTTGCAATCAGAGACACGGGACAAATTAGATTAATTGAAAATGCTCGGAAGGGGGCGGGGGAGGAATTAGGGAGGGATAAAGACTTGAGAATAAAGATTCGGGGATCATCACGGAGACATGAGTGAACAGGGAAGATACATCCAAACTAACCAAACTAAAGTTATCTGTAAGTCTTATGTTGGAAAAAACAAAGCGTTCGTTTGAATTAATTAAACTGTTTATTTATTTATATTATGCGGTCCTTTTTTGTTATATAACTTTACATATTAAAAGGTTGGTACTAATTTCCTAGGAAACTTTTTACCGACTAAGGTATCAACCCATATTGCGTTTGTTTACTCAGCACAGAAAATAAGGAGAACTTATTTATTGCCCCGTTATTTATAGTATTCCCTTTTGTTATTAGTTAATATACTTCTCCATCCCTTTCTTTAATTTTCGGTTATTTAATTTCATTACAATCCTGAAAATTCTTTTTCGGACTACTCAAGTGGCTTGGTTTATTAGTTTCTCGTGAAGCGGTCAGGTTTTGGTATGTGAATTGTATGATTCAGGAATTGTGTAACCATTTTGGCGAGCCACAGTTCCCAAATCAAGTAATCAAGTACTTTGCTTATTTAGAATATTGTTTTTTGAGGAGGTTGATTAATTCCGTGGATCGAATCCATTTTACATAAATGCGAAGCTATTTTAAGGATTTAGTTGTGCAATCAAACCGATTCGGGTTTGAGGTGCAAGAACCCCTTGATCCAGTTCGGCATTTATCTATTTTTTTGTGGTTCTGCCCCGTTAAATCTGAGCCCGGATGGAGAACGACTGGTCCCCCAGTTCATTTGTTTCTCATTTTTTTCATTTTTAAGAAACATATTATGGCTACTTATTTATATTTTGGTTGCGATTTGAAGGGTTATATGAATAAGTTGATTTTGTGGAGGTTTTAGTGAGTGGGTAATCCCAGTCCCACTTCCTGGACATATATTTTATTACCGCACCGAGGTGAAGCGGAAGTGAAGCGTATCCAATACACCTACCATAGCCACTTCCGGTGAATAAGAATAACCCCAGTGCGTACCCTTTTGATCAAAACTAAGATGATGATCCCCTGAGTGTGTTCCCCACTCAGTAAAAGCCAACCATGGGTGGGTCGGTGGAATATTGAGATTTAAGCCGAGTGGATTGCTTAATAATTGCCAAAGGATCGTCCAAATTAGATAAACACATAGATACAAAAATAATCTTTAATGTACATGAATTTGAAATAAGCAACAGCGTATATAAATATAAATAGCATTAATCTTGAACTGAATAAATAAGTCTACAAAAATGTCGTGGGGATTACTTGCAAATTACTCACTGCGGTGCTCGCGTCTTAATGGCACCCACCAGAACGAATAGAATATTATTATTGAGTTAAACACTGGATTAAGCACTTCTAATATTCGAGGTTACGGGCTCGAGATGAGAATTCTAGTTCACAAATAAACTGGTGAAGTTAGGGGAGGGGATAATTCAATTAACGATACCTTTGAGTTCGTAAGCATTTTTGAAGGGGGGCGGTGAAGATCTTTTTCTGGTGACGATGATCGCACCTACACCGGCCGTCTGAGGTTACTGAATGAGAGGGTAATCCTAGACCGGTGATATAGTGATCCTATGCCGGATCAGGAAGGTGAGCCAAACGGTGACTCGATCGGACTTCTTCTTCGAAGTACCTGTCTGATTATTCGGCTCCTGGAGTGGGTAGCCGAAACCGATTACCTAACTACGTCTATGGGTAATCCGCAGAGGGATGTCCTGTGTAACCTCAGACTCTGAAGGGGAGGGCTGCGAGAAGTTTGACACCTACAAGTACCGTGACTGCAACAACCAATTCCCCGAGAAGTTCCTCCCTTGCAGCGGGCTAACGGTTTCCTATGTGGATTGAGTTTCACACACTCAACGTAGGTCCAAGAGCTTCTGCCTGATTTCAGGGAGAAGTCTTCTTTTTATTTCTCTCACGACCAGAATCGAGAGAGATAATCGAATTCTCGTACATCCGTATCGTCGCGCGAAAGACCTTTTTTTCATCTTTGGGCCGACGGTATTTCTTTCACGCCTTCGAGCGATCTCGGAGTTTACGGCGGTGCGAAAATAGGCGACGGAGAATTCGAGGCGAAAGGTGCATTTTAGGGATACGAGAGGGCACGCAGCTTTGTGTTGGAGTGTTTTTGCGTACACCTATGTACGCGGTATTTAGACTTCTACAGATTTTATTGTCTTTTTTCGGCTGAGGATATTTTGTTATACAACTTTGATGCTTATTATAATTTTGAGTTGTAGCCTTAATTTGCCTTAGTTTATCGTTATTTATCATTACGTTATTTTTTAATTACAGTAAAAAAGTTGGAGTCATTGAAGTAAAGTGGGAGAGAGGAGTCCCTAGGTTCTCTTGATTTCCAAATCTTGAAAAAAAAATAATAATTTTGATTCTAACACCCCTAATCTGTAGTTCATTGTGCCTCCATCATTATTAACCTTCTAGCAATTTGGATAATTATTAACTTTGCTAATCCATACTTAACTCTTGGTTATCCCACATTAAGGTTCTATAACTTGTTCATTTATCTGTCATTACGACAAATCCCTGTTTCGATTTACGGCCCCCTGGTAATTTGTATGAAAGCTGTTTTGTTTTTTTACGATCCCGAGGAATGCATGCGACGTGGTACAAAACCTCAAGGTATCGTAGTTTAATAAAAATTTTCTAGCTGACCGATCTTGAACTAGAATTGGAATCAATTCCGTTAGGGAAATTGTCTACAGAGTGAGTAAAATGATGAGCCCTCACAATCATTGAGGTAAAATGACTTAAAAACAAAATAAGGTTTAAAGTTTCTTTCGAAATATAGTTTATGAATTTCTGTGCATTCGTTTAGCAGCCAACCTAAAGGATCTGCTGTCAAACCTCCTGAGATGCTTTCAAACCATCCGTTACACCATGTCACTTAAGCTCAAATATCTGCACAGCCATATTTATATTTTCCCTCTTAATTTAGGTGATGCGAGTAAATAGGACGGGAAAAAGAGATAATAAGGTTAATTGGATCCATTGAGAATGGGAGATTATCTATAGTCACTTGTGAGAAAAGATAGGCGGGAGACCAATAATAGAAAAACTCGTTGGTCAATGATTTTTTTAATTAATATTTTGCGTGTTTACTTAATTTCTCCATATTATTAATTGAATTGGGATTTAAAATTATTTTCACTTTTATTTGTGCATAATTGCTTAATTGTATATAAAGTATAAGAATACCTAGAGTAAACACGATGCTAAAACAACCCAGATTCCGATGTTTGAGATCAACGTCATTTATTTAATAATAAACAACAAAAATTCTAATAAACAAAAATAATATAAATATTTGTGCATGGTCTTATTACTTTTATAACCTAAACCACTCATAGGGCCATAAATAAGAACCTATTATCATATATTTAAATGGTAAAATATTTTAGTCCTGAGCATAGGTGGGTGCCGTTACCAAATTTTTGAAACCGCTATCCGCTACTCTGCTACTTTCTCTAGCTGAAAACGCTACTGCTACTAGCGCTAATTTTTAAAAATCGCGAAACTGCTAACCGCTACTCCGCTATCGCTACTTTTTATTGCAAAGCGGTACTAAAGCGCTGCCCACCAAAACAGATTTTCACTGGTTTTGAATAAATTTCAAGAAAAACTAATGTATATTACATCCTAAATTAGCAATCTTATTGTAAAGAAACGTGAAATAGGTAGCAGTAGCGGTTTTGATTTTTTTAGTCCGCTACCAACTACTCCGCTACCTTTTGCTTCGCGAAACCGCTTCCGCTACTCCACTACCCTTTCGAGAATCCAAAAGTAACGGAGTAGCGGACCGCCCAACTCTGTTCCTAAGCTCCCTTTTATATAATAAATGAATAAATAAATAAATAATAATACTTTGTAATGCGCTCTTCAAGGCCTAAGGCTTTCCCAGAGTGCACGTTGTGCTGAGATGAGAATGAGAATTCAGAGAAAATGATATTATTACCGCCCAGAGTAAGCGAGGGAAAGAGAGATTTAGATTTTTTGACAAGAGCAGGGGTGCCGATGAGGAGGACCTCAGTTTTGGAGTGATTAAGCCTGAGGTAGTTGGTAGAGAGCCAGTCAGAAATGGAGGAGTAGGCAGCCAGGAGGTCAGTGATAGAGTAAGCAAGAGACGTGGGGAATGAGGAAACGAAAATTTGAGTGTCATCAGCATATAAGTGAAAAGATAGACCGAGATTACGGAGAAGGGAACTAAGAGGGAGAAGGAAGATACGAAATAGTAGAGGACCAAGGACAGAGCCTTGTGGCACTCCAAAGCGAATGGGGGTAGAGTTGGATGAATCGTCGTCAATCACAACGGATTGGGTGCGAGACAAGAGGTAAGAGCGGAACCAGTTAAGCACGGTGCCTGATATGCCGAGGAAAGAGTGGAGACGATCAAGTAGGACGGTATGGTCAATAGTATCGAAGGCAAAGGAGAGGTCGAGTAGAACGAGGATGGAGACACAACCCCTGTCCGCGGCTCTTCGTAAGCAATCGGACACATTGAGAAGGGCGGTTTCTGTGGAGTTGAACCTCGTTTTCTACCAATTCTTGGTCACTCGTCGGGTAATAATAAAATTCTTTCTCTCCAATAGAAACGAGCCAATAAATCATGCAAGATTCAGAAACGACTCACTTGAATAAAGTACTAAGTCTTCCAACCAGACGGGCTTCGTAAACTTCTACTTCTAATTACAATAATTCAGAGCGGATATCGTAAATGTAGAAAAAGGTATTGTGAAGGAAATTGTTCGATTATATTGGAAAAGTAGAAACTTGGATGAATTTCTTAATTCGAATAATAGTGTAAGTTAAATAAGTACCATTTTCAATGGATTAGATTAAAGTAAGTCGAAGAAGATAAGATAATATCGAGTCAAAGATAATTCATTTTTGCAAAGAATAGAGAGTAAATATCCAGTGATAAATGTTTCAACTATCCTCAATCACGTTTCGCTTACTCACTGAACACATCAATCCTTAGTCGAAGGCAGAAGGAAGGGACAAATTTCCCAAGGGATGGAAAATTAGCAATTTCTCCAACTTTTAACGGAGTTATATCAAATACAGCTTTCTCTCTGACTACTTCCACAAGAAAATCATTTACGTCTTAAATAAATCGCGAGGAAAAGACGAAAATGCAAAGAGAATTTCTCTTTTGAATACAAAGCTCTACAAAGGCGCATATTTCATGCAACAATATTCAGACTGAACCTCAAATAGCCTCTTCGTTTTTTTTCTTCCTTCGAACGAATAAAAGAAAATTTACCCACAAATTACACCGCAAATGGGCGAATTTGCCCCATCGCTACTTTTATTGTACCCTCATGAACTATACTTTCTCTTGCTTTATTTCTCTTCTTCCTTTTCGCAATGGTACTTTAGTAGATAGTATTGACTATCTATGCTCGTTTAGAGTCATATTTAGGAGGCTTTGAATGCATCCCTTGTTCACAGCATTTATAACTAGCAAGGATTTATACTTTTCAATCTTTTCAACCACCCATTCTTCTCTTTATTGCCTTTTCTTTTATTATTAATTTCCACTAGTCATCATAATAATCATGATTACCTCCTCCTATTTTGCCTTTTTCTTTATATTCTTACTTCATTTTTTTTGTCTGTAGGATTCCTTCGTCTCCCAAGAGTCCCTGCCTTTGTTGCCGAAATGAGGAAAGCTTAGGAGAAATATGTGCTCTCTTATCCAAAGCGCTACAAGTAGTTTTCTCTCAAGATCATTATAGGCAAACTTTAAAACTCTACCTCGACAGCGAATTACCTCTCTAAAATGTAATTGGTTTGATTGACACGATAGCCACTAACAAGTAAGTCGCTAAGGAAATGAGAAGAAAGGAAGTGCATACAATGGACGCGACTATTATTAACCCAATGCCTTTAAAAATATACACAAAGGATACACATTTCATTTATAATCTAGGAAAGAGCCATCTATTTATGAACAATCTTCAGACTATTTAACAAAGGAGACATATTTTATTTATAATCTAGGAAAGAACCATCTATTCATAAATAATCTTCAGACTATTTAACACTTATTGCAGTGAGCTATTGAATATAAAATAGGTCTCTATATGCGTCCGTAGAGTAAAATGGATGCTTCAATTCAGTAAACACCGATTCATTAACACCATCCACAACATAAACCAACATACATGAAGGCCCTACTGGGCAATCAAACCCCAAATTCCATAGACACAACCTTCTGCTTCTCTCACTACCCAACCTGAACTATCTGGCAAAAATGCATTCATTTCTCTCTATCCACCTCACAGTTCTCATCCAATACCAATTCATCCAACACTTCTAGAGATTTAAACAAAAACACACACAAAAGTTGCAAAAGAGCCAAATTTTTATTCTGCAGTGAATAAATAAAAAAGTTCCTATTGAAATTCATATGAGCAATCTATTCATTTTACCAAGCCTTCTCCTATTTCACCAATACAATGCACCAGACAGAAAAGAAGTGCATGTAGCAAAGAGACAGGAATCACTTCAATTTAACACTTCCTTCCAGAAATTGACCCCCTCACAGAAGAAAAAACCGAGTCAAACAAAGCAGCACCCATCCTAAACATGAATAATACACTAATTGCCAGTCATCACTACCAAAAAACAAGGCGAATGGAAAAAATACCTTTGGATAATCAAACTCAACACAAGCAAAAAATACCTGTAGGTACAATGGGACTTTCTCACGGTCCACTACTCCAATGAATAGCAAACTACCAACCAACCATAACTATAGAATATTACTGAAAAGCTCACGCAAATTGCTCATCGACCCAACATCCTAACCGCCTTTTATGTCATAAAACACTATGATCACAATGGACCCGCCAAAAAGACCAGACCTGACGTTCCAGACCCCATTTCGGACCATAGATATTTAACCACTTCCAGTTGCACAACATAATCATCCATTTGGGAACACGAATATATCCTACCCATCCTCAAACCAACCAAACCCCGATAATCTGCCCTCATAGAGACATACAGGTCTCACCCCACCGATCTCCAAACGACAACATACCGCAACCACATAAATAACCACCCTAACAACACATCTTAGAACGCATTAACCTAACACGTCCCTCACAACGCGCAATCATGGCCGCAATAGACAACAACAAAGCCTTTGTCACTATCTCACGGTTACCTCCTCATATATAAAATGCTGCGGACAAACTACCATACTAATGAAAAAGATGGATAGCAAACTTGCTCTTCAACATACTTGGAAAAGTTCTCCACACAGGCCACAATATAAAAGAAAAACTTCATAACTTCTTCAGATTCACTATCATCTCACCTGTTATCATTACAGTTATCATCAATTAACACAGGTATCAAATTCCAAACTTCAGTTTCTAATTTATTTTATTTGAGCGTAGTAATCTTCTGGGTCGGTCAGTCCAGGTCAATCCCATTCTCATGGATTTATTTTTAAATTGTGTTAATCCTTCGAAACAGATAAGAATGTTATTTAGCGTGTTCAAGCTACTTCTTGAAGAGCAGGGTCGTGCAAGTTCAACGTTCTATAATTTTTTAAATTGCGCATTACCCATATTATGGCTGATACTCGTAAGTATTTTAAAAGTGAGAAGAATAAAGAAAAGTTGAGAGTTGAGCTGAATTATATTTATGATTAGTGTTGATAAGGGAAATAAACTTTGGCGCTGTGAGATGCGTAATCATTGTCATGATCATGTGCATACCAATAACAAACCTGGTGATCCTGTAATTATGAAGAAGCTCAATAATCGTGAACAAGAAGCTGATCCAAATGTAATAGAAGCAAGAATGCCATTTCAAAATTAAACATCAAACTCAATAAGGGCACTGCATCAATCAGTAGAGCTCAATCAGTGTTGGAGAATATGAAAAGTATGAAGTCAAATTTGAAAACGGTTACAAGAAATATAACTAATTGGCGCAATAAATCTTTTGGTGCACCTTCTTTGCCTCTTTCTCGTACAGGATTTGAAATACGAGATACTTTCACTAGCTTTCAAAGTGGTGCAATCGTTCTTGGAATGTGACACTGGTTCTAATGAAGAAAAGAGAATCTTACTTTTTGTCTGAAATGAGGGCGTTAAAGATTTGAAGAATGCCTCACATTTAGGAATGGCTGGCACTTTTAAATCAGCTCCATCTATATGGTATCAGTTGTTCACTATTCACGCTGTTTTAAATGGTAAATTATTTCCTTGTGCTTTTGCTTTTTTGCCTGACAAGAATGAAGCAACATATGACAATGTTTTTAATGAACTACAAAAAATGGTACCAAATATGAACCCACAAAAAGCAATGATTGATTTTGAAAGAGCACTCGTAACTTTACTGGTGCCAACAGCGTGGGTTGTCTATTCCATTTTAGTCAGAATGTTTATAAGAAAATAAGTCAACTGGGATTTAAGTTCCAATTCAGTACTGATGGCAACTTTGCGACTAAGATAAAAATGTTCTGTGCTTTGTCATTTTTACCACCTGAAGATGTTATTAGTGCCTATGAAGATTTATGCGAGGATGAATTAGTGCCAATAGAATTTATAAGCTATTTTGAATTGACATACATTGGCTTCGAAATAAGAAGACGTGGTAGGTGAGAAGAGCTTTTGTATACAATTAATTATTGGAATGTCCGCCATCGAATGATCCATGGATTGCCCAGAACAAACACTGCTTTAGAAGGCTTCCACTCGGCTTTGAGAGCATCCGTTACCTGCAAACATCCTAATATTTAGAAGCTCCTTGATGCTCTTCGAAAGGAAGAAGAACTCACGCAAACGAAAATTATTCACATTCAAAGAAGAGATAATCAACAAAAGAAAAGGAAGTATGAGAAAATAGATGAAAAGTTATTAAAACTTGTACAATCTTACGATAAAGATAACAAATTAGCAATTTTAAAAGCAAATTCTTATAATATTAAATAACAAGTTTATTTTTTGGGGGTAAGTCTTTGTCTTCAAGTTTTATATGTTGGGTTACTTCTTCTGGTAAAAATTGATATATCCTTTGCCATATTTCCATTGCATGTTTATTCATAGGGATATTTATTCGGTCAATTTCGGTGATTTTGTGTAGCAGGGACGATAGAATCCGGTTCCAAAGAGTAATGTCGTGGTATAACCACTCTATACCATACACTATTCCTATATTATGTGGGGGGTGTCTTAATCACCTATTGCAACGCGAACCATTGAAGGACCGTTCACAGGGATTAACGACCGAATAGGAGGTCAGACTTGAGCTGTTGGGTTTAAAATCCTTAATAATGAAACAGAGTGCATAAATGGCTGGCGAGATTTACTTGAATAAGCCGAGAGTATCGTTCAAGGTTAGTTAAAGATGAAACAACAAAATATAATTATATTTACAAAGATTAAAATAAGTAATAATAGACAAAAGGGATTTATTTAAATTGAGATATTCTTTTGATAATTATTATGAGGAGGGATTCTCAAATGGAATTAATTGATTAACGTAACTAGGCTCAGATCAAAAGGGGGAACTTGACAATACTAATTTTGGAGGGGTTTTCAGTCTTACGAGTCGATGACTTCGAAGAAGGTCCTTCTTACGATGAGGCGGGTGCGGAACGATTTGATGAGGTGAGTGGGGCACGATCTGAATGAGGCAAATGGGGCACGATCCGAACCAACCTTCCGATGAAGGTAGCCAAACTTTAAAGATGACGTTTTACGGGGAATGTGCGAATTCTCGTAATTTCACTGAAAGAGGAATCTTCTTTATCCTCAAAATTAATCGATGGAGATTTTCTTCGGTTCGATTAAACGAAAGGAGACTGTGGCGCAAATTCAAAGGCTTGCCGATCAGAATCGCAGCGGAGAAGGTCTTGCTGTCTGACGAACGCTCACGGGACTTAAGACTTGAGACGATGAGGACGGCCTTGAAGTTCGGGCTGGACTTCTCGAACTACAGAATAACCCGAGTATTTGTATGCCCGATTCTGAGGGAGAAAGGAGAGTTTGAAGAAAGTAGTCACAAGCCCCATACATCTTAATCCGAAGGGGTTGTCGATTTATCATTTAGCAGCGGCTCTTCCTCCCCTCGTCACCGGGGGGGGGGAGGCTTGGGGAGAGTTCGCAGGATTGGGGGATATTTCCATAATGCCCTCAGGAGAAAAAGATTCGTGAATGTTCGAACAGGAAGTGACGTTCCTCATGGGGAAATACGCTCGGACGTGGTCTCCAATAAATTGGGCTGGGTGGGTCAGAGGTTGTTCTTTTACAAGTAATATCAGTTATTAATCTTGTTGCTTTGTTTTAACCCTTGTTATTTTTTCATTAGTGTCTTGCTTGAGAAATGAAGGGGAATAGCAGAATATAGTAGTATCGGTCTCACCAGTAGCATGTATATATATTTTTCATTTCGTTGTGAAAGCAGTCTAAAAAGAAACAGTGACCGTAACGGTCTCTGGGCCGCATCAAGTTTTCATGGGATGATCAAAGATCAACGACGATCTAAAAGAGAAAATTGTGTATGAGGTAGAAGTAAGAGAGGAAGATGTGTTTATAGAGTGAGAGGGTTTGTACTAGGTTGTCAAGTAACCTCAGTCTTTTGCTTCTTTTCTTCATTATGAGGGGTGGTCAATAAGTTTTGTGAATCGGTAGGGGAAAACAGAGCAAGGGGGAGGGCTGTTTGTGGCGGTGTTAGGACAAGTTATGACAAGTCAGGACCTGCAGCCGCACGCTCCTGCCTCGTCTATTTAAGAAGCAGTAGCTGATCGCAGATCGTCAGTCACAAATTTTCCAACAATGGAGAAGGTTGAGCACCGTGTAGTGATCAAATTTTTTACCAAGGAAGGCAAGAATGCAAAAGAGATCCATGAAGGCATGGTTGCAGTGTACACCGACAACGCCCCTTCCTATGCAACCAATGATCGCTGGAATAGGGAGTTCCGCCATAGTCGTGAGTCCCTTGAATATGACCCCGATCCAGGACGCTCGTCAGACGTGACCAACGAGGACAATGGGGCCCGTGTGGAGAGGATGATCCTCAAAAATCGACTTCAACGTCGTCAAAGTCCACAAGACCAGAGTTGCACAAACTGCCCTGCGCGAGTGTGGATTCGAGGAGCTCAACCATCTCCCCTACAGTCCAGATCTGGCCCGTAGCGACTACTTTTTATTCTACCAGCTCAAGGCTGCACTGCGTGGACGCCGGTTTGGGGACAATGAAGATGTCCAGCTCGCCGCTTAGGAGTGGATTGAACAGCAGTCGGGAGATTTCTGGTTGTCAGAAATTTGAAGCCAAAGGGACAAGTGGCGCAAGTGCATATCTTGTTTCCTTATACCCGAATTGCAAAACTTATTGACCGCCCCTTGTATATTTACATTGATTCTCAGAAACTGAGTCAAGCCTTTTTATTCGATGAAAATTATCTTGGGTGAATTAACGAGCTTCTCATCGCTGCATAATTTTTTAATTTCTTTTTATTTTATTTTTGTGTCAACTACGGATCTTTTCATATTTAATCTTTTGTCCACTTCGTATCTTTTTACTCTAATTATTTTTAACTCTATGCTTATAAATTAATTGTACACTACGGATCTTTTTTATGATTATTTTTATGTATTATTTTCTTTATTTTTCTTCATTAACATCATTGTTATGTATCAATCGGGTAAATTGCCTGCCGCGTCTGAAGCTGGCTACTTTTAAAGGTTTGTTTGAAACGTAAATCCGGTAATTCTTCATCTTCGAGTTTTATTTGTCGGGTCTCTTCTTCAGGTAGGTATTGGTTAATCTTTTATCAAGTATCTTTTGCACGTTTGTGCAGAGTCATATTTATTGGTTCGATGTCTACAATTTCGTGAAGTATAGTCGATGGGATCTGCTTTTGAAGTGTAACGTTAGTCATAAATCTTGTGGCCTTATTTTGTACAGCTATTGCTTTCCTCATCATTGTCTCGCTAGAGACATGAAGGGGAATAGCGGGATACAGCAGTAATGGTCTCATTAGTAGCATCTATAGTTTTCTCTTGTGTCTCGGTAAAAGCATTTGGAAACGAAACAGTGATTCTAGCGTTCTCTTGGCCGCATTATTTTTTTATTTAAAGTGCGCAACATACGCAGATAATGTTAATTTGAGGCCAAGTACTCTGCCATTTCTGGTGTATGGGTAGAGTTCGCCTTGTATTTGAACATCTGCAGTTTTACGTCGCCCCATTGGGATCATTCTAAACTTGTTTATATTTGTTTTTATTTTGTTCTATCTCTCGTATCTATTGATGTTCTCAATTTCTCCTCTTGTCCTATTTACTCTATCTCTGTGGTTGCGATAGTTGCTGGTGACGACCTGTATTATGTTTTTCTGCCAGTTGTATATATTGTGCTTATTCTTGATTAGGGTGGTGCAGGTAGCGCGTGTAAATTTCATACAGAGTAGGACTCAGGCATCCTCCTTGTGGCATCCCAGTTTCCAGTTCGAATGGATCCCCTTTATTATCATTAATTTTTAAGATTGCCTGGTGGCCATAAAGGTAGTCGCAAAGTATACATACTATATTTTATCCCTTCAAAGATCTTTTATTTTCAATTTAAGTGCCAGAAGCCATACTTTGTCAAACGCTGAAGACACGTTGCGAAAAACCAGGTCTACGTTGTGGTATTTGGCCTTGGAAATAGCAATTCGTTCAGTAATCAATGCGAGTGCAGTTTCGGTGCCAAGTTTTCTTCTGAACCCATGTTGTGGATTATTATATAGATATGTGGCATCTTGGTAGTTTCTCAGTCTGTTATTAGGAGTTTTTCCAGGAGTTTGCCCAAGAACTCCAAGAGCGAAATAGGCATATAGCTGCCTATATCCTGTTTAGGTTTTCCTAGTTTAAGCAAAAATATTATTTTCGCCTTTTGAATTGGGTTGTGGAATAATCAACATTAAGGCAGGCATAAAATATCTCCAATAGGGCCTCGTTTATGTTACAGGGAGCGTTTATGTGATATTTCTTTGTGATGCCGGTTATTCCTGGAGCTTTTTGTTTAAAGCCGTTAAGGGCAGCCTACATATTCCTCCTGTGCAAGACGAGTACCATCAACGCTATAGTGCGTGCTGAGCTCCTCACCCGGTTCCCTAATCCTTTCGAGAACGGTTCCCTCAGGTCTTTCATCGAAGTTCCTGTTTTCCTCCTCATTTATTCTAAAACGGTTTCCCCAATTCTCTCTGAAGTAGCCTTCAATTTCTCCATCCTCTGAGATTTTATTACCGTAACTTTGATTGTTATTCTACTTTGAGGGGGCAGGGTGCCTCTCAGTCTTTTCAATTGGTTCCAACATTTCTTAGGGTCCCTTTTTGCTTTAACTTTAGATATGATGTTATTCCACTTTTCTCCCAATTTCTCCCTCATGAGTTGCTTGATTTCAATTCTTATATTTCTTAGCTCTTTGTAATAATGTCCAGTGTTACCATAAGTATTTATCTGGTTGATGAGGGCTTCCATTTAGTACATTTTGTTTAATAAATTTGCTTCCCACTTTGGAGTGATTTATGGGATGCTACACCACATATAGTGTTTTATCTAGACCTTAGATTTACAAAATGGCCCAATCATAGAAAAGAGAAATTTTAAGGGCATTCTAATTTTAGCTGTCCAATCCTGACCAATCACATTCAAGGGAAATTAAAGTACAAATAAGGTTTGACAAGGAAAGGGAAATACGAATAGCATAATTTGTATTAGCGATAAACTCTGACTGCTCCTCCCGGAAGATTCGACCTGCATTGAGAAGGTCTTACTACATCCACCTTAGGGATTCTTCACTGAAAATTGTAGGCAAAGATGATACCCATAATTTGAAAAAACACCATTTCTGGGTCCAGGTGAGATCGACTGGGATAAAATTGATAAGTCGTGTAAATTTAAAAACTATGACGGTGAGAAACACACACACCTGTTTAAGGTGACCTTTCAGACAACGGAGATGGCCGCGAAGACAGTAGACAACGGTCTAGTTACATCAAACTCGAAAGTCTCCGCCAGCTGTATAGAACGTGAGATATTTGCCCGGCAACATATCTGTTTCTCGTTCTACGCGATGGAAAAGCCTGTCACCAAAGAGTGCAAACTCAAGGGAAAGGTATGTTCGAAGTGCACAGAATCGGGTCACACCTGAAGGGAATGCACGAATTGAAACAAAAAGAGTCTTAACTGTGTCAACTCCCATCGCATCCTATCAATGGCTTGCTCAATTAAGAAGACATTGATAACCAACAAAAAGGAGCTAATGATTCAGGGAAGAAATAAAAGGTCTACTACCATGTACTTACGGGTGGCGAAGAGGATCGAGCAAGAGACAACCATGCTCCAGATTGATCAGAATAGGAGACCTGACCTGATGATGTGTATTTTGCATGCCAATTTCACAAATATTATGAGGTCAGGCATCCAAGCAACTGAGTTAAGCAAGGTGTTGGTCCACAACGGCTTAAAACCTATGTGGTTTACTGACAACTTACCATCAGGCGACCTGTTCCATGCTCAAATAAAAAGCATGACGCAAGTGGTGCAAAGGTTTTGCTCGGCTTTTCGTGACCCCCGTCTGTGCAAACAAGACCATACTGAAGATACGGAATCTCGTATCGAAAAAAGCGACCTGCCAGGAGACGACGTTGCGCCCAAAGATATCCAAATTGAAGTGGAAGCAACGCAAACCTCCATGTCTACTAAGCCAATAATGAGAAGATTCAAAGTTGGTGATTTAATAAATGATAAATACAAGTAGGACTTCAACGCTGACTTTGGAGAAGAAGACTTACTCCAACCATTAAGACGAGGCCTGATCCAAATCTGTCTCAAATCCTACTTCAACCTAAGCCAGGAACAATTTAGAAAGAAAATATCATAAAGGATGAGATCACCAGCCAGAGAAAGAGAAACTAAAATAAGCAAGCACATAAAAATTAAACATGGCCACCAGTACGAGATATATCAGAAATTTTATGATCTTCTGAATTAATGTAAACGGATGGAACACTAAGAGTAGGATAAACAACGATCCGCCTATTATTATTATTATTACACAAGATGAGACAGGTAGAACGGAAAGAGTGCAAGCACTATAGATTGCAATTAGCAATCCCCGCACTCCTGCAACGTTGAAGAGGGAACGATGATAAATAAGAATGAAAGGAAGTGGGATAGAAGAACAAACTGGGAAAAGATAGGTAAAGAAAACTTCAAAGCTTCCAGTCATCTATTGATTCAGTTAAATTGAGTAATAAAATTAAATAAAAAAATTGAAAACAAGTATATAGAAACATTCAAACAAAACAAGATATATTGTATATAAAATATTCAAACAAGAAAAAAAAACAACAAATAACAAAATAACAGGATAATGGCTCATGATGAACACAAGATCTTATTAGCTTTCTTTTTGAAGGCATCTACACTATTCAATGCACAAGTCTCTTCGTCCAAGGAATTCCAAAGATGGACAACACTTGGCAGAAAGCAACACTGAAACTGCCTAGTACGATATTGTGCTTATTTCAGAGCATGGTTTAATTGATGACAACGAATATTTAAATACCTACAACTATGTGGTGCTGATGGCTAACCACTCGAAAGAAAGATATTAGGAGTGGCCATTGCCATCAGAAAAGGGATGAAGTTTAAGCAAATACATGGCTCGGAAGAGCCTTACGTCGCGGTTAGGATCTGCATGACGTACGATGACCTAGTGGGTGCTGTTGGGTACCAAACTCTTAGCCGTGCATACCTTCCAATCCCCAACTTTCTAAGACTCTTCAGGAGAGACACCTCAGCCATCTTGATCGGTGATTCAAATGCCCGCTGTAGAGAGGCATGATGCAGCACAGCGTTAAAAGTAGCCGCCTACTCGCTGAGTCTTATTATAAACAGAGCTATAGTGCAGAGAGAAGGACCGGATATTTTCCCTTTCCACACAGAATGGTCGTCTACCACACCAGATGTAATATTAACCAATTAAAACTTCTCCCTGAACTAAGCGACAACTCCAGGCCCATTCTCGCCAACGGATCACATCAGTATGAATATCTTCATATCTTCCTCCCCGATGCAAGTTGAAATTCCCAGTCGCAGGGGCTTGGCGAAAGCTAACTGAGTGATATATAGTGAACAGCTGACCTCCTAGCTGACCTTCTAGCTGTTCTTTGACGGAACACAAAACACTCCCAGCTTCAAAGTGAAACTTAAATATCCAGGATAAAATGGATCAGCTAGAATCACTTGTTAGTGCTATAAATATATATAGGAATACGGCGAATCGAAAACAGGAACTGAGAAGGATAAGGAACGAGATTAGACATTGCATAATAGAAAAATAGATCGAGAGATGGCATGACATAAGAACCAGAATTTATGCTGAAGAAGACTTCAGGAAATTCTAGAGTTAACTAAAATGAGTGCGGGGGAACACCCCTCCCCCCGCAAGAGCATCAAAATACATGGCGTCGAAATCACAGAAGATCAAGATATTGAGCGAGAATTCAGAAGAAATTGGCAAAACAGTTTCCGAATAAGTGATGAAGAGAACGAATTCTTTGATGCAAGGTACAAAGGGGAAATACTATTAAGACGTAAAGAGCTCAGAGCTGACCTCAAGCTGCAATTGCATAAACGTGCAAAGGAAATATGGCAAAAAATATACCAAAATTACCAGAAGAAGTAACTTGAAGCCGAAGAATTACCGAACCTACACTTTAGACAAGCCTTCAAAAGTAGCCAGCTGAAGACGCGGCAGGTTTACCCTATTTATAAATAATATTAATAATAAAAAATCCGTTCTGGACAAAATAATATTGATAGAAATAAATATAAGAATAAAAGATAATACAGAGTAGAGAAGAATAATGAAAAATACCAAGTGGAAAAATCCCCCCCCCCAAAAAAAAACCGTAGTAGACAAAATAATGATAAAAGAAATAACTTTAAAAATAAAAGAATACAAAGTAAATAAAAATTAAATTACAGTGAAAATTGAAAAGAAATTAAAGAGGACGAATAAATGCAGTGAAAAGTTCTTTCAATTTACAGAAGAGGTCTTGGCAACGAAAACAAAGGCTCGGAACCTTGACTTATATTTATGATTAACCATGAAAGAAATAAAAAGGAAAAGAGAGGCATGAAGACTCAGGTTACCAGACGACCTAGTACATATTTTCTCTCCCTATGGCTAAATGAATATCTGTTTCCAGCTACTTGTGGGTTTCATTTTCATGCTCAGATAATGGTTTCTGCTAACTAAACCAATTTCTACAATTCTCATATATATATATATATATATATATATATATATATATATATATATATATATAAATATATATATATATATATATATATATATATATATATATATAAATATATATATATATATATATATATATATATATATATATATATAAATATATATATATATATATATATATATATATATATATATATATATATATATATATAAATATATATATATATATATATATATATATATATATATATATAGATATATATATATATATATATTTATATATATATATATATATATATATATATATCTATATCTATATACTTATATATATATATATATATATATATATATATATATATATATATATATATATATATATATATATATATATATATATATATATATATCTATATCTATATACTTATATATATATATATATATATATATATATATATATATATATATAAATAATATTAATAATAAAAAAATCCGTTCTGGACAAAATAATATTGATAGAAATAAATATAAGAATAAAAGATAATACAGAGTAGAGAAGAATAATGAAAAATACCAAGTGGAAAATATCACATTAGCGTGATATATATCAGTGAGAAGATAATAGTAAACCACAATATTTGAATCAAGTTAAAATTGCCATTTTCAACTAAGTAATGAAAAGAGCCAAGCAATGAAACCAGTATATATAAGGTAAATAAAATCCTAAACAAAATGAGAATTGCGGAATCTATCATCATTAAAAAAGTAGATAATTTCCATTCATCCGAAAGAGATTGCAAATTCAACAAATATATATCGACTCAGGTCGTCAATCGCATTTATAAACCCTCGGAAGCAACTGCTCTCGGAGATTAGTAACTTCCCCTGAGTCCACCCAAAATCCTTGTATTTTCTCAGATTGTTTCCTGCGTTTTCATTTTGTTTAGTATTTTGTTCGCCCTATATATACTGGGTTCCTTGCTTCGCTTTTTTTATTACTTAGTTGAAAATGGTAATTATAACTTTGCCGAAACTAGTTCTGTGGTTATAAATAAAACTTGATTCGAATATTATGGTTTACTATTATCTTCACATATATATATATATATATATATATATATATATATATATATATATATATATATATATATATATATATATATATATGTGTGTGTATGTATATACATTGCGTTATTTCTGTCTGTTCAGTATGGATTGTTTTCATTTTGAGGTCCTTTGCCATTTTTTATCTTTGTGTCAGCTAACGTACCTTTAACTTGCCTTTTCTTTTGCCTTTTTATTGCCTCTTTTAAATGAGAGCGGTAGCAAATTAATTCAACTGCATCTAGATAAAATCTTCGAATGGTCTAATAAATTAAACATGAAATCCAATTTAGACAAGTATAGAGTTCTGCACGTAAGTCGAAATAACCCAAGTTTTAACTATGAAATTGGTGGTAAACATCTTAAGTCCGTGGGCGAAAAAAAGATTTAGGGGTGCGGGTTTCGAAGGATCTTGAGTTTACCAAACAGTGTGACGAGGCGTGTAAGAAGTCGAACCAAATGCGTAGATTTATTGCGACAAGTTATCACTAGAAACACCAAGATATAATCATACCTCTATACATATAAAAGTTTAGTTTGGCCACACCTAGAATATTCGATGCAATCGCTTGAACTTTATACACTTGTAAACATCAATGAAATGGAAAGAATTCAACGACAGGCAACTAAACTAATTCTCTCGATTAGAAATAAGTCGTATATCGAAAGATTAAATATAATGTAACTACCGACTTTCGAAACTAGACGATTGCGAGGTGAGCTTATCGAAGTATTCAAAAGTTATAAAAAATTTGAAAACGTAAATTAGGAAAATTATTTTAAATACGATCATGGTACGAGGGGCGGTCAATAGGTTTTGCGAATCGGCAGGGCAAACCAGAGGAAGGGGGATGGATGTATGTGAGAGTGTTAGGACAAGTTATGACAAGTCAGGACCTGCAGCCGCACGCTCCTGCCTCGTCTATTTAAAAAGCAGTAGCTGATCGCAGATCGAGAGTCACAAATTTTTCAACCACGGAGAAGGTTGAGCACCGCGCAGTGATCAAACTTTTGACCAATGAAGGCAAGAATACAAAAGAGATGCATGAACGCATGGTTGCAGTGTACACCGACACCGCCCCTTCCTATGCAACCATTGCTCGCTGGAATAGGGAGTTCCGCCATGGTCGTAAGTCCCTTGAAGATGATCCCCGTCCAGGACGCCCGTCAGACGTGAACAACGAGGACAATGTGGCCCGTGTGGAGAGGATGATCCTCGAAAATCGACGGGTGAAGGTCGAAGAATTCGAGCGAGAACTTGGAATATCACATGGAAGTGTTATCAACATCATCCATGACAATTTGGCCATAAACCAAGGTCTCTACCCGTTGGGTCCTTTGAAACCTCACGCCCCATGATTGACTTCAACGTCATCAAAGTTCACAAGGCCAGAGTTGTAAAAGCTGCCCTGTGCAAATGCGGATTCGAGGACCTCAACCATCCCCTCTATAGTCCAGATCAGGCCCCCAACGACTACTTTTTATTTCGCCAGCTCAAGGCTGCACTGCCTGGACACCGGTTTGGGGACGATAAAGATATCCAACTCACCGTCCAGGAGTGGATTGAACAGCAGTCGGCCGATTTCTCGTGGTCGGGAAATCAAAGCCTCAGGGACAAGTGGCATTGAAGTCGAGCGTAGTTATATTGAAAAATAATAAAACACTTTTCCTCATATCTCGTTTCCTTAGATCCGAATTGCCAAACGTATTGACCGCCCCTCGTATGATACGTAATAACGGTTTTAAACTGAAAGAACGGAGATTTTAAACGAACATAGCTACATTTTTTTTGTTTACCTTTAAAATCATTGATAAATGAGGTAGTAAATGCTAATAGTATGAATAGTTTGAAAAAAAAAATTGACAGGTATTTTACGAATAATACTATTGTTTAAATACGGAGCCCGGCTGTGGATTGAATATCTCGTGAGTGAGCATTGTGGAGACAATGTCCAAAGGAGGACTACTAGCAAACTATGTATTATAGAATTGGAATCACCTCGTTTCACCGCTTGATTTATTTTTTAATTAATATACACTTAATATTTTCCTTTTCCACACACACACACACACAAAATGAATTTAACATTATCAAAAGAGAACTTTTCTGGCCATATTTAATATTCAGATCGCGTTATTTATATATCTGAAGTACATGAAACACAATAACCAACCTCTGCCCAAAACACTTTCCAAATATCATAACATTTCAATTATTCACTACACTCACCATCATTCAAACTCGCAAACACAAATTAGAAAAACGCATATTGGACAAATTTCACTAATTAAATAATGGAAATAATTGACACGACTTTCGCACCAACATCTATCCCTCCCTAAATAAAACTATCAGACATACACAAACAATAAACGAAGCTAGGAAAAACTACATAAATTAAGGCTAGGGGAAAACCAAACTAAACAACAGAAGAATTCTCAGTGTGGTGGCTCCCTACCACAAAAGGTTCGCAGTAGTCCATGACTACCAGGGATGCGCAAACCGCTTCCCCATTATTAACTGTTACCTGGAGTGTCAGTACTTTTCCGGATGTGCCGAAGTCGTGTCAGCCCCTATCAAATTCTGCTCCATTTTCGTAGGACAGTGCCCCCAAGTCTTATCAAACCCTGTGTCTCAGCCCGTTATCACGAGAGCCTAGGTAGAGAAGAAATCCCAGACTCCTGCTGCCCCTAAAATTCCCTTAGATTCAGATTTCAACGGCGTTATGAGCGAAGAATTCGCTGGGAGCCTCGTGCAGGATTCAGTCCATGCTAATAAACCACCTCTTATATCTTAAAAGAAGACTTGCTATATCGCGCTTGCTCAGATGGCGTCAAAACCTAGACTCACGCCCTCTGTGTTCCCTGTTAGCATATCTCCATGGCCCTAAAGATTGCCTACGATAGTCTGTTTTCTGGCCATTTCAGTCATAATAAGACTGGTCAGAGGATTTTACAGTATTTCTACTGGCCTGGTACTGTAGTTGACATTTCCGAATACTGCCAATCCTGTGGCATCTGCCAGAAAACCACGGAAAAAGGGTGTGTTAAACCGGAAGGGACCAATCATATTGGAACCCTTTTTCCGAGTAGCCATAGACCTTGTCAGCCTCATTCGTCCCCCTTCTAGTGAAGGGAATAGTTATGTCCTTACCCTCGTTAACTACGCTACGCGTTTCCGCGGAACTGTACCTTTAAAGAGAATCGAGTGTTGCGTGCGCTGAAGCTTTAATTGCCATCTTCCCTAGGGTAGGCATACCAAAGGAAGTTTTGTCCGACCGAGGTCGGAAATTTACTTCTGAATTGGTGGCTAATATCGTGAAATTGTTGATGTTAAAACCGCTCTTTACCACTCCTTATCACCCCTGCGCAAATGGAGTGTGCAAGAAATTTAATGTAACATTGAAGTCAATATTAAGGAAGCTGTTTGCTGAACAGCCCCGTGAGTGGCATCGCTTCTTTTCCGTGGTACTGTTTGCATTTATGGAAATTCCACATCGCACGCTTGGAATTGTTCCCTTCGAATTAATCTACTAACGTAACGTGCGAGGTTCCATTAGCATACTCAAGGAGTTATTCTGTAACGCCAAGTTAGACAGGCAAATTCAATCTTCCTACGCTTATGTTTTGGATCTTCGACGAGGATTAGAAAAGTGTATCGAGATTGCATACCAAAATGCCAACGTTAATTTAGAAAAATATCGGACGTACTTCGATGTCAAATCGACCGAGAGGAGGTTTAAGCCCGGCGATGAGGTTTTGTTGCTACTTCTTACGGAGAGCAATAAACTTCCCGAGCCAATGGAAAGGCCGATTCCAAATTTTTGAAGCGAGATGACATGCGAAGTATTTAATTAAGACCCACACAGGAGAGAAGCTATTCCACGTCAGCATGTTAAAAAGAAATCCACCACCACGCGTGTGTCAACAACATTGTTACCACCGACGAAGAGACAGCTTTGGAGGCCGACTACAGGACGGATGCCCTGAACCTTTTACAGGCTGAGTGTGTCGAACAGGATAGGGATTACTCACTACACGCCTTCTCCCTGCTCCTTCCCTTCACCCCACGCTTGTTTGGATATCAATAAACGGCTAACTCCCGACCAAATCGGCCAGTTGCAGCTTATTTTAAGCAAGTGTGGGAACATCATTTCTGAGACCCCTCGATGTGCTATTAACTTCGAGCATGATATAGTCCTCGCTACACAAGAACCCGTTCGTTCAAGACCTTATCCCCTTCCAATTCATCTGAGAAATGCCTTTAACGCAAGGTTAACAGTCTGCTCAACCTCCATATCATTGAACCCTCCACGTCAAATTATCGTTCCCCAATAGTTATGGTACGGAAACCAGATAACTCTTACCGCATGTATGCAGATTTTCGCAAATTAAATTCTGTGAACGTTTTCGATGCGGAACCGATTCCTTTAATTGACCAAAACCTTCACTTGTTCGAAAAGGCAAAATTTATCAGCGAGCTTGACCTATGTAAAGCGTATTACCAGGTTTCCCTTAAAAAGAGCGTAAGGAAATACACCGCCTTCCCCACTGACAAAGCCCTTATGCAGTTCCACCGACTTCCTTTCGGGTTAATGACGGACTGCAGCAATTATAATCGGATAATGCGCAGGGTTTTGGCCGGATTGGATAATGTCACCTTCTATTCTGACAACATTTACGTTGCTACCTGTGACTGGGATAAACACTTGGCCTTCCTTCAGGCCCTCTTAAGCCGTTTGCGAGAGCAGGGCCATATAATAGGCCCCGGTAAGTGCCACCTCGCCTATGATTCGATCTAATATCTGGGTTTACACATTGGAAACGACCAACTTAAGACCCAAGGAGACAAGGTCCGGGCGATAGTTGAGATGCCCCTTTCGGGTACAAAGAAACAACTTCGTTCTTTCATGAGGTCTGCCTCATTTTATAGGATTGTCCCTTAAATCGCTTCTTTGGTCGCCCCGTTGTGTGAACTACTCAAAAAGAAGTCTCCAGACTGCTATTATTTGGAGTGTGCAGAAGTTTAAGATGTACTTGGTAGGCCGAGAATTCGTTATAGAAACCGATCATCGGCCACTGGCATACCTTCGTAGTATTAAACATCTTAATGACCGAGTAATGAAATGGAACTTATTATTGCAGCAATTCTAATATAGGATGATGCATATAAAAGGGTTGGAAAATTGTATCACCGATACTCTAGGCCGTAATCCATTAGGTGACGATCCCAGCTAAATTTTAATTGTGATTGCTCCATAGCCAATTGTCCATCTTGTAATTATTATAACCACCAGATAGAGATTAGCTTCTATTCAATTATTTCTGTTTAGGTATTTATTTTTATCAATGTGTATGTCTAAGACGCACATCGCGCTTGTATATATAAAATTAGTATTTAGAAACCTGGTCCAGCATCCCTATATGGTTATATGTATCACCTTAATCCGTCTGTCATTTATGTAAAATGTATCATTGAATATCCATTTAATTATTTTTTTGTTGATTTGTATAGCTTAGTGTATAAATACTATTTTCATTTTTTAATTATGTGTTCCTTAATACTCTTATGGTCGGCAATAATTAATGTCCTTTTCCGTAAATATGTAGACGCAGTTCGGTAGAATTAGCTTGTACACCTGCTCGACGGCAGGTCAGGAATTAACTTTTTTTCCGCTTACCCCGTTGAACACCCGCGTTAAAGACTCCGATTCCCCAAGTCGTTCGCCATACGCGATGTCACCTTTCTCCCCCAACTCCGAAACTGCCATCTTTTTGGATGTGAGGCGGGTAGCAGAATGAGGTAGAAGGGCGACCACGTGACCTTCTGTACCCACGTGATCCTGAGATCACCGCATGGAGCTTTGAAAGCATGGATGAACCAAGGTGAGGGTGTAGCCTACTCCGTTATGACACGCTCCAGCTGTATTTGTTTAGGGACCGATTCGCCCTCTCCCATGGCCACTTTTCAGCCGCCAACTTTCCTGCATTCCGTAATAAGATCGAAGTCCGTTGAACGTTCCATGTCAATGTTATTACAATTCCCCCTTCTCCCCCGAAGGAGTTGCCGACTTTTCCCCAAAATCGCACGTGTGTGTGGAGGGCTGACAAAGCCACCAAAAGCCACCTCCCTTGGCGTCTATATAATGCTTTGACTCATTTTTGTAAGAACACTAATAGACTTCCCACCTACTACGGCGAACGAGTGAAATGACTCTCACCCCCCCCCCATCGGCAATTTCGATCCGAGGTCGAATGCTATATCGACATCCGTCAACTCTGCCATAGTCAATGGGCGACTATCTGACGAGGATTCCCAACTCCGAAAGCTATCTACGAGTGATCCTTAATCTGAAGCAAGAGGCAACCCGACTTTCCCCTTAGAAATCATTGTATCCCAACTGGCCCCTTTCCCTCAATGAGTACGCAATCAATTGTAACCGTTGCCACATGCAGATTAATCTAAATCTGGCTTACTCAATCAATCCATTCTTTGTGTGTGCGCCCCGGTATAAAATCCTCCTTTATATCACCGACCTGAATCCGACTTCCTTAATCCCCTAATTAATCCACCTGTATCTCCGGTAGACATTTAACTCCTCTCTGCGACCATTCCCTGTAAATCAAATATTTGTGTATATTTAAATATTATTTTGTTCTTAGTAAAGATATATTTTAGTCATTGTGTTTCTTTTGCCATCCCAACGTGTACCAGTTACCAGTTAATCTTTGGTCAATTTGCACTCTAAAATATATATTTTAAAAAGGAACCCGCAAAATTAATAATAATCCATCCCCACTGGATTCATAACGATTTCCCCATTCACTAACTGTCTTCCACCAACTTCGGCCCAAAGCCCCAAAATACGTATATATATATATATATATATATATATATATATATATATATATATATATATATATATATATATGTATTCACCTAGATTTCTTCTACAAAGCTTGAGTCATATATTCAGTAAGAAGGACAAAACGAAGAAGCCAGGTCCCATCTTTAATGCCAACGTTTCAGGTCATTACAAAACCCATCTTCAGGAGCTAAAAACAAATTCTAAATGAGTAATCTAAGCCTAAAAACATAAATAACAGCACAAGTTCAAAGTTAAAAAACACAGATCAGAGAAAATTATAAAAACGACGTTAAAAATATATAATAAACGTTACGTTAATGAACAAACAAAATAGTGAGGTAAAGAACAGCAAAATATTTGTAAAGAGATACTATCAATTAAGGACAAACAAAGTAAACGTAATATTACATAATTAAACAATTAAAATGGAAAAATAAAGAATTGGATACAAACAAAAGGTAAAACTAAAATATAGACACTGAAACATTACCTTACATGGTCGGATCACAATGACGAGTGAAAACAGGAAGGAATTCAAAGAATGAATACAGCTTGGTTAAATTATAAACAGAGGAAAGGATGACGTGTCCTTATTTAAATTTGGGTGGTTGCATTTAATACAGAGAGATTCTTTAATGCGGAGAGATGAAATAGATTTAGCAAATTTTAAGACAGAAAAATCATTTAAGGACACGTCTGTTTTACAATCAATAGCATGTTTCCTGATGGATATTTTTTTTTTTAATTTTCTTGATGGACGAAAACTCTTTTACTTAATGCCTGACCGGTTCTATGGCTAATTCCGATGTGAAAACAAAAATGCGACTGAAGAGTACGTATTGTGCTTCCTATATAGGTTCCCAACTTATAGCTAGGGAAAATGAATTTATATACAATGCACGAACTAAACGGCGTGGGAATACTGTCCTTCACTTTAAAGAAATTACCAATATTTTTGTTATTAATGAATATAAGTTTAAAAATAATTTTACACTAAAATTCCCTAAAAATGGAAATCAAACGTTTTCGGAGAAGGTTATTACAAGGGCTGATGTCTGGTAACAGGACATACCTGATTTCCTTTGGGACATTAAAAGAAGTGGAGGGGTTATAAAGACTGAAGAGGAACTTCCTAATACAGCTTTCAACTAAAGATAAGAGGTAATCATTTTTTACAAAGTATTCTTTTAAAAAGTTGAATTCAGAATGCATACTAAAATAAGTGGAAGACAAATTAAAGCCTTTGAAGAAGAGTGTTTTAATGGCGCCAATTTTGTATGTTGAATCACAGAAACTAAAGAAATTTAAACCCTGCCCTGTGAAAGTTGGTTTTCCAAAAACACACGTTTGAATGTCGGAAGTGGTACGAGAGACATTAACATCTAGAAATGGCAACATATTATTAGTCTAATGTTCTTGAATGAAAGTAAAATTAGGGTGTAAATTGTTTATAAAATCGAAAAACCTTTTTGAACAAGAACCAGAAGAAAAAACCGCAAAGGTGTCGTCAACGTATCTTTTGTAGAATAAGGGACGAAATTGAGAAGGACAATCACGCAAGAGTCTATCTTCCAAATTACACATAAAAATATTTGCAAAAATCGGACCTAGTGGGCTTCCCATTGGTAATTTCTTTAAAGTGAAGGACAGTATTCCCACGCTGTTTAGTTCGTGCATTGTATATAAATTCATTTGCCCTAGCTGTAAGTTGGGGACCTATATAGGAAGCACAATACGTACTCTTCAGTCGCGTTTTTGTTTTCACATCGGAATTAGCATAAAAACCGGTAAAGCCATAGAACCGGTAAAGCATTAAGTAAAAAAGAGATTTCGTCCATCAGGAAAATTAAAAAAAAAATCCATCAGGAAACATGCTATTGATTGTAAAACAGACGTGTCCTTAAATGATTTTTCTGTCTTAAAATTTGCTAAATCTATTTCATCTCTTCGCATTAAAGAATCACTCTGTATTAAATGCAACCACCCAAATTTAAATAAGGACACGTCATCCTTTCCTCTGTTTATAATTTAACCAAGCTGTATTCATTCTTTGAATTCCTTCCTGTTTTCACTCGTCATTGTGATCCGACCATGTAAGGTAATGTTTCAGTGTCTATATTTTAGTTTTACCTTTTGTTTGTATCCAATTCTTTATTTTTCCATTTTAATTGTTTAATTATGTAATATTACGTTTACTTTGTTTGTCCTTAATTGATAGTATCTTTTTACAAATATTTTGCTGTTCTTTACCTCACTATTTTGTTTGTTCATTAACGTAACGTTCATTTTATATTTTTAACGTCATTTTTATAATTTTCTCTGATATGTGGTTTTTAACTTTGAACTTGAGCTGTTATTTATGTTTTTAGGCTTAGATTACTCATTTAGAATTTGTTTTTAGCTCCTGAAGATGGGTTTTGTAATGACCCGAAACGTTGGAATTCAAGATGGGACCCGCCTTCTTCGTTTTGTCCTTCTTACTAAATATATATATATATATATATATATATATATATATATATATGGAGAGAGAGAGAGAGAGAGAGAGAGAGTCTGGCCATTCCACGACAGACATGCAGATGATTGTTATTTTTCTCTGACAAATATTAATGGTTTCAATGCTTCTTCTAGAAAAAGATAAAATAACCAAACCTGCCCCTAGCTAGGAGACTGGTTCCCCATTCAGATGATCTGCCTATCCTTACCGTCCCAGCGAATAAAGATCTTTTTTCATCAGATGAAGAAATGCCTCAGGAGAATATTCTGATAATTTGATCTCTTCTGAAGACAATGTATATGTTAATTCAGGAGCAAGTAGCAATGAGCCACACTGGGGCAAGCCGGAAGACCTGAACGACCTTGCCCTTGATTTGTATCTATCTAAGCAGCAGGAAGAGCTCCTGGCATCTCGGCTTAAGCAGTGAAACCTGGTCAAGGCAGATGTAAAGATCACCAGTTTCAGGACACGGAACAAGGACTTCAACTCATTCTTTGACATGGAAAACAGGTTGTGCTACTGCAAAAATGTCTCTGGCTTGTTCACTTTCTTTGATTTTCCACACAATCCTTCAGATTGTGTTTTTTTTTTTATAAACTCTTCCAAGCGAAGTCTGATGGCTGTGCTCCTGCACAATAGGAATAAATACCCCAGCATTCCCATTGCCCACTCAGTACATCTGAAGGAGTTGTATGATAATATGGAGCTCCTTTTGGAACCTGTGAAGTACAACCAGTACTAGTAGAGTCTCTGCGGTGACCTCAACATCATTTGGCTCCTTATGGGTACGCAAGCGAGCTTCACAAAGTACTGTTTCTTTATCTTTCTCTGGGACAGTCAGACTGTGTCCAAGCACTATAATTAGAAGGACTAGGGTCTAGGGGCACTTTCGTGCCTGGTGAACACAGTATCTAAGAACATCCGCTGGTCAACATGAACTAGGTACTTCTTCCTCCTCTTCACGTCAAGCTTGGGCTAATGAAGAATTTTGTAAAGGCCATGGGCAAAAATGGTGCTGCCTTCCAACACTTGTGTACTCTATTCCAAGCTCTGAGTTCTGCTAAGCTCAAGGAGGGCATCTTCGTCGAACCTCAGATCCGAGAGGTGCTGAAGGATAATGAATTTGATGAACTTCTTACCTTAAAAGAACTGAGAGCATGAGAAGCATTTAAGTCAGTCTGCTATGGCTTCCTTGCTAACACAGGGGTACTAGAAATTGACTCAAAATTCACTTTCTCCACTCCGACCTCAACCTCTTCCCTTCTAAACTCCGGGTAGTGAGTGATGAGCATTGAGAAAAGTTCCACCAAATTATTTCTAAGATGGAGAGAAGCTACCAAGGCGAGTGGAATCTCAGCATGATGTGAGACTTCTGTTGGATGCTTCTTGCGTGGCATCCTGGAGTCAAAGTACACAAGATCGTAAGAAAAAACTCACTTCCATCTGTCTGCTGTACTATGATTTATGTGTATTTTATTATCCAAGTAATTTGGTTACACTAATGTTCTGTATTTATGATTTTTTTTCTCTAATATACATTTGTAACAGATGAAATAAACACGTTATATTTTGAATTCATATGCAGTACAATAAAAATGGGGTATGTGAAAGAAAAAATACTAGAGGTGATAGAGCAAAACTGTTCAGAAGTTTGAATTCACCACAACAAAATTAGTTTATTATTATTCTGGTTTATTGGGTTTGTAAGAGACCAATATTTTATTCGTGTAAGTAAAAGCGTTTGTTCATGGAAGACGGAGCACAATTTGAACACGTTATGACATCTATTAGTAACTAACATCCCTGGTCTTAAAATGATTAGATAGATATTTGAACCTATCGCTGGTCTTTTGATAAGTTTATCTCCTTCTAGTTAATTATCTTGTGCAGAAGTAATTCCCAAAGCAATCAAATAAAATATAAACTCAAGTCAAATTTGGGGTAAAACATTTGTTTTTCGAGTGTCTAATCCATAAGCTTTTGACTCCTGTCCAATTTACAGCTTGTTTCAGTGAAACCTATTTCATGCGCTGAAACTGATCAAAATACTTATATGTGTAATAAAACTCCAAGAATCATTTTTTTATAGATGGGGGCTCGGATGCACAATTTTGGGATAAGGAAGAGAAGAGTGATGTCCCAAATTGTAAACGTATTAATTTAATGTTCAACTTAAGAGAGTTTGGAAAAGCTTGGAGAACACGAGTTAAGGCGATGGATCGAGAACTTGCTTCGAGGCCTTAAAGAAAGAGGGGTGATAAATGGAGACTCGTTGGATTGGGACAAAGTCAATAACGGGGAACCTCAGGGTAACGTTAGCCTTGCGTAATGTATTATTCGTTATCTTTAAAACTACTTAGATTCAAGACTATTGAGCAAGATTACGAAGTTCGCAGACGAGATTAAACTATGTCATATAGCGTAACACGTCAAAGAGCGAGAAGAAATACAGCAATAAACGAGTTATTTAATTGACCGTTTTTATGAAAGGCAAATTTTTGTCTGAATAGTTAACAGTCATGTAAGTCTGCTCTACAATTTTAAATATACAATTGTAAAGATTTCCATAAAAGAAAAATTGTAGAATGGATACTAATTGGAGAAATTCCCAATTTAAAACTTTCAGACGGTCAATTTAAATGTAGTTCCTATTCCCGGAACCTGATCGTAAATAGTATAGTTAATGATCTTAGAACTACACCCTCTGATTACTGACCATTTTTCGCTGTTTTTTATCTTTTGTCGGGATTTTTAGCCTGTTTATCTAATTTTGTGTCCATTCCATTCTCAGTATGACTGAAGAGTGTATGGTAAACTTCATATAGAAACTAGTCTCGTAAGTAAATTCGATGCTCCTCTACAGTAATTTTACCATCACATATATATATATATATATATATATATATATATGCAAATTTTGTTGAAGACCATGGTGTATTCCGCCTTAGTTAATTTCCTTTGGCAACTTTCTCTTCTTCTAACTATCTTTTTTATTGCATCTTGTAAATGGTGCATCACTTGTCCTGTATTCATCTCTCTTTTAAATGAATGGGTTTGGTAAAAACGAGACTAAATTGCTGAACTTTCGATGTCATTCGATCATCTTCGGACCGTCTTGATATATTCTTTCCTCCTTTACTAATGAAATGTGGAGTCAGAATTAGACTGAATGAAAGAATGATGAGGATGTTCAAAGTTTTTAGAAATAGATTGTGGTAGAGATAGTTTGGCGAAAACACACCGTTGTTGTTATTTTGCCCTAAGATTGGGGCATCTCTTGCATTTTTGTTTTATTTGTTCTTCTCACTCTTTTGTATCTTTATGCTTTAACCATTCTTGTTCTTCGATAAACTCCTTTTTATATATATTCTATTGTATATTTATATTATTTCTCTTATCTTCTTTTTTCTTTTAAATTTATTATTATATTTTGTTATTTATTTATTCTAACTTATATATATATATATATATATATATTTATTCCATCTTTTAGATGGTAGACACTTGTCCTGTATTCTTCTCTCTTTTAAAAAGACACTTAGAAGAACAGAAAGTGGCCAAAGGAAATTAACTAGGGCGAACTACACTATGGTCTTCAACAAAATTTCCATTCAAGAATGACTGCTACCAATCTTCACTAATATTAAAAGCCATTAGCAGCGAAAAATGAACCTATAACTATAGCCTTTCTCCGCCATCTTATAGAAAGGCAAATAGAACTTTTAAAAAAAACATCCACAAACTTACATAAAGTTACATATAGGAACAGGCCACAACAGACCTTGTGGTCCAAACTAGGTTGGCTGAGATAAAAGATAATGATGAAGATAGTACACCTTTCATTAGAGAGATGTTACAAGGGAAGTAAATACCTTAATAGACAGTTCGATCGATTTCATTAGAAGTGCCTTTATTTTTATCCTAAATTCTAACAATATACAATCCTTCGTATAAGGCATAGGATCGTAAAGATGAAGTCTATCCCCACCCAACTCTCCCACCCATTTCCGGGCTTGGAATAATAAAAATATATACCTGGTAGTGTTATAAAATAGACACAACCAGGAAATTTTAACAGGAGAGCAGGAACACATTAATATATACCAAAAAATAAAGAAAAATATGACTTATCTTAATACTCTAATATTAGAACATGCTCTTTTTTTCTTCTTTTTTTAACATTCAAATTTTTATATTTTTGACGCTTATTATCTATTAGACCCATCTACTACTTCCGTTCTTATCTTAAAACCTTTTGTCTTATTGGACACTGCTAGTACCGTTTAGAGATGCAAATTTTCTGTAGGATATTTTTAAATGCATTTATTGATATACTCGTACAAATCTAGGATTTATGTGTTCTGAAAAAGATGACAGAAACGTAACTACATTTTATATAGATGTAGAATCGAATTATCTTACTCATCTATGTTTAGAACATGCTCTTTCTTTTACTTTTTATCAAAACAATGTCTTGTCAGAGAGAAAGAGAGAGAGAGAGAGAGAGCTGTACAGGAAACATGGGAGAGATCCCGAAGTGAAATTTATTTAGGGGAAATTAGGTTACCTGAATGTTCGGGAGTTAGTTAATCCCTATCAAACGCTGTTAGTCGGGGATTTGATTCAAAGTATTTATCTATACGGCGTTTGAAAGTATCTACGGTGAGGAAGTCTATTACTTTACAAGGAAGCTCATTCCATAAGTTCATGATTCGGTTAAAAAAGAAGTTCTTAGATTCATGCGAGTTAAAATGATTTAACTGGTCGATAGTGAAATATTTATTGTGGTCCATATTGTCTATGCCTTTGATAATTTTAAAGACCTGAATTAAGGCTCCTCTTAATCTACGGTGATTTAACGGAAAGAGATTCAGTTCTCTAAGTCGCTCTTCGTAGGTTTTGTTCCTTAGACTTGGTATCATTTTAGTGAGCCTTCGTTGGACTCGTTCTAATTTCACTATATCATTCTGATAGTACGGGCACCAGGCTTGGACGCAGTATTCGGTAATGGGATGGACCAAGGAATTATAGAGAGTAAGGATTGTTATTTTGGACTTATACTCGAACGCTCTACCAATGAATCCAAATATTATATTCGCTTTTTTAATGATGTCTGAGCATTGTTGAGTGGGCTTTAGATCGCTCAATATTGTTACTCCTAGGTCTGTCTCTCTGTCTACGCTTAAGAGTTGGGTACCATTTACTGAGTAATTTGCTTTGACATTTCGGTATCCGATATGGAGCACTTTGCATTTGTCGGTGTTAAAAGGAATTTGCCACATATGCGCCCAGTTCGATAATTTATTAAGGTTGTTCTGTATTTCATTAATCTGTGCGTTAGTGAGTACTGAATTCGCGATTTTGGTGTCGTCAGCAAACTTCGATATTATGCCTGAAATGCCTTCGTCTAATTCGTTAATGTATACTAAGAAAATAACTGGTCCTAGAACAGAACCCTGAGGCACCCCGCTAGTGACGTCTGTTCCGCGAGATGATTTTTCATTTATAACTACGCGTTGCCTACGATTACTTAGCCAGTTTTCTATCCACCTTGCTATTACACCTTCAATTCCGTGGGCTTTTAATTTACTTAGTAAACGTTTGTGTGCAACTTTGTATAAGTCCTGATGGAACTTGAACGTGATGTTGAGGAAACGTTATCACAGCTAGAAGAATTCGAAATTCCACATACAACACGAGACTGTATCACAAAAGTTCTCTCCAACAGCGCTTTACAAACGAAAAACTGAAAAAAGCATTAAGACCAAAAAGCTTAATAAACTGTACAGGGAACGTATAACAGTGCCAGAATCAACAATATCATTCCTCAATCTCTCTCGGCATACGCTCTCCACTAGTGAAATAGAAGCCCTTAACCTCTGTTTGAATTGCCACCTACAAGCCAAATTCGATCCAATTTTAAAAAAAGTCGAACAAGAACCCCTGCTCCAATCTATTTTGAAACTACAAGATAAAACCATCATTGAAATTATCTCCAACCTAAAAGACCAACTACATGCAGAAGCCACCAAACGAAGATGCTTTACGGGCAGCAAACTTATAACACTAAAAATACTTAAGGCCATCAGCTCTCTAAAAAATAACAAAGTAATAGTCCCAAGAAAAGCTGACAAATACAACATATACGTCATTCTAAACAAAAAAGAATATAACAACAAATTGAATACCATCCTGAGTGACACCAACGAATTTAAATGTATGAAAAAAGATCCAACATAAAACTTAAAAAAAAACTAAATGGACAAATAACTAAAGCTAATACACTTATCGGAGGACTTCACTTCCAAAAGATTATCCGCGATTACACACCAGGATATCTGTATAGAAATGTAAAAATTCCTAAGCCGAACAACCCATTGAGACCCATCATCTCTTAAGTCACAACACCATTGTACGTTTAGCTAAAACCCTAAATGAAGTCATAAAACCATACATCCGTTTGAAGTACAGCATAAAATCCACGGAGGAATTTATTAATATACTCCCCTCTACAAGACCGGCAGGACTAATAGCATCCCTTGATTTGGAAAGCCTGTTTACGAACGTGCCTATCGTTCAGACCATCCTACAATGTCTCCTCCAAATCTTGACCCAAACATCTTAAGGAACATGTTACGCTCATGCACATCAGAGGCTCCGTTCAGGACACCAAACGGTAATCTCTACACGCAAGTGGATGGAGTGGCTAGGGGGTCACCCATAGGGCCGACCTTCGCCAACTACTATATGGGTCAACTTAAAGAGAGATTATTAGACAACAGTGAAAATTAGTCATACACATATTGTCGATACGTAGACGACATCTAAATCAAAATCCAAAACGAAGAACATCTGATAAACATCAAACAGCAATTTGAGGAGAACTCCGTGTTAAAATTCCCTTATGAATTGAGCACGGGCAATAAACTCCCTTTTTTGGACGTTGAGGGTCAAAACATCAATGGAGGCTATATCACAAAAGTATATAGAGAAAGTACACACATGGAAAGATGCCTCAATGCTGATAGTGAATGCCTTGAAAGGTATAAAATAAGTGTAATCGGCTCATACATCCACCGAGCATATAATTGCTGCTCTATGCGGGAACTTTTCGACCAAGAAATCTCACGCATAAAACAAACACTCGTGAACAACATCATGCTCGAACAGCATGATTGACAAACAACTCTAATAATTTTGAAATAAGAAATAATCGCTTCAAAGATACGGATACAACGAAAAGCAATCAGGGCGCAGTGAACAAAATCAAACTGTACTACAGAAATCAGATGTACACGGCCTTAAAAAAGATAAAAAAACATCAAGGAGATTATTAACCGTAACATCAAGGTTAAGAATCAAATGGAAAATATTCAACTTATTATTTACTTTAAAAAACAAATGTTAACAATCTCCTTATGAAAAACAACAGATGCCAAAAACTCCTTGAATCTCAAGTCGACCAACATAGTTTCGAGTTCATCTGCCCCAATAAAGACTGCAAGTTTTATAAAAACTCTAAATATATTGGCATGACAACTACCACAATTTCGAGACGTTTAACTATGCATCTGCAAAGCGGAGGGCCTAACAATCATAAGAAGAGCGAGCATAACATCAACCTAACGAGAGATATTCTAGTTGACAACACCGTAATTAAAAGAAAAGAGGGAAATAAAGCTAGGCTAGACATCTTATTAACCATTTTAATAAACCAAGAAAAGCCGGATCTCAATAGTCAAGCGTTAAGCTGAATCGAACATTAAAGTTGTTTTGAAATTCCAATCACCGGATTGGCTCGTTTCTTCTAACGTTTCGATCAACTATGCCGGATAAATATCCCCTAAAAACCATTTTATTTCTTTTAGTCCCATTCTGACTCCACATTTCATTGGTAAAGGAGGAAAGAATATAACAAGACGCTCCGAAGATGATCGAATAAGATCGAAAGCTGAGCACTTTAGTTTGGTTTTTACCAAACCCATTCATTTAAATGAGAGATGGATACATGACAAGTGACCTACCATCTACAAAATGGAATAAAAAAGACAGTAAGAAGAATAGAAAGTTGCCAAAGTAAATTAACTAAGGTGAAATACACCATAGTTTTCAACAAAATTTGCATTCAAGGAAGACTGCTACCCATCTACACTAATATATATATATATATATATATATATATATATATATATATATATATATATACAAAGAAGTACAGTAACGTACATGCAAATGCAGGAAAGAAAGAAACCACAGTGTTAGGATCAATTTATTTGCGAACCCATGTTTCGACGGACACCTCCGTCACTTTCACTCACTGGTAAACTAATGAATATAGAGAGATGCTTAGTCTAGCGGCACAAAATTTACAAGTCGTGATTAATCTGGAGGAGGGGGGGCAGTATGGGGAGGCAGCTACATTTTTAGTAGAGGAAGGACAAATCTTCCTCTTTTCAAGAGATTCGCGTTAAATTGCTCATCAGAAGTAATAAATTATTGACCTTCTTTTATAAGAGCTGATTCTATTAGACGCCTAGGTATATCACTATGAGAATTATAAATTATATTTGCCTATCAATGTCAATTGAATGGTTGCCATTTGACATGTGGAGCAAAAAGCTAAAAGAGAAGCTTCCACGGCGTATGTCGCATTGTGTTCCTGCATTCTCTTGGAGAATCTGCTGCTTTTTTCGATGTATACTTGATTGCAATCAAGTATACATTTCTATAAGGACATTTAGGTAATGAGATTTTTATGGGTTTTAACTATTTAATCCGTTAAGAGTTTTAAAGTCTCTTGAGTAATCGTCTGTTGGCCATTAAGCCTTGGTCTATCTTCTTCGAAGAATGAGGCTTACTACCTTCATAGGTGAGTTGAATTCGTTAATTACAATGGAAGGTTTGATTTTTTTGGTTTTCTATGTTATTAGTAATGAGATGATTGCTAATTTTCCTGTTTTTTTTAGTATATTATCAGTAGTAACTTTTCTTCCGCATTCGTATATTTTGTATTTTGATGTATGATACTTTCGATTATTCTTTCGTCTGTTTTTTAGAAATAACTCATTTGTTTTTTTTTATAGAATCCATCTTGTAATTTGATAAGGGACTTATAGAGTAATTAAAGTCCATGATTCTTGAAATAAATCCAAATATTAAATAACAACTGCGGGCAGAAACAAATAAATAACGTAACTTTGGCTCTTAGAAACGCATTACCCACAAAGCCCACGCGGCGATTAAACAACTTAAAAACAACCAAGATATAGTCATCCGCAAAGCTAACAATAAAATGTTTACCTTATACTGAAAAAAGAAGATTATATTACAAAATTACAGGACATCTTCGAAGACACTTGCAAATTTACACAAATCTAAAGAGACCCTACGGAAACTCTCCCAAAGGATATCATCCGGCTAATAAATTAAGCAAATAATGTAAAAGGAGTTGTAAACTTACAGAAGATTATCAGGGAGTTTACTTCAGGATACATGCATGGCAACGTAAAAGCGCATAACAAATAACAACCCTTTAAGACCGATATTTTTACAAGCTCCCATATAACATTTTATAAAAAAATCAACAAAATCATTAGTAATTATATCCTGAATGAATATTCTATCAAATCAACGGACGAATTTAGAGATACGAGTATAATACACACAATCAGACCGGATGAAATTATTGTCTCACTGGATGCGGAAAGTCTCTTAAGCAATGGACTAATTGAAGCAACGATAAATATAATAATTGAAGATGTTTATCATAACTCAAACAAGCATGCCCTGAATCTGGACCCCCAAATAATAAGAAATCGAGCGTGCACAATGGAAACACTCTTCCGAGCGCCTAATGGAAAAATCGATAAACAAATAAATGGAGTGGCAATAGATTCACCACTAGGACACAGGGTTGTGGACCTTTGCATGGCGTGGGTAGATTAGAAAAAGAAATATTAACAGCCAATCATCTAAAGCCTTCAACCTTTTGTTATTCCTTGATAAAGAAGTCGAAATAAAGTCCGAAAGTACTTGGAATCCTTGTATTAATTTTCCCTCTGGGTTTTGTTGCCTTTATTGCTTACTTACGCGATACTTTGTGAGTTTTCCATATATATATATATATATATATATATATATATATATATATATATATATATATATATATATATATGTATATATCTCTCAAAGTAGCACGAGAGAATGATGAAAATGAATCCATTAAACCACATTGAAAGAAAAAACGGAATAATTTTCCTTGCAGTAATATTTTTATTACCTTTTTTCGAAAAAATCCGTGCAGGGAAGTGATTCGAACCAGGCACACTGAGGCAGCGAGCACCGCTTTATCTTTGCTTACGGTTTTTTAGTGTCAACTCTTGCGAGGACATCAAGAACGAAAATAAGCAGAATCAAACCTGAGCAAAATTCTCGAAGATAGATAAATTTGGCAAAAAACGCTGCCATCTTAAAATAACTTTTGCATCCACTGAAATGGCCGTGAAAACATAAACACGAGAGCTTTTTGGTTGCTCCTTAAAAATACCACATAACTAAATAAAAACAGAAACTATGTACTTCTTAGCGTGTGCTACATATGTTATTTTGTCGAGAGTCACGAAACCATTGGTTGTCCCAAGCCTAAAGAAATATGTTTTAAATGCGCAACGATTAATCTTTCTCGGAAAGAGGGACACCCACACCTCAAATAAATGCATTAATTGCCAAGAAGTGAATCGGGTATTAGCATTAAAGGAAATGAAGGCTAAACTGAAAAACAAGGAAAACGAAGAAAAGATGCTTACGCAAAAATCACGGAAAAAAATCCCCAAGAATCAACGGTCTAACACTCGTGGTTAGAAAAGAAGGAAAGACTTACTTTAAAAATCATGGAATATTCGCAGATATACTGAACCTTCCCCTAGAAAGGAGCTGTTTAATAAAAATTAGTTTCTACCAATGTATCGTCCAAACAATTCTACAACTACAATTCAAAGAAGTATAATAACTTGGAGAACTCGGAAAAAAAGAACCCCATCTCACTCAGGGCGTGAAAGTGGGCAGCAAACTGGTAGGAAAATCAAGAGATGTCGACCAGGAAAAGGCTTCCATCTATGACTTCCTTCTTATCATCATGTGAGCGTCACTAGAAGAAAAAGGTATCGCATATGATGTCTAATATATTGGAATACATTCATCTGCCTCTCCCCTTTACCTGTTTCATGTCTTCAAAATAACCGACGGTCTAATATGCAACACGTTCAAATGGACCTTCCAGACACATTACAACAAGGGAGAAGTTGAAAAGTACATAAAAAAAACCACACCACGATGACAAATATCACATAATGAATGTGGACATGTTTAAATCAATTAGCAGCGGCCGGTCAACACTCAGTAGAAAATAAAAGTAAGAGAGAACGAATGATAATAATATATAAAGGACAAAAATCTTGGTAGAATTAATGTTATAGGGGAAAGTGAATAAATATTGATAAATAAACAAAATGTGGTAATTGAGGCAACAGAAATATTAGCAAAAGTTTATATAAAAGATAAAATATTATCTACATAGATAGGCAAAACTGGACAACTAATAACAATCCTATGTTAATGTAAAGATTTTCAATAGTTTAGTAAAAACCACATATAATGAAAGAAATTGTAAAGAATTAATAGAACAAAATATAATTTATTTATAATGAATGTGCAACAATAAAGATTTAAAAACTCTCCCTTTCCTGCTATTTAATATTTATTTCATTTCTTTCGAACTTGAATTCTTTTATCTTTTATCTTCTTAAAAAATGGTAATTGTTTGCTCACTTTTGGACTTTTGGCCCAAACTACTAAACGAGAATACCTCCGAGGAAAGACAAGTTTGAGTTCTAAATCTTAGGAAGGAAAATAAAACATTCAACTCAGTTGTGCATTATTCTTTTCCCCACATAATATGCCCTGAGCTACAAGCTTCTCTCTGTAATATATATATATATATATATATATATATATATATATATATATATATATATATATATATATATATATATAAATATATATATAGTTGGGCAGTAGATTCCCTTCGTAACATATTTTTTTGAAGGCAACTGCTAATTTAGCGTTAATTGCTTTCTTTTCGAGTCTCTCAATTTGACTTATATTTTGCTTTTGTTCGTGAGTTAACCCGTGGATCAGTTGACCAAAAAATCCTAAGAAAAGTAGTAACGAGCAAGGGCAAGTTCACTGAGCTCCCCCAAAATATTTCTAGGCCTGACATGTTTCGATGAACACCTCTATCATGATCTACCCTTTACAAGATGGAAAAAAAAGAGAGTTAGAAGGATACAAAGTTGCCAAAGGAAATTGACTAAGGCGAAATACACAATAGTCTTCAACAAAATTTGCATATATATATATATATATATATATATATATATACGTAGGTGAGTCAAAAAGTTCTCAGACAAATGGCATAAAATTTTTATTTGTAATAATACTGTAATCATTTTTCTACATAAGCTCCATTAACATCTATACACTTTCTTAATCTATGAATCCAACGGTAAAGACCATCTTTGTAGAATTCACGGGGTTGTCTCTGGCACCAAGTAATGACCTGCTTTTTTGCTTCATCTAATGATTGAAACCGGGTTCCTTTTAGGTGTCCCTTTAAATTTGGTTAGGTTAGGTTAGGTTAGGTTAGGTTAGGTTAGGTTAGGTTAGGTTAGGTTAGGTTAGGTTAGGTTAGGTTACCTAACCTAACCAAATTTAAAGGGACGCCTAAAAGGAACCCGGTTTCAATCATTAGATGAAGCAAAAAGCAGGTCATTACTTGGTGCCAGAGACAACCCCGTGAATTCTACAAAGATGGTCTTTACCGTTGGATTCATAGATTAAGAAAGTGTATAGATGTTAATGGAGCTTATGTAGAAAAATGATTACAGTATTATTACAAATAAAAATTTTATGCCATTTATCTGAGAACTTTTTGACTCCCCCTCGTATATATATTTATATAATCACAGCAATGCTAAAATGAATTAAATAGTCCATAATAATAAAAAGGCCTTCGAGAATCCCCAATATCTACTTGTTAAACAAAACTAGCGTTTAGTTTTGTCTGAACAACCGACCTTACATCATTGAAGCTCACTATACACTATTTGTCTATTGCTTGCCTAATTCCTTGTATTTTTCCTATCTCTTGATTTTTTCCCTCTTAACAATCATTTGCAAGAATTATACAAACTCCTTCTTTTGACCAATTTTCTTTCTCCAAAATAAGAAATTTAATTTTTGCCGCTCTTTCATGTAATTTGCAAGCTAATTTACATATGATTTCCCCTAATTTCTACTCTACATCTCGTCCATTAATAAAACGGAACGCTTTTGCAATTTTTTATGGAAATTTCTTTCATTGCATTTGTTTCCTTGTTTGAAGTCTTGTGAAATATAAATTAGAATTTCCGTTCAGAATTTTACTACTTTTGCTCCGGCTAAGTTTTTTTTAACGATTTGTAGCTCTTCGTTTTAGGCTCAAATCCAAATTATTCTGTCTCTTTCGAGACGCCTTTTTTTCCTGTTTTATTCATGACAGATAAATTTAACCTTTTTTCGCAATTTTTAATTGTGTGAATTCTATCCAACAGGCAAGTATTTCCCCTATATGAAAGGGTTAAATATATGTTTGTTGTTTCTTTTCAGGATTATTTGAATCATTATTTTTTTTTAAAACTGTTAGTGTAAAATATAAAATAATTTACATTTTCCTTATTACGGAAGCATCTGAGAGGAATCTTTTAGCGGAAAGCAAAATTTATTTTGCGGAAAGTTGATTTATTTGTAGCGTGTTCACGATTATTTGAATCTATTTTATGTGCCGATTTCGCTTTCACTTACAAATAATTTTTAGTAATATATAGATATGTTTAATTGCAGAATCTTTGGAAGTATTTATAATAACACTAAAGGTATAATGTCTTATAATTATTTATGAGTAATATTATAAGTTTTGAATTATATTCAATTACCTGTCTACACTTGACACGAAGTATGGCACTAGAAATGAGATTGAACGAAACTAATTGTTTCCTTCACAAAATATAAGTATGGAACACACCCAAATAAAAAATACTGCTAGAATATTGATATTATCGTACATTAGATTTTTATAGTAAAACTCTGTTGCACTTTTTACTGTAAGGTACTGTAGAACGCGTGGCTGCCTGGGAGATTTGGTCTCGAAGATTGTATACTAGGGATTTTGAGTGTTTAGACTGTCTCGTAGAGTTGCTGTACGAGCCACCCCCTAAATTTATGTTTCTTAGCAGTCTTTTGTATAATAATAACAATTTACATTTGACAGAAAAATCCCCTATAATCTAGCCTCTCTTTGATTTTAGGCACTCTTATTAGGCTCAAGATTCGCTCTTATTTGTGTTTAACTCAATATTTTAATCCTCACTTATATAAAGAATCAATAAATTGGAATTACGCGCATAATTCCACACAATGCAAATGTAGTTCTAATAAATAACTGAAAGCAAGAAGTTGAATAAATTTCATTAACAGCTGCCCTGTACGGATATTTTTTGCTCTATTCAAATTAAAAATGCAGAGGTAATTATGTTCTAAATTAAAACTCAACCAAAGGTTTGTGAGATTCAATCTTAAATCTCCATTATTTTCTATCTCAAAACGATTTCTCTGCTTAATTAAAATCCGGCTTCTATAATGTATGAACTTAGAAAGCTCAAATATAATGCCTCAACAGTTTCATCCAATTTTGGGTAATTTTGGACAATATTTTCAGTTGGTCAAAATCCTCTGTAACATTCCTTTTGAGTGCAATCGAATGGTTTTGCTTCTAAGTCCATTTTCATTTGAATAATTTCCTCTTGTAAATCAAGATCTAAATCGCAAATTCAATGCAGGATACCACTCTGCATTGAATGGAGATGCAATCCATTCTGTTACCTTCATATTTTATATATCTTTAAATCTCTGTTTATCAAATATTCATTTAAGCGTTCGAGAAACATAAACATGTATCCCAGAATAAGAAATGTTAGCTACATTTCCTTGTTCTAAGGATGATTTATTTGGCAAGAAATTAATTTTTTTACGTACAATGAACTTTTGAAGAACCTGAAATTTTTTTTGCATCCTCAAATAATTGTACAACTCTGTATAATTGTGATTCCTTTACCTTGCAGTTCATTTGGTGATCTTTCTCGTACAGGTCAGGATTTCGTGGTCTAGATGTCCATGTAATCGGGCGCAGTGTGTCCGTAACCGTCCGCGAACCACACAGGCAACATCTTATGGTCATTCGAAGCTACGATGCCAAACATCATCACGGAGGACAGGGACTTGGTCGAGAACATGTAGCCAACCTCGTAGACGTCCTGTCAGAAGCTTACCACGCGATTTTTGTGCTTGTTAATGAGCGAATTGAGCGTGTAAGTATTTTCGTCATAATAAATGAGTATTCGATTGACATGACTCTTCAGGTCATTGAGAAGGCGATGACAGTGCTAGCACTACCGATGCTGTTCTCGCATAGGTTCGGCGAGCGGTGGTCTTTCCACACACCTCAAGCTCTTGGCGCCCTCCGCCTTGACGGCCCTGAACACCGTAGCAACCAAGATGTTCTTCTTCGCAGGCACAGTCATTTTGAGCTTGGGATCATTTTCGAAGACCTTTCTCACAGCCAAACGGTTGACAATTTGAGGTGTGCCTGAACGACGACGATCTTTGGGGTCTTCCTCGTTCTTCAGCCTCGGCGACTACGGTCTGTCATCCGGCTAAGATAGAGCCGCTTAGCGATGTTGGATTTGTTGTAGCTCGCGCGCATAAGAGCAGAGATCTCACTTCTTTTCAATCACCTCGACACACCTACAAACAATGAAAAAAGACATTTTAATGGCACGGGCTGGAAAATTAGAAATTTAAGTTTGTGTGAAGGAATTTATTTTCTATCCAAAATGTAAAAAAACAACTGCAACAGAACTTTTGCAAAACCCGATACAGTTTTTTTGCAAGCAATTACTTTTTGAGAAACTTTACTTATATATGAAGTAGCAATTATCGAAATTTTCGTCATTTTTTAACATAATTTAAAAAAAATAATTGCTGTTAAAGGCAATTGAATTGGTTTATTGTGTTAATACGCAGTGACACACGCAATGTACGGTATACACGTTAGAGTCTTTCTTTTTCACTACAGCTAAAAATTATCTGTATTTCCTAACTATAGATGGAGCCGTATCAGTTTCACTTGCAGTTATATTGTTAACCGTTATGCCGTGCTTTTAAAAATACTCCTGCACACAAATAAAATTTTCTATCTCTTCGAACCAGTTTTTAAAGATTTTGCAAAATGGAATTCATCAATTATTTTTTTTTATTCCTACTCTAATACATAACAAACAACATTAAAATGTTTTGACTTACAAATGATCCTTTTAATTGCATAACAAACTTAATTTGTTTCAGCTCTGAATTTGTTGTAGTTTGAACATACTTTACCATCTCAGCAATCCTCTGTGGCATAGTATTTTTACTAAGTGGAGTGCACATTGAAGTTGTAATAGCAATCTTTTTCATAACTTTATCACTATTGTTATAAAAGGGAGTATTATTTCTTGAATTAGAGTGTGTGGCTTTACCTTCTTTGCAATAGTAAGAGATCTCTCATACTATCTTGTAATCCAATACTAGTAGATGATATTACAGATGGTTCTAAATAGTCTTTAACGTGGGACGATTTAAAAAACTTCTTAGAATATAAAATATTAAATGACTTTGTCTCTTTTTTCCTAATGTTGTTTTTTTAAATGCTCTTTCATTTTTAAAGGCTTCAAAGGCACCATTGACAAATATTTTTTCATACAAAAGTTACAGAGGTTCATTTTTATTGCTGAGCGAAAACACAAACCTGTATTTTAAATATTCTACCGAATGTTCAGGTGACTTCTTTTTTGCGTCAGATGTGCTCACTATGGGTTTTTGATAATTAATTATAACCAACTTTAATTTTCACTAAATACTATATTGATAATAACATTAATTTCTCCTTTACTATATTATAAAATATAACTCAATAAAACACTGTAAAATGCAAAAAGATCACCACGCTAACGAATTGAACTACGACTAACACTTAATATTTCAAACAAGTGAAGAGATGACAAAGGTCAGCACAAGAGATGTGTAACTCTTGCGCTTGAAAACGTTTTTAATCAACGTTCTGAATAATAAATATTTGAGTAGCTTAAGTAATTTAAGTAAACTTGTAAAGAGAAAAGTTTTGAGGGCAATTCACCATGCACAGTAATTTTTAAATATTATTAGGACTAATCACATTGTTTCGTTTGCTTTTAAAGACTTTTAGTAAGAATATTTACGGAGTTTTACACAATACTAGGTACCTTAGCTCAGTCCTTTTCTGACAAGTGTAATAGGGAAAAGGAACTTGTATGAGAGTTTAGAGTCGAGTTTAGCAATTTAATATAAGTAGATTACTTCACTTGATCGTGGGCATTGCTTATTATTTGATAGAGGGGCTAACCCAGGTTAGGGATGAGGGCTCGTGTTCTATTGCTAATGCCAAGAGGAAAATTCCAGGTTCCGACGTCTTTTCCTAATCTACCTCTTTTCTTCACCTCTTTCCTAATCTACCTGTCTTCTTCACCCTTTTCCTAATCTACCTCTTTTCTTCACCCTTTTCCTAATCTATCTCTTTTCTTTACCCTTTTCCCAATCTACCTTTCTTCTTCATCCTTTTCCTAATCTACCTATTTTCTTCACCCTTTTCCTAATCCACCTCTTTTCTTTACTCTTTTTCTAATCTACCTTCCTTATTCACCCTTTCCCAATCTACCTCTTTTCTTCGCCCTTTTCCTAATCTAATTTTCTTCACCCTTTTCCTAATCTACCTATTTTATTCCCCCTTTTCTAATCTATCTCTTTTCTTCACCTTTTTCCCAATCTACCTTTCTTCTTCACCCTTTTCATCTCCCTCTTTTCTTCACCCTTACCTTCGGTTTTCAGGAGTAAATAAATTGTTTATTTCCTAATCAGGATTAGTCGAAAATGCTTCAGGTAATAATTTCCATCTCGAATAATCTTTCGTAAAGTTCTTGATTAGCAACTTAAGATTGACGTATATATATATATATATATATATATATATATATATATATATATATATATATATATATATATATATGGTGGAGACGAAATTCGTTCTGCAATTTTAAATGGTAATTTTACGCCTATTTTTAGTCTCGACTCTATAAGTTACTATGTCCTTCTGTAGGTCGATCGACCGGATAGTAACCATTTTGCTTTTCAATGGGTGTGTTGGCAATAACATGTAACTATTCGGTTGATTCTAACGGAATTTAAAACCCATATGTTGTTTTACATTTTCTTTCGAAAGATATAATTGCCAAGGTCCTCCCAAAGTTAGTCCTGGAATTATTGAAGGCTGAGAAGGTCGTAAGGTCATATGTTCATAAGGTCTGAATAATTGAGAGCACGGGACTTAGGTATGTTGACCTTTCCTTTTTAACTTCGTTATTGCCCTCTTTCTTCTTAAAAACAATAACCATGTTTGCTTTAATTTTTCTCTGAATAAGTGACACTAAAAAATTTGACCTCCCATTTTATAGAAGAGGCATCGTCGATTTGTGCTTGGAATCTGCGAGGAAAGGACAAACGATGCGATTTCAGACTTCAGCAGGAGGGAGGGCGAATAGGTGAGCAAGGAGATAGAAGATTCAGGATTGGACTCAGTTTCTCTTCTGCTTTGGTTCTTTTCACACGAGATGAACTTCTGCCAGAGCCGGGTGGTGAGCTTGCAACAACCACTGACCTGCTCTGTCCCACAAAGTTTTCCGAAAGTCATTAAGACCAAGTTCCCGGTACACATCATGGTGTTTATGATGGTCAATAGCGAGGGCCATCTTATGCCCCCGTTTATCTCCCCAAAGAACCTTTGGTAAATATATATGTATAAATGTCAGTATTATTTTATTTTATGTTGAGGTTAGGTGATAAATTACCCACTACACACTGTATATACAGTCGCGGCCAAAAGTCTTTTGACACCTCGTAAATTTAAGGAAATTAGATAAATGCAGGTTCGTAAACTTTACATATCAAAATGAATCTAACTGTGAAAAGAGGAGAATAAATAGCAATGTTATATATGCCCCCAACAATCAGTAAGAAATACAAAATACAAGAAATAATAAAATACAAAATTTGCCAAAACATGTAACATCAGCAATACACAAAAGATAAGCAGATGAAACTCTTTGAAAATTACAGCAACACCAAACTGATACAGAAAGCTCAGTAGCGTGTCGAGAATCTCTTGGTAGTGATTTGAGCATTTATTCTTTGAGGGAGGTTCTCCATGAAAGTGCCCTACCTGAGGTGAGTGATCCTGTCCCACTAATCGTTTATAAATGCCTTCATTTGCTCATTATTGGTTGGATGAATAATACGAGTATCTGGAAGCTGAGGTGCTCAGTTCATCACATAAATGAAGATAGAAGGAAGGAAGATATTATATATATATATATATATATATATATATATATATATATATATAGAGAGAGAGAGAGAGAGAGAGAGAGAGAGAGAGGGGGGGGGGGGGGTAGCAAACGGATTAAAATAATCTAAACACTTTCAACCGTTATAGAAAGTGAACCTATGCCATGGTGCGCTCTTCGCTTTTCTGGCCGCCACGCTAGCCACTAGGCTACCACCATCCACATCCCTCCCAAAAGATGTATTATGTCAGTTTATAATCAGAGCAGTGAAGGTAAGTCCCATTCATGAAATTTCCAACCAGAACCTCACCAGAATCAGAACAGAAGGGGTTTGGGAGGTGGAAGCGAGAGAGAGAGAAAGGAAAATGAAAAGTTCCTCAAAGAAGCAACGAATTAAAGAAGGAGGCAAAAATGCGATCTTTGCAGTCAAGACACCTACAGCTTAACGTCAGATATAAATAATAGTGTGTGCATCTAATACTACTATTTATTCACTATTGGGTCGTGACTTCTGCCTCAGCTGTGTTCTGTAATACCCATGTATAACTAAGATAGAATAAAGTCTGGGCATTTATTCTATCTGGGCATTTTCTCTCTTTTGTTACATATCCGGTTTTATGGTCTTAATTTCGTGGCTTGTTCCTTGTCATGTTTTCAAGTGCAAATGGGTCGTATGTTTCCTCTTGCAGTTCCTTCCGCTTGGGAATAACGATGTTCTCTCGACTGTGTGTTGCCTTTGTTTGGGTAATGGGTATACCGCAAACCTCTTTAACCCCTATGAATTCTACCCCACATTTTCTCACCTACTCAATAATTATAAAAAAGCGAAGAGTAAACAACTGACGTAAATCCATTGCATCATTCGAAATTAATTGTAACGGGTGTTCCATTAAGATGGATCGAAGTTAGCCGTAAATAAAACAGTGTTATTGGTGAAAATTTATTGATTTCACTATTGGATCATGTTATTTAGTCATGTAAAATATGTATGAAAAATAATATCGCCTAAATGTCTGCCAAGGCTTCGGTGGCACACTTCCACTCGATGGTCAAAGTTTTTGATGACGTCTATGCATATTTGCTCCTCGATCTCACCAATAGGCCTTATTATCTTATCCTTCAGCTGTTGAATTGTTCTTGGCTTGTTAAAAAAGACCTTACTTTTGAGATGATCTCAAAGAAAGAAATCTAAAGGCGTCAAGTCACACAATCGTGGTGGCCAATTGACCTCGCTGTTTCGAGAGATGATGCGACCTGGGAACTTCTCATTCAATAAAGCCATTGTTGCATTGAATGTGTGGCATGTGGTGCCGTCCTCTTGAAACCACAAACCTTTGACATCCATAGAATTCAATTCAGGCCATAAAAAGTTGGTTATCATGGCACGGTATCGCTCGCCTGTCACCGTAACAGAATTCCAAGCATCATTTTCGAAGAAATACGGCCCAATGATTTCACTAGCAAAACGTTCCCCCCCACTAGTGACCTTTTGTGGATGCAGTGGCTTTTCAACAATCTTCCTGGGATTTTCATCAGCCCAAATGCGACAATTCTGTTTATTAACGAATCCACCAAGATGAAAATTGGCTTCATCACTAAAGATGATTTTTTTCGAAAAATCATCATCGGCATGTCTTAGCTCGTGCACCCAATTGACGAATGTACTGTGCTTCAAGTGCTCAGCATTCTTTAGTTCTTGTGTCAATTGAATTTTGTAAACATTTAGAGACAAATATTTTGTCAAAATTATATGTAACGTTGTTGTGGAGAGGTTCAATTCCTGCTCGCGATGAGGAATAGAGAGGGGTGTCTGGATCTTCGGCCACATTCTCGCGCACTGCAGCAATGTTTTTAGCTTAACGGCGTAAAGGAGCACGCAATGGCGTTTTCCTATCTGCCACCGACCCTGTTTGTTTGAATTTACAAACAATTTTCTCAATTGCGCTCTCGCTGGTCGATTATGTTGACCCCCAAAATCGCGAAGTGCCGGAAATGCGTTTCTGTTTGAACGTCCATTTTCGTAATAGGCTTTGATAACTTTAACACGTTGTTCTATTGTTAATCTTTCAAGTTTGAAATTGCCAAAGACTGATGTTGTTAAATCTGAAAGAAAAAGAAAAAATCATTAAACACTCAAACTTTACTCACATTTAAAATCGGTCTAAGTTATTGGAACACCCTTTATATATTGTCCTAAATGTCTAAAGCTAGCAAACACGCTAATCCTCGAAGTGCCTCAGATAATGGCATCGGACTGTCTAAGCCGTTGCCACTCTCAGATCTCTGAATACAACGAGATAATTTAGCTTATAATTTTTTTCTCAAGGTGAGGAACAGTAAATTACATATATTTGCCCGAAAAAGAGAGAGAGAGAGAGAGAGAGAGAGAGAGAGAGAGAGAGAGAGAGAGAGAGAGAGAGAGAGAGAGAGTAACAAGAAGTAACAAGGAAAGTAAGTACCCTAGGAGACCTTACGGTCCATTCAAGGAGAGGACCTTTGGACTTTCAATCGAGCAGGCACATGACTGCTCAATTGTTTTGCGTCCAAAACGGCCACTTTTCAAGACTTTGTCTAGTCTTGACTTGAACTGGTCAACAGATTCACTGTTGACAACTTCCACTAAGAAGTGCGTTCCACTTACCGCAGATACTGTAGGTGAAAAGATTTCTACACAGATTGCGGTTGTAACGCCTTAGTTCAAGTATGAAGCCGTGAGTGCGCGTTCTGTTCTCACTCAGTGTGAAAATATCCCGGTAGTCAACATTGTCGAACCCTCGAAGTATTTTGAAAACTTCGATGAGCTGACCACGCAGTCAACGGTTTTCCAACAAGAACAGATCTAATTCCCTTAGTCTATCCTCATAACTTTTATGTCGGATAGAGGGAATCAGCTTGGTTGCCCTGGCTTGTACGCGTTTCAATCTCGCGATGTCCTTTCGCAGTGAAGGACTCCAAAATTGTACGGCATACTCCAGGTGCGGTCGGAAAAGTAAGTTGTACAGGCCCTGTACAATCGCCTGGTTCCGATAACCAAACTGGCGATTAATATAGCTTAGCATCCTTTAGGCCTTTTTCTCCGCCTCAATGCACTGTTTCGAGAACTTGAGGTCACTAGTGATTGTTACACCCAAGTCCTTCTCAGTGTCGGTGGATTCAATAGCAGTGCCCTTAAGGATATACTGAGATTGGGGGTTTCTGTGGCCGATATGCATCAGTTTTCATTTGTTCACGTTAAAAGGCATTTGTGACGTTTCCGACCACTTACTAATCTTCCTAAGATCCTCCTGCAGGCGGGCAGTGAGAGAAAAAAAGAAAGAAAGAGAGAGAGAGAGAGAGAGAGAGAGAAAGAGAGAGAGAGAGAGAGAGAGAGAGAGACAGAGAGAGACATAGAGAAAAAGAGAGCGATATATATATATATATATATATATATATATATATATATATATATATATATATATATATATATATATATAGAGAGAGAGAGAGAGAGAGAGAGAGAGAGAGAGAGAGAGAGTAACAACAAGGAGTAACAACAAGGAAAGAAGGTACCCTAGGAGACCTTACGGTCCATTCAATGAGGGTACCATTGGACGTGCAATCGAGCGGGCACAAGGCTGCTCAATTGATTTGCGTCCCTAAACGGCCACTTTTCAAGACCTTGTCTAGTCTTGACTTGAACTAGACAACAGATTCACTGTTGACAACTTCCACTGGAAGTGCGTTCCACTTACCGCAGATACTGTAGGTGAAAAAGTTTTCACACAAATTACGGTTGTAACGCTTCAGTTCAAGTTTGAAGCCGTGATTGCGCGTTCTGTTCTCACTCAGTGTGAAAATATCCCGGTAGTCAACATTGTCGAACCCTCGAAGTATTTTGAAAACTTCGATGAGCTGACCACGCAGTCTACGGGTTTCCAACGAGAACAGATCTAATTCCCTTAGTCCATCCTCATAACTTTTATGTCGGATAGAGGGAATCAGTTTGGTTGCCCTAGCTTGTACGCGTTCCAACCTTGCGATGTCCTTTCGAAACGAAGGACTCCAAAATTGTACGGCATACTCCAGGTGCGGTCGGACAAGTGAGTTGTACAGGCACAGTACAATCTCCTGGTTGCGATAACCAAACTGGCGCTTAATATAGCCTAGCATCCTTTAGGCCTTTTTCTCCGCCTCAATGCACTGTTTCGAGAACTTGAGGTCACTACTGATTGTTACACCCAAGTCCTTTTCAGTGTCGGTGGATTCCATAGCAGTGCCCTTAAGGATATACTGAGATCGCGGGTTTCTGTGGCCGATATGCATCACTTTGCATTTCCCCACGTTAAAAGGCATTTGCCACGTGTCCGACCACTCCCCAATCTTCCCTAGATCTTCCTGCAGGCGGGCAGTATTTCCATCCTTTGCAACGTTCATACCAAGCTTGGTATCATCGGCAAATTTGGAATTCTTGGCAACCATGTCACCGTCCATGTCGTTGACGTAGATGATGAATAGTAGTGGTCCCAGGACAGAACCTTGAAGCACCCCGCTAGTAACGGGCACCCACTCAGAAGACTGTCCATTTACCACCACCCGTTGCCGTCTGCCACTTAGCCAGTTTTTGATCCAGCCGGCTACCTTTCCGTCTATGCCAAGCGCTCGCACTTTCCGGAGAAGGTGGCGGTGTAGTACCTTATCAAAGGCTTTTTTGAAAGTCTAGGTAGACCACATCCACCGCCTTGTCCCGATCGTGCTCACTGAACACGAAGTGGAAGAATTCCACAAGGTTCGTCAGGCATGACCGCTGCCTTCGGAAGCCGTGCTGGGAACTCCTCAGTAGCAGGTTTGACTCTAAATACGACGTCACTTTGTCCACCATGATGCTTTCCATGAGTTTACCGACTATCGAAGTGAGACTGATAGGTCGGTAGTTCGACGGTTGGTTACGGTCTCCTTTCTTGAAGATAGGAGTCACCTTCGCCTCACGCCAGTCTCTAGGAACGCATTTGGTATGGATTGACATGTTGAAGATAGCGCACAGATGTCGTGACACTTGATTGCACACTGCCTTCAACACTTTAGGTAGAAGCCCATCTGGTCCATGGGACTTATTCGTCTTTAGGTCAGCGATCTTTTTCTTTATTTCTCCTTCGGTGAAGTCCATATACATCATTTTTTCCCCAGAATAGGAATCCGTCGGCTGGGAAATAGGACCACACTCTTCAGTAAACACTGAAGAGAAGTAGTCGTTGAGGAGGTTAGCATTTTCTGCATCTGAATGCTTTAATCTCCCTCCTCATTCCTCAAAGGGCCAATCGTTCGACGGATTGGTTTACGGCTGTTTACATATCCAAAAACCTCTTGGGATTCTCTTTACAGAGTCTCGCCACTCGGAGTTCCTCAGACCGCTTAGCCACCCTTATGCTGGACTTCACTCTCCTGGCTAGCCTCCGGTATTCGTCAAAGTCACCCGAGATCTTCGATTGCCGTTACACATTTCTCTTCTCCCTAAGCAGTTGCCCGATTTCTTGATTAAACCACTTTGGTTGAACAGAGGACCGACGGGGGCATTTCAGAGGGATAAAACGCGATTGAAGACTCATGAATGTGGTTTTGAAACTGTTCCAAGAGTCTTCAACAGCTTCGCACTCTTCTAGCCTCGCGTCAGTCAGTCCCGCGCGTAGACCTGTAAAGTCTGCTCTTTTCAATTTGAGTTTCCTTGATTTACTAATTGTAGGCTCTGCCTTGGGGACTTTGACTACAAATCTAATTATTCGGTGGTCATTCTACCGAGCTCTTCGCCAACAGAGAGGTCCTCAATGATGTCATCCTCAGAGGTGAAAACCAAGTCGAGGATATTGTCTCCTCTCGTTGTCTCTCTCACCCATTGAGTGAGGAACTCGTTGTTTTTAAACTCCAGGAGTAGTGCGTTCTCGCCACAGGGTTCTCTGGTTTCCCAGTCAACTTGTGTTGAAATCACCCATGACGATACACACTCTGTCTTCGACAAGTTCTCCTAGTAGCTGGTACAGATCTTTGTCCTTTTCAACGAGTTAGGCAGGAGGTCTATAAAGCACCATGGTCCTGTATTTGGCAGGACCTATCTCTAGGTCAACACCTAGTAGTTCATAGTCGGATACGATGTTGCAATCCGTCGAGTTGAGAGTATCCTTGACATACAACATCACACCACCACCCTCTCTGTCTGGCCTATCTTTCTGGAAGAGCTGATAACCGGGAATCGTGAATTCACCTTCAAAATCTCGGCTTGAGGTTTTAATCCACGTCTCCGTTATGGCCACCATCTCAGGTTCTTCTGTTGCTACGAGGCCAGGGAGCTCAAGAAACTTATTCCTGATTGACCTCGCGTTGAACAGAAGAACTTTTAGGGAGTCCCTCAGTGTAGGACTCCCTACGCTCTTCCGTTTCCCGGCTTCTTTTGTGTAGCAGTACCCCTTTTTGCGACCTATGAGAAGGTCGTTCCAGGAGTAAAACGTGCATACTGTCTTATGTCCGCCTTTACTCTGGGTCGGACGCTCCTCTGCGTCCACTCTACGATATCCTGGATTAAGTTAGAGAGTACAGCCTTTCCCTTGAATGAAAGGTGCACTCCGTCCCTTTGGTAAAGGTCGTTTTGACCGTAAAAGGTGCAGTAAGGGTTCAGAAAGAAGACTTCTTCCGCCATGCAGAGTTCGGACAGGCGCTGGTTCAGGGTCACGTTCCTAGAGTGAGCTGTCCGGCTAGGACCTCTTCTTGGGAGCATCCCTACAACGACCCTTTTGCGAGTTCTCAATCCACAGTCGTCCACGGCTTTCATGACCGTGTTGAGAATTTTCTCGCTGGGGCCTACTTTGCCTCCTCGGAGGTAGAGGTCATTCCCACTCACCCTCAGGGCAACGACTGAATTCTCGGAGATCTGAGATTTCTCAGCCTCTACCCTGATGTGGTGGTTTTCCCGTTCTGGCTGGCAGCATACCTTTTTACTAGTGCGAAGGCGGGCCGTTAGCAGGGGCTGCAAACCTTGTGCTTGGGAATCGCCCACAAGGGTAACCCTCGGACATTTCCGTGCAGAGGTTTGAGGCTTTCTTTGCGGAAGCGAACTCTTGGTTTCCTCTTTCTTCTCCATCCTATTTTTCTTGTTCTTCTTTTTCTTATTCATCTCTTCATCCTTATCTTCCTTTGTTACATACTCTTCTGTTTTTCTCTTTTCTTCCTCTGCTTCAACTTTCTCTTTTTCAGCTTCTACTTTATCTTCTGTTTCAACTTTCTCTTCTTCCTGTTTCTTTCCTTTCCTTTTCTTTTTCTTTGAGGGTTTATCCATAGCATGCGGACCTAGCTCTGGGGGTAATACTGCAGATGCAGTGTTTAGTACAGGGCTTGACGTTAGCTCTGCTATTCTGACCTCTAGCCTACGAATCAGTCCGGCGTGTTCTAATTCGAGGCTGCTTATTTTCTCCTCCAACTTCCTGGATCTTTCCTCGGAAACTCTGCATGTTTCCTTTAGCTCCTTGATTTGGCCGTTTAAAATACAGCCGGTGCAGGAACTGGCCGGGTGGCATTTCGAAAAACACCCCTCCGGAAAGTCCACGCACCACTCATCTATGTGGCATATTGCGCACGTGTATTTTAGAGCTCCTGGTCCTTTCTTGCCGGTCATTCTGAACACTTTCTCTCTTTCAATACTTTGCGACCAATCAATGATAAAAAGGGGGGTTGGTGAGTTCTCCCCGCGTGAGTCACTCTTGCCTATTGATCGGAGTCTTCCAGAAGGCACGGTCCATGTGCTGCTGTTCGTACGACCGAGTTGTCAAGCCTCGGCGTGCCGTAGCTCCCAACCAAGTAGCACAGACGGTCCCCGAAGGGGCCATCGATTTCTCACCAGGTGAAAAACAACGAAGCACGCCCCTTACTAAACTCCTACTAGTTCCCTTCACAACGGCCAGGATCTCGGAGCAGCGTTCAATGGATATCCCGCTCTACCAAGAAACTCGACCCAAGGATTTTTATTGGCCTTGCAACCAACCTGGGAACAAAGGGCCGTCACCTCGGACCGATGCTACCAGAGGCAACCGTCAACGGGCACTGGGAACGGTCAATAATTACGCGCCAGGAAAGGGGTTAACGGGGCACTACCCTCATCCCATTCATCGTGCCCCAACGCCTAGGACACCTCTAGTCCTAGTCTCTCGCCACCAGTGAACGTCGATTAGCGTTGTTTATAGAGGTTCCAAAGCCTCTCTTCTGACGCATGAGGTAGCTGCCAGGTCCTTATATGTAGATAGAGGCAAAAAAGGGAAAGAGTGACATGATAGGAGTAGGCTTTTTTTTTTTTTTGTATAAGTGGGAGAGATAGGATGAAAGTAAAAAAGGAGAATGATAGAGTAGAAAAAGGAAGGAATGAGGCACTTAGTCTGGAATCTCGTTTTCGACCAAATCGACAAGGGAAGCCCTACCAGGGGTACCCAGAACAGGTACCCCCACCGACATAGCTCGAAAAGTCAAAGGTCCACACAAGCTCTCTTTCCGCGACAAGGAGGCGTCACCTCTCCCTCTACTTTCTTTATGAGAGAGAGAGAGAGAGAGAGAGAGAGAGAGAGAGAGAGAGAGAGACAAAGAGAGACAGAGAGCGATAGAGAGAGAGAGAGAAAGAGAGAGAGAGAGAGAGAGAGAGAGAGAGAAAGAAAGAGAGAGTTACAAGGGGTTACAAGGAAAGCAAGTACCTTAAAGACCTTTCGGTCCATGCCGTGAAGGTACTTTTTAACTTCCTATCCTAATATATACAGACAAAAATAACTATGGGCTGGAGACAAATGGACAGTTGAAGGCTCTCCCCGCTCCCCTCTTCCACTCGCCACGCGGGTACAGAAAACGGAAACGACACCGGATTCAGTTGAAATATAAAGATCAACCAGGAATTTTGACAGCAAAGTTTTTGAAACCTACCCGATTAAACATTGAAGTCGAGAGTAGTTATATTGAAAAATAATAAAACACTTTTCCTCATATCTCGTTTCCTTATATCCGAATTGCAAAACTTATTGACCGCCCTTCGTATCTTATTTTCTAATTCAACTACTTTGGCCTAAATATTTTTTAGGGCATACGATGGGTGGTCAATAAGTTTTGAAATTCGGATATAAGGAAACGAGGTATGGGTAAAAGTGTTTTATTATTTTTCAATATAATACCCTCGACTTCAATGCACTTGCGCCACTTATCCCTGAGGCTTCGAATTCCCGACAACCAGAAATCTCCCGACTGCTGTTCAATCCACTCCTTGACGGCGAGCTGAACATCTTCATCGTCCTCAAACCGGCGTCCACGCAGTGTAGCCTTGAGCTGGCGAAATAAAAGGTTGTCGCTAGGGGCCAGATCTGGACTGTAAGGGGGATGGTTGAGCTCCTCGAATCCAAACTCGCGCAGGGCAGCTTTTAAAGCTCTGGCCTTGTAGACTTTGACGACGTTGAAGTCGATCATGGGGCGTGCGGTTTCTAGGGACCCAACGAGCAGAGACCTTGGTCATGGCCAAATTGTCGTGGATGATGTTGATAACACTTCCATTTTATATTCCATGCGTTCATGGATCTCTTTTGCATTCTTGCCTTCCTTGGTCAAAAGTTTTATCACTGCGCGGTGCTCAACCTTCTCCGTGGTTGAAAAAATTTGTGACTCTTGATCTGCGATCAGCTACTGCTTCTTAAATAGACGAGGAAGGAGCGTACGGCTGCAGGTCCTGACTTGTCATAACTTGTCCTAACACCCTCACAAACAGCAAACCCCCTTCCTCTGTTTTGCCTACCGATTCGCAAAACTTATTGACTGCCCCTCGTAGTTGTCTGTATTAGAATTACAGCTGTTTACCTCTAGAGCCGAGATTCTGTTTTCCATGTCGCTAATTATTTTTATCTGATCCTTCTCTTCTTTTGTATGCTTTTCTTCCAATTTACAGAAGATACAAATGCTGACAGAAGTAATATAATGATATAATTGTTGCGGAAAATTTATACACTACTTGACTGTTTTGCAATTAAAGCAAAATGCTTTCACCTTCTTTGCACCAGGCATACGGAATTATTATACTCAATAAATAAATCTTACTAATTGGGCAAAATTTTAGGTGCTTTCAAAGTTAAACCCTATATATCTATTTTTAAAAGGGAAAAAAATTAAGCTTATTGCCTCTCTTCTTATTAAACTTTAACAGTAAAGAGTTCACTTCATGACTCTAGTTATTAGAGCTCATGCTAGCCAAGTGGATACGGCGTTGGTCTTCTGACGTCGCGGTACGGGGTTCGATTCCGAATCCCGGCATGAGTGAACACAAACTTCAGCGCACGTAGAGATCTGGCTACCGATTAGTGGACGCGCTGTGCTCACCCTGTTATCGGGTGAGTAGATCTTACACCTTTCACCTCACACAAAGCCAATCACAACACTGCTTTCTTTCCTCTCCCGCCATCACAGCACAACACACACACACTCTCTCTGTTCCAAGGAAACCTGCCGATTTTATATCTATATTCACTTACCTCTGGCGCGGAACAGGTCCCTCTCCCCCCGAGGTGACGACAGCTTCCACCTGAACCGTGTTTGGTGTCCAAAAATAATACTTTCTGGCACCTCTTCCTAAAGAGGACCGGCCCCTGGGGCCCTCGGGCCGACCAGCGATTGTCATACTGACCTTAAATAAAAAAAATTCATTATCCGGTCGGGGATCTTCCCAGTATCATGGAAGGATTGGCGCTAACTAACTAACTAACTAACTAACTAACTCTAGTTATTTTTATGTACATATTCTTTCCACTCAAAACTTAAATTATTTCGTAACTATACTAATCCCTAATTTCTAAAGTTTAAATTGAAAATCTGGTTAATTATTATACGAATTAGGTCCTATAATTAATCCGAAATGTAATTATGTCACAACAAGAATGTTGAATTTCTAACTGTTCAAAAGAGAGAGTTACATAGAGTAACATAGAGTTACATAGATACACAGATCACACGGGCCTTACGGCCCAGACTAAGGTGATCTGGCCTTAAATCTACTGCCACTTACACATAGAATAGTAGAAGTAAAGGATAGAAAAGTTTTAGGCTCTCCCCACCCTCCACTCCCTCCGGCAAAAGCCGTACATGAAATAATTTGGCAAAAGTACCTTGCAGGTGTAAGAAGACAGTACCTGAAGGAAATTTGCATTGAATAGTAATTAAATGAAATGAATATGAAAACCACTTACATAAACCTGAAAGAGTTATATTTTTGTAATATTATTTTATTTTGTAGCTTATGCTAAACAATTCCAATATTTGTTAAGTGTTTGTCTAATCTCATTTTAAATGAATCTATAGTTCTGCTGTCCACTACTGCGTTTGGCAAATTATTCCAATCATTAATAATCGAGTAAGTGAAGAAGTTTTTTATTACATCCATAGTGGCTCTTTTACCCTGAAGTTTTGAATCATGTCCACGGGTGGGACACTCCCCTGTCAGTGTGAACAAGTTATTGGCATTAACGTTGTTAAATCCTTTAAGTATTTTGAAGCACTCTATAAGCTGCCCCCTTAGTCTTCGTTTTCTGACGGAAAATAGATTGAGTTTTTTTAGCCTCTCGTGGTAAGGTTTGTTACGTACTGACGGGATAAGTTTTGTCGCTCTGTGTTGTACAGCTTCTAATTTATCTATGTCTTTTATTAAGTAAGGGGCCCAGAACTGTACAGCGTATTCGAGATGGGGCCTGACAATACTTTTATATAGTGGCATAATTATCTCCTCGCTTTTATAAGTAAAGTTTCTTTTTATAAATCCTAGTGCTGTGTTAGCTTTGTTTGCAGCAGCTGCGCATTGGTTTGATGTTTTTAAGTTTTCTGTAATTATTACTCCTAAATCTTTAACCTGCGGGGTTGTGTTTATTAAGCCGCCTTGCATTGTATAGGTGTATTTTTTGTTTTTTGTTCCGCACTGAAGGATTTGGCATTTGTCGATATTAAATGGCATTTGCCATTTCTCAGACCATTCGTTAATTTTATTTATATCAGCCTGCAGGCTAGCCCTGTCATCTTCGCATAGTACTGAGTTACCTATTTTCGTGTCATCTGCAAATTTAGATATGATATTATTTATTCCAACGTCTATGTCATTGATGTATATAGTAAATAAAATAGGCCCCAGGACTGATCCCTGGGGAACACCGCTGGTAACAGATACCCAGTCCGATTCCACGCCATTTATTATCACTCTCTGCTTCCTGTTTTTTAACCAGCTACTAATCCATCCGTATATATTACCGTTAATTCCTAGCGTACGCACTTTGTTCATGAGTTTCTGATGTGGAATTTTGTCAAATGCCTTTTTGAAATCTAGGTAAATTATATCTAATGATTTAGTATCGTTATATAGGTTGAAAAGGTTATGGTAAAAGAGAGAGAGAGAGAGAGAGAGAGAGAGAGAGAGAGAGAGAGAGAGAGAGAGAGAGAGAAAGAGAGAGAGAGAGAGAGAGATAGAGAGAGAGAGATCTACAAGGAGCTACAAGGAAAAGAAATGCCCTAGTAAACCTTACGGTCCATTCAAAGCGATTACCTTAGGGGTAACAGTTCAGTAGGTGCAGTCCTCGAAAGTGTCAATTGACGCCCTCGAAGAACACTCACACAACGGTTATGTGCCCAAACAGAGAGAGAGAGAGAGAGTTACAAGGAGCTACAAGAAAAATAAGTACCATAGTTGGCTTTCCGGTCAACGCATCCAATCCGGATTGACACGTTGAAGGTTGTGCCCAGATATCGTGACACATAATCACCACTTCTTTCAACACTTTAGGTAGAAACCCGGCCGGGCCAGGGGACCTACTCATCTTTAGGTCATTGATTCTTTTCATATTTGGCTTTGGGTGAAGGCCATTTCCTCCAGGTTCTCACCCAAGTAAGAGTCCATGGGCTGGAGGATGGGACCCCAATCTTCAGTGAATACTGAAGAGAAGTAGTCGTTCAGGAGGTTTGCAATTTATGCATCTGAGTGCTTTAATGTCCCCTGCTCATTCACTAAAGGGCCAATCTTGCGGCGGGTTCGTTTACGGCTGTTTACATAACCCAAGAACTCCTTGGGGTTCTCTTTTCAAAGTCTCGCCACTCGGAGCTCCTCAGCACGCTTTGCCGGCCTTATGATGGACTTTACTCTCTTAGCTAGGCTACGTTACTCATCCAAGTCACTAGAAATCTTTGACCGCCGGTACATAGTTCTCTTCTCACTCAGCAGTTGACCAATTTATCGATTAAACCACCTTGGTTGAACAGAAGATTGATACAAGCTTTTTACATGGATAAATCGTGATTAAAGCCTCATGAGCGTAGAGAGAGAGAGAGAGAGAGAGAGAGAGAGAGAGAGAGAGAGAGAGAGAGAGAGAAAGAAAGAGAGAGAGAGAGAGTAACAACAAGGAAAACAAGGAAAGAAGGTACCCTAGGAGACCTTACGGTCCATTCAAGGAGGGTACCTTTGGACTAGCAATCGAGCGGGCACATGGCTGCTCAATTGTTTTGCGTCCCTAAACGGCCACTTTTCAAGACTTTGTCTAGTCTTGACTTAAACTAGACAACAGATTCACTGTTGACAACTTCCACTGGAAGTGCGTTCCACTTACCGCAGATACTGTAAGGGAAAAAAATTTCCACACAGATTGCGGTTGTAACGCTTCAGTTCAAGTTTGAAGCCGTGATTGCGCGTTCTGTTCCCACTCAGTGTGAAAATATCCCGGTAGTCAACATTGTCGAACCCTCGAAGGTTCTCCCCGTCCCCCTCTCCCACTCGCATTTGAGGGCCAGAGAGAGAGAGAGAGAGTGAGAGGGAAAAAATTACAAGGAGTTGCAAGGAATAGTAGTTCCTCAAAGAACATTGCTAACCATACCGTGGAGGTAGAGAAAGTATAGCATAGATGAAGGTTCTCCCCGTCCCCCTCTCCCACTTGTATTTGAGGGCCAGAAAGCTGAAATAATACCTGAATGTGCTGAAAAAAAGAACACAAACAGGAAATCTTTATAAAAACGTTGAAACTTTACTCAGATCTATGATCTATACTAACGTGGTACAATCTAGGTCAGGGTGTGGTTTATCTTCCCAAGTCGAGATTTGAACTGAGCGACTGAACAACTGTTCACCACTTCTGGCAGTAGACGGTTTCACGTTCCGCAGATTTTTTACGAGAAGTTTCCGCAAATGCTAGTATGAAGTTGCGGTAATTCCAGTTTGTAACCGTGGTTACGTGTAGCATTTGCGTTCAACATGAACAGCCTCCTGTGATTTACGTTTTCAACTACTCGCATTATCTTAAAAGTTCCCCCCAGCTGGCCTCTTAACCGGCGCGTCTCCAAGGAGAACATCCCCAGTTCTCGTAGCCTGTGCTGATAGCTTTATGTCTAAGGGAGGTGATCAGTTTTGTGCTTCTGGCCTGTACCATTTCCAGTCGTTCAATATCCTCCCTCAGGGTTGAGAACCAGAATTTTACGGCGTATTCAAGGTGTGAACGGACTAGAGAGTTGTACAAGGCGAGAACAATCTGCGTAGAGACAGAGAGAGAGAGAGAGAGAGAGAGAGAGAGAGAGAGAGAGAGAGAGAGAGAGAGAGAGAGAGAGAGAGAGAGAGAGAGAGAGAGAGAGCTACAAGGAGCTACAAAGATATGAAGTACCCTAGTAGACCTTACATTCCATTTAAAGAGAGTACCTTTGGCGTAACAGTTGAGCAGGCGCTGTCCTCGAAAGTGTCAATTGACGCCCTCGAAGAACACTCACACAACGGTTATGTGCTTGAACCGCTCAACAGAATTGCTGTTGAAAATTTCCACTGGAAGTGCGTTCCATGTACCACAGATGCTGTATGTGAAAAATTTCCTACACAGATCAGGTGGAAAATATCCCTGTAGTGTACATTGTCGAAGCCTCGAAGCATTTTAATCACTTCGATAAGCTAACTACACAGCCTCTGGGTCTCCAACGAGAACAAATCTAATTCCCGTAACCTATCTTCATAACTTTTGTGTATGATAGAAGGAATCAGTTTGGTTGCCCTGGCTTGCACACGTTTCAATCTCATAATGTCATTTCGAAAAGAAGGAATTCCATTGCGGCGGAACAAGGGAGTTGTACAAACAGAGTACAATCTCCTTGTTCTGGTATCTAAACTGTCGCTTTATGTAGCCTAACATCCTTTGGGCTTTCTCCTCCGCCTCAATACACTGCTTCGAGAACTTGAGGTCACTAGTGATAGTTACACCCAAGTCCTTCTTAGTCTCAGTGCATTCAAGAGCAGTGCCCTTAAGGATATACTGCAATTGAAGGTTTTGTTGGCCAATATGCATCACTTCTCCTTCAGCAGTTGGACAATTTCTCGATTAAACCACCTTGGTCGAACAGAAGACTGACGCAAGCTTTTCACAGGGATAAATCGTCAGTGAAGACTCATGAACGTAGTTCTGAAACTATTTCACAATTTTCAACATTCTCACACCCTCCCAACCTCACATCAGCCAATTCAGAACGAAGACCTACAAAATCTGCTCTTCTAAAATATAGGTTTCTCGATTCACGAGTCGCAGACTCTACCTTGGGGACCTTTCATACACATCTTACTAGTCGGTGGTCACTGCCACCGAGCTCTTCGCCTACAGAAAGCCCTCAACGATATCATCCTCAGAGGTGAAAACCAAGTCGAGAATATTATTGCCTCTTGTCGTCTCTTTCACTCATTGAGTCAGGAACTCGTCGTGCGCGATCTCCAGGAGCAGTGCGTTCTCGCCACAGGGTTTTCTGGTTTCCCAGTCAACTTGGGTGTTGAAGTCTCCCATGATGATACCCACTTTGTCTTCAATTACTATTTGATCTGACAAGGTTTGTCTTGTTTACAAGATTTAGCCCATAATAATTTCTTTCTTTTTGTCTCTCTGTGTACGTGCCCTTACTTGAAATTTCTGTCATCTCCTTGTTAGTGGATCGCAACCAATAAGCGAAGAGGATTTAAGCCTACAGGCGCCATTTTTCTATTTCAATGGGTATTATTTTCATATCAGCGGGAGATTTCTTGTTTTGCATTGTTTTTTCTTGTTTCTGATTTCTAACTAGCGAATTAATACCTATATTTCCCTTCCAATAAATAATTAATATTTCTCCATTGCAGTAAATTAATATTTTTACCCCTTTCAGGCATATTCAAATTTTCTGTTTTCTTAAAGGCGATTTAAATACCTTTATTTCCCTTCTAGACTATATATGTAAGTGGAGGCCATCTTGTTTTGTATTGTTATTTATTACTTGTTTTTAATTTCTAACAGGCGATTTATTACTTACATTTCCCTTCCAATAAATAATCAATACTTCTTTGTTCCAATAAATTAATATTCTGACCTCTTTCAGGTATAATTTTTTTTTGTTTTCTTACAGGCAATTTATATATTGTTCGTCTGTCTCTTTAATAACTATTTTTCTAGAAAATTAATATTCTGACCTTTTAAGGGTACCAAAATTTTCTTTTATTTAGCGGCGATTTAATACTCTGATTTCCCTTCCAGATTATATATCCTTGTCTTTAACCCAAACTACCTTTCCCGTAACTACAGGTCAACCATCCCAATGGCACCACAGCGGACGTGTACATGCTGTTCTGGAACGTTCTACCCGATGATCTTCGCTAATAGAGACGTTCTCATTTGCAGATTATGCCAAACAAGCAGAGTGTTGACGGATGAGCTTAATACAGCACTACGCAAGATTGATGCTTTGACAGAGAAGCTGGAATCGTTGCAAGAATTCGTTACTCTTAATATCGGAGCGACGCAGACCCCTGCTTCACTTGCCGTCATACTCCCTGTCCCGGCTAGCCCCGAACCCTCCACTAACCCTCTTCCCCTACAGGAGGATTTCCAGGTAGTTAGGAATAACGTATGTCCCAGGGCGAGGGCGAAAAGGTTCATACCCACTACCACTTGTCATAACCGTTTCCAGATTCTTTCACAGGAAAATGAAGAGGAGAACAAGGATGAGGTCAGGCTTGTGGGTGATTCTATCGTGAAAGGGCAACTCACGGAGTTTTGTGGTAGGGCACCCAGGACTAGGAAACGTTTCTGTATTCTTGGTGGCGGCCTGGACGACGTGATTGCTATTGTAGACGAAATAGCAAGCCAGGCCTCCACCAACACGACGTACTCGTACATCATACACGTAGGAACTAACGATATACATAGAACCAGATCGAAGGACCTCCTGGCAAGGTACTGTCGAATGATACGACGGTTTAAAGAAAAATCTAGAAAATTATTCTTTCAGGTATCCTTCCTAGTAGACAGGCTGACGATCGATTCTATAACATCACCACTAGTGTCAACCGCTGACTAGCCAACATCTGTAGTGAAGAGAATATTGGTTTTTTCGACACCTGGAACAGCTTTTACTATGACAAATCCTTGTTTTCAGAAGACGGTGTCCACCTAAATCAAATAGGCACTGCCCGTCTTGGTATGCCTCTCAACGACGCAGTAAAGGCCTACAAAGCAAAAAACGGGGCTGCTCACATTCTACAGGGACAAGAACCGTAGGATGTGCTCGATTAAGAACTGGGAATAACACGAGGACCCCCACCGTCACAACCTGAAGGTTTTCTATGTCAACGCTCGTAGCATTCGTAACAAATTTCAGATTTAGAGGAAATTGCGTTGACAGATAATTATGATATAATCGGCATTACAGAATCATGATTATATATTAAGAACAGAGATTTCCTAGCAGAATATAACCTATCTGGATACAAATTGTTTGAAAAAAAGTCGAATTAACAAAAAAGGAGGCGGTTTCCCATTCTACACCAAAGAAAATCTCAACCCGCTCCAATTAACAAAGCCACAAATCGCAAACATAGACACATCGTACATACTTCTTAAAAACAACCACGGGACGCAAATAGTGCTGGCTCTAAAAAATAGACCCCCAGGTCAGCCAACACAAACCGATGGCGATTTTTTTTAACAAATCAGCGAAATAAGTAACGCGCACGATACCGTAATTTTGGACGATTTTAATTTACCAGTACCAAAGTGGCGCGAACCGTTATCCGCTCATTATGGTAATGAACTTTAAACTAACTTACAAGAAAGTTCACTAACTCAGTTTGTACTATGCCCTACTCGCGGGCATAGTAGCGACGACCGTGCAATCACATTTAGTATAAATTTCAATCGTAACTATATAATAAGTAGCAACGAAAGAGTCCCAAACTTTAGAAAAGCGAATTTTACTAAGCCCAAAACAAAACTTAGCAAAAAGATTGGTCCTCCCTCGAATATTAAAAGAAGCCAAACAGCGGTCGTTATTGTTTAATTATTCGTTAGAGACCGGGACTATACCCGATGAGTGAAAGCTCGCTAACGTAACACAAATATTTAAAAAGGCAGTAGATCTCTACCTAGTAATTATCGCCCAATTAGTTTAACCTCGGTCGTTTGCAAAATGTTAGAGACACTTATACGTGACGAACTCGTAAACCACTTGGAAGAAAAGAAGCTATTTAGAGACACCCAACCCGGCTTTCGAAATAAACGCTCTTGTCTAACGAATCTATTAGACTTCTTTAATAACATTTTTAATGAATATGACGAAGGTAAAGCAGTCGACATAATTTAATTAGACTTTCAAAAGGCCTTCGACATAGTTCCACACAAACGTTTACTAAGTAAAATAAAGCACACGGAATTGAAGGCGCGATAGCAAGGTGGATAAAAAGCTGGCTAAGTAGTCATAGGCAATGCGTAGTTATATATAGAAAATTATCTAGCTGGACAGACTTCACTAGCGAGGTACCTTAGGGGTCTGTTCTAGGACCAGTTTTTATCTTAGTATACATTAACGAATTAGACGAAGGCATTTAAGGCATAATATCGAAGTTTGCTGACGACACCAAAATCGCGAATTCAGTACTCACTAACGCACAGATTAATGAAGTGCAGAACAAACTCAATAAATTATCGAATTGGGCGCAAATGTGGCAAATTCCTTTTAACACCGATAAATGTAAAGTGCTCCATATCGGATACCGAAATGTCAAAGCAAATTACTCACTAAATGGTACTCAACTCTTAAGCGTAGACAGAGAGACAAACCTAGGAGTAACAATATTGAGCAAACTAAAGCCCACTCAACAATGCTCAGACATCATTAAAAAAGCGAATATAACATTTGGATTCATTGGTAGAGCGTTCGAGTATAAGTCCAAAAATACAATCCTCACTCTCTATAATTCCTTGGTCCGACCCATTATGGAATACTGCGTCCAAGCCTGGTGCCCGTACTATCAGAATGATATAGTGAAATTAGAACGAGCCCAACGAAAGCTAACTAAAATGATACCAAGTCTAAGGAACAAAACCTATGAAGAGCGACTTAGAGAACTGAATCTCTTTCCGTTAAATCACCTTAGATTAAGAGGAGCCTTAATTCAGGTCTTTAAAATTATCAAAGGCATAAACAATATGGAGGGTAATAAATATTTCACTATCGACCCGTCAAATTACACGAGAGGAAACGGTTGTAAAATTATAGGTATTCATTTTAACTCGCACCAATATAAGAATATCTTTTTAACCGAATCGTGAACTTATGGAACGAGCTTCCTTGTAAAGTAATAGACTGCAACACCGTAGATACTTTCAAACGCCGTATAGATAAATACTTTGAATCAAATCCCCGACTAACAGCGTTTGATAGCGATTAACTAACTCCCGAACATTCAGGTAACCTAATTTCCCCTAAATAAATTTCACTTCGGGATCTCTCCCATGTTTCCTGTATAGCTCTCTCTCTCTTTCTCTCTCTGACAAGACATTGTGTTGATAAAAAGTAAAAAAAAGAGCATGTTCTAAACATAGATGAGTAATATAATTTGATTCTACATCTATATAAAATGTAGTTACGTTTCTGTCATCTTTTTCAGAACACATAAATCCTAGATTTGTACGAGTATATCAATAAATACATTAAAAAATATCCTACAGAAAATTTGCATCTCCAAACGGTACTAGCAGGGTCCAATAAGACAAAAGGTTTTAAAATAAGAAGTAGTAGATGTGTCTAATAAATAATAAGCGTCAAAGATATAAAAATTTGCATGTTAAAAAAAGATGAAAAAAAAGAGCATGTTCTAATATAAGAGTATTAAGATAAGTCATATTTTTCTTTATTTTTTGGTATATATTAATGTGTTCCTGCTCTCCTAATAAGATTTCCTGGTTGTGTCTATTTTCTAACACTACCAGGTATATATTTTTATTATTCCAAGCCCGGAAACGGGTGGGAGAGGTGGGTGGGGAGAGACTTCATCTTTACGATCCTATGCCTTATACGAAGTATTGTATATTGTTAGAATTTAGAATAAAAATAAAGGCACTTCTAATGAAATCGATCGAACTGTCTATTAAGGTAGTTACTTTCCTTGTAACATCTCTCTAATGAAAGGTGTACTATCTTCATCATTATGTTTTATCTCAGGCAACCTAGTTTGGACCACAAAGGTCTGTTGTGGCCTGTTCCTATATGTAACTCTATGTAACAAGTTCACCCAATACCAGGTATAAAACCCTGTCCTTCTTAAAGAGTTGGGTAGGGGGTTTATAAAGCAGCAGGGTCCTGTATTTGGCATGACCTATCTCTAGGTCTACACCTAGTAGCTCGTGGTCGGATATAATGTTGCAGTTCATCGTTTTTGAATGTATCCCTAACATATAACATCTGAGACGTTGAGTGTCTTCTTCATTTCGGAGTCTCTTAAACAGTTGATCGCGCACTTCTTTTAACACTTTAGGTAGAAACCCATCCGGGCCAGGTGACTTATTCGTCATTAGGTCAGTGATCTTCTTTTTTATTTCTCCTTTGGTGAAGTCCATATCCTCCAGCTTTTCCCACAAGTAGGAATCCATTGGCTGGGGGATGGGACCACACTCTTCAGTAAACACTGAAGAGAAGTAGTCGTTAAGGAGGTTAGCATTTTCTGAATCTAAGTGCTTTAATGCCCCCTCCTCATTTCTCAAAGGGCCAATCGTTCGACAGATTGGTTTACGGCTGTTCACATAGCCAAAATCTCCTTGGGATTCTTTTTACAGAGTCTTGCCACCCGCCGTTCCTCAGACCGCTTAGCCTCCTTATGCTAGATTTCACTCTCCTTGCTAGCCTCCGGTATTCTTTTAAGTCACCCGAGATCTTGTTGGTCGGTACACACGTCTATTCTCCCTAAGCAGTTGACCGATTTCTCGATTAAACCACTTTGGTTGAACAGAAGACTGACGGGGACATTTCCGACGGATGAAACGCGATTGAAGACTCATGAATGTGGTTTTGAAACTGTTCCACGAGTCTTCGATAAGGTAGCTGGTGAAGTCCTTATAACTAAACAACCTATGTATAATAGATGTGTGTGTGTTTTCTTTGTTTTTTATAAGACAGTTGAGGAACTGTGGTGAAACTTAACGCTAACAAAATAGATAAAGCTAATAGGGGGATGCTATGAAATCCATCAAAGAAGTAGTAGAGAAGTTTGACAACTCTTTGTCTGGATCCTTCTGAAGCTACTTTACTGGCATGGGTGACCCTATCGGACTAAAAGTCCCCCAGCTTAGTTAACTGATCTCAAGCAGATTGCGTAAGCTATCTCACCGACGGCAGGGTGGTCGTAGAGAGAGAGAGAGAGAGAGACTAACAAGGAAAAGAGTTAACCTAGTAAACCTTACGATCCATTCAAAGAGAGTACCTTTGAGTGAACACTTGAGCATGCGCAGTCATCTAAAGGGTCAGATTAACGCTCTCGACGAGGACTCGCGCCATGCTTCAAGTCTCCAAGCGGCTATTTTTCAAGACTTTGTCTAGTCTTGACTTGAACTGTTCAACAGAATGGCTGTGGACAACTTCCACTGGAATTGCGTTCGAAGTGCCGCAGATGCTATATGTGAAAACTTTCCACACATATCAACACTTCAGTTCAAGTTTGTAGCTATGATTTCTTGTTCTGCTCTTGCTAAGCTGGAAAATATCCCTGTAGTCTAAAATGTCAAAGCCTCGAATTATTTTGAACGCTTCGATAAGCTGATCACGCAGTCTCCGGGTCTACAGCGAGAACAAGTCTAATTCCCGTAATCTATCTTCGAACAATTGTGTCTAATAGAGGGAATCAGTTTGGTTGCCCTGGATTGAACACGTTCCAATCTTGCAATATCCTTTCGAGGCAAAGGACTCCAAAATTGTACGGCATACTCCAGATGCGGTCGGACAAGGAAGTTATACAAACTTACGCACACACACACAGAAAGAGAGAGAGAGATGGCGGGATCTTGATAAAGATTGAGGATCGTTCAGGTGAAAATGTTCATTGGACAATTAGTGACCTCCATAGAAATGAACTCTGCCTTCGTCATCAATTCCAAACCGTCGAAGGACCTACCACAGGCAATAATTCTTTCAAGGCACCAATATGGAAGTCTTTGTCAAAGGTGGAAGTGTTATAATGGGATGAAGAGTTCATTCCGAACACAGATGGACCAGAAATTTCGATGACAAATGAAGTGTTGTCGGATTTGCCCTCTGATCAGAAGTACCTTTTCTTCTTCCCCAAATCCAATTCACAGCAGGGAAATCGATCCACAACTGAAAACTTTGAAGCCAGACCCATTTCTTACTTCAAGTGGTTGATTTAGCCTGTTGCCTTGACGCAGTTTACCTAACGAGCATCCTTTTAAAGGTAAAGTTAAGAAAAACCTGCACTCTCTCATCTTCTACGTCATCAACTACATTCATTGTTGGTTTGCGATCAAAACTCAACCACATATTTCTGACGCCGCCAATCACATTCCTTTCCAAATCAAATGATTCCGCCTTCTTCCTCAATTAACGTGAGACATGGTGTTTCCTTGCATCAAATTATGCAAGGCCTACCCAGAAAATATGCTCGCCTCTCTCTTGTGCGACGATGATCCAAATTTCTGCGCCTTCGCCGTTCGAAAAATTATGGATAGACATTCGCTAAGAGAGTGATGTTGGTGACAAGTCGGTGAGGAAATTCGTTCCTTCTTCCCTTAACTTCAATACAAACAACACTGCTGAACTTAGCGATTGCGATTCAGTTACGATTTACGAGTCTACCCTCTCTTGCGATCTCACCATCGCCGGACTTAATGATTTGAAGTGTAGCATATTTGAATTGCCATCTTTCCAACCCAGTCCCAATCGGTGGAGCACATTATTTGCGAATTAACAAATTCATGGGGTAAAATTGCTGGTCATGATGAAAGAGATGGGTATATCGCGCGAGAATGGTTTCCATAGAATTTTTTCGAAAGTGACACGAAAAAAGATTTTGTGAAAATGATTAGTTAGTTACAATTCTTCTATTTCTTATAGTGACGGCGATGATATGCATTTCTCATGTTTTTAGTCCTTCTTGAGTTCATTTGATTTAATGTTCCATTAAAAAAGACTTGTTCCTTGCTTGGAATTTAGATTATATTGCCAAAACTAAATTTAGAGAAAAGATTAAGTGGGGAAAAGGTAGGCTTTCTCAGTTTATAAACCCCTATCCAATGAGCGGCTTTGAATAGAGTCACGTGACCAACGATGACCAATCAGAATGCAGGATATTGATTGGATTCCTAAATATGATAATAAATTACTCAAAATAGCTATATGGCTGAATTGGCTGGACGTGGGTTGTGTTTTATTTTCATTTTGCAATATATTAGTTTTTGTGTAACCAATTTTTTTAACGACAACCTTTTATCTTTAAAATAGTCCGATTTAATCCCCCCCCCTAGCGTAGACCTGTCATAGGTAGCAATGACTGAGTGGTCAGTTGGTTCCAGCTAAATTCTTGAGATAGTAATTTTTATAGCATTCTATTCCTTTATGTTTCATCATGCAAAAGAGCAAATTATAATATAACATTCTACTATTCAAGTACCCAACATTCTACTATTCAAGTACCCAAAATGAGAAGCCCATAGTGACATGATCGCCGAGAAACATGTTCAAATAAGTCTTGAAGGACTCACATATTTAGGAAGAAATTAGCTTTAACTTATGTTCATAATTTTCTTGCAATTTTCATTTTTATGGGCACCCGATTTGTCAATTTAATTATTGCATTAATTTTGTATTAACATTATTTTATTTCTCTTCCTCTCTCCTTGTCCCTCTCCCCTATGTATCTGCTTACTTCTCGTGTCTCTTCTAATCTCCCTCTTTAGACTATCGCTTTATCCGTTAATCGTTTTAACCCTTTTTGCTCTATCTCCTACTTCCTCATTGGTGATTGCTTGTCTTAGAGGCGGTCCTTTATCTTTTACTAGCTTATATATACCCTTATTATATTATTTTCTCTTCTAGTTATCCTTGAGAATAAACTAAATATAGTTCGAAAGTACTTGGACGCATTGCATTCATGGCGAACCTCACGTACTACTTTGTGAGTTATTCATTTCATATATATATATATATATATATATATATATATATATATATATATATATATATATATATATATATATATATATATATATATATGATATCATATGTACGCCAAATCAGCTTCAACCAATTACTTTACTTCCCCTGAAGATGTATTTGGAAAGGCGAAAGCTCACGGCCAAATTAAAAAAAAAATGCTTAGTTAATGTAATTGGAAAAACCTTTACCAAAAATGCTCGAATTAATTTTTGTCTGCATCAGTAATAAAGCAGTTCATTTAGTTGGAGTGGAAATGGAGCAAAAATTAGAAAATCCTTAGGTAAACCGATTACAAGCTGACTCTTTCAGCTGATTTCATGAAACAAAGGCAGCTTGCATTTTAGATTATTTTTTTTGCGGTTAGTATACAAAATTCATTGACTGATGAATATATGTATTTCGGTCGTATGTATCAAAAGAAGTGTCTTGTTATCATCGCAAATAATGCAAAATGATAACAGAGGTAAACTAACGACCACAATCTGCACTCTTTCGAGAAGGAGAAGAAAGAGAGATGACATAATTCAATCTAACTATATAATCGTCCCTGTGGGTACAAAATGTATGCAGTAGGTATAGTTAAAAATCGTGAGAAAATATGTTTACTGTGAAAGAAACTTAGAGAATCGTTTTTATTCGAGTGCTTGGTAACTTTATTGGGTGACATTGAAGGCATTATAGGAATTGCTCGATGGCTGCCTTTTGGCCAAACTTCTTTCAAGGGGCTGAAGCAAACGTTTGGTCATTTGCTGTACCTAGCCACAAGGGGGGAAAAAAGGTTTTGAAAGAATATTTATTGTAATTAAAGCAGAAACTGAAGTTACCTATAAATCAGGCAGGTGAAAAAGACCACAAAGTAATCATATTGCCCATATTAGCAGAAAGTAATGCACTTTTGTCCATATATAGATTGTGTTCCATGTGTGCATATAAATTGAATTTTTAAGAATGACTTGATGAATCGTTGTGTTTTTGTTAGGAATTTATTTTAACCATATAAGTATACATACATTTTGCTTCATTTGTGGCATTTAATTGACGTATTTCGTTAATATCAATATAGAAAATGCCCAACCTTCCCAGAGGTTTTACTGCTCTCAGGTTTCAGTAAGAGTTCTTTCTCTAGAACGTGCAAAGGGTTAAAATTTGTACATTTAAGTTTTGGGGTTGGTTCCCAAGTTGTTTCGGGGTATTTGTGCGCACTTCGGTTCCAGTATTTAGTGTTGAAGTCTGCAAATTAAATTGTTATTTTTTTAACTACTCGCCGTTTCTACTCACAAATTAATTCCTGTATCAGACTTGGCTGCTTTCGTCAAGTAGTTAGTGGAGATCTTCATAGATTATTATTTCCTGTGAGGTTTCTCGTCGAATCACACACTTCTATGCACGGAATGTGTGGTCAGTTAACGGAAAGAACCTGCATCAAGTTTTGATTTAAGACGAACAACAAGTTCTACCTATAAACCTTCTAATTATTTTATAAAGCATTTAATGGCCCTTTATAGAAAAAGAACGGCTTTCTGAGAAGTAAATGCATTTAAAAATTTGATGACGATCATCGAAGACACGGAGTGTTGTGGCTAACCGTCTTCGAAAACCTCGGAAAGGTGCACAAGGCGAGCCTTGCAGATCGTAGACAAACTGAATTGTTGCTAAATTTGTCTATAAAAATGTATGAATAATGATTAGGTTCTCTATTCTAACAACGTGTCAAGGCCCACTTCACTTGTATTCAGTCAGTTCCTGGTATCAAAGCCTGATAGCCATTGTACATCACTCTATTTGGGTGACTTACACTGAGCGATTTGTTCCGCTTCTCTTAACTGAAATTCCAAACTGACGTGGTTAGAAAGATCCACACTGTAAAATATATACTGTAGTTTTTACAGAAATTTACTGACCGCTCACCAGCCAGTAACCTACTATATTTTTACAACAACCATGAATTTTAGCGTAAAATTACAGCAACCCACTGTATTGAAATATGATTGTTGCTGTACAAACACAGTAATTTATTGATTGCTGAACTACCATTAAATCAGTGTAAAATTACAATACAGGGTGGTGAGAGTATTCGTTTGCAATTTTCAGCATATTTTTTTATCTTCGTTATCGGTTTATTTCTTCTCGAACAATAATTATTTTGCTGTATTTTGGGGCATAATAGTTAACTATGAAAGAATTTGAGCCCCAAATTTGTACAAGAGGAATAGAGACTTCTTTTGAAATCAGTGCCGGAAGGACAGACAAGTAGATTTTAGACTTCTTTTACTGTTAGCAGAAGGATGGTGTAATAGGTTAGAAAGGTGCTAGAAGATTCAGGATTAAACTATGAGGCGAAGGAAAAGAGAAAAACTCGGTCAAAAGTCTGACGCTACCAGAACGCAGGAATTAGTCGCTGAAAGCCAGACCATCAGCAATGATAAGAGAGTCGAGGTGTGTTATTGCAAAGAAGAAAGGTGTAGATGCAAAGCTCACCAGGCTATGGGTGCATTAGGACATTGGCTTCTTTTCATACATGATTAGGAAGGGACGATTTCTGTCTAAGGCAATGCAGGAAAAGCGATTCAATTACACCATGGAGCTAATAAACCAATTGAAAACACCGTTCGAGCCAGACGAGCCAGACGAGCATTCCTTCTACACCATGAAGAATTTCTGCTAATACCAAAAGATCAACTTCCAGAAAAAAACAAGGGGGTCGCTGTTCCATCTAAAGGCATATAAAGCCATGAAGAGAAGATTTCTAGTGATAATCATGGTTAGTTAGTTAGTTAGTTGACGCCAATCCTTCCTTGATCCAGAAGGATCCCCAACCAGATAATGAAATCCATATAAAGTCAGTATGAAAATCGCTGGTCGGCCCGAGGGCATCAAGCAACCGGTCCCCTTTGAGGGAGAGGTGCCAGGAAGTATTAAGTTTTACACCCAACAGCATTCAGGTGGAACCTTCGTCTCCACGGGGCAGAGGGACCTGTTCCACGTTCGAGGTATGTGGATATAAATACCCATCGGCAGGATTCCTTGGAACAGAGTGTGTGTGTGTGTGTGTTGTGCTGTGAAGACGAAAGAGGAAAGGAAGCAGTGTTGTAATTGGCTATCTGTGTGGTGAGAAGTGTAAGGTCTACCCACTCGAATACAGGAGTGAGAACAGTGCGTCCACCAGTCCTTTCAGCAATGAAATTGGCATCAAGCCCGCCCACTTTTTTCCTGATTACCTCAGGCTGAACACTGATGGCTACATTCGTGTTCTTAGTGAAGTGGTGAAGCCCTTAGTCAACCGGGTAGCAGCAGGGAGGCTTTACATGTGGCAGCAAGATTCTGAGCCCTGCCACACCACCTGGAAGACTTAGGTCTAGCTGACGGAAAGTTTCTTCGAGCACACAGCACCTGACATTTGGCCTGCAAACTCGCCTGACTGCAAACCCTCGTCGTCTTTGTGTGTGTGTGTGTGTGTGTATGGAGGGGGTGGGGGTGGAACGAGAGACGAAAAAATAAACTGCAAAAAGATGTACGAGCTGAAACCAGGATCACCAGCGCTTTAGGTGTCTAAAATCGAATTAGTGAGGAAGGCTTCCGAGGTCACCTGGAGGCTGCCATCGAAGCCACAGGCAGGTTCATCAATAGAACCTGTAATGAAGAAAATTGACCCAAATTTGAGGAGTACATATATCTAAAATATCCTACTGTTTTATTTTTTCTGATACAGTCATCATACTAACTAACACCTTCTGCACACTATATTTGCATTAATGAGTGTCACTGCATTGGAATTTTTTTCAATAATTATATGTATATTTATATTACAGAACTGCTCAGTGAAGTCAATGATACTAAATGGGATATAATTGGTGTGTGAAATCTAATGACACGAGGAAGCTATCACTGAAACAAGTGACCATCACCTACTCTACCACCAAAAAATAAGCTCAATGGCAGCATAGAGCTGATTCATGATATGTAGATGCTCAAAGAAATAATAATAGAGTTTAGGGGTGTCGTAGAATGGACTCTCGACGATATACCATATATAACTATTCGTTGAGGAAACTTCTTTAATTATCTTCAGAGTGCGTGGATGTCTGGCGGGCCGATATTATGTATCTTCGATATGCTTAAGAAGTGGAACTGAGCTCAAGGATAATAATATTGTTATCATTAATAAAATAGAGTTTTATTAATAATAACTATCAACAATACACAAAACGGGAAAATATTGACATAAACAGAGAATGGAAAGGGTCGTGGGGGCTCGGGCTAATCCGAGGATTAAAAGATTTAAAAAGGTAAAACAAATATAAAGTTGAAGAGATGGGATGATTCGCTAAACCATTTAAAGCACAGGATAGAATTGACAAAAGAGTAAAATACTGGAAGGTAACGTTCGGCTTACGTAATTTTATACTAGTGGTGCAGAGGAAGTCGACGTGAAGGAATTTTCGGTCCACTGGCGAGTTCCCGCCGTTTCTCGAAGAACGGCTTGAAGAACAATGGCTGTTCTACGTTGTTCTCTTCTGAACAACAGGGGGGGTGAGAACCGTCTCTTGTCTACGGGCTCAAGAACAATGGCTGTTCTAATGTTGTTCTCTTCTGAACAACAAGGAAAAGGGTGAAATTATGAGGACAGTTATGGGCGCTGTCGACGACTGTGGACTGAAAACCCGCAGACGCGTCGTGGTGGGGATGCTCCCGAGGTGGGGTCCAAGCCGGACTGCCCACTCGAGGAACATGTTGCTAAACAGGCGCCTTGCAGACCTCTGTACGGCTGAGGGTGTCTTTTTTGTGGATCCGTACGCCGTGTTATATGGTAGAAAAGACCTTTACCAAAGGGACGGGGCGCACCTCTCCTTTAAGGGCAAGGCGTTCCTAGCCAACCTCATCCAGGATGTCGTGGAGCGCACCCAAAGGAGTGTCCGGCCCATTGGGAAGGCGGACGTACGCCAGTACGCCCGAGTCACTCCCCAAACAACCTTCTCGGAGGTTGTCAAAAATGGTGCCACCGCGACAAACAAAAAGCCGGGAAACGGAAGAGTATAGGGGGTCCTACATTAGGGGACTCCCTGAAAGTTCTTCTGTTCAATGCGAGGTCAATCAGGAACAAGTTTCCTGAGCTCCGTGGCCTCGTAGCGACGGAAGAACCCGAAATGGTAGCCATAACAGAATCGTGGATAAAAACGTCAAACCGAGACTTTGAAGGCGAATTCACGGTTCCTGGCTACCAACTCTTCCACAAAGATAGGCCAGACAGAGAGAGTGGCGGTGTAATGTTGTATGTCAAGGATACAATCAAATCTACGAACTCCAACGTTATATCCGACCACGAGCTCCTAGGCGTTGACCTAGAGATCGGTCCTGCCAAATACAGGACCCTGCTGCTTTACAGACCATCTTCCCAACCTGTTGAGAAGGACATGGAACTGTACCAGCTGCTGGGTGAGCTGGTTCAAGGCAGAGTGTGCATCGTTATGGGCGATTTCAACAGCCAAGTTGACTGGGAATCCAGAGCAGCCTGTGGCGAGAGCGCGCTACTCCTGGAGTTCACCAACAACGAGTTCCTCACTCAATGGGTCAGAGAACCGACGAGAGGAGACAATATCCTCGACTTGGTCTTCACCTCTGAAGATGATATCGTTGAGGATATCTCTGTAGGCGAAGAGCTCGGTGGCAGTGATCACCAGCTAGTTAGATTTAGCGTCAAGATCCCGAAGGTAAGGTCTGTTGCCATTCAATTAAAGAAACTTGACTTGAGAAGAGCAGACTTTGCAAGCCTTCGAGCTGGACTGACTGACGTGAGGCTAGAAGTGTGCGATGCCGTTGAAGACTCGTGGAATAGTTTCAAAACCACATTCATGAGTCTTCAATCGCGTTTTATCCCTCTGAAATGCCCCCATCCGTCTTCTGTTCAACCTAAGTGGTTTAATCGAGAAATCGGCCAACTGCTTAGGGAGAAGAGAAATGTGTACCGGCAATCGAAGATCTCCGGTGACTTTGACGAATACCGGAGGCTAGCCAGGAGAGTGAATTCCAGCATAAGGGCGGCTAAGCGGTCTGAGGAACTCCGAGTGGCGAGACTCTGTAAGAGAATCCCAAGGAGTTTTTTGGATATGTGAACAGCCGTAAACCAATCCGTCGAACGATTGGCCCTTTGAGGAATGAAGAGGGGACATTAAAGCATTCAGATGCAGAAAATGCTAACCTCCTCAACGACTACTTCTCTTCAGTGTTTACTGAAGAGTGTGGTCCCATTCCCCAGCCGACGGATTCCTACTCGGGGAAAAGCTGGAGGCAATGGACTTCACCGAAGGAGAAATAAAGAAAAAGATCGCTGACCTAAAGACGAATAAGTCCCCTGGACCGGACGGGTTTCTACCTAAAGTGTTAAAGAAAGTGTGCGATGAAGTATCACGACATCTGTGCGCTATCTTTAACATGTCAATCCGGACCAAATGCGTTCCTAGAGACTGGCGTGAGGCGGAGGTGACTCCTATCTTCAAGAAAGGAGACCGTAACCAACCGTCGAACTACCGAAATATCAGTCTGACTTCGATAGTTGGTAAACTCATAGAAAGCATCATGGTGGACAAAGTGACGTCGTATTTAGAGTCAAACCTGCTACTGAGGAGTTACCAGCACGGCTTCCGAAGGCAACGGTCATGCCTGACGAACCTTATGGAATTCTTCCACTTCGTTTTCAGTGAGCACGATAGGGACAAGGCGGTGGATGTGGTCTACCTAGACTTTCAGAAAACCTTTGATAAGGTACCACACCGCCGCCTTCTCCGGAAAGTGCGAGCGCTGGGCATAGACGGAAAGGTAGCCGGCTGGATCGAGAACTGGCTAAGTGGCAGACGGCAATGGGTGGTGGTAAATGGACAGTCTTCTGAGTGGGTGCCCGTTACTAGCGGGGTGCCTCAAGGTTCTGTCCTGGGACCACTACTATTCATCATCTACGTCAACGACATGGACGGTGACATGGTTGCGAAGATTTCCAAATTTGCCGACGATACCAAGCTTGGTATGAACGTTGCAAAGGATGGAAATACTGCCCGCCTGCAGGAAGATCTTGGAAAGATTTGGGAGTGGTCGGACACGTGGCAAATGCCTTTAACGTGGGCAAATGCAAAGTGATGCATATCGGCCACAGAAACTCCCAATCTCAGTATATCCTTAAGGGCACTGCTATGGAATCCACCAACACTGAGAAGGACTTGGGTGTAACAATCACTAGTGACCTCAAGTTCTTGAAACAGTGCATTGAGGCGAAGAAAAAGGCCCAAAGGATGCTAGGCTATATTAAGCGCCAATTTGGTTATCGGAACCAGAAGATTGTACTGTGCCTGTACAACTCACTTGTCCGACCGCACCTGGAGTATGCCGTAAAATTTTGGAGTCCTTTATTGCGAAAGGACATCGCGAGATTGGAACGCGTACAAGCTAGGGCAACCAAACTGATTCCCTCTATCCGACATAAAAGTTATGAGGATAGACTAAGAGAATTAGATCTGTTCTTGCTGGAAACCCGTAAGACTGCGTGGTCAGCTCATCGAGGTCTTCAAAATACTTCGAGGGTTCGACAATGTTGACTACCGGGATATTTTCACACTGAGTAAGAAAAGAACGCGCAATCACGGCTTCAAACTTGAACTGAAGCATTACAACCGCAATCTGTGTGGAAACTTTTTCACCTACAGTATCTGCGGTATGTGGAACGCACTTCCAGTGGAAGTTGTCAACAGTGAATCTGTTGTCTAGTTCAAGTCAAGACTAGACAAAGTCTTGAAAAGTGGCCGTTTATGGACGCAAAACAATTGAGCAGCCATGTGCCCGCTCGATTGTTAGTCCAAAGGTAACCTCTTTGAATGGACCGTAAGGTCTCCTAGGGTACATACTTTCCTTGTTACTCCTTGTTACCGTTCCTTGGCGAACGGTCTCAAACGAATAATGGCTGTTCTAAGTTGTTCTATTCTGAACAACAAGGGGGAAGGGTGAGAACCGTTTCTTGTCAACGGGCTCGAACGAACAATGGCTGTTCTAACGTTGTTCTCTTTCTGAACAACAAGGGGGAAGCCTTGTAGACTCGGCGTCACGAAGGCTCGAACCTTGGCACTCAAGGGATATTGTCCTCCTTCTGGACAAGTGATGGTGAATCTCGAGGTTGAGGTCCCTTGGCGCACAAAGTGAGAGACGGTCGGGATGATGTTTCGCGACGAAAATCTGGATCTCCAATCTGCTGTTAGTGGTAAAGTTTCCATCTAAATTGTCGAGACACTCCCTTGGCGAGGGGGAAAATGGAGTGGGAGCTTCGAGGGAATGCACAGCCGAGCCTGGGAACAATGCCTTATCGGCCCATAAGCCTAACTCAATCTGGCGAGGTCGGCGTATGGGGGCGAATGGGGGAAGATAAACCTCCTCGTTTAAACATTGACTCAGGTGGCTGCGATAAGGCGCCAAGCTTCAAAGCGAAGATGCACGTGGGAAGCATCGTGGTTTTAAATAACATGTGATATGGTTGGAAATTAACGCAGCCTCAACCCGTTCTATCACAAAGGGTATATCGGAAAGAATAGCATACGTAAACCTAATATTCTCAAAGAAGTAAAATCTAAGAATAGTGCAATGTACGCACCGATATATGCTGCTACTACGTAGGAATAATTCGATATATTCTATCATGATATCAGGACAAGACTAAAGGAAAACAAAGTCAATTTTATGATCATCATGGGGGACTTTAAATTGCAAATTTTCTACTGTCCCAATACTTGAAAATTTGAAACATTATGTTAAAAAAGAAGCAGCAGCAATTTGATATACAATTAAATTGATCGTATGCTGGTGGTAAATAAATCACTGTTAATAACTTTCAAGTCTTCAACAAAAGCAAATTCAATGATCATAGAATAATAAGATTTCGGATAAAAATTCACAGTCAGAAAGAGAGAAGAAAGCTATTCCATTAAAAAATAAGTCAATTAAGTTCCAAGAAATCTCATTCCAGAATATCAGCTTTATCTTCAGAGAGCATACCACAAATACCTTTTGACCCTTTTAACACCAGCAATATACAAGCGATCAACAATACTTTCATGAAAGACATATAAGACACTGATGAAAAATATAAGGAAATAAAAAATAAGAACAACAACAAACACTCAGAAAAAACACTAAAACTAATGAGGAAGCGCCAACACCATGCAGAACCACAACAAACCAACAACACCCAATAATATCCTGGCCGTTCTCAAATCATAAATTGAAATTACTCAAAGCCACATAGCACCAGGTCAGTACTACATCGCTTTCACTTGCTGAAAGATTCCGGGTATGTCATCTTGGACAAACTAGTTCGTATCTTCCCTGAATATCTAAAATAAGACACGATTCCGGAGAAGTGGCACAATACCATAATAGTCCTTCTCCACAAAAAGGTGACCAAACAGACGTTACAAAAGTACACACTAATCCGCCTTCTCTCGTGTGTATGTAAATTATTCACAAACGAATTACTATCAGGCTGCAGGACTAAATCGATGGCCACCAGACGAGAGAAAAAGCTGTCTTCAGAAAAGTCTTCACAACGATTGGCCACATACATAACCTAACCAACTCATTGAGAAAATTTCAGAGTGCAATATAATTCTTATGCACTGCCAGACTAGTTTGTGTGATGGAGAAGGAAGATGGAAAAGAAGTGGAAATACTGAATAAATGGTCTAAGATAATGTCTACTATGACAAAAATCAACAGATTAGAATGTTCATACATTCCATTTCGTTCGTTGCCGAATATGGCTATTAAACCCTGTTCAGCCCTCCATCTCCCGGATGCCCTAAATGTTAGTCACTTTAAATGGACCAGGGTAACCTAGTCAATCTTAATTTATAGTAAAAGTGAAAAATATACTTATAAAATTATGAATAATTTCTTAGAAAATGACCAAAAGTGTACAGCTCAATCAGGGCTCGATCATTTATAAATACAAATACTCACTGTATAAATACGAATCCTCGCTTAGACTAAAGCATAATGCATTGCATTATCGTTATTGCGTACATTTAGGTAGATAGGTCGGTAACGATATCCATATCATGACATATAAGACAGAGCAATGAAATCAACATAACGATCGCATGGCAAATGTGGCTAAATCCGAGACGAACCCTGTCCACTTTTATGGAGAAGGTGGCCGGAATTATTCGTTTTTGACTCGAAGCTTCTTGAGCGAAAGTATCTAATTGAAATCAACCTAGCTGTTCTCGTTACTTTGTCAGAAAAGTTGAATTGTAGAAGTTAATTAATGAATAAAAAAAACAACACATATTTATTTTCATCTTCAATAGCCAATCTTTCTCACCTTTCGTGATTCCGAATTTACAAATTTGACCATCATTTAGAGTCGTGTACCAAAATGTCTGTGGCTTACTTCTTATGTAAATCAAGTAGTTCCTAGCTGAAGTCAAGGAAAAATACAGAAGAACTTTGACCAAGAAGAAAAGAAAGCAAGATGATCCTAGAGATACAAATCGAATGACCATTGGTGCTTCCTATCCAACTTTGCACTCAAAACCTCAGATTTGGTGTTGGGCAGATGATCTGCTGCTGCAAAGCGGCCTCTGTTTATCACAGAACAAGGCCAGGATGTATGAGGAAAATGATCACTATGGCCCTCGAGCTAGTTATTTTTAAAAAATTTACGCTTCACCTAACTTTACTCTAAGACATAAATTTTTCATAAATACTGGAATTACCTTTTTCTAAATATAAAAGAGATATATAAATTCGGAAACCGAGGCGTTTCTTCTAAGACGTATTTTACTACCCGATGAAGTGCGATGTTATGCTTTGTAGAAAGTTGATTAGAAAGAAACCAATATATTTTTATTTTGCCCTTTAGGCATCGCTTCCTCTTTTGTTACATCCTGCAATAAAATAAAAAATATTTCTTTAAAAATATTTAACCACACGGTAGACACTAAATTAGTTTTTTTTTCTTATCTATCCCCATACTAATTATTTATAACAGAAAGCCATATATTTAGTGCTACGGATCTCCCCCCCCCCACCTCGGTACTTTGAGTAGTTTGGTTCCATTTAAAATATTAAAGTATCTTTGGTACAAATGTGGAGAAGATTTCAAAATATGAACTTAACCACCTTGTTGGGGGAGATTAGCAACTACTAAAATCTAAAAATAAATATATTTACCAAGCTTTAACCTACAACTTATTATTGAAGGAAAGAATATATTTTCATAACTAACCTATACCTAACCCCAATATAACACATATTTAACACTAAAGGTCATAACCAACTCCTACCAAATTTTGTCCTATTGAATTAAATATATGGATTTGAAGGTTTAGATTGATGAAATCCTGATCAAGCCATTAATAATTTTTTTTGCTAATGATGATGGAAATAAGCTGTAAATACTAGTTTCCTGCTAAAAAATATTCCAAACTTCTGAAGTGTAGGAAAATAACTTAGCAAAGGATCAGAATCGGAATATAATAAATCTGTGATTGACGCCGGTCCCCTCCTTCTCTTGCACAATATGCATTCATGAACACAGGCCTTCTCGTGCGGCCAAGGGAAACTTCTGCCCGCGATTTTAGCTGCCTCTGAAGTCAAATGGAGAGAATCGAACATTCTCCATGGGTAAGATGCTTGCTAGCTTCCTTTTCCGTTTCCTCAGGAAGCAACTTGCCTGAGACTAAATTCTTATCGAAGCAAATGTCACCGTATTATTCATCATATTTAATTAATATTTTTAAAGTGATTAGTTTTGTAATATAGGAAAATATCTTGCCATACAACTTTCCAAATCATCTATTGGTCAATGCCGTCATTGTCTTTGAAATTGAATTAAAGCAAAAGCAACTATTGACCACAACAATTGGTGTAGACACTTTGGTACAAGCAGCGCCAGTGGTGACTACATATCATTTAGGAAATATCCTTTGTTTTATCCCATTGATTTTTTAGAAGAAGAAAATCTTTCCTCAGACATGTTTTCTGCAATTTTTTATAAAAATGAACATCCAAGAAGTAATTACGAACTAATAGAAAATATTTATTTTTTCATTTTTCTTTTAAAGGAAAACAAATTATGTGTTGTTTTAAGTCCAAATTTCTCATAATAAATCAACTTGTATCTCCCTCGTAAGGTTAATGGCCAATATTTAATATTTAATCAAGTCATTTTAGTTTCACTTTTAAGCAAATAAATTTAATTCTTAAAAAGATCACATGTAAACATTTGGCATATGTTTGGAATATGATCTATATTTCAGTTGACGATTCTATACCATTGTTTTGTACTGTTTGATAAAGAAAAAACTTTTGAAACCAGGGCTATTAAGTAATTTTTTCTTATTTTAAATGAACGACCAATTTTTATGCTAAACTAATCTGTGTGAGCCACTTTTCCTAATAAATTTACGCAAAGCACCAATATTTTAGCGCATGTTTGAGAGAGTAAAATAATTTTCATTTTTGGTTCTATATCTAAATATAGCAAGGTCATTAATCACTGACTTTCAGAAAAACTGCAGAATTCTGAAAGTGTTTTGTGGATGATGAACATGAAATTAATCTTGACTTATTTATAAGCATAAATTGTGCCTAACCGAGTAAGACTGGTGTTTATTAGGAAATGGGGGGGAAAGGGAAGAAGAAAGAAGAAAAATGTGAATAAAATGGTCGACAGGCAATGACAGTAAAGTGTTGAGGAGATAGTATTGGGCGCAGAAACTTACTAAGGCGTTAATCATGGGGATGCATTACTGCCGTCTTAAGGCAAAAAGCATTAACTGCAAAAATGCGATTTTTGAGATTTTGGTACCGTTGGATTCGTCTCGACGAGACGCATCTAACTAGAAGGTTGCCAGTTATGTTATTAGATTCATTAAAATTTTAAGAGAGCTCAAAAAGCATTATCTCCACCTAAAATAAAAGGATTTTTCAGGCAGAAAGCATTAATCCTTTCTTTTCAGGCAGAAAGCATTAAGTACAAAATTTTAGCTAGATAATGCGTTTTGCCTGCAAATGTCAATGTGAATTCCCATAGCAAGTTGCAGACAAAATGCATTAAGTAGATTATACAATATGATTCGCATTGAGAACTCAGCCTGAGCTGCAATTCCGTCATGTTTCTGCAGGTTCTAATCTGTTTGAACAAAGCAAAACATGATTAATTTCAGGTACCTATATCTCGATCATAATTTGAAAGAGGGATTTCATTTCACTTCTGTCCTTCTAATTGAAAGGTCTGAATAAATCGTTTCGTAATGTTTACCAGTGCACAAGCCGTTTTTAGGGAATTGAGGAAAAGGTGATTAACTTCTTTTAACTGATGATATTATGTTTAAATTCTATAACTAATGTTAATGTTGAATGTCAACCTAACTTTTTTGTTTGTTTTTAAATATACAGGGTGGGCCAAAAAAGGGGGGCCATTATTAAAAGACTGACTAAAACTTTATTTTTCTATACCTATTTTTAAACTAAACATTATCTACGGTTTAGTTTTAAAAATATAAAAATAAATTTTAAGTAAATTTTTTAATAATACCCCTTTTTTTTAGACCCACCCTGTATTTTTCAAGAATGAAAGAAATAAAAATTGTACAGCTGTTTAACAAAAGACAGTGCTTTTCCGAGAAATCATTTCCTTTGTTCAAGCACAACATGATTCTTTGTACAATTTCTCTTAAATTAGTGAGGTTAATATACTAAAATTTATGTGAAATAGAGTTTTGGATGTCTTTCTGTGCATGTAAAAGTTATATATAGATCAAGTTTTTGGTTCATAACTTTTTAACCATTGGTCATACGGACTTGGAAATAGTTTTAAGCACCCCGCAGCCCCAAATTACATAAGAGGATATATATATATTTTTTCCCAATACGCCCCCATTTAGGCTCTGCAGAGTGTGACACACACACACACAGATAAGATCAGACTTATATCATAGTATATACATATATAATATATATAGCTCAATTTTCTATATCGTTTTCTATATAATTAATAAGCTAATAAATTTTTTTTATCCTTTACAGTGGAGTAATTCCAAATGATGATGATGCTGAATCAAATAGGAGTATAGATGAAAATGAACATCAAGAAGTTTCTCAGAACATTCAAATTCCCCTTGAACAAAATCATCAAGAACCCTCTCAGAATAATCAACTTCTTCTCCTGGAACAAAGCCCTCAAGAACCCTCTCAGAATATTCAACTTCTTCCCCCTGAACAAAATAGTCAAGAAACTGCAGCAGCTGATTAAAGAAAAAAATCAAAGAGATTACGAACAGCTAAAGCTCAATTAGAAGCTCAAAGAGAAAAACATCCATTGCTTCCTCACTGCAAAGATTCGTGTAAGCAACAGTGTACTAAATCCACTTCTCCTGAATTGCGGAATACCATACATAGTGAGTTTTGGAAAATGGACAAATCTGTTCAAAAGCAGTAGCTTTTAGGAAGAATAAAGAAAAACCCCACGACTGAGCGCAGACGCTCCAATTCCTCATGCTTTACAAAGTCATGCACCTTCGTATACACTTTCTTAAATGAGTTAGGGTCAGAATTCAAAGTGTGTCAGACAATGTTTTTACACACAATAGGCTTTTCAAGTAATCGCATTATTTTAGATGTGTTTAAAAAAGCTTCTACTAGTTTAGGTGGATCTAATTCTTTAAGTGATTTTGAGTTTTTTGATATGAGGGGAAAACATGAACCTAGCAACAAGAAAAATGAAGAAATCATTATTGATCACATAGAAAAGATGAATCCCCAAATTTCGCATTATAGGAGGGAGCACGCTCCAAATAGAAGATATTTATCCCCTGAATTAACAGTGAAGGATTTATATAAAACCTTTATTGAAAAGAACCCTGATTTTTGCTCCTACGCTACATACTCAAGAGTGTTTAACAAACTAAATATTGGATTTGGAACTGACTCTACTGATCTTTGCGACACCTGTTTATATTTTAAAAATTATTCAGGTATATTAATTAAATCACTGAAAGCAAAATGGACTATGCATAGTGAACTTGCAAAAAAAGCACGAAGAGCATATGATTACGATTGCTCTCAAAAATGGATTCTACAACCCAAGGTTTGCTGTTGATATGCAAAAGATACTTCTTTTACCTATTATGAAAGGTTTAAAAACTTGTGTATTTACTCCACGCCTGATAATTTTTAATAAGACATTTGCATGTATCGGCCAAAAAGAAAAATCAACTTATAATCATTATGCAGTCCTCTGGACAGAATCAATTGCTGGCCGAAACAAGGAACATGTGGCCAATGCTTATTTAAACTTAATAAGAACAGAAAGAGATGCTGCTAATTTTATTTTTTGGGCTGACAATTGCACCGCCCAAAATAAGAATTGGGCACTTTACAGCGCAATGATAATCTTTGTTAACACCAGTGAACAAGTCAATAGCATCACCTTTAAGTATCTAGTGCCTGGGCACACCTTCATGGCCGCCGATGGCATCGAAGGCCACATAGAAAAAAATATTAGGAAAAAGGATAATATCTATGACTATCAAGATTTGAAATCAGTTATTGATGCATCCGTTAAAAATTTGAAAGTATTAGATATTAATTTTAGTGCCTGTTTTACCGATATTCCGGATATTTCGGTCAAGAGGTAAACTCGGCTTCGTGAAGGGATAAAAGAAACAAACCTTCCATTGTTAGCAGAGATTGTGGAAGCAAAATTTGAAAAGGGTAGCCGTATCTTAAAATATAAAACCAACTACAAGGGAGACTTTAAAGTTGCAGACTTTCTTCATGCTAGTTTAAATTTCACAAAAAAATTATTGGAAAAACCTATGTCAGATTGCCCAAGAGGCTTATCTTCAAAAAAGAAAGAAAATATTTTAGACAAGCTTGTAAGTTTAATGCCTGAAAACAGGAAAAAATTTTGGATCAATTTACCAGAAAGCAAGAACAGCCCAGATCTTCTTGGAAGCGTATAAACCCCAATTTTTTTTATTTGATTGCTGAAATTACGTATGCAGCAATGAGGTTTCAATAATTGCAAGATTTTGTTTGTTGGAAAAAAAATTAAAGTGATATTCTTACGTATAGGTAGGTAGCTCTATTCATATACCTAGGTATACTTTTGAACTATTTTTGCTCTATTATCCAGTTATAAGATTTGCCATAATTTTCATTATTTTTGCAAATATTTCTTTTTCATTATCGTGTTGTCTTTTGTTTGCTGCAATTAGGTATGTAGGAAAAATAAAGTTTTACCAAAGATTTTTTTTATTTTTAGGTTTCCTGCATTAACTAAGGAAAAAATATTTTCAATTACCTACCTAGTTATGTTGTCTACAATGTTTTCTTTCTGTTTTCTGTAATAATATTGCTTTACAATGTATCTTTTTTATTTTCCTTTCCAAACTTTTCTGGTAAAAGTTAAAATGATAAAATATGTATTTACCAATAGAGTCTTATTTATATATAGGTATACCTATACCATTTTTCCACAAAAATCATTTTATTATAAGATGACCCGATTATTATAACTGTTTTCAGGTAAAAAGCATTAAGTCAAAATTTACTGGACAAATTTGAATATATTGAAGTTATTAACTGATTAAACCAAATTATATTGCAAGATTCATATAGATGAATGCTTACAATTACCCCCCCCCAAAAAAAAATTCTGATTAATGTTATCAGATCCTTATTTGAGGCCGAAATCCGTTTTTTGCGTTTTCCCAAAATTGACAATTTTGCAGTTAATGCTTTTTGCCTTAAGACGGCAGATTAGTAAAACAGTTGCATCAAACATATCCATTTATTTGTCATAACATTACTTAATTTTTCTGTAGAAGTTTTGTTTATTATGATTTTTATACTGTTTACTAGTCATTTTCTGTTTCAGATAGTTTATTAGGATATAATCTTAGCTTTCTTGAGTATTTCTACTAGAGGATGCAAAAAATTCTCCGGATAAATATTGTTTCGTTTTTGCTTATTACTCGTATATTGGGACAAGCATTTATCACATAAATTCATGACGAGTGCCAAATTATGGATAGCGTGCAGGCTGTAGCTTGGAATGTCCATGGGTGACCAAGAAAAGCCTCGGACTCCTCATATGATATGTGGAAGCTGTCGATCAATTTTTCAGGATGGTTGAGAGGTGCGAGAAGGGACATATTTATTTTTAATTCAAGAGTATGGAGAGAACCAAAGATTACCCTGATGACTTGTATTTCTACCTTATAGATATTGCAAAGTACAGAATTGTTAAAAAAACAAGCTCTCCCGTATCCAGACACCATTATCTATAGCATCTGTCCTTCATTATGATAACTATCTAGTACTACGTCAAACAGAAAATGTTAGTAGGCAAACTTCTCGTAATATTTACATAAATTTTACATTTATTATGTAAAATAGAGTATTAATTTCATTCGGGTTTGAGTTGCGGTTGCTAAATGTGGTAATTTTCTTTTTAGAAGATGTAATAGATTTTTCAGGAGAAAATAAAACATTTGTGCCAAGAATGAGCACGTAACCACAATTTCAAAATCAAAGTGGACTGGATGATTTGACCAGAGATTTAGATCTAACTACTTCAGGAGCTGAACTTTTAACATCCAAGACGAAGAAAGAGCATTTACTAGGAAAAGAGTGCAGGATGTCGTTTACCGGTAACGACATGATGAATTTGAAATTTATTTTGATATTATTGAGAATCTGTTTTTCGGCAAAGATGTGAATATTTTTTTACTAGTATTTGATTAAACGTTGATCCTACGAAATGGCAACTGTTCATAGGCAGCTCTACGCAAAGTCTCGAAGCAGTGTTGTTGAAAATAAAAACCAATATCCACCTTTGCATTTTCACACTCAGTACAGAAGAGATAAGTTTAACAATGCTAAATAGCTTATTGACAAAGTAGAGCATGTATGCTGAATTCAAGTAGCATCTTTGTGCGGACTTCAAGATGCTTGACTTCTTGCTTGGTTTTCAATGTGTATACACAAAATATTCATGTTTCCTTTGCTCATGGGAAAGCAGAGCTTATGATCATCATTAACGCAAACGTCATTGGCTCGGCGACATAAATTACAGCCAGAGAAGTTAATGTTGTCAAAAGGCCTCTTGTAGAGCCTTCCTAGATTTTATTATACCCACTTTATATACAATTAGGATTGATAAAACAATTTATGAAGGTCTTAAACTTTGTAGGAGAAGCCTTTCAAGAAATCCGTCTCATGTGTCAAAAGTTGCAGAGGCTAAATGGTAATATTTTGTTGGGTCTGTAAACGCAACGGTGATATCTGAGAAACTTGAAATAACGATGAGCAAAGTCTAAATAAAATCATAGTGTATATTTTGTGGTGTATTCCATGGGTTCTTAGGAAATCACAAACATACAAACTGTAAAGAACTGGCTGCTAAGTTCTAGAGGATGCATTTTTGAATTCAAATCTATTTTTCTTTTTTGAAAAATTAGGCGATGTCAGTGAAAACTCTGGTGAAGATTTTATCAGGACATCGCAACAATGGAGAGAAGATACCAAAGAAGATGAAATACTGCCGTGATGTGAGAATATATATGGGATCGAGTCAAAGCATTTCTAATTTAAATATTTGTTTTATTTTTCTTTCTTTTCTTTAAAGTTCATAAATACGTTGTATGTAATAAGTGGAAATACAATGCTACTATATCAATATCCTTAGAAAACCGGAATATAAAGGGTCTTTCAACAAGAACGCTTGAGCTTTGTCAGGCGATAGTGGCCAGGTTGTCAAAGCCACATCTGACAACCTAACTATAAACTATTAAGTAGTACTTGGCAAGTTACGATAGAACGTTAAAACGTTGAACAGCGTGTATGAATCATCAAATATTATTATCAAAATCAGTGCTCCGTTCGACAAACGTTCCGCGCATTACGTCATTTATATCCTAGCTACAATCGTCCTGCCGAGTTCACTGTTCGACGCTTGGTGGCGAAATTTGAGGCAAAAGGGTCGATCAACAATCAGGCAACACCCTTACGTCACAGAAATGCAAGATCTGCTGAAAAAATCGCTGCGTAAGTGAGAGTGTACGGGAAAATCCGAGGCAGACAATTTCTCGTCGTTCAAAAGAACTTGGCCTTTCTGCAACTTCAGTTTGACGAATTATGCGTAGGGACTTGGGTTTTCACCCGTGCAAAATCCAACTTACCAGGAAATTAAGGTAAACGACCATAGAAAACGCCGTATGTTCGCTGATTGGGCTCTAGCGCAGTTGGAAGTTGTCCAAAATTTCTCCACCAAAATCCTCTTCAGCGAAGAGGCCCATTTTGGAATGAATGGATTTGTGAACAAGAAAAATTATCGGACCTGGGACGAAAAAAATCCACATGAGATACACCATCATCAATTGCATCTCAAGAAAGTCACTGTTTGGTGCGGATTTTCGTCTAACGGAATCATCGGTCCGTATTTTTTTGAGAACGAAGATGAGATTGCCATAACCATCAACGGCGAGACCTACAGATCAATGTTAAGCAACATTTTGTGGCCCCAACTGAATTATATGCCTGATATGGATACGGACGACATGTGGTTCCAACAGGACATCGCTACGTGCCACACTGCACACGCCACGATAGACATTTTGCACCAGCGATTTCAGGGCAGGGTCATCTCGCGCGGCGACGACGTCAACTGGCCACCTAGATAGTAGACGATTTGGAGGGTTAGGATATGGGAAAGTGTGCAACAAATCAACTTCTTCCATTACTGCAAAGTATGTAGAGGCCATTCAGTCGCAAACCTATCTGGTAGCTCAAAAGTAACGAAAGGAAGTTTCCACTAAAATGATTAAAGGGTAAGTGGTATAATTCTTAAAATGCCTGTTCATTAATTGTTACTGAAATTTGAGAATCATAATTTCGGTTGTATTTTAAAGTTGACTTTCATTCAGTTCTTGTTTTTCTTTGGTTTAATTAGGCAAGTTTTTAAAATTTAATAAGTTGTTGCAAAATATTGTTTGACCGAGACTTTATTACAAAATACCATGCTCAAGGTGCCTTCTGGCAAGCACAATTAACCTTTCAATCTCCATCGAAAAGGTATGAACACTACGTAACCCTTCCCATTGAGCAGATGAGACTGCCATGAGGCTAATATATTTATTTACTCTTAGATTAAGTTTGCTCTAAGAAAGCGAAATGAAAATATTTAAAAAATACTATTAAAATGGAATTTTACCTTGAATTTTCGCTAATAAGGGTAATTCCAAAGTTGCGAGTGCTTGAATATCTTCCATTCGGCATAATGAAGTTATCATCTTTATATTATTTTATGCAATAATATTACTATTATTTAGGTAATGATTGCTTCTTTGGATTTTATTTTTATTTGCAGTATTTTAATTCGGTTTACTGCTGTTGGTTTTAAATGAAAACTCAATTTGTCAGAACGTATCCTCCTGTAAAATAAGAAGATTCCGCAGTCTAATTGAAATAAAGTTTAAAATTCGTTTTTCCACGTTCTAATTAGAAATATAAGACAATTGTTATCGTCTAAAGGAAAACAAGCTGACTTGGGTTAATGAAGGCATACAACTCAGAGAAAGTGAAAATGATTAATGAAACCTGAGAAAGCAGCTGTTCAAAACTGTATAAAAAGGAATTATCCGACATTTTACGACCCCTCCAGGCGAGGTTGTATGAGAGGAAGAAATATTCAAAGAAACTCATATCAAATTTTAATTCATGTTTGTGTAACCATTTCAAGAGCAAACGGCAGCGAACCTTTTTTTTCTTCGGCAAATACCAGCAAAGAGTCAAAAGGAGAAAAAAAATGGAAGAAAAGATTTGCAGAAGGCAAACCAGATAAGAGCCCTACGCTCCAATGTGATATCGTTAAAGAGTAGCAAATCTGCATCTTTCAAAGCAAACCGAGTGATTTATTTACGGTGAGCTTAATCTCTCCACTCAACCTCACAGGAAAGGTTCAGAACGGATTTTTTGCGATATGTATAGACCATTTTTCTATTCATTTTAAAGCCTTAGCAATGTCATGATGGAGTTTTAATATACATATATCATTAATAGATAGATATCTCTATTTGTATGTGTTAGTACTGAAAATTTAGAAAGTTGCAGAGAAAATCACAAATTTACTAATTGATATAGGTTATAAAAAATAACGGGAATTACGGGAATTCAGTAATTAATCGTGTCCATTATGTGCTTGCTCTAGCTATAACTTCTCTGTGCACTGTTAGAGGGAATGTTCCATTCATTTAACTGCCTCACCACTTAGGATAGCAGAAGCCAGCAAGTGATCCACCCGACGGAACTCCAAGGAAATGTATTTAATCCAAATTAATAAAAAATGGAAGCAGAAAAGAGGAGAAAGCTGAGATTTTTGCAAATAAACACGCAGGGCGGGATCGATAAAACATTAAGACTCGGAAATATTATCAGAGAACACGATTCAGATATTATATGAACATGGAGGGAATCCAGAAAGAAGACTGATCAAACTGTTCAATCACGCCATCAATAAGGCGAAACCTTCAGGCGAGCTTCATTATGGGGTGGCCATAACAATCAGAGCAGGCCTAAAAATCTCCGAAGTTAGCAGCCCGAATGAGGCATTCATGGTAAATAACATTGGAACAGTAATAGTTGCCACAGGCTATCAAGCGCCTAGAAAAATCTATCTATCCTTGGAAAAACTATTAACAATTTTGGGCCTAGGCCTCTCTAAAATATTTAGGGGGTAACGAGATGAAAATTTCTCTTAAGCGCGGACTGAGCAATGGGAGCAATTTACTGACTCCTTCGGATTCTAGGGCCCATCCGTTTACCTCGAAGATCTTTTCAAAATGTATCAAGTATGAGCACAAATATTCTTCGTCTTTAAATTGGGGAAGTTTCATAGCGGGAGCCTGGGGTTGATGATCACGGATCCAACAGAACTGATGTCAACTTGGTCTCTGCTTAATTGCCTTTCATGTTTTCGATTCCTTTCTCTTTCTTCATATTCTAACTCTTCTTTTCTTCTCCTTTCTTTCATTTCTTTTTTTCTTACTTCCATTTCTAACACTTCTTTTCTTCTCCTTTCTTCCAATTCTAACGCTTCTTTTCTTACTTCCATTTCACGTGCTCTTTCCTCTCGCTGTTCGCTTTGTACGAATTCCTTTAGTTCCTATCCTGTGAGACCGAGAGCTTGCCATTTCTTGACGAAATCTTCGAACGATTGTGAAGCCATTGCTGCTCTTGCTGACTGCAGTTCCGGTTAGTTCACTTCTAACTGGATGCGACACTAACAAATAGTAACTTCCAGTAACTATTTGGATGTTCCTTTTCTTTCTCAAGTTACGTTGAGCAACATAGCGTATTTTTCTAGTCACAGACTTTGAGACAGCGACCAAGTTGACTCGGCGGTGCGTTGGCAGTCGATACGTTACGGCAACCACTCTCATTAAACGTGAGGGTTACGCGTTACGCGAGTAGGTTTGGGACATTGCTGTAGAGGGATGAACGGCGATGTTATTTATACCGCGGCTTGTGGGAAATCGAAAAAGAGATTCCATTCACGACAGTTCGCTTATCGCAGCGCCTTTTGGACAATTTCCATGGTATCATAAAGAAGGCAAATAGAATTTAGGCTTCTCTGTGAGATAGAATTTCTTTCGTCAGACTTTCTGTCGCCAGTTGGGGGAAGGGTGGGGGGGAGGGGAGAAGACGAAGGTCAACTCAAACGACAAATTTCTTTCGTTCCTACGATTGTCTGGCGGCATGCGAGTATGTACGTTCCATACCCTCACACACTTTAACCCTCAATTCCCCATCCAAAGACATCAGCTGAGAATTGTGGAAGCACCCATGTTTACCTAAGTTAAATCTTTACCCCCAAATAAGGCAAACACCTGACAAGGACATTTACTCTAACCATTAATGACAGAACCGATTAAGCCAACAAAAGCACCTAAGAACTGAACGCCGATTAATGAAACGATAACAGAAAAGACCCATACTAAATAGAAAAATTAAACAAACTAAATGGAAGTGAAGTGATTAATTAGTGAACTTAAGTGTAAGTGACTAAAAAAGTTTAATATCTAAACTCAGGTGTCCTAAAAAGTCGTAAGCAAATGTGAAGGTGCAAGAGGAAAACGAAAGTACAAACGAAAAAAAATACAGAAAATTAAAATAAGAAAAATAAATAAATAAATATCAAACAATAAAAACATACAAAACAACACCACAACATAATGTATAAGCAAAAACAAGCTCATATAGCTTAGAGCTTAAAAAAAAAGGTATGAATGCGACATTAAACACTCGAATAAAAAAAAAACTGCAAAAGGTAACAGAGATTGGTCGGTTCTCCCGCTACCTGTATGAAGTTCCAAAAGTGGAATAAAAGAGAAAGAAGGAACCGAGTGATAGACAGATGCTTGGTTCAGAATCCACGATAAAATCAGTAGGACCACACACTGGAGTTGTTTCACTCTATCAAATATTTCCGATAAATGGAGGTCAAAATAGATTAAATTTGACTCTCTTATTCCCTCTCTCACTTCATTTTTTACTCCTACACCTCTCTGCCTTCAACAGCTACACTTGGACCCTATTGTAAGAGTGAGTGAGTTTGATGAAAGATCAACCCGGGACCACTCTCCACCCCCCTCTCCCAGGCGTGAGAGGGGGTGGAGAGGGTCCTGTGCTGGTGATGAATCATTTCCTCCTACTATCCGAAAAAACAATAATAACATCGGGCCGGAATTTTAATAAAAGTCTTTTCTCTGGAAAGGCATCAAAGACTTTTTGGACTTTCGGATAAACAGGGTGAACGAGGTGTTCCATTTGTAGCAAATATAAAGTATTTTCTGAAAATATGCTAGCAAGTTGATCATACATGAACGCTTGAGGCGAAAGGCCTTTGAATATACTGACCCTCTATCTAATATTGGATGGTAAGTGATTGTATTTTGTTATCAAAAAATGCATTTCATTTTATTTAGAAGAAAAGTAAAATCAGGTTAATATAAAAAAAAAATTTGTTAGCAAAGTGGATTCTAGCAATATTGTCAATGTTCCCCATCGCTTAACTAAACAGTGGATACATTTTTAAAGATTTCTTCCAGTTTTTATCAAATATATGATTTAATATATTTTTACACATCCCTCCTATCAGAGAAATCTTTAACATTTAGGCGATATTATATATGACTTAAATAAATGGTAATCATATTGTGTAAACTCCTGTGAATATGGTAGAACAAGAATTTTCCTACGTAACACATTTTGTTTTTTAGGCAAAACGTGGCACGGGTTGACGTACATTGCAAGGAAGAAGGAGCACACCCCTTTAGGATGACCAGTAAAAATCGTTTTTTTTCAAGAGTTTCACTTAAACGTTGCACTTGTTCCGCATATAAGTCTGTAGTAATTATGTGATTATTATTAGTGATGAGGTCATAGTGAATAATTCCTTACACATTCTACCAAATGTAAATACCAACCTGTGTAGGGCATTCGTATTAGAATTATTAGTTTGATAAAAAGTAGAAGTTTTCGAAAGTCAAAATGTGTAGCAAGTACATAGATGCGGAGCATACATAGAGAGGAGATGATTTGGAAGGTTAGGTATTGGGAAAAGGCAACAAGTTAACTTATCTCATTCTTGCAGAGAATGTACAGTTCCTTCATGTACTAGAATAGACGCCATGGATGTAGCATTAGAACTAAAATGGGAGGGAAAATTGATCTAATTAACCTTTTTCTCGGAAGTTTTACCCAAACCAAAAGAAACATTTAAACGGCTTCAAGCGAGCTCATGGCTGCATTCGAAACCGTAAAAAATATTCCTAATAATTCAAGTGTATCATATTACTTTTTTTAATCGCCTCAAGTTATTATCATTCGCAATTAGTTATTGAGGCATGAAATATGCTCTCCTAACTGCCCACCATCTGGCATTCACCATTTAATTTCTACACGATGTTACATCGGCAAAAGCAACTGGTATAGTTCTAGCCGATACAGTTTCTCGTGTGTCACAAAACTTCCCAAATACTGACTAAAAATGGCTCTCAACTACATAGACACCATATACTTATCTCCTTCATACATAGTTCACCTCAAACCCATTTGAAGCAGCAACTCTCATTTCCTATATAACGACAGTTCATTATTTTTCGAGGACATAACCCTTGAGACCATGGCTAATCGCCAAACAACTGTCCTTATGGCGACGGAGTCGCACAAACCTACAGTTTTCAATTATCTTTCCGTGACTCTAATTATACCGTAATATTTGATGCGTCGTTCGAAAAAATAGGAGCGCTCATTCCTAAATATTTTTCTAGAAAACATCTTCCTCCTTTAAACATATAATGACAAACTCTGAGGCAAAAGCCAGTAGAGAATTCATCAGTAAACACTATGTATGTCCATCAAAAAGAAAGTATATCAAGCACCATTGTTCATACGGGCATAGGCTGCCAATAATTCCGTAAGAACAACTTAAAAAGACCCCGTGCATCACAAATTTCTACAATTTATATAGATATCTCAGTCGATATACACAGATTCATTAGATACATTATCCCATATCTATCGTAAATAGATACACCATGTGGATCGTATATATATATATATCCTTACGAGACCCATTTAGGCTATTTCGCCTAATGGATTTCTCAGTTTGAAGTACTAAATGCAATAATTTTGGACAATGAAAGTGACTTCTGCTATAGCATTTTATGGACTTCAGAAGATCGTTTTTCATTTATTATATCTTCATATCACCATAAACCCAAAAAGAAACTCTTGATAAGCTTTTTATAAACGATCTTTTTTGGCGGGTTTATCACTCAATGGTTCCAAAAATTACCGTTAGTATTTCTCTCTTATAGCTCACAAACTACACAAGTCCATATACTGTATAGTACCTTATTACACCTCGCTGGTACCTTTTAATTGGTACCAGTCGAATTCTTGGAAGCATTGAAGTTACAAATGAGAGAACTTCGTTCTCTGTATATAACAATAGCACTCCAATAATCACAACGCATGAAGGAAGAACACATGTTAACTACAAATTTACATGTATGTACTACATGCATGTATATACTATATGGTTACATAAAAAGTTGCTGTATTTTAGAAATATTACCGAGCGTTTACGTTTGTCCATTCAACACCAGTTGTGTCAATAATGAGCTAAAGAAAAAATAATTTTTCTGCTTGTTAAAAATTGCTAAAATTAGGAGGAAGTACACGGATCTCACCTAATGCACCAGAGGATAAATATTATGTCTTATTAGTACTATTATTTATAAAAATTTAATTTTTCGTTCACTTTATACTTGATACAATTCTTGTAGTTTTAGAATTTGTACTTTAAAAGATTTTGGCTTTCCAGTTTCAAATCTTATTGCCGCAGCTTTAAGGTCTCAAAAGTGTAAAAACCTCTTGCTCATCTTATTTCTCGTAATTGTAAATTTACTTGATTAAACCTTCATCAGATACGAGGAGCGGGCAATAGGTTTTGCAAATCGGTAGGGCAAAACAGAGGAAGGGGAAGGGCTGTTTGTGGGGAGGCTTAGGACAAGTTTTGACAAGTCAGTACCTGCAGCCATACGCTCCTTCCTCGTCTATTTAAGAAGCAGTAGCTGATCGCTGATCGTCAGTCACAAATTTTTCAACAATGGAGAAGGTTGAGCACCGCGCAGTGATCAAATTTTGACCAAGAAAGGCAAGAATGCAAAAGAGATCCATGAACGCATGGTTGCAGTGTACACCAACACCGCCCCTTCCTATGCAACCATTGCTCGCTGGAATAGGGAGTTCCGCTATGGTCGTGAGTCCCTTGAAGATGACCCCCATCCAGGACCCCCGTCAGACGTAACCAACGAGGACAATGTGGCCCGTGTGGGGAGGATCATCCTCGAAAATCGACGGGTGAAGTTCAAAGAAATTGAGCGAGAACTTAGAATATCACATGGAAGTGTTATCAAAAAGATCTATGCCCATTGGGTCCCTAGAAACCTCACGCCGCATGATCGACTTCAACGTCATCAAAGTCCACAAGGCCAGAGTTGCACAAGCTGCCCTGCGCGAGTGCGTATTCGAGGAGCTCAACCATCCCCATACAGTCCAGCTCAAGGTTGCACTGCGTGGACGCCGGTTTGGGGACGATGAAGACGTCCAGCTCGCCATCCAGGAGTGTTTTGAACAGCAGTCGGGAGATTTCTGGTTGTCGGGAATTAGAAGCCTCAGGGACAAGTGGCGCAAGTGCATTGAAGTCGAGGGTAGTTATATTGAAAAATAATATAACACTTTTCCTCATAACTCGTTTACTTATATCCGAATTGCAAAACTTATTGACCTCCCCTAGTAATTCGAGTTTTATTTTAAGTATCATTCTGGTGTCTCGCCACTGCATACTTTTATGATCGGTGAGATCTTAGGCAATTAGAGAGATCGGAATTGAACAACTTAGAGTCCTATTGAAGAAAAACCTGAGAATTGTACTAGTGAGGTACAATTATGGCCTTAGGTATATAATTGAATTTTTGGTAGAAAAATAAGATCGGAGGATTGATTGGCGTTCCTATTGTTTTGATGATTTTGAGTTTTTCGTTAGGTCTTTTACAGCAAATTCTTCAACTTTAGCATTTCCCTCCACGATGGCATTTAATGTTATATTAAATTCTATTCTTTATTCCTTGCTCCATTGTGTGGAACATTAAATTTATCTACATTGAGTCACATTTGACATTTCCTCGCAATTTTATCGTTCAATAAACTTAATGATATCGAGGGGTAACTCTATTCCGTTTTCATTATTGCACATTTTCCCATCTTGATTCGCGAATTTTAAGTGACCCAATAAAAATCAATGTCACGGACAAATATCACGGAAAATTTGCGCTTGCAAACCATTCTTTCGAAGCCCTCTGATAACACATCTTTATTACAGTTTTCACCTATTTCTCTAGATATCATGACTTGTGCCCAAGTGGGTAGTCGCAGATAGGCTCCTAAAATAATAAAAAAAAATCTAGATATCATGCGCGGCAATTTCCTTCAGCATTTGTTACTGCACCCCTAAGTCAAACTCCCCATCTTAGGTATTGTATTTCATGTAGACTAAGAATCTCTGAAGTCAGTAATTCCAATATCTTTGATAGCGCCATTGTCTTCAGCGATTCTGAATGCATAATTTCGGGGCGTTCTTTAGACTTCTTTCGAAAACATGTATACTTAATATACTTTTAAATTGTTGTCATTATATTTTGTTCACTTATCGTTTAATTTATTTGTAATCAGTGTTCTTTGTCTCTCTGCTTTTGTTCTTATATTTTTATTAAATATAAGTGTAATGAATCATTAAATTAAAATACTTAAGTTTAAAACCATACCTTGTTTCTATTTTGTATGAGTATATCCAAATCTTTTCTTTGTATACTCGTATAAAATGCCCGCACTCAAGTTCGTAAGTTTTCGTTGTGGTTTTAACAATAACCGAAAAAATATTCTAAAAAGATTTTTGCTAGGAATAATTCTACTTATCGGTTTTATTTAATTAAAAAACATTTCGAGAGAAAATTAAATTCGGTGAAAAGCGAGAGCAACCCTAATACATATGGTGGGGATGAGACTACAAGCCTTATCTTAGATATTTGAAAAGTTAAGGTACAAAGACTTGTATTTTCTTTGCGACAGTATAATCTTAAACCTTTATCAACATGGATCCATACACACGTTCGTATGTCCAATACTATTTATAAAACTTTTATCAAACATACGATACACATTCTACCTGACAAACCAACCACAACCAATGAGCGTAGATGGCGTTCTCATTCCCCGGCCGGCTCTCTCCATACGAGTCCCTCAAAGCTCTGTCATGGGCGCCCTTCCCTTTCGAATTTACATTAATAACAGGTGCCTTACTTCTTGTATATTTAATTTTATTTACTTTGCTTACAAAACCTCTTTATATATAACACATAACAAAATAAATACGTATATTTTTACCCGCAACACTTAGCTTTCTAACAAGTGTCTTTGGCTTTCTGCTCACAGGCTATATATAACTGAAAATCGATAAAACCACCTATATGATATTCTCCTTAATAAGGCTACCATTTGGTCTCTTCTATATTACTAGACAAGTAACCTATTAACCGATCGTACTCTTTTAAATTCCTTTATGTTTACATGAATGATAGAATGGAGTTAAACATCCACTAAGAAATACTCTTTATAAACCTCTCCCAGACTCTGGCTCCTTAAAACGAATGTCCGATCTTTTGCCTTTGAAGACGAAAATTACAAGGTCTTATTCATTATTCTATATAAAATCACGTATGGTATCACGATATGAGTCCAATTAGTACCACCTATTCTGCAAAAGTACATACATAACTTTCTTCGAAGACAAGAAAATCTCTTGGGTCTTACACACACCCAACAAAATAGTTAAAAAATACTCTCATTTAACTCTCGTAAACTATTATATCAGTATAAAATTCTTTACGATTTTTATCACTAATATTTCTTTCTTTCAAACACAGAGATTCATTGCCATCCTTTCCATAAATCTTGCGCAACCCACTTTTCTTTCGTTCGAAATCTTATCCTTCCTAAATCTACTAAATTTGCATCTCTCAGATTCTTTTACACATCGGTCTGTTCGTATTTGTGATGGTCTCCGATTATCTCCAGCAACTTGATACTTTAATGGAATTAAATATCTTTTAAAACATCTTTGACTTAATTAAACTCTGTAGGGAAACATGATATTGCTACACTAAAGTATAAGTACCACGCTATCTTTTCATTAATATGTTAAATATTAGCTTCATAAGGCTTATGTTATATTAAGGAAATATATTCGGTTACCCAATCGTAGTGCCGTATTTTAAAATATTTTATGTTACTAATTAATATTACAAATAATTTGTTGGCAATAATATTACTTACCCTTATACCGTCTTCGTCATCATATTACCTAGAATGGTAACGTGGAGTAATTTTTTCCTGGGCGAATATGGTGATCACGTGATGCACCCGTGACGGAGGGTGGGCGGGGCTTGGCGAGCTCAGTACCTTCAGTGTTCTCTCAAACTTGGTATAGGAATGGTGTAGTATCCGGCTTTCTCACTGTTTTTTTTTCCCGGGATCGCATTTAGGCAGAATTTCTCCCGGGATTACTGTTACCGTAAATGGTACAGTCCGGGGTAGAATTCTCCCATTGTTACTATAATCGTATTATTTTGTGAACCCTTATGTAATATTTTTCTTCTTTTCAGGCAAGATTTATTGAAAACACTAAGTCAATTATAGACAAGAAGCTATGCCCTTCAGAAAGCGATGCAGTGATGATGAACTTCTTGTGCTTATGAACACAACTGGGGCTATTTCAGATATTGTTGGTGATGAAAATGAGGCTGAAAGTGATAAAAGTCAGGTTGATGAACTTGAAGTAGACTTGTTATATGATTGTGATGAAGAGACAGAATATGTTCCTAAACCAGGAGAAGACAGTGATGAGAGTTCTGATGAGGAAGAATATACCAAGAAGAGGAACTGACCGTGCCATATCCCCAATTCTTACCGAACGTGCCATGTCCCAAGCTTCTACCGACCATGCCACGTCCCCATCAGCTACTCCTGCTGTCCATCCAGCACCTACCGCTTCTACCTCCGCTACTCCTGCTGCCACTGGTGGGAGAAGACGCCAGCGTGATATTCCGCCCGTGGTCACGTTCAACACCTCAACGATTGCCACTGCTAGTCACTTTAGGTGGAGTGTCGGCCGCAGTTCCCAACTAACGTAAGGACTCCCTGCAGGAACATAGTGAGTGCCTTTACTCCTGGCCCAACTCCAGGGAAGGCAAGGAATGCAGTGTCACCTGAGGAGGTTTTCAGGTTATTTTTCAGTGATGACATCATCCAAATTATTGTAACTTAGGCTAACAAGACAATTGATAAAGTTGCCTCCAATTATGCAGCAAGATCACACACCGTTCCATTAGCAGTCAAATCACTGCTGGGTGTACTAGTCATTAGTGGCCAGAAGAATGATGGGCACATCCCCACCAATGAAATGTGGAGCTTGGATACAGGTTGTGCTCTATACCGTGTGGCAATGTCCGAGGCTCGGTTCAGGTTCCTTATTCGATGTCTAAGATTTGATGACCCAGATAAACGGCAAGCTCGGCGGATGACTGATAAGTTTGCGGCCGTGAGGGAAATATGAGACAAGTTTTTTGAGAAATGTGTCGAACTTTATGTCCTTCAAGAGAACCTCACAATTGACGAACAGCTACTGGCTTTCAGAAGCTGATGCCCATTCCGTATGTACATACCTATTTAGCCGGCTAAGTATGGCCTAAGGAAGGTGCTCATCAATGATAGCCAGTCCAAGTACTTACTTAGTGGCAGCCCTTACCTGGGGAAGCAGGGGACTCGAGCAAAGGGCAACCTTACACTCGGCCATTACTTTACCTTACAGCTGACAAGGCCCTACCATGGGACTCACTGGAATGTAACCACTGATAACTGGTTCACCTCTGTTTCCCTGATAAGTGACCTTCTAAATAACTGGTATGACCCTTGTAGGCACAGTGTGCGCCAACAAGAAAGAGATACCGAAGGAGATGAAAGAAAAAGCTACACGAGAGCGGGGATCAAGTGCCGGCCTGTACACCAAGGAAATGACCTTGGTGTCATATGTGTCTGATACATCCAAAATAACGAAGAAACTGGTGTTGCTTTTGTCGTCTCAGCACACTCAGCCCAATATTGGCCCTAAAGAAAATCTGGAGATTATTGAATTCAACAATGAAGCTAAAGGAGGGGTCGATAGATTTGATCAGATGTGTTCGGTGAATTCCTGTTCCCGCAAGACAAGACGTTGGCCACTCTGTATCTTGTTTGGCATGCTAAATGCTGCCAATGTGATTTCCTACATTAAATACAAGGAAAATATGGCAGGAGTGGGAAACAGCCTAATCATATCACGCAAGACGCTCATGCTGCAGGTCGGGAAGGCACTAATCACTCCATGAGCCAGGTTACGGCTGCATTTATACTTGCCCCGATCCCTGAAGGTGTTGATCACAACTGTTTGCAACATACCTTCACCAGAAAGTTCTGCAGGCTCACTAGGGTCATCTTTCTCAGACAGCAGGGGTGCATTGGTGCGCTGTTGTGAGTGACCGGGGAAGTCGGACAGGAAGAGGCGTCACAGGTGCAACGAGTGTGTCAAACCCATGTGTCCTCGCCATCTGTATCTTGCCTGTGGTGACTACATCTAACATGGTTATGTATAGTACTATATGTGTTTCATTGATTTCAAGTCATTTTATGCATAATTTGCCATACTGCAAGTGTGGGAGGAATAAATTCGAAAAATACTTATTCTTTACCTACTGAAAAATTAACCCTTTTTGTTTGCCTCCTATACAAATTAAAGGAGAGCTGGAGAGATGGGCCTTAGCCGGGACATAGTCCAAGGACCCAAGAAGACACCTACTAAAGAGAAAATCAATCTGACAAGTAATTTGTTTTGTTTAGTTAATTATTATGTTTTTTAAGAAAAAAGTATCTTTTTGGAAGTTTTTTATTTAAATTCAAAAACAATTATATTACAAAGGATGATTTCATTTAAATTTTGTTCAATAATAGAGTAAGAGTTGTATTTTCTTTGTATGTTTTCAAAATAAAATAATTTTCAGCATGTATTTTATTTCAAATTTTAATTCTCGGGAGAAATTCTTCCGGGGTTACCTTTCAGGTTTCGGAAATAGAGGGTTCACATTCTAGGGTTAAAAAATCTCAGCAAAATTGTCTTCAAATTCCTAGCTAAAATATTATATAACCTTATTTAATAAACCTATTAATATTATTTTTATTATTCCAAATATAAACTTCAAAATGAAACAGAAGTTGCTGATGATACACGTCTGCCTTATTTTCCAATTGAATTTTTTTTCATCAGGTCGTTAGAAAGCCAACTTCGGACGAAATATTTCGAGATATAATCATAACAAGATAACTTTTTGGTTGGTAACGTTTCAGTCGGTAAATATTTAGGTGCGTACAGCTACAATACAAACCCTCTAATTTTAAAGTATACATCAAAATTACAACTACTAGTTAAAGTATCTCTAAATTCAGAAAATTTAATTTAGATTTCTATCCTTCAAATCAAAGAGCTGCTGACTGCGTAGATGGCCTAGCACTTAATGATGCAGATGCGATATAAAGTATATTTATGCGCATTTATGCTTTTTTTAAAGCAATGGTACCGCAAGAGTGGCCTACAGTAGCTAAACAATATCATAATGCATGTCATTAGGAAAAAATAGATAATAAACCATAGCCCAACGCGATTTGAGGGAAGAAAATAGGACGAATTTTTATTCAGTATAGACGCTTGGTCAAAAGGGGACTAAATCGTGCAGAGGTTTGTGTAAAATTGCTCTTGTGCAGTCATGTAAAAAAAACAAAAAAAACAGATGTACTTTTTATGAGTAAACAGTAAGAAGCCAATTTGGGATGCGATAGGTACAATTAAACATGAGACAGATAAATTAGTTTGTGACCCGAAAAGTATGACGCTGCTTTTCCGTAAATTCTTTTGTGATGCGTTAACAGTTGAAGATTTAACATTCTCTCTGCTTGCGATGTCATAGATTTCGTCAAGGTAAATATCCTACATGATCTTATTGTATCACAGACCATGTTTCTGTTTTATTTTAAGAATAGGAAGTTTTTAAATTCACCTGGTACTAATGACATACAAACATCCTCGACATTTAAATGAACTTAAAATAAGCTCACTGGTAAGTAAATAAATTAAGGTGTATTCTCAGACTATTTTCAATGTGTATAAAAGGGATAAAGAGTACCAAAAGCACTATGGATCTATTAGTTTGACGTCGGAATCTGTCATAATGGATAAAATACGAGTATTTGACCACTAGAAAATCAGAGCGTAAACAACACAGCATTTTGAGACGTCAGTTTTGATTAAAACCTTAGTTGACTTTTACCGCAATATAGCCTCTTTTTATGATTATTTTAAAGCTGTCAACTTAATTAACGTGGAATTTAAGGACTTCTGTCACTGTTCCTCACAGATGACTTTTTGAGAAACAGAACGCATGAAATTAAAAGCAAACTTTTAACTTGTATTCGAATTTTGATTAAAAGCCGTTGATAGAGAGAAATCAAAATGGAAAATCGTCTAATTAGGGGCCTGTGTTCCGTAAGTTTCCGTCTTAGGTGCGGTACTTTTCTTAATTTTCTAATCAAACTTGACTATAACTTAATTTATGAAAGCTTTTTTTTAGAATGATGGTGAATGTGGGGGAATTCCACGTGGAATTTCTTTTCCTTAGCACGAATTGTTGTCCTTGCGCTGGAGAAGATTCTAGAAGTTGGTTAGGCTCAAATGAGTAATGCCCCTCCCCCCCTTTCACAAGCGGTAGCCTCGACACGAGTCCACCACGGACCACCGTTACGCGGGTTAGAATCGCCTCGGCGTGAAGAATCGAGGCCATTTGAGAGTAGCGCTGTTTCACTCACCCCCGCGGGGAGAGCCTCGGATATATATAGGACTGGTTTTCCATGTGGAAGAAACAGAGTTGATGAGTCTCGCCCGGACTCAAGAAGATTCCCCTAGTTCCAAGTCAGGTGCTAACAACAAAACAAAGTGACTGCTAAACTTTTTGTGTGTTGGAATTAGCCCCAGCCAGTGAGGTAATTCCATTTGACGATCGCTACCGAGCGATTTTTCCGACTTCACTCATCAAATCGTGTCGAAGCCCTCCTCATTTGCTTTCGTTTTCAGGAGGCCGAAATACTCTCCCCTGGACCGGACGTTACCGCCCCCCCCATTTTGGAGAAACGTCATCACGTTAACTTCCCGCTCAGAAGCTCCGAGCGCCCTCGCCTCACGTTTATTTGCTGCAGAAGACATCCGTGAAATCTTACCCTTACGTCTCACCCTGAATGCTCCGTAAGCCAACCCCTCTCCTTCTTCAGCAACCCAATTGAGTTAATCCTCTCCATTTGAATAGTCTGATGCATAACTACAATTCCCCCCTCGTTTACCGATGTATTTTTGCCCATTAATTCTCTTATTTTTATGTAAATAAAATTATATTTTTGTAATGCCTCTTTAAATAATCTTGTGCTTTGCTATTGCCCAAATTTCACCTGACCTCGTTGCACTCTTATCTCGTTGTTCCGCGCGTTGAAACTCGTGACATTCCGTTCATTGTCGGTTCGCTTTTAAGTTATTGGTCCCTTCCCCATAGATATAATATGGTATTGATATAATGTAATGTCATACCACGACAGTGAAATATGGCATTAGTCGCGCTAGAAAATCAACCAGGGAGCTTTATTTAACATAACAAGTAAAAGGTGATCCAATTGGCTCTTATGGTACTCAGTTCGAATGTACTTTAAGAAGTCAAATCTTACACTTCGTAACAAAAGAGCGCGACATTAGGGTACTAGTTTGAATATAAATATATCGTTATTATGGACGTCGTTGGTTGATGAATTTAATATAACCAAGAGTCCTGGAGATATACATGGCGAACTACACTCCGAACGAGCACCATATTGTAATTATAGAATAATTGGATTTAAACATAAACTGAAACTATTCCAGTCAATAATTCTGGCAAATTCCTTCACGTATGTATATGCTAACCACACAATGGAACTCCGTCCCAGTGATTGTAGTTGAATTTCTTTTTCAAATGTTTTATTAAGATCAGATTAGATACACCCCACTTTAACTTCTAGAACGGAGTACAAGCACAGGAGCTAGGCCAAAGATTTGATTAGAAATAAAACAAAATAAAAGACTACAAATTGAAACAAAGCTCGATCGCTGCATGATGCATAAACTTTAGCTAAACGCAAAATTACAAACCTTGTTACAGGTGTTATTTGCGAGATATTTTCTACCTCTTAGCAGTAAAAAAAAAATATATAAAAAAATAATCCTACACGAAGCACTAGTTAATAATGCCTCCCTCAGTTAGTGCATGCCAACTTTTCTCTCACTTTTCACTTCTATCTCCTAAGTAGCCTCAGAGCGGATCTAAGTTCTTTGTTATTTTGTAATAGTGTAAATATATATTGCTAAATTCAGAGAGCCCTTAAAATAAAAATTTCACTTAATATCTGAAAACAGATACATTAGTTATTTTTCTCTTTATTTTTCAATGCATTCCCATATATAATGACTAAATATAAAAATCAATAAAATGCATTCTACAATGTCGTCTTTAAGATTATGCTGTCATAGCCTTCATTTACTTGTTATTACTCTTTTTATGTCAATTCAATTTATACAGATTGCTTAAAGACAGCGCATGAAGACAGCTATCTTTCGTTAGTCAGTCATGGTCATCCATATAACAGTCTAAAAGCTGTTCTTATTAACAGTTGCTCTTTAATTTCCAATAATAGAACAGACTGAGCTTTATTATTATTTTTCAGGAACTCACATGTTTTGTAATTTTATTTTTATCTTTTTGAGCCTTTCAACCCCTGTTATCATGGAAGTAGGACTACAGATTAACGTGGAGTTCGATCCTTTTCGGCTACATACCACACCCATTGGTGGTTACTCAGGGTCAAGGAAGGAAGAGATGTTCACATTCGATTGATCTACGGAATTCAGGTAGAGATTTAGGATGGTGGTAGGTTATTAAACTTTTTCTATTACGATCAGAACTAGCGTTTGTGAATAAATATAGAAGTGATTAAGGGCAGAGACAGAGAAAAAACGAGAATGAACCAACAAAATGCAATTTAATAAAAATGAAATTATTCTTCTTTTAAAAATTAAATCATCCGAAACGGAACCTTGCTAGAGTTTAGGTGTTTTGAAAGGAGAAAGAATAAAAAACTTTTAAATTTTTTCCCCCCAATCCATATTCTAATTAATGACTCTCTTAATTAAGTATAAGATCATAGTGCTGAAATATCCTTCCATCATTAAATAGTCTCCAACTTCATTGCTAAAGATCTTGCTAGTCATCACATGTTCATATATGAAACAGATAAAACTGTGACAGTACCATATTTTCGACGCTCAAAATGTTATACAACGAGGAAGGGGGGGGGGGGGGAGGTTGCCTCTTAAATACATATTGATTGGCAATGGTGCTAATATTTAGAGGAAATAAATAAAGATGGAGCGATAAAGGTCATGAAATTTTTAGATGTTTTCTGATTTGAGTTTAACACTTTAATTATTGAGATGCTTAGTTTTCGTTGATTTTTTCAATGGAATTATTTCTCCTTGATTAATTATCTAATGACTAAATACTTCAGCTGGTGCTCATCTTCCGAGGAACAAAATTTTTCTGTTCATGAGAAGTATAAGCGAAGATATTCTTATATTTTGGCAAATTACCTCTCAATAGAAATGTTAATCTTAGCCTTCTCACTTTAAACTCAGTATTTCATTTTATGACTCCATTCATTGTAACCTTCATATGTAGTTACTTTTAATGTTATTAATAGAACACTGTTCTTCTTTGTGAAGTTATAATTTTAACTTTTACTAAATCAACTTTGGATATTTGATCTCGTATCTTTTTCAACTTCTCAAAAATGTTGGAGAAACTTCCTTTGCTGGAATTGCTATCATTTAACCAAGTTTATTTCGTTTTAATGGTCTTACAAAAGTCTTTAATTGAAAAATCCTTAGTATATTTACTAAATTCCTCCATGTTGATAACAGATTTTAACCTTTGGAAAGAACCAAGTGGAAGTTTTATTCCAATCAAAATCTGCTATTTATTCTAATTTTCTCGAAGACACTTTGTAAATGGTATTAAAGAGACCACCCTTTCCACCAGCATTCTCCTGTACAAGATTTTGCAAAAGTTCTGTTGCACTCTGGTTTTTATCTTTCGAGGGGTTTGCGTGTGTGATAGAAAAAGTTCCGTCAAACAAACTTAAAATTATTCTGTTCCAACATGGTTCATTACGACGTCTTTTGCATTGTGTGCAGCTGAGTCGAGATAGAAAGAATCGAGGTCTCTGCTCTCCTGCACGCGGGTTATGACAAGTACAACATCGCCAAGCGACTCAACGTCAGCCAAATGACAGTCCACAGAGTCTCGGAGACGCTCAGGGAACGGGAATTACCTCAAATATCGATCTCTTACAGGCAGACTTCAAGTTGTCAACCGTTTGGATGTAAGAAAGCCCATCGAAAATTCCGTGAAGATGAACATCTCGGTGGCCACAGTGTCCAGCACCGTCAAGAACATGGGTGCGGGAAAAGGCCTCTGCTCACCGACCGTATGAGAAAACAACTTCTCGATGGCTATCATCGCCTTCTCAACGACTTGAAGAGTCATTGCAATCGAATTCTCATTTCTTTTCTAATGAAAAAAACCTTCACGATCGATCTGATTATCAACGAGCAGAACGACTCTCTGGTAAGCCTTGGCCAAGAGGTCTCTCATGACCAAGCACCCGGGCTCCGTGATGAAACTCAGCGCCGTGTCTTCGAATAGCGAGAAAATGCCGCCCGTGGGGTTCTCGACAGGTTGCAGGCTCACCGCAGCCGAACACAGGGACATCTTGGCCACGAAAGTCCTCCCTAAGGCGGACTAAGTCTTTCAGCAGGAAAGTGCCCCCACGACCAAGACCAAACAAGAGTGGTTGGGGTTGAACATGAACTTATTTATGGTCGAACGAATTTTGGCCGCCGCAGTCGCTCGACTTAAATTAGATAGACTGCGACGTGTGAGCGCATGCCGAGAGCAACAAGGCCTGCAAGATCCACCACGGCAAAGACGACGAGCTGAAGACCTTCGTCAAACTCGTGTGGGCCAGCAGGAGAATGGACTTCGTCCGCCAAGTAGGCGGGGCCTTCAGGTCTCGACTGGAGTGCGCGCTCGCTTCCGAGGGCCGCCAAATTGATTAATATTACAATTTAAGCACATATTTATATGTTAAAAGAATAAAAACGTGTCTAACTGCATCAAAACTATCATTATGTATTTTTTGAGAGCGTGGTAGCAACTGTAATAGGACTTTTGCAATAGCAGTTATTCCTTTATATTTGTTTCGTTATCATCATGATGAAGTTTGTCAAATGGTGAAGCGTCGTTAATATTTTAAAATTTTTTTAATATTAATATTGGAGATAATTTACTGAAAGTCTGATAAATCGAATTTTGCTTCTTTGGTAAACTATTAAAAATTTCTAAGGATTTGTATTTTAGGAGTCAGTTTATTCCTCTATTATGTAAAAATATCAGAAAACCTTTGACCAGTAATTTTCTATTTTACGAGCTCGTCTAAAAGGGGCTTCTCCCTTGTTGGCGAACCTGGGAAAGTCAGAAGGGGTGCACCTTCGCCGGATCCTCTTTTGTCTTTTCTGCTTATGTCCCATATTTCACTACTTTGTTCACATTTAAAAACCAAATAGCAAAGAATATTAGCCAGATAAAGTAATTCCATAATTCTACAAACCCAACAATACAAGATAATGGCTTAGTTATCATAAAGAATAAAGAACAACGAGACAAAATAAAATTTAGAATTTGTCGAGGGAGAAAGAATTGGAAAACCTTGAATGATGTTGCTGACAGGGTATAATATAAATTCTTTAGAAGCGAGTAAGGAGTAAAATACTAAATATCTACATTAAAGTGAAAGATTAATTTAATGAGAGGGGAAAATGAGAGTAGAGAATTAAAAATCCCGAATTAGTTTATCTATTTGCGTAATTCTGTTAGTTTTAAATAATTTCTACCTAAAACGTGACATCAAATGCCTACCTCAATAACCTGAGTTAAAATCTAAGTAATTTAATAATGCAAACTTTACTGGAAGGCCTTACCCACCCTGCTCTCGGCTGGGGGAATAGGCACGTGCTAAAAAACGACTCCTCTTATTTCATGAAACTTCTATTCACTTTCACCGTCTTTTTCTCTTTGTGGAAGTGATATCTTAAATAGTAAAACAACCGTTTTCTCTAGTAGGAATTTATTCCACCCTTGCGCTCGAAAGAACCAGAATAACAGGTCATATGATAAAATATTAATTTAATTCAATTTAATGGAGAGAAAGAAATGGATGTAGAAAAAAGGAGGGTCCTAGAAGGGTTGAACTAAATCTCATCAACTATAAATGTAAGACCAGGGAAGCGAATTGGCGACATCCCTGAACAAATTTCTACAAGAATGCAAACATTTGCAATCGAAAATTTAAAGCTTTCGGGAGAGTTATGTGAAAGTAAGATAGGTTAAATAGCTAAAACAACGAACTTTTGTATAGCAGTACTAACTGTTGCGGATTCACATGAAGTGTTCAAAAGTGTACCTGCTATTATTACCAAAATTCAAATGATTCGTGTATTCTCTTGCAATGTACACTTAATTATAGGGCATAAATTATGATTATCTTTCTTGTCTGTATCTTTATGGAGAAAATTGAGTACTTTTAATTGATTAGGTGGCAATTGTGAAACACAGTCTCCAGAATATTATTGGCAAAAAGAGCAAATGTACATTTTGAAAGAAACTGCTTCCTTTAACATAATAAAACATTTATTTTAACAAAGAATAATAAAAAAAATCCAACGAGCGGATAAAATGGCGAGAAGATCGAAAATCACAGAGGTTAAAAAATATTGTCGACAATTCGACTTATGGAAAAGAAATCTTCTGAGAAGTATCTAATAGTAATATTTTATGAAGTGGACTCATAAAACGTTTAAAGCTAAAGCCTTCGTTGCTTTAATAAAAGAAAATGAAGTAAGATTTAAAAATGGGGAAAAGAATAAATGTTTTTATTGCAGTCGTATTCACTCATGCGGAGTAGCTGGCACATAAATTAGGATCTTGGTTCTTGTGGCGCCTCCGCTACTGGAATTCAGGATCAAAGGCCTATCAGAAGGTAGGAAGCAGGATATTGCAAAACTTATCTTTTCGTCCCTCTTTCTCAAACACGCTTATTTGTAATGAGTGAAGACAATGTTATTGGTCGAGAAATAACAGTCTTTAAAAGGAGAGGAAGTTGGTGAACACAAAGGGGGGCTGAGTATTTACGAAAATATCACATATGTGAATATGTTATACGTTGTTTATTAGACAGAAGTCAAGGAATATTGGTCCTATGTTAGGTGGGTAAATCGAATTAAATGAAATGTGTATACGGAGCCAATGGAGGTAGGTGCAACAACCTTTATTAATGGAAAATGGTTTGTCAAAAGTTTCATCGTAGTGATAGTTGGCTAAGAAACAAATGTACGAAAGAAGAGAGAGCTCGTTTGACAAATCTTTGCGAGGGGAAAACCCCATAAAGCTGTTGCAAGAAAGCAGGAAATTATTTTGTGAGAGTGCTGGGAAGAGACGTGGAAGTTGCAATCAAGGTGTTAAATTTCTTTTAGAGAGACAGGATAAGACAATTCACCGATTTATTTTCCAAAGGTTTCGACAAAAAACAAGAAAATAACATTAAATTTTATGACAAAGTATATTGTGTCATCAAAAAGCATTGAAACTCGAAAATGGTTTGTTGATTTTTGCATCTCAGAGCTGAAGATGACTTTCTCCTTTCGTGACGTTTCGTTGTATTTTTCATCAGTCCTTTCTCACTTTGCGCTCTCATCCTCGTCGTCCCATAATTATTTCATAAGCAATCTAAAGCTGTATATTTCTTTCTGCTCTTAAATTTTAAAGAGAATATTATTCCTTCTTAAAAAATATAGAGAAATATAGACGTCCACAGGCCTACGAAGAAAATAGAATCCTCTTAAAAGATTCGCACTTAAGTTGGAAACACTTAGTAAGATCGTTTCCTCTAAAAACTGTGATTGATAATTGTAATGATTGGATGTTTTTAATAAAAATGAGGTAAGAGAAGGAATGTAAGCTATAAATAAGTTTGTCTGGTGTATTCAATATTTGGGATCAATGTTTTTTTAAATAGAGTGGCGATTGTTGGGGTTAATTCGATAAAGAAAGGAAATCCTGAGAACAATTCTATGACGGTAGACTGGTTGGTGGTAAGTGCCGTGCACTAGTTTTCGCAAATAGATAACACGTAGGTGGAAGGATGATAGAGGGATATAGAGTAGTTTTATGGGTAGAAACTCTTGTTCTTAGCTTGCTGATGCAAATAAAATTGAGAGGTAAGGAGATACAGGAAAATCAACCAAGTTGTTAAAATCATATAATAGAGTAAAATGTCATAATAGGTGACCTAAGCAGTCAGCGGACCTACAGCCTAGCGGATAATCTGAACCATGTTGTGTATTATTTTCTATCTACTTTCTATTCATACCTTTTATGTCCCTAACCTCATCTCATCAGTAGGCATGATAAATCAGTAGGCACGATAAATATGATTTGAGAGAGACAATGAATGTTTTAGGGTTGAAAGTGAAAGAAGTAAGAGTTTTGCAAAGGCTGGCTAGGTTGCCGGGAGGTTAGGCTATTCTTTTGGCATTTTGTTTAGATATTTAAGTTAGAATTAATATAAATGAGATTAGAGTTAAATTTTGTCTAATTTTATGCTCTGTCTTTTCTTTTTTGTATTAATGTGGTTATTTGTTCTAGCGTTCAAATTGTTTTTAACATTTGTAAATTGATACTGTTCGCTATGCTCTATTGGGTAACCTACTTTTTTTTCGTAACTTTTTTATGTTATTTTCATTTAATTTAGCTATCTAGTATAATATTTGTACCTTGAAAGAACTTTACATTGTTTTCATTTTTTTTATTCTGGTTGATTTTCTATTTCTAAGGCTAAGTTGAGTTTATATTTATCTTCCATATTCGTATTTTCTATTTATGTAAATATTTCTATCATTGGTGGATTATTCGAGAATAGTTGATTGCTTCTCCACAATTCTAAGTGCTTTATCTCGTTGGAAAGTTCTTCTCCAACTCTTCTTCTTATCTAGAGTTTTCTCCACTCTATTTTCTATAACTTTGTTAAGCGGTTTTAACTTTGCTTCTTTATGCAATTCTTGTTCGCTTATGTGTTGTCCTTCTGAAAATTTGGTATTACCTATTTAATTGCTTTATTCTTGATCCTCTGTATTTTTTTGTAGTGGCTCTTTGAGATCGAGCACTTTGCCTTCTCTCGTTGAGCGATGACGATTGAATTCTAGATTCGTTCTTTTATTCGTCTTTGCGCTGAGAGTTTTCAACTGAAAACCCGATCTTTCTTTCAATTACATGTTTATTGTTACCTGTTTTAGTTATTTTTTATCCTAATACTTTGAATTTATTGTTGTCCCTGTATCTTTTTCATTTTACGCAGATATCCGATATTCTTTGCTATCTACTGATATAATTCTATATATGTCTTTGTTGGTCCTTTTTTCCAGTTTCATTCGTAATTATTAATTGATGTTATTTCTCTTGTTGTCATTCTTGCTTGCATTCGCACATTCCTAGGTAAAGGGATATCCACAGTAGTAGTAGTAGTGGTGGTGGTTCGCCAACCTGTCTTTATCCAGGCGGATCCCGACAGAATAATGAAGTAGACATAAAGGTCAGTATGACAATCGCTGGTGAGCCGGAGGGCATAAAGGGCCGATCCTCTTTAGGGAGAGGTGCCAGGAAGTATAATATTTTGATACAACCACAGTGTTCAGGGTGAACCTTCGTCGCCCCGGGGCAGAGGGAGCTGTTTCGCGTCAGCAGTATGTAGATTTTGATACCCATAGGCAGGATTCCTGCGAAGACGGGAAAGGAAAGAAAGCAGTGTTGTAATTGGTTATGTGTGTAATGAGAATTGTAAGCTCTACCCACCCCAGGACAGGACTGAACACAACGATTGGTAGCCAGATCTCTTCGTACGCTGACGTTTGTGTCCCTCAATGCCGGGATCGAACCTGGTACCGCGACGGTAGCGGACCAACGCCGTAGAGTGTGGGGCTCAGGCGTTAACCTTAGGGTAGTCCAGCTTTTAGCATAAATAACTTCCTTGATGGTTTCCCATTTTTATTTAATCATATCTTTCCATTGAATAATCAAATGCAATCAGTTCATTATTGCTGTTGATTTCCGGTCTGACTATTTTATATTGTAGTCACTTTTGCCATACTCTCTCGAAAGCTTTGGAAACGTGTCTGCATACTCTGTCTATTATCAACTTTTCTCTTTTCGCTTTTGCTATTTATTTAATTATGAGGTTGATTCCTTCTTCATAGTCTACTTTTACAGAATCCAGATCTTCGTAATAACTACGTCAATTACCTATTTGCTATCTCATATCCCTTCAACAAAATAGTAGGGGGTGGGGGTTCTATTTCTTTGGTTAGTGCGTCTATGATAAAGTTTTCAAATTCAATATCGTAGTTTTCGTTTTCCTCTTCGCTTATCATGAACACTTTTTGTCCCAATTTTCGCGAAATATTCCCTCGATTTCTGCTTCTTTTTCATTCTCTCTTTTGGACGCTTATCTTATATCTGGTTAGTTTTTCTTCATAATTCTTTTGGCTCTGTTTTCGCATACAATTTTTGTATGATTTGGTTCATTTATCCTTTCTTTTACCGTGATAAGAAATAGTAGACTCTTCTTTCTCTTTGACCAGTTGTATTGTTCTCTTATTGCTCCAATTCCTTTTATCTTTTCTGCTGTTCTCGTAATTTTCGTTTAAATGTATCATTTTTGGTGTCCATTTAAATTGCTTGATCGTTCTAAATGTCATCCTAGATATTGAATCTTCATCCGTTAATTTAATTAACTCTTGAATTGTATGTATTCCTCGCAGTCTGCCAAGTATCGGATTTGCATTCCCTGCCTGTTATGTCAATTGGTTACATATAGTAGTTAAGTTGAAAGTTAAAATGCGTCAGGCATAAGTCTGGTTTTGTCACCTCCTGCTCTGTGATAAATGTTGGAATGTTCGGTCCAAATCTTTAGCAAATTCGGTGCGGTAACATAGTTTCTAGGTTTATATGGTTCTATTTGTTCCTCTGTAACCAGATTCTTTGCAGTGATCGGTGAAATATATGAAAATAACTGGAAATCTGTTATTGAATATGTTTGGGAAATTAACTATTGGTTAGCTAAGCAGTTTCTTCTTGGTGGCAAATATCCGGTTGTAGTTAATACATCTTTATTTCTATTGCAAGGTAAGCTTTTATTGGTACTTGTATACTTTCTAGTATAGATTCTATTTTATGTTTTTTAAAGCCAATTGTAACCATTCCTCTCTTTGTTAGTGGCCTTTATATTGTAGTTCCATATTTTAATTTTTCTCACATTTAGATTTAGGCCGTGTCCTGACATAAGTATTACGTCTGGGTTTATTCTTCTGAATATGTTTTCGCAGTTCGTCTGTTTTACTTCAATCAATTTGTGTTGAGTTGAAATATTCTTAGTGTCAGTTTTTTATGATTTATTTTTTACATAACATAGGTTATTCTTGGTGGCATTCGTTAATTGTTTTTATAGTTTGTTTACTTTATTTCTTTTGTTTTTTACTGCCATCAACAGCGACGGAGTTCTGCCTCCCGGAAGCATATTGCTATTCCCGTGAGGGTTTTCTCTTCGAACAGGGGCCTCGCATCTCATCTGAGCTATGCCTGGAAGGCAAATAACTTCGATGGAATTATTGCGGGATCCGGACAAACTAAGGGAAGCTGCGGAGGCGCATCTCCTCCCGTTTTCCTTTAGCTATCTTTTTGCAGGAGACGATGCTAGGCGCATGCCTCCTTCCCACCTTCCTGGGATATAAGCATTTTGCAACCCCACCGCAGCTGGATGGGAGCCGGTCATGAGGATGCCTCATTTACACCAGGCATGATGTCACCGTTCTTATCTTCGTTTTACACACTTCTTTCAGGCAGTAGCTGTGCAGCTGCACCTAGATAGGAGGTATACTGTTATTTCTGTGTAAATTTCACCGTCAGCCGACTTCGACGCGGGGGATTTCCGCCGCGTCGTGGCTCGGTTGCCGAGGCCCTTTCTCTTGCTCAGGGACTTGAACGGGAGCCCTGGATAGAATATTCGATCAATCCTAGGGATTTGGTCCTAGCCGACATGATCGACGAGCTGGAGATAGGCGTCATAAATGTGGATGAGTTTACGCATCACTACCTGAGAACCGCTTCAGTTTCCTGTCTTGATCTATCCTTGTGCTCTCCAGATGCACACCTGATTTTGGGTGGGGGATAGGCGAAGACATCCATGGTTGTGATCACTTTCCCATTCAAATATCATTTTCTGGGACGCTGCCGCTTCCGCCTGAGATCCCGCCTCAGTGGTGCTTGGCACGGGTGCGGTGGTCCGCATTTTAAGAGATGACGGATTTCTTAGTCTCAGTCGAGAGGTATAGGTCGGTAGATGAGGCCGTTGAATTCTTCTCCAGCAACCTCATCGGCGTTGGCCTAACTATTTTTCGTAAAACATCTGAGCGTTTTGTACGCCGAACACTTCTGTGGGTCCATTATGTTTTGAAGCACGCCCGCTGCTCTTCATGGCATGCATACATGTCTTCAGTTAAGCGGAAGACCCCTCTAGCAGAGGTGTGGAAGCGAGTCAAACGATTTCGGAGCAAGTTCTTGCACGAAACCCATCCCTTTCTCCATGAGAATGGGACCACTATCTCTGACATCGTGTCGGTGTTGGAATCCTTCGTGATCGCTTTATCCACATTCTCTAGCCACGATGCTGCTCCACCAGCATTCACTACCGTCATGATGTCGCGGAAGGCCGCCGACTAGACTTTACCTCCAGAGGCGGAGAACCCTTAAACGACAGGTTTATATTAAGTGAGTTGTGTTCCGCTCTCACTTCAGCGGGGACAGCGCACCTAGTTCTGACGAGTCCCGTATGCCATGCTTCAGGACCTAGGTAACGAGGCATGGCCTATCTGTTAGATTTGTGCAACAGGATATAGGTAGGGATATCCTCACAGACTCCTGGAGAATCACTACTATGCTCATTTTGCGCAAACCGGGGAGAGATCACTCTATCCCGGCTAGTTTCTCCCCAATCTCTCTAACTCCTACGTCTGCAAGTTAATGGAAAAATTAGTAAATGTTATATTGGCCTTTTTATAGAGAACGGAGGCCATCTGTCGTCTGCAGAGTGCGGCTTTCGCAAGTTCCAATCCACGTCGGATGCTCTGTTCTGACTGAAAAATGCCGTCTGGGAGGCCTTTCTTCGTAGAGAGCACTACGCCACGGTGTTTTTCGATCTGGAGAAAGCCTATGATACCCCATGGCGATATGGTATCAAGGAGACTCTAAACACGATGAGGGTGAGGGAAAGCCTCCAAATCTTTATTTCTGAATTTTTGCAAGATCATCGATTCCGGATACGGGTGGGGGCAGCCCTCTCCAACCCGATAGAGCAGGAAGAGCGTTTCCCGTAAGGAAGTTTTCTCAGTATTACACTATTTTACCTGAGCATCAACGGCATTACATTGGTGCTGTCGGGAGATGTTCTTGTACACTCTACGTGGACGACCTTTCGATCTTTTGGCCTGGCCCAGATGTTGGCTCTGGAGCGTCGACTCGAACAGGCATTGCGCCGCGTCTCTTGCTAGATGGAAGCCCACAGGCTTCGGTTTTCCTTGGCCAAGATTAAGAATGGGCACTTCTGCTGCTATCCACAGCTCCACCTTGACCCAGACTTGTTTCTAAATGGGCGTCGCCTCAAAGGGCTGGACTCGCACTGTTTCCTGGTCTTGTATTTTACCGATGCCTCACCTGGGAGGCTCATATTCGCACCCTTAGCGTCTCTTGTACCCACGTCATGGATAATCTTCGCTCCTTGATATTCAGCACCTAGGGCGCTGATAGGGCTACTGCCTTTCTTTTTTATTAATCGTTTGTTAGTTCGAAGCCCGACTAAAGAAGCGTGTTGTATGCTTCGGCAGCTGAGCGTGTATTGTGGAAGGTAAACTCAATCCACCGCACCGGCCTTCGCCTGACGACCAGTGCCTTCCGCATGTTACCCATTGAGAGTTTACTTGTTGATGCTGGAGTGATGCCACTCGCTCTGCGCCGTGTACAATGCAGTATTCTCCTGTACGCGTGAGCTCGGCTTTTCCTTCATTCGCCAACAGCTCTCACTTCATCTGCAGCTGATCACGACGATGCCTATATCGCCAAGAAACGCCAGTCATACCCTAAGCTCTTTGAGTTTAGGGCTAAGGAAACTCCTTCGAGAGATAAATATTGCTCTTGGGTCGGTAACGCCTCTGGTTCTGCCCAGTACGCCACCTTAGAGGTTTACACTTTAGACTTCTTGTCACCGCGCCTCTGATCCCAAAGCTTCTACAGCGCCGTGGGTATTGCGCTCGGCCTTTATGGAGCGCACATCGTTTGACACTGGAACCGTGCCAGTGTAAACGGTTTGCTCAACTCACAAGAGGGGATCGGTTTCCACGCCGTATCCAATTATTTGAAGGCAGCAGGGCTCTACCAGGCGCTGAGTCTGTCTTCACGCCCGAGCTGGTTGCAATACACCGCTCAGTACAGGAGATAACGCGACGTGCCAAGTTCTGAGACAGGATTGTGATTTATAGCAACTCATAAATCGCCCAGATGGCTCTCAGGGCATTGGAATTTCCTCATTTCCTGGTTTGCAATATCAGTGACGCCACAGTTTTGGCGAGCAAGGCGGATGTCGCGATTTTCTTCTGCTGAATTACTGGACATTTAGAAATTGCGGGGAATACGCGCGCCGATGAGGGCGCCAAAGAATCCACCATGACTGGGTGACCAGACCAGCATTTGCTCTTATCACACCGATTACATTGTACGAATACGGGCTCCTCTCCGGGCAGCTTGGCAGTGATGATGTGAGAAGGTCGAAGGGAACTTAAAGTTACATGCCATTACGCTGCGAATGTTCCCATTGACCTAACTTTCAATGTTGTGACGGCTTCAGGTTGCTTTCTGTTTTTTCTGAATCGGACACACTCGCAGAACGCACCGCCATTTGATGGAACGCTCGCCTGCGCCTCATTGCGTTCTTCCCCAGACTGATCGAAACATTCTTGTTGAGTTTCCCAGTCTTGGTGATCTTCGCGCACGTTAATTGGGATCGCTACCGTTTGTCCCTTGTACTAGGGACTGGTCCGTGCACACGAACCTTTGGATTCTACGACATTTTGGAGGAGGCTGGCCTACTCTACACTATTTGACTGTTTGTATTTGGGTCGCATGCTCCTGTGCCGGTGGGACGCGGGCCTACCATTGACGCTGGAGCACACTTCCTTCTTATTACCCATTTTGCTTTGTGTTTATTGTTGTTTTTCTTTAGCCTATGATCTTTCTATCTTTGTTTTGTTATTTACATTGTTATTTTTGTTTTAATATAGCCTAGTCGTAGACTGTGGTGAGTACAGCGACTTATGACCAAGTAGGCAGTCGCCAGATTGGCTCCTAAGAAAAAAAATGCCACCGCTCTATTGATCAAGACCTTAGAGACAGTCTGGTGAATTTCTCTCCTTGTTTGGGATTTTTCCTCTACTGTTTTTTTGTCCGTGTCGTTCTTGTAGTTTTCTCGTTTGATTCCTCTGTGCTGTCTTTGATTTCAGTTTCGTCGCTTTCTGTTTTCTCCTTTGTTGTTTCTCTACTTAATTAGTTCGTTATTCCTTTGTATCAGAGATTTTTATATTAAAATTAGCTGAACCGACATTAGGGAACTTCATTGCTTCTTGCCCGTTTTATTTATGAATAATTTTGAAGATGGGTGCGAGTGTAGAATGCGTGGAACCATTTTTAAATTTGCGATCCGCCTATATTTTTTGAGTTGTTGGATCTGAGGTGAAAACTTTGTCACTGCTTTTTTAATTATTTCTTTCTCTTTTATATTCATTATATAAACCCTCTCCTTTATATCATGTCCATTTTTCTGTGACTCCCTGTAAAGTTGTTATATTTCTTTGTCTGGCAGCTCTTCCAATAATGGCCTACTAATCGACGTTCTGAACATATACACGTAGTTTGGTCTAATTTGGCACAATGGCGAAAGTATGCTCTTCAATCGCAGAGTATTTAAAACATATTTGTTTGTTAACAAATATGTACCTTTAAATATTTTTGAGCGAAATACTCCTCATGCCGTAGGCCAGGAGGCTTTTTCTCGAAGATCTTTGTATTTTCAGCCATGCCTGATTTTCTTCCAGTTCCAGCTTAATTTCCTCACTGGAGTGCTCGCCAATCCAGCATTCAATTTTATTAGTTATTATGTGTGGTAGACTCTTGCTCACAGATCTATTTTCTTAATTTTTATACTTCCAGCTGATAAAAACAGAAGCTTCAGGTCATTGTTTCCATCTTATAATATGAAATTTTAGGTCGGAGAATATCTGTTGTACCACTTCTTCGCAAACTCTGTAGGTTGTATTTTCCTGTTATTCTTCCTTACTAGGGGCTGGGTCCTCTTTGATCTATAAATAAATCCTCTTCTCCTCTGGCGGGAGAGAGCCGCCTATCTATGCCTATCGTTATATCGCCTTTCTATCCCAGGACGCATTCTTCTTGGTCACCTTACCCAGTCATATTCAGTCCATCTTTAAGTGCTGGAAGTGAAAATTCTTATTAATTACAGGCTGAGAGTGAAGCGTTGAATCCTTAATAAGTTCGTGTTCTTATCTCAGCCAGTGTATGGATTTGGGGAGTACGAAGGACTCGTTAGTTAATTTTGGTATTTATGGATGTTTTTTCTAAAAAGACTTATCTGATTTGGGCTGGCGATAGCAAATTGGCGAGTGGTAACTTACTTGTGACTTCAAGAGAAAGGCCAGGAAATTATATATTTGTACAAAGGTGGGGCTCGAACCCAGAATAAAAGCTCCTCATGGCCTCATTTTTTTCGCCTAAAGAGCAAAGAATCTTCCAAATATGTATAGTACCACTAAAATATCGACACAGGGCATTTTAGTCCTTCCTCTACTTAGGTCATTTCCGTTTACTCTAATTTTCATCTAGACAATTGTTTTATTTTAATTAATATTTTTTCCAAGATAAGAATAAATATAAAGTATTTTATTTAATTGAGTGGAAGTCAATTCGAAATATTTCTAAAATTTTTTTCCAAGATATATGTGATGATCTTTAGCGTGGTATTGCATTTGCCCTTTGCAAAGGCAAACAGGAAAAAAAATACAACAAACTATGATATGTTGAAGCCAAATGTAAAATTGGAAATATCAGAAATTGTTGAAAGCAATAATTTGTGAAAAGATTGGTGGTAATTCTTAGATATAGGAGTAAAAGAGTCCTTTTAAATGCAATAATAGGATATTTATCAAGGAAAAAAAGATATTCGATGATCCAAAAGTGGGAACTCGACCACTGCTTAAACGGTGCTGTTTAATTTTAAAGAAAAACGACAAAAACAAATAATAATGGAGGCGGATATCGCTGAGAGAATCCGAAATGAGAAAGAAATTAATAAAAGGCACATTATGAATATAAACAGGCAAGTCACGTTTGCAGATGCGAATAGGAAAACCAATATTGATTGAATATATCCTTAAGGCCAAAGGGAGGATTAAAATTATGTTTGCAAATTTGTGCCTAATACTTTAATGAGTCCACATTTTCCTACATTTTTCGTTCTGTTTCTTTGCTTATTCTCGCAGTTTTAATGAAAATTTGTGAGAAATATCTAAATATTTGGGTAAATGAGAGGAAATGAAGGAATGGTTAAAGGTTTTAAGATGCCAAGCACAGTTACAGTAAACAGCTGTTTAATGAATTACCGCGCCTGGAGTTTTCCTTAAAGGAAGGAATAATTGGCTGCAACGAAACCCTAGAAGGTGGAAGGTGTTGGGTGCGGTAGTTGTTTACGTAAACTTGCCACGTCAGGGCTACAAACTCAATCTGTAATGCGTCAACTCTAGTATGTGCCTACCACTGTTATACAGTAGCCGTAGTTTGGTTATTGCTGCCCAGAAAATTTGGGTCATTCGTGGGGTCTTACCGTTTGACCCTGTTCATGTGTAGGGTAGCGGCGTTCTGAACTCGCTGGAGTTTTCTCATAATGGCTCTTTTGGGCACTTGGATTACCACGGCAGGGTAGGTGAGCTTAGCCTGGATATAGATACAGTATCGTTTCATAATGTTGACCACGATAAGCTCTGGGCAATTTAAAGAGTTCTTTCTTTGCTATTCTCTGCCTGACCGTGTGGTGATTCCTGTGCCTGTAGCTGGTGATCTTGAGGCCCACTACGCTGCCATCGGCGGCGTTGCCTTACCTTCTCCTGTCTTCCACAATTGATGCTGCTTTCTTGTGGCATACCGGGATTATTGTGAACATGTCTCGATTTGTTTTGATTTCCCAACTTCTTTCGTACTGGTTGATGTTAGAGACTTGCACACTGGGATTATCGTGAAAATTTCCTTCCACTGTCTCCGAAATCTCCTCTTGAAAGTTTTCGGGGCCACTATGAGTTTTCAGTTGTCATTAATTGCTATCTTGGCCTTCCGGACCAATTCTCTCAGTTTTCCACTGATATACCTCGTTTTTTGGTCTATGTTCTCGAGAGATTTTCTCATCTTACCCTTCTAACTAGTTTGTGAGAGCATTTTGTGCGAAATCTTAAGGAAGCACCCGTCGTCGGCTTGAGTGAGGAGATTAGTGATATTATCGACCTCCTAATCTATTTTCTCGAGATTTGCATCGTCCAAGTCAGCCGGCTGGTAAGAGCTAAGCATCATTTTGTAAAGCTCCCAGTTAGCTTGCGCATAAGATTGCCGAGGAAAAATGGGATTAAGTATTAAAAGCTAAGGATATAGTCGCTCGGAACTACGGGTCCTGCTCCGTTGCTAAATTTAACGCGGAAGTTTGTACTCAAAAACACTCTGTCTGGTTTTGTGGCCGAAGAGTGTTGGGTAGGTTGAAAAATCTGGCCGATCATCTGAAACCTTTTTCTTCGATCAGTAGCTTAGTTTGTTCCCCTATGTTTAGTGTTACCGTGACCAGACGCTCTGCACATCGCGGTTAGCGCACCACCTAGCAGCATTAGTCTACCGTGTTCGAATAAGGTAAGAAAGTTGCTTATCGGTAGGTAAGGGCGGTGGGGATGTATGCAGATGACACTTTTAAGCTCCTAGCCAGGATCAAGATTTTTAATAGGCACAAATGAATTGCCTAATTGTGTTAACCTCTTGAAACTAAAGTTCTTTCGAATGGCAATGACTGCACCATCGTACCATTCTTGTTGTTTTTGTATCACTGTATTTTGGTATTTTTATCTGTTGGTGGTGTGTTTATTCCGTTTTCCGTGATAAGGATGATGTTTCTATAAACAATAGATTTCCTATCCCATCTCTCTAAATTTAATGGTAGTATTTTAAGGGTGTTGTTTGTGTTCTTCATATTTGGGGTAGGTTTAGGCGTGGCAATTCACGCATACAACTTTTAGTGAGCATTTGGTTCACTTCCTTTGCGAAAGTACGTGGGTTGGTAAAATTTGTCACGTGCGTGTAAAGAATACAAGTGAGAACCTTTGTAGAATTCTCATTCTCTAGCTTCAGGTATGTCTTCTCTTCTGGTGTAATTCTGGTACTCTCTCCAGGAATCCTCTCGTCGATTGGGCGCATAATGGATTCATTTTTCTGGTATCCTTTTCCCTCTTTTCGCGAGTATTTCTTTTTTAATAGTTTCTTTTTTTATGTGGCATGACATGGCCCTTGTACCGTGGCTTTGGCTGCAATTTGCACACTTCTCCACATGGAAAGTGCATTTTGGTCAGCCGTGGCTTTCTCCACTATATTTGGATCAGGTCATTTCCTGTTACGTGCTGTCTTTCGTGGCGTGTTGTTTCATCTTGAGGCAGCTGAAGCATACTTGAATGAGAGGGAATTCTTGCCTCTCAATCTGCTCATCACTTACTTTTGCATTAAATAAAGGAACTTACGTTCTTTTGCATTTTGTGCCATTGTTTTCTCCAGAATGGCACTTTGAGTACGTGCTGGCATTCTATGTTATCTGTTTTGCTCTTGAATTTTATTATATCCTTTATTATTGCCAATTTTTGGTTTCTTTTAATCTCCTCTTTGATTTCCTCCTTGAAGTCCTAGCATAACCAGAGATCTAGACTTCGGCAGATAACATTCCTCTGAGCATCCCTGCTTCCTCTGTTAAGGCCTCTACATCCTCATTGCTTTCGCATATCATCACATAGACAGATGGGGGTGGATTAGCCTGAGGATTAGGATATTTAACTCACCAAAAATGTTTTCGAAGAACTTACCTCTGTTGAGTTTAGCCTGCCTACTTTCTGTGATTGTATCTCATCTGGATGGGGGCGCAGTTTTACCTCCTTTTTTTAGAGTAGCACTGTTATTACATGTATTTTATAATGATGTATGTAAGGTGTATTTTAAAACTTTCCTTTGGCCTTTTATCCACCTCCCCCTCTTCGTTTTCTCACCTACTTGATGGATAGAGGAGTTACTTAATGGGTGAGATAATGGAGGGATGAGATGAACCCTCAGGGGACAACGCCGTTCCCCCTCCCCGCCGAGGATTTAATTATCACTACTGCTTCCACAATACATATAGATGGTCTCCGCTGAAATATGCATCAGAGGTAGCAGTCCGTCCTTTATCCGGGAAGTTTCTGACATTGTTATCGGCTATGGTCTATCGCTCAAATCAGCTTTCTCCTTTTTTCCAATTATGCTGTTAGATATGAACAGCCTAGTTGATACAAAACATCGGGCACCAGGTCACGTTCGTTCTCACCAGAATTTGGATATGTTGCTATGGATTAACTAGAGAAATTTTTCATGAGGTGGCCGAAAAATGGGCGATGGTTCTGTTACTTAGGAGGTTGAGCACTTGATGACTTAGAAGCCGGTGCCGCCAGAGATAACGCATGTATCGCACATGTTAAAACTAATAATATTATTTCTATAATGTATGAATAACTTATTTGTTATAAACTACTACTAAGAATAGTTAAAGATAGAAGTAATCATATTGTAGAGATCTGTATAATTCCCAGACATAAATGTTGCTTCATCTTTTTCGGAAACACTTCGTACATAATTGTTTGAAGGAAAGACTTTATTTTGTAATCCCTTGGAATCACCTCTACTATCGTCTTGACTTGTTTAAATAAACTAGTTTATCCTCACTTAAACTGGCTAGGACTGGGAAGTATTGGTACGCTATGAAAGAGTGCAGCTTTGGTTTTATTTCTGAAGATATACCGATATTAAGAACATAGATAAAGGACTTGCATTCATATAATTCACCAGCACCGCTACCGTAATCCACAAGTCGAAATTCTTTTGTCATGTTTATATAAAAACGCCTCAGTTTAAAAAATAATACCGATTCATTAAAAGTGGTCACAATTGAAGACCGTTATTATTGCTGTCACTGAAACATGGCTAGAAAGTTGTAGCAAGAATTTTCCAGTTATAAACTATTTAATAAAATTAGAATAAAACGAACTAATAGGCTGTTTTTCATGAAAAAATCGAACTAAGTGCGGTAATGTAGGTTTAGAGTATAGATATAAGTGTAGATTTTTTAATTGCTTAAATTGAGATAAATCGCACCACAATAATCTCGCCCTTGTTTACTTGCTTCCAAAACAATGGAAAAACGACCATTGTATTGTCTTTTCCAATACTTTCGACGTTAGACAGAAAACATAAGTTCTATGAGGTGAATCTAATTTCCCGAAGGTAAATTTTTATAATAAAATAGACGACAGTGAAAACAAAGTGTCTCTTAGATTTAAAAAAATGATGTTCTAATGATAGTATAATATTTTGGTGTAGGGTTCGGTCTTGATCATGATGAAAATTTTATAGAAATGTAAATTTTGGCCAATGGTCGGGAAATAGTCTACATCATATAATTAGTTCCAATATAATATATATTTATGAAAATTATTAAAAAAAAATTCAGTTAATTCCAGACTTAAAAATTTGTAATTTTGCTCTTTTATGAATGTTTACAGCATGTAAATTGAGATGAATTTTTGATCCCCCGGAATGCAGACGAAATAAGAATGACATTTTACCAAAAATTTGTTTACTATAAATATTAAGGTTCTGAATTATTATACCTTGAGGTTCCACTAGATCCAGACCAGCCCCTTGGATAAATAGAGAGATTAAAGAAATAATAAAGATACGAGATTGACGTTATTCAAAGTTAAGGGTATTAATGCTGTTGGAAACCAGAATACATATAATTTTTATCGTCTTGTTGAATGGAATATAAGAAAAGCTATGCAAAATCATTGGAAGGAACTAATGTCGGAATCTAAAAATTATCTAAGCGATTTTATAGATAATTTAACTGTAAGCCATTCAAAATTGCAAGGGCCATTTTAAGGATGCACTAATTGATGATTCGACCCATGAAATCAAGTAATGAAATGAAATTTCGTAAACATCGAAAATCATACCAACCAACGAATTTTTGTGCTCATTCCCAACCCCACCTGATGAAAGTCCATTCTCCCTTTCTACTAGTTCTCAAGCAAACAGTGACCAACTCATTCTCACTGTCATGAGGCACAGGCACTATTCCAGACATGGCAAGTCCCTCTATGTCCACTTCATTACAAATGACTCAAATGCTATTTCAGGTTGTTCTCTTACTGGCAACGAATTTCATTTCTTCTGACTTCGTAGAGGGAAATGAATCACGAGTCCTTGGCAAGAAAAAAATCTAACCCTCTCTAAGAGGTTTTATTGAGAGTATTCCATAAACAACAACTATCCAACCTTTATCTCTCAGAGGTGTCTCATCAGAAAGTAAACACTTGTAGGACTATCGATTAGGGAGGATATCAAAATGGTTATGTGTAATTATATATCATGTTAAAAATAGGTGTAGAGAAAAATGAGTTACCCTTGCAATAATTACTACTGCCTGACAAACGATTCTTTACAATTTATATTATCTATACGATTCTCTATCTTCAATTTCTTGACTTTAACTATCAATTATATCTTTGGGAATTTGTATAATAAATGGGTAGAAGTTATTCCGATCAAAGGTCTCTCCGGGGAGGAATGCATTTATGTTATTTGGAAATGTCTGCAAAACAGATGTTGAAGTGTAAAATCCGATTGTTTCAGAAAATGGAAGTCATTTTCGCTCTTTTCTCACTTTACGAGTTCTTTGGAATTCAGCTCAGTTTCACCCATGCTACAATACCATATGTAATGCGACCGTAGACTTCCGGCATAGCATGAGTAAACGATGATTCTTAATTAGTTCTTCATCCATCTAGTTTCAGAAACTCCTCTGGAAACTTCCACTTGAAACAAAGAAAGGAAAACTGACAATCCATTTCCCTCTTAAAGCAACTTTTTGCACCTTCTTCGCCTTCCTTGTACCATAAAACAGTGGGCTAACTTTGTTTTTCCATTTTTGCATTCTGATGAATACAAAAGAGATCTTAGCCTTCTACAAACTCGTTAATATACAATTAGGGAGTGTTCATTGAAAATTTGGGCACCATCATCTAAGAGTAAAAAGCAGTTCACTCCATCACATCTGAACAAAATTACAGAAAAAAAGTCCTTCACGGTATTAATATACCCAAATTGGCTACCGAAAATATCCATGTAATACTTAAATCTGGAACGCCTTCACTGTACTGACTTGGCATTTATTTTCTAATCAAACATAGCAGGAAATATTCAAAATTTATTTCCACAATAAGCATACTTATACATAAATCTGTTTGAAACTATTGCAGTAAAATAATCGGATTTACTCACCTCCTTTTTAAAAATTAAGTTCACTTGCAGAAGGGAAACAAATGAAGCTAAATATTACTGAATTCATTTCATTTTATTACACAGCTCATACACTCACTGAGTAATATAGACCAGCCATGAACACACAGGTTTCGCATTAATCCACAAATATGAGATTGTTGACACCCTTGAATTTCTTATTTGTGTTTATTCTCAGAAAACAGCTCGAACCATCATCAAAGGGTATTGTTTTTAAAGCTTCTGCGTTTACTTACTTTTCTCTTTTATAATGGTTATTTTAGATAAAATCTTCCCTAAGAAACCATATAAAACGACTTTAAATGTATATTTCTCTCAACAACAAACATCAGTATTTGTTGCTGAGAGAAATCCTTTTTCATCCTTTTGAATTTTTGTCGGTCTTGTGCAATTTGTTTCCAGTTTTAGTATATTTTTAAAGATCATCTCTACAGTTTGTTTTCGGTCTTCTTTTAGGTCGTCTTTTATCAATTGTGTCCAATCGGTGATTTTTCGGTTTATCTATTATCTTAGAAACTTGCCACATACCCTGCCCAGCTGCAGTTCAGGTTTCTTATAGTTTCCACTATTTTCTGAAGTTTAGTTTGTCCAAATATCCAGGTAGCTGAATTGCTGTCGCGCCAAGTTATCCCCATCATAATGCGTTCATGAACTCTTGGCGTTGTTTTAATTTCTAATGTTAGTTTTTTGCTCAGATTCAAGTTTCTTGTCCATAGTTCATAGATACTTGGGATTATCCATTGATTGTATATTTTTCTTTTTTAGCACATGGGCATTTTCCATTTGAAGCTTATATATATATATATATATATATATATATATATATATATATATATATATATATATATATATATAAATATATATATATATGTGTATCTGTCTACCATTTGAAATTATTTATTGTTGTTTGTGATCTCTATTACGTTAACCTAAGGTTGCTTTGTCATGAATTTTGTTTTCTAAGATTTATTTTTAGGCCGATTCTTTGCTTTGATGGTTAAGCTTTTGAATTATGGTTTGAATCTCTTCTATGAGTAAACTATGAGTAAACTATCATCTGCGAATCTCAGGAATTGAGGCAATCCTATCGAGCTTATAGGTTTTGTTTTGCCAGTTTAGCCTCCTGAAGATTTCTTCTGGACAGGAAGTGAATAACTTGAGAGATAGTATCGCTTTGTCTTGCATCTTTCTGTAAGTCAAAGATATCTGCATCCTTATGCAATCTCATGTAAGATTTGCAATTTTGATATATATGTGTTCTATGATATGTATTAAGATGTATACCTGGATTCTTCAAGGCTGTTATAATCTCTGGTGTTTCTCTTAAATAAAGTGCTCTTTGTTAGCCTACAATTTCCAAGTATAAAGGTATATTGTACTCTGAATTCTCTCGATGAGCTCATTGAAAATAGGTATCTGATCACTCATTGATAGGCCATTTCTGAAGTCAGCTTATTGTCTTGGTTTTCGGTTATCTGCTGATTTTGGAATCTGTAGGTTATAACTCTTGTTAAGAGTTTTATAGACACACGAGAGAGGATGTTTGGCCAATAGTGCGTAAAGTCTGTTTGATCACCTTTTTGTGTAAAAGAATTATTATGGCATTGTGCCATTTCTTAGAAATCTTGCCTTATTGTAGACATTCAGTGAAGAATTAAGCTCGTTTGTCATATGTAGAGATACAGACCAAGGATTTAAATATGAAATTAATAGAAAACCTACAGCCATTGACTCATACATCCATTTCTATTCCGATCACCAAATTAGTAACAAACAAAGTGTTTTCTCTTCCATGTTTCTCCGTGCCCTGAGAATTGTTCCACTCGAATATTTGGAAAAAGAGGTTGATAGGATATATAATATAGATTTAAATTTGTGTTACCCTTTCTAAGTACTTAAAAATTGTTATAATTCTGCTAAGCGTTCATTTTATCAACTTAATCGTAACATCCCTAAATTTCATGCCAAAAATGTATCAGTTTTACCATTTAACCAAAGTTTCATTAACTTACCTCGTTTACCAAAACCTTTGAACATAAATGCTATTTTTAAATATGAAAACACTATCCATCGCCTTCTCGTAAAAATTCACCCCCTAAACCAGGCATTATATATTCTATGGTTGCAATAATTGTGAAAAATGCTACTATGGACAGACAGGTAAAGAATTGAATGTTAGAGTCAAACAGCACCAAACTAATGTTCGTAATCTTTGTCAACAATCTGCATTATTTTTACATATCTATAGTCAGGATCATACATTAATTGGAATAGTGATAAACCTGTTATTAAATGTACAAACTACATTTCAAGAAATATTTTTGAGTGTATCTCTATTAATACTTTCCCAAATTTTAATATTAGCCATAGATTGCTTAGCCTAGATCCTATCATATATAATTATATTAAATCACAAGTTAGTGTTTAAAGAATTTTACCCCCTAGTTAGAGTTTTAATGCAGGTAGCCGTATTAACCCCCCACTCCTTAATATTTAAGACATTGTCTGTCCTGACCTACCTTATTCCATGAAGAGGTCTTTTAGAATAAAGACGAAAGCGCTCGGAATCCTTTTTCAATTTTCCTTGTGGGTGTTATTTATCATAATTTTGACTCACGTGTAAGTTGTGAGTTTCTTTTCATATATATATATATATATATATATATATATATATATATATATATATATATATATATATATATATATATATATATATATATACTATATATATATAGGCCTACTAAAAAGTAACAAATTATATATTTTATTGTAAATCCCATACGATGCAATTATTTGGTGACCTTTTATTGTAAAGTAACTAATCTCTTCACTTTGTTAAAAATGCTATAGCAAAGAAATAAGATGTTGATGAAAAACACCAGTTAAAGAAATTGAACCCCAAATATTGCCATTTGGCTCTCGTTTGAAAAATCATTTCTATTCTTTCTCACAGAAACAAGGTCTCTCTCTTTGTCAAAGTCGTGAGTGTGAGAAAACAAGGTTGTTGTTCTTTGATTAGGATAGAATGATTCGTTTAGTCTCCTCAATAGGTAAGGTCTCCAAGTACTGATTCTTTATGTCTAATGTTTATCCAGTTTTTGGCTTCAGGAATTACATTAATTTACAGTGGATACTAGACAATGCTCTAACAACTTTGGGAAATTTTTAATAATAAATAAAAAATAATTAAACAACTCATTTTTTTTATTAATAAGTCTGACTTCTTTTTATTTGCATTAAGAAAAGAACCTGACAGGAAAAATGTATAATGAGGCGAATGACTTATGGAATTGTAGCTTTAGGTATTTTTAACTATATATGACGCAAGACTCATCCCTTCCAATCCTGATGCTTGAATTTTTACCTCTACCTATTTACTATTATTATGCCCACAAGTCCTCGGCTAATTTCATGTCATTAGTACCAAGGTTATTAAACCTTTAATAATGGTGAAATGAAAATTCACGGAGCTAAAAGGGTTAAGAACAAGAATGAGTAAGTGCTTGATTAGTATTAAATAGATGAGTGGATGGGTCAGTTAATTAAGGAATATAAATCATGTACATAAAGTTAGAAAATGTGATTCTTGTTCTTTGAGTTTTGCTTTTGAATTTGATGAAGCGGTTGGTGGGAAAGGACTAGAGTGGCGGGGCAGAGAGCTCTCAGTTGGTGTAATTTAGGATCAAATGAGAGTACAAGGTGCTGTGGCAACATTGATCAACGAAAAGTTCTTTAACCTAGTTTATTGAAAGATATAATAGAAATAAAGTGTCAGAGAAGAAAGGAGAAGTAAAATAGTTAGGCGTTTGAGATGAGAAAACATTATAATGTTGACGTTGAGAGCAAAAACTTGCAGAAAAGTGCGAGTTCAACTTTGGTATCTACGAGTAACTTCAGAAAGTTTTTAACCTGCCATTATTTGAAGAAGACGCGAGATAGCTTGGTATAACCATTTGTTTTCGGGCCATAAATGTAATTAGAAGTGTCTAATCAGCAAACTGATGCTCCCTTGCCTGATACAATGGTTTACGAGTCAACTTGAAATTAAATATTAAATGCTAGAGGCAAAACTTGGGGAAAGACACTCGGACGACTTTTGTTCGTTTTAGACGCATCTCTAAGCAATGACCCGACTAGAGGCGCGTATTCTTCTCTATTTGCAAGAACTACTCGTAGAATGTTGTGTCCGTGAGTTGGGGACTTTTGTGAGCCACTTTGAAAGTGGTAAATATGTATTTGATAAGACCCCAATTCTAAGTGGTTTATGTATATGGACTTTCTTTTCCATAAAAAGAGTATAAAGGAGATGACCGAAAATGGGAAGTGATTTCGTGCTATTCTGATACAATATTGTTTTGAAAAACTTCATTTTCCATCAACTAGTACCATGGTATTTCCATCACGACCATGTGGCAATATTGCCACTGTTCTTTTTCACTGATATACACAAGATTTTCTGAATTTATGACAAGGCACTAATTCCCACATCAAGCCTAGTTGCGTGTTGTCCAAAACACATTCCGAACTATAAAAATACCTCCCCATATTTGCTGGTTGCTTGTAATCTGTATATACCAAATTATAGTTTGGTAACTCCCAAATCCATATACATTCCATTGTTTAAAAAGAGGTTAATAATGAGTAGTCAGAAAAGAATTTGATTTGTTCGAATGACAGAATTTTTCGCAACATTTTAGGACACACTTCTTTTCCAAATAATTGTACTTATTAACAAGTCTTTTACATGGCTTTATGCTCATAATGATATATCTTGGTATATCTGTTTGCAATATTTTGTATATTTCCTTACTAGGCATTGCAAAAGTCCTGTTACATTCCTTACGACGCTCTCAACAAAGAACACAGCGATAGTTTGATGCAGATGGACATTTATATTGATTTAACATATAAACATGTGTTTAAATTGTAATCGTAATTAATGTGGCGACCCTCAGCGGCGAGCATGCGCACCAGGCGAGAGCTGAAACCCGCCTACACGTTGCAGACGAAGTCCTTCCTCATGCTGGGCGACTCTCGGTTGACGGAGGACTTCAGCTCGTCGATGTTGCTGTGTCAGACCTTGCAAGCCTTGCCTTTGAAATGTGCCCACACTCTGTAGTCGAGTGTATTGGGGTAGGGTGACTGCGGTGGTCAAAACTCCTTCCACCAGAAGTTCATGTTCAACCCTTACTACTCTTGCACGGTCTTTGGCGTGTGGGCAGGTGTATCTTCTCGCCATTCGAAGCCGCGACACCAAGCATCATCGCCGAAGTCAGGTGCTTGGTAATGGGCACGTAGCGGACCTCAGAGACGCTCGAGCCGAAGATTACCCCGCGATTTGTTCTGATTTTTGATGACAGGATCGACCGTGAAGTTTCTTCATCATAAAAAACATAAAAAATGAGAATTCAATCGCTATGACTCTTCAAGTTGTTGGAAAGGCGATGACAACGCTCCCGACGTTGTTCTCGCATAGAAACGGTGAGCAGCAGCCTTTCCAAGCACCTTAATCTCTTGCCATCCTACTCATTGGCAGCTCAAACACCTTTGAAGGCCTTTCTTACAGCCAAACGGTTGACAACTTGATGTCTGCCTAAGCGAAGTCTGAGTGGTCATTCGGCTAAGGTTGAACCGCTTAGCGATGTCGAACTTATTTTGGTCACGCACAGGAGAGTAGATATCTCAACTCTGTTCACTTCCACCTCGTCACATCTGCACACAATGGAAAAGAAGTTTTAATGACGCATGGTGGAAAATCTAACTTAAGTTTATATGACTGAAATTTTTCTATCACACAAGTAACCCTCTCGAAAGATCAAAAGAACCTAGTATTATTTGCAATCATTTTTATTCAACTTTCATTGGTTTCTCTCTATAGGAAGCCCTAATTTTGAGTTACTTTTAGAGCGTTCCGTCTCTATAAACTGTTATATGCATGTATCTTTTTTCTTCATTAGCTAAGAGAAATATTTCTACTTACTACTTGCTTTAGTTGGGCGTTTATAATTACGCAGTTTATGGGGCCCTCTTATACGAGCTGTTCAAAATATTTATTTTATTACTTCGAAAGGTTTCAAATTCTAAAGAAAATATGCATCACTTTAGCTTTGTATATACTCGTACATTTCTATATTAAAATTTATGATATTCGCTTAAATAATAAGCAAGGCATAGTTACTGTTTGCCATTTTTCTGACTGAAAATTACTAGCTACGATAGTTGATCTGTGGATTTGGAAAATGATTATCCAAGTCATTCTGTTTCTAATGTTAGACCTAATGTTAATAAATTTATTGGAACTGGATCTATATTATACAACTCTAATTATATAGTGAAACGATCAAGATTGTGCGGAAAAAATTCCTCTGCAGCAGCCATTTCTGAGCGCCCGCAGGTAAGTTACTGGGCCATTCCATTTATCCATTTCCCGTCGAGATTTCCCGCAAAAGATTTGTTTACAAAGGTACTTAATTTGTTCCCGAGGCTACCCATCTCCCTCGCGCGTGCTTTGCTTCTTCCTATCTCACTTTTCGTTGGCTCAGAATCTACACTCGCTCGCTCTGTTGGCCTAGGACTGCGTCCTCATTCTCTATTCCGTCTGATTCGAGCCTCATAGTGGATATACATTAAAGGATTGCCACTCAATCGAGTCTCTGATTTATGTTATTAATGGTTTACTTTTGTGGTATCAGGTGTGTCTATCTCTTATCTAAAGTAATGTGCGATATAAATGATTCAAAGAGGATACATTCTTCCGGCAGGAATAACTTTAGCAATCATTAGTAAGCCTGCTGAATCATTGAGTGGTTTGCTATGACCCGGGTAAAATATGATAAATGCATATCAATTCAAATAAACCTGGATAAAAGACATTTTCAAAGAAAATTAAGTTGTAAGTAAACATAAAAATATGAAGGATGTTGGACAATTGCGCAGATTTCCTTGAAATAGCAAATACCTACAGTATTTAAAACAACTGCAGAGCTAACTTTTCTTCTTTTTTTTCTAGGAGCCCGTCTGGTGACTGCCTACTTGGGCATAAGTTGCCGTAGGACCAGGACTAGGCTATTTTAAAATAACAATATGCAAAGCAAAAAAAAACACCCAAAACAACAATAATAACAAAAAAGGAAAAAGAAAAACGGCAACAAGCAGGAACTAATCTCCGGCGTCAGGGTAAGGTCCACCTCCCCCCGGCGCAGGAAAAGTGCGACCTAGAGGGGAGAAGGCCAGCCTCCTCAAAAAAGTCATTAGGTCCACAAGTCAATGTGTTCGAACTCGTCCGGAGTAAAACGGATAAGCAGTAGCGACCCCGCTCGTCCCGGTACCGGGACAGGTAACGTGCGCGAAGATAGCCCAGACTGGGTCATTTAACAATAATGTGCCAAACAGTCTGGGGGAAAAAGCAGTCTTCATAGTAGGGCGCAGGCGAGCGCATCATCAAATGGCGGTGCGTCCCGGGAGTGTGTCCAATTCGGAGAGGACAGAAAGCAACCTGAAGACTTCCTGGTATTGGGGAGTAGGTCCATGGGAACAGTCGCGACGCAATGGCACACAACTTTAAGTTGCCTTCGACCGTCTCCCATCTTGTTTGCCAAGCATCCCGGAGAGCTGCCTGTATTCCTGCCATGTAGTCAGTGTGAGGAAGAGCGAAACGTTTGTGTGGTCGCCCAATCCTCGCGGACACTTTGGCGCCCTCATCGGCGCGCTCATTCCCCGCAATTTCCACATAGCTATACCCAGCCCGGCCGTGAAGAGAGAAGATGATAATATCGACATCCGTCCGGCTTGCCAAAACCGTGGCTTCACGGATATTGCGAACCAGGGGATGCGGAGATTCCAATGCCCCTAGAGCACTCACGGTGCTTTGTGAGTCGCTATAGATCACAATCCGGTCTTCGAACCGATCACGTGGCGTAATCTCCAGTACCGAGTGGTGTATTGCCACTATCTCGGCCGTGAAAACAAACACAGCGCCTGGCAGAGCCCAGCTGACTTTAAACAGAGGGGATACGGCGTGAAAGCTGACCCCCTCTTTGGACTTCGAGCCATCCGTATACACTGGCACGGTTCCAGCGTGACACGAAGTGTGCTCCAAAAAGATCAAACACAATACTCCCGGCGTAGATGCTTTGGGAGTAGAGGCGTGGCGACAAATAGCCAAAAGTGGTACCCTCCAGGGACACCACCGGCCTGAGAGCTATATCTAGCTCTCGAAGAAGTTTCCTAGCCCTAAACACAAAAGGCTTAGGGTGTGACTAGCGGCTCTCGGTGGCATAGGCACCGTCGAAATCAGCTGAAGATGCAGTGAGAGCTGTTGGCGACTGAGGGAGACGTTGAGCTCGCACGTACAGGCGAATGATGCACTGTGCACGGCAAAGAGCAAGTAGCATCTCTCCAGCATCGACAAGTGGGCTCTCAATGGAGGAAGTTCGGAAGGCACCGGTCGCCAGGCGAAGGCCGGTGTGGTGGATCGAATTCACCTCTGCAAAGCTAGCTATGCATCTCGCCAACCATTGTTTACCCAGACACTTTGCCGCAAATAACTGAGAAAATGGATAAAAGTAAAGGTATTTTCTATATATTTTTGGCAGATATAAGGTTAAAGAAATGTAAACAATATTCTAATGACGACAGGTTATGAAAAGATGGTCAATTTCGGAAGGTTATATACAGCAATGAGCACTTATTTTTACTAGGAAGAGGCAAGGTAAGAGTAATTTATGCATATCCAAAGAAAATCCATAGAATTCTTTATCTGGCACACCATAATGTGTCGGGTTAGGGAGGAATTATTAGAGATTAGAGCAGTTCAGATATTATTTTTTACAAAGGATCACGGTCCTAATCGCTCACTGGTCGAAATAGGCGAACGCGGCGAGTTTTTAGGTACATTTTCTCTATGATGACACACCGCAGATAGTACCCTCATTGCCCATAGAAAAACTAGCCCCTCTCTGTGGTAGTAGCCAGTTAAGTGTGCACCCATAAGGTGCTGAGAATTCACAGAGATTGAAAGATGTGAATAAGTAAAATATTCAAACACTGTCAAATGAAATTAAGCTACCCGAATGAGAAAACATAAAAAAGATAGAATGGAAGCTCATTGGGCTCAGCAAAGTAAAGAAGAAGAGAGAAGGAAACTATGCAATTAAAAATTAGGCACATAGATTTTACGAAGGTAGAAACTATTCACAAAATTATGGAGTAAATTTCTCATAAACCAAGACATGACATAGTTCATTAAAGGAATTATCTGAATATCCGATATAATAATGTAATTATTAATTAAAATATCACATAAGAATTTCCTACAAGTAATGTAATTATTGAAACAAACTATTTCAGTTAGATGAAGAGGTTCATAATTTTTATGCAGACGATTTGGGGTACTCATAAAAATAAAAGGAATGTAGGTTCTATTTTTTAAAGTTTTATTAATCTGACGGGTTCCTTTTTAAAAACTATATAAACTACATCAACTCATTTAGATTGGTCAAACCTTGCAAACATTTCGTGAAAAAAATGGTACAAATTAGTTAAGAAGAGCCGTGCTGTGTCATTTTATATGTCCTTTACCTCCAGATGCCCCGCAATCCTCTCTCTATTAGTTGACTCCAAATGTTAACCAATGACTGAAAAAGTGAGATGGACCGAAAATCGCCACGTTCATTATTAAAGTCTCATTAAAAAATTGGTGTTATATTTGCCTCTGAACTACTGAGGAACTAATCGTATTTCCTCGCTAATAGAATTTCTGAAAATTTTCAATGGAGTTTTCACAGTTTGCTTCTTAATTCATTTAAGATGAGAGAAATAATTTATTGGGAGCCGGTGCTTTTGAAATTTTCATTTTATTAATATAAAATTAATTTGATTTTCACTTATGCCAATCTACTTGATGAAAGGCAAAAAATGGACATGGATGGGTCAAAGGGAACATTAATTGCGAATGATTGCATGCTTTTCAACTAAAAAGATTTCATTAAGATACATAGGTTGTCAGCTCATTACAAGCGGTAACTATCAATAATAAAGCGACAGAATTGAATTTAAAGAAGTTCAGGCAAAATATAACAGAACATATATTTACATATGTACACCTTTGCCAAATAAAATGGGAGGCGAGTTCCTTAAACTCAAAATTAAGTGCATGATTCATATGTTCGTGGTCGGAAGGAAAATGCTTTGGGAACGTTTACAATTGGAAAACGCTTTATAGTAGAAGTTATGGTTAAACTCCTGCCTACATGGTTAGAAAAGTACTAGCAACCTCAAAGCAAATTAAAGAAATAAATAGAAAGGTTATTGAGGGATAAGGAGAGCGAAGAAAATGGGAAAATACTTAAGAATAGGAAAGAGAATCTATGAACTCGTTCATAGAGTAAATGTTAAATAAAATTAAGGTAGTGAGTGCTGCTTGTTAATTATGTGGGTGCGCTAGAACTGGAAATATAAAGATGAGGTTGAATAGTGGAATGATGGTCTGGTAAGTACAGATAATGAGATGCTGGGTCACTCATGCAAATGCTTGTTATTGCAGATATGCATGCTAGGATGATGGGAATGAATGTAAACAAGGAGTTTAAATAGGTTAGGAAACGAGTGGCTAATCAGTGAGAAATCAACAAATAAAGTTTTTGAAAGATTGATGAATAAAGACTTGGCTAGAAACAGTAACTCATTAATAAAATAAATGAGAAATATTAGAAACCAAAGTAACAATAACTGTTTGAACATGAAAGATAAGAGTAGAAGGCTAACTGTGAGCGAGAATTAGGTTAAAGTGGATCAGGACAGTAATTTGATGAATTAAGTAGTGTTGGGTATGGAAGATGAAGCAAGTCTAAAAATGGAAGGATTCAATAGTGCGACCCGGGTGATATATCTTGAAATCGAATCTGTGTATAGAAAGAACAGATGCGGATCGCTGTAGAAAGCGACAGGAGATCATTTAGTCGTAGAAGAAATGGTTCCTTAAAAAAAATAAAAAGGATAGAGAGAGTTAACTGGACGGTGGCTATACACCGATGTAAAGTGTTGTTTTTACATATGTGTATGTTCGTGGGGCATGAGTGGAGCGGTAGGAGAGAGAAAGGGTGGAAGAGCGACTATCTTTCACAAAAACGAGCCATTCGCGCTTCAGATATATTGATGTTTGTATAGGTAATGGTCCAGAGTAATCTTGTACTGTAGAGTACCTTAGTTCCACGGCAGCGGTTTGTCTAATGTGTGCATATGGGGTATCTTCCGAGTTTCCCGAGTTCTCCCGTGAAACAAGTGTAGGCATAAGTGTTTAGTGGTGGTAGTTTGTTGTTTTGATGTAGTGTGGCCATGCTAGTATACATGGAGACCAATAAGTGTTTTTCAGAGCAGAGTTCTGGATGCGCTGTGCTTCTCTCTGTCTAGTGTGACACGCAACTGCGAGTGTCATGGGCACATATGTAAGAAGGGGTCTGACAAGGGTTTTATATATGAGTACTTGTAGTTTTGGGGTGGTAACGTAGAGCCAGCAGCCAGCTTCTTGTATTTGTTTTTACCCTTGTTGAGTTGTAGCCTGGTGTTTATAAAATCTTAGAAACTTGTCAAATGTTGCTCTTAAGATTTTCATGTTTTGTGAGTATGTGAGTCTTGTGGGGTTCGAGTGGTTGAGATCCGGCCTGTGTGTTTATATTTTTCTGTTTTGCTTGGGGTGATCGCGTCCACCATATAATGTGGCCATGCATTCTGAGGGTTCGTAACAATGAGCCACTTATTCTCATATACTGTCTTCCTGTTTAATATAGTTTGTGCGTGGCGTGCTATTGTGTCTGGTGTACAGCCTCAGACGAGCATATTTCCCTCGTCGGCGTAGGAGAGTGTGTAGGCAATCTTCAGGTGGGCGTAGGGTATCGTTAGCTTACATGATATTTTGTGTCGGTTCCAATATGCTAACCCTGGTGCCTAAACGTGGTAGAAATGGTCTGAATGTTGTGTTGTTATATTTGATGTGGTATCTCCGGTCCGTGAGGTAATGAGAGAGAATCCTTCTAGTGCAGAGAGGGAGCTGCATGTTGTTGGCTAGTTTCCGACGGAGTCCCTCGTGCCACACTTTGTCGAAGGCCTTCTACACGTCCTTACTGAGGGAGATGGGGGTGCCCTTAGTGGTGCTTGTCGTGTTTTTTGAAAAATGGAAAGGCAAGTGTGGCAGATGATATACTAGCTATGATGAATAATGAAACAGCTACCAAAGCTGAATAAATTTATTGATAGATACTAGATATTTAAAAATTAAAACAGGCTGTATGTTTTTTTAAAAATTTGGATCCTTCATTAAACTACTGCAGCTAAAGCAGGCTGTCTATTCATTGAAGATTTGGAGCAGAAATGTTATATTAGACTAGCGGATATGTTAAAATTTGGGATTGAATGCCATTTAATAGCAATGGTGGTTGTGTGTAAGGGAAAGGGACGCCGAGAAGAATATACCCTTCATTTGTTTTTTGATTTCTTTCCCTCCCTATGTCTCCTAGGTATAACTCCACGTGGAGTAAGCTCTGTATTGGAAGAGATATATAAAAGAAGAAAGAATTTGAATATCCGTCAGTGCGTCATATGTGTAGTTAAGTTGGGTGCAAAAAGCTTTCACCTCGACGATGAAACGCTAATCTCTGTAGTCGGCAAAATGTTAGCCAAAAGTTTCCCACCCACATCGTTGCAGACGGGAGACGATTAAGACCCGTGTCGGGCGACAAAAGCTAATCCCTCTAGGCGCCGGAAGCCTTCTCACAGACGTCTGTGCCTTCCAGCGATTGAGCAATAAAAAAATGGCCGTCATATAAATACCATGGGTTTTTTCGAAGATCAGCAGATTGAGTTGGACAACCCGTCGCCTTCGGTTCAGATCGTGTTTATGTTTCGCCAAGTGCCTGGTATTCGCCTATACCATCGAAGTTAGGACTCGCCAGGCGGATCCATCTCTTTTGTGACGGCTTACTCTGTTCAGAGCAAGCTTCGAATCGTTTCGTCCCCGAAGGACAGGCCGGAATTCCAATCGTCTCATCTGGAACTTCCCTCAAAGATCTCCAATTTCTCGTGTGAGATTTCACGCCGAGTCGCGTTAGAGTCTCCATTTTGGGAGGTTGCACTTCTCTAGAGCAAAGGTGCCATCGCTCGTCATCAAAGAGGATCGTGAACTCATCTTCTGGTCTTCCCCTACTTCATTCTCTTTACCATCAGGATATTCGGCCGAGAATCACGACCATTTTCCGTCTCCATTCTTCCGCGCCGACTCGCTTAAGGATTTCCCTTCCTAGAGGTGACTCTCTTTAAGGTAAAACGAGCTTTGTTTGCATCTCCCGATAATCGACCAACTTTCCGACTTTGTAAATATTCCTTCTATATAATTGATTTATAGTATCCCCTTTAAAAGCTAATTAACAGGTAATTAACGTTACCCGATTGCCAATTATCTGTATTCTGTGAGTATTATCCTTATTTACATTTCTATATATTTCTAGTATGCATATATATGTTAACTAGTGACTTATTAAAATTATATTTTGGTTTTAACTCTTTAAATATATCCTTAAACTGAAACTTGGTAAACTCATTAAACGCTATCGGCCCCTGTATTAAAATTGCACTCTTATACCTCGTAATCAACGGATTACTTTTACGAAGTGAATGTACTTGTACATAGCGAAGGACGCGTACGTACATTAGAGGATATATGTGTGTATAACTGTATATATACATATTCTCGTGGCTTTTATCTCTTTCCACCCAACTAATAGATACATATATTTATATATATACGTATTGTCTGGGGAGGTGACCTATTCCTCGACATTGTGTTTTATCGGTTTTAAAAATGGATCAATGCCTTAAGACTGCAGGGAAGCTTTGAGAGTCCCACATTGTAATGGAAGAGAGTATAAAAGTGAGAAAAGTTCCTACAGTAGAATAACTCGGGTGAGTGTTTTAGGCAGTGTATCCGAAAGTCTGTTTAACAATGAAAGAAGATTAAGTGATGAAATGATAGGTAAAGTAAAATGGCGTTCAAGAGAAGAAAGGGTGCTTGTAGATCAAGTATTTTTACAGAAAAAAATCGAATTTATGGCATAACAGATGTATGCCATTTTATGGGGTGATTGATCTCGAAAAAGCGCATCAGTGTGTACATAGAGAAGTGATATTGTAGGTTTGAATTATGTATGGAGAAAGTTGTAACCTGATGGATAAAGTGAAAAGATTTTATGCTCAATGTAAGGTGTGAGAATAGATAAAAATGGCCATGGCGAGTTGTTTGATATACGTCGGGGTATGATGACTATTTAATCTCTTTAAATAAGGCGTTCTTAAAGAAGTGAAAGTGGAAGTTACGAATAAGATATGAGATAAGTGAGGAATGATGAGGGATGAATTCGATCTATTATTGTATCGGCTAACGTAACCTGTAGATATTGATTGAACCATTGATGAACTGGTAAAATGATGCAATTAGTGTTATTAGATGGTATTTTGTATGGTATTAGAGTACCGAGTCAATCATTTGACAAGTGTATGTTTCAAATATTTTTTAATTATCGTGGATGAGAGCGATATGAATTAGGTATATTTTGATCACAAAGATTTTAGGGTAGGAAAGTCTCTTGGGGTATCCGGGCGTAAGTGAATAATAACACGGTCTGGGAGGGGTATGTGTCGGGTAGGTGCCTGAGAGTAAGCTCTTACGACTGTGATGACATGATATAGAAGAAGGAAAGATCCAGAAAGTGAGCGGCCCAAATGGACAATTTGAGAAGAATGCTTGGTATGCAAATAGCAGATATCGTGAAGAATGAGTAGATAAGATTTATTTTAGGTGTGTAGAATGGTATGAACAATGTTGTGATTGAGTCTGCTCAGAGGTGACATGGGCATGTAATAAGAGTTGTGATGGTGTGTAAGAGATGTTATTGTATTTGCTTATAGTTTATTTGCGTTCTTTTGTGTGTGGATCCGAACACAAATTACGGCAGCTTTCAGGATTAAGTGTCTTTTTTTTAAAAAAGTAGAAAAGTCTGAAATAAGCGAAATATTAGGCCGGAGTAATTATTGGGATGAGACTCCAATCATAATTCGAACTCTTGTAATCAAAAAGTATTTTAATATTTGGACCCAGACCAAATGATGCTATCTTTTATTGCAGTTTCAAAAGTGGACAGTTTAAATAGTTTTTGACAGAAATTTTTACTTTCATTGCGATTAAGTTTTCAAGTTTTAACTATCTCCAAATCCATTAGTATAGAAGAAAGTTATATGAGTTTTGACTAGTGTACGCAAGTATTAACAGTACGTTGCAATCTGTCAGTATTAGATTAACCATGTTATCTAAAAAGATATAGTTACCTTCTATAGACTATTCTCCCGGACGCTAGAGTTCTTTACCAGTATAAATTGAGAAATTGATGATTAATATAATTACGTTTATTTAAAATCTAAGGAAATGAATGTTTAAAATTTTATTTAAATTCGTTGGCAGTAGATTACTTCCATTTATAGACAAATATGTTTAACTAAACATATCTCTAAATAAATTTATTAGAATGAAGTTGTGGTATAAAACTATTTCATGAAAAATAACAACTTTAGTTAAATCTTTGAGTTTGAAAAAAACTCCAGTTATTCGTTTTTGTTATTATTAAACTGTCTACTTTATCGATCCGTTTTAAGGGCAACAACTCCTTAAAACTAGGCAAAATCAATAATCTTAAAATTTTGGTATGAAATCGTATTCTAAGTTTAGTGTAAAAAATAACAATTCATGTATGGTCACCTTCTGGTAAAAATCTGTACGTGAAATCTTTTCAAATCATTTTATAGCGTATTCTATTGCGGCTATAACATGAGACTATCCGAAAACGCTAAAAAATATTTTTAAATTAACCTGCTTAGGAATCAGAGCAAGAATAAAGCTCTTAAGTCAGTGTCTTCTGAAATAGAGACAAAGTGGATTTTTCCTGATATATTTCATATTTTTCCCTTTATTCAATAGCAATCAGATTCTATAAACAGTGGGTGGGGTAGGGGGTTGATTTCAAAAGAACAAACTAAATGTCTATTTTTAGATCACCCTTGAATTGATCTATTAACTTTTCATCCTCATTTAAATTAACAATTTCTAGGAAAATAGGTAACAAATTTAAGTGCTTTATACAGAAAATACTTTTGTGAATACACTTATAATTATAAGTGCTGTATACATAAAATATTTTCTTGCATACACTTATAATTATAAGTGCCTAAAAATATGTTCTGCATACACTACTAAAATTTGTTACCTATTTTCCTAGAAATTGTTAATTTGAAGAAGGATGAGAGGTTAATACATCAATTCAGGCACAGTTTTGATTGTGATTCGTCCTTTCAACTTTAGATGAGAAATATATCTTTGTCAACCTTAACCAAAATTGTCATTGAGAAGCAGCTTAGAAATATATTTCATGTTAAAGCTAAATGCTTAGAATGACAATTTCGGTTAAGGTTAAGAAAAATACATTTCCCATCAAAACTGTGCCTGAAAAACCAATTCAATGACAAAATCAAGTTACTAGATGGAAAAGATAGTGAAAAAGGATATGAAAATCATCTTCATTAACATAAAAGTATAATTAAAGATCTTCTTGAAGCCCCATCTCTTCTCTCAATCAGACTCTTAGTACTAGAGAGAAACTTTGCGACGGCCCACGACTCTGAAGACGCCACATAACTTTTACTATTGTTTATTATTATCGGTTGGTTCAGTCGAACTATGGATCTGAAGAATAATGTTTTGGGGTAAAAGATGGGCGGATTGAGTGGTTTAATATTCTTCATGGTGAAAGGCAAATGTATGTGATTTAACCAGGGCTGTTTAATACATATATTGAGTGCTGGGGCAAGTAAGAGGGAGTGAGAGACACGGGTGTTAGACTAGGTACCTGAACTTTACTTGGAAGGACCTTTCTCTATCGAAAAATTGTAAGATTATTATTTTATACTTTTACCTATCCTGCTTAGGTATTGAGGTGAGATACTAGGAAAATCGACCTAACATGGTAATTATAAATTTAAAGCTTAATAAACAACAAATCTTTCTTCTCACCTGATTAAAGAAGAGACGTCTTTACTGTCAATCTGACTTGAAATTCGCATTCTAATTGGGCCGAGAAGTTTTGGTAATTGCTTAATGTATATATTCTTAAGAGGGGCAGTCAATAAGTTTTGCAATTCGGATATAAGGAAACGAGATATGAGGAAAAGTGTTTTATTATTTTTTAATATAACTACGCTCGACTTCAATGCACTTGCGCCACTTGTCCCTGAGGCTTCGAATTCCCGACAACCAGAAATCTCCCGACTGCTGTTCAATCCACTCCTGGATGGCGAGTTGGACATCTTCATCGTCCCCAAACCAGCATCCACGCAGTGAAGCCTTGAACTGGCGTAATAAAAAGTAGTCGCTAGGGGCCAGGTCTAGACTGTAGGGGGGATGGTTGAGCTTCTCGAATCCGCACTCGCACAGGGCAGCTTATGCAACTCTGGTCTTGTGGACAGGGACATTGTCGTGGAGGAGCAGGGCATCGCGTGTCAACTTGCCGAGCCGCTTCTGACGGATGCACTTCTTCAACCTAGCCAGTTCCTCCGCGTAATATTGGCCTGTGATGGTCCTTTCACGAGGCACATAGTCCACCATCATCAGAATCCCAGAAGATGGTGGCTATGATCTTCCCGGCTGAGGGTTGGTTCCGGAACTTGATGGGAGTCGGAGAGCCCCTGTGCTTTCAGGCCATGCTTTCAAGCTCGGTCTTGTGATCCCAGTAATGGACCCATGTTTCATCATCCCTTACTATGCGTGACTCGAATCCCGCTGGGTTTTGGTTGTACAGGAGCAGCAGCTCCTCCGAACTTTGACGGCGTTGAAGTCGATCATGGGTCGTGAGGTTTCGTGAGGTTTCTAGGGACCCAAAGAGCAGAGACCTTGGTCATGGCAAAATTGTCGTTGATGATGTTGATAACACTTCCATGTGATATTCCAAGTTCCTAAAAAAGATTTTAACCTGAGCATTTAGGATACCTCATTATTCTTTGTATGGTATCTCTTGCGATATGAGGTCAGCGTTATTTGGATGAAAGAGCACTCTAATTCTATTGATTAAAGCTGTCTCACACTAATTGTTCCTTCACCGTATATTTGACACAAACTCTCTACTATTTACTCGGCATTGTTGTCTTCTTCATGCTCGCAAAGCTTAACGTTGTGAATATACTCTTTTGGTAGTTCCCTATATTCAAGAACTAACGAGAAGTGAGACTAAATTAACAATAATACAAAATTAATACCTGAAAAAAATTACTACTAAGGTATGTCAGAAGCAGACCTTTGATTAGACTAAGACATACATATGTCTATTAGGGTGATGAATTTTTGACTTTTTTCTAAAAAATTATTTCCTTTAGCACGAATGAATGAACTTTAGCCTATTAATGACAAAAATTACTTTTATTCAATTGAAATATTGAAAAAGGTCACCAAACAGACTTGTGCAATAATTTATGTACCGCAGAACTGTATAGAATTTTCCAGAAAATCATCACGTCATCGCTTGGGCGATTTCTATAGAGTTCCAGAATTTTCTTCAGCCATTTCGCTTGCGTTATATAAGCGAGATGTTTATAGCGGGTAGTTACAAGTTCAGTTTTAACGGCGTTGATATTATTATTGGCATATTATAATTGTTGTGTAGTCTCCAGCGTTTATTGTAAAGAGATCCTGATATTATTTGTTAAGCTACATTTAACTCTCTCACTAATTATATAATATAATAGCATAAATATTTTATTAGTGTCTGACTTCTCTCTTATTTTTTATAATTGTAATTTGCATGTTTTTTAATAAAATATATAAAAGCTCGATAACAGTTTCTTTAATTTGTTACCTATTTAATATATCTTTTCTATTTCAGTTGTTGAGTACAAAACATGTCGTTCAAGAAGAGCTTTTTTAACCCGGAGAAGAACAAGAAAACCTGGACAAATAACTTAGTGCAGTTTCAAGCACCATCAAGAAGAGGCCTCGTGGCAGTTTATGAAGCACCCTTAAGTGAACCAAGTCGCATGCTCCTGCTAATCCACGTCGTTGGACGCTTCAAATTTCTTGAATCCACCGCCAAAGAACGGAGGGAGAGGATCGGCCTAATTGTTGTGGAGCTAAAAGCCCTATGGAGCAAAACATTGGACTTCCCGGATGTATCTGATTAAGCCATTTGTGCAAAACTAGAAAATCTCCTGAAGACTATGAGTACTGCAGAAAGAAACAAAATTTTATTCTATGAATGAACTGTTTGACGTGACCAAGGTGAAAGGCAACTGGTTGCGCAAAGAAGATGAGAACCTCTGTAGGGGAATCGTCACTTCCCCCACCCTCCGTTCACTCTTGGTGCAGTCACAAGGCGGTTACCGCAAAGACATCCGGCCGAAGGCATCGGCGGGTTCAGCGCTTAACCGCAGTGTCGCGCCGCTCGGCGAGCTGAAAGACCTAAAGGTCAAAATGTAAGATCTCCCCCAGGAGAATGACATCCAGTTTCACATCAAAAACGAAATTAGAGACGTGTTTCTCCCAATCTCGAAGGCTAACGAGGAGCCGATGTTTGACTTCGTGGGAAAAACCATTTGGAAAAAGAACTCTCCTGGGGCCGTCCTCAAGCCCCTCTCCCCCTTACCACTTACCCAGTGGGGTGACGAGGTATAAATGAGAACCTCAGAGGAAAATCAAGGTATTATACGTCAGTCTCTAGGTGACGAAGTCTTCGGATCAAACCGAACTACCGAGACTGGAGAGGTAGAGTACTTTGGTCGCCAGACCAAGAAGTCCCCTGCAAGAGAGGCAGGGCTACCTACCTTAAGGGGCTAAGAAGAAGCTCATCCTCGAGCTAGTCGCGGGTTATCAAACCAAACGATAAGTTAACTTTGGTAAGTTCAACTTACTCTCGCCAGAGAGACTTCTCATTTCCTGGTGCACCTTAAACACCAGGGGTATTCCTCGTCTTTGAGGAATTAAGAAAAGAAGAAGGAAAAGGCTCCCCCTCGAGCCCGTTACTCGGTGGCCACACCGTACTCTTAAGTTAACTTTGTGAGGAACCAAGTTCAACTTATTCTCGTCAGAGAAATCCCCCTCCGTTATACTCGCCCTTGAAGAAGACTGGAACTAAGAAGAAGCTCATCCTCAAGCTAGTTCCTTGGTTACCAAACCAAATTTTAAGTAACTTATTCTCGCCAGAGAAATCCCCCTCCGTTATCTTCGCCCTTGAAGAAGACCCTCCCCGAGTTCAGTCCTCGTCCATGAGGAAATAAGTAACGAAGGAGAAAAGCTCCTCCTCGAGCTCGTTACTCGGTGGTCACACCGCACTCCAAGTTAACTTGATTTAAGAACCAAGTTCGACTCACTCTCACCAGAGAGACCACGACTGCCTAGGTGTTGCATAAAGCATCGTATTTGTTCTCGTCCTTGAAGACCCCCCCCCCAGCAGAACGTGTGGACCCCCCAGTTGCTACCCTCGCCAAAAAGACCGTGTAATTTCGCCCATCTACATCTGGACAGACGGCACGCGTCGTGGGTCAATAACATTTGTGAGGCCTTTAAACTCCAGATGAGTCCGTAAGCCTAATTCTTATATTATTGTTGTGTGTAGAGAAATTAACCAATTTTTTTGGGTAAACTAATTTAATTACTTCTTGTTCAGGATAATATTCAGAGTATTGCTGTAATTAATGTTTAGATGTTGTGTATTCAATGGTTAAAGTTAAAATATAAGTTTATTTGGGGATTATTTTGCGTTTCTCTCAATATCCTTACGTGTTTCGGAACGGGTGTGTTCGTTAAGATATTCAGATATAAATATATATTAGACACTCTTAGCACTCTTAGAATAGAACAAAAAGGGGGGGAATTCTACGACGACCTCTATAAACAGCAAATTTTGACCAAAGGCCAGGTTGGTTATTCCACTGATAAACCTGCTAGTGCCAAGACCATCCACCCATCCAAGCAAAAGAAGGCAATGGAAGCGACTGTGTCCTCACTTTCCAGCTCGGCACCACCTGATTGTTTCGAAACTAGCACGGACTCATCCAATAACAGCGTAGACAGTTCTTGGAAGGATGAGAATGCAGCATCAATGAGGAAAAGGAAGCATAACCCAACAGGCTTAGCAAGACTCCTTGCTACAAGCTCAAAGCTGTCGTCCCACAGAGCAGCAAAGGTATGTCACCAGCTTTCTGGTGAGGGCATTAAAATCCCAACCCCATGTCAGTCAACAATCCACAAGGCTATCTACACGAGAGCTGCTCAGGTGAAGAAACACTTGGTGAGCACGCTTCCTCTGGAAAAGTGGAGCTTAACACTTGAGGACTTTCAATATCAGGTCGTGGTCCTCACGAATCAGGCGAAAGAAATAAAGTTGGCTGCGCTCAAATTAAAGGATGGGAAAGCTGTAACAATGGCAAAAGGTCTCCAGGGTATGTTAGAGAAGTTCAACCTGTGGGGATGAATTGTTATGCTTGTCACCGACACGACAAGCGTAAATACCGCCCAAAAAACAGGCGTTGTTGTTCGACTGCAGCAAATGTTCGAATATAAAGGTCACCCCAAACCCAAGTTCATCAGTTGCCAGCACCATGCCCTGGATCGGATTCTTCGCGTTGTCATGGACGATGAGCTCCATGGGTCGACTAAATCACTAAACATAGAGTACTTCTTTGTGCAGGATTTGATGAGCAATTATGATAAATTGAAAGCAGCCTTCAGCAACGGTAAAACTGAGATTAAGGAAACTGGCGGCTGGAGAGACGACATGAAGTTTCTCTATCACCTCACGCGTGTCTTCCGTCACTTCACTGAGATGAATGGGGTCCCCTTTGTAAAGTTTCAAAAGATCCCAAACATCAGCAATGCACGTTGGAACTCTCGTGCCATTCTAGCCCTTCTTGCGTTCATTCTGATGCCTGACACCCGGAACAGGCTGCGTAAAATCTGTTCATTCATTTCTTACTCATGGGCTGACCATTGGTTCAGCACCCATTTGTTCTGCTGAAGATTTTTATAAACTATCTGCAGCTCTGAATGAATACCAAACAGGTCTCAAATGCTTGGAAACCCACTGGAAAGCAGATGAATCTCCAATAAATATTGCCCGAAGCAACCAGTGCTGTGAGCGTTCGGTCAAAGTTATGCAAGACTTGCACGGGTCCTGCCGCAACAAGGACAACCTATCACTGAGATTTATCCTGTCCAATGACATTATTGTAACTACGATTAATTTACTTCCTTGTGTGTTTGATAACCCTATATAATGTTATATATATGTGACTCATAAGCTTGTGTTCAATCTTGTATATGCTGCCAATGACTTCAAAAATTGGACAAAAAAGCTGACAAATAAAATTTTTAAAATCATTTTGTGCGTGAGGTTTTTTTATGAAATCTCCTTGAAAGTAATATTTTATATAATCTTTAATTAAAGCTCATTAAATTATGACACAGGGATATGAGGTTGTATACAGGTCATCACCCTAATGTCTATACTTCGTGTTTAATAAGCTAGGATAGTATAAAACAAACCTGGTTTTAATTATATCTATCCATAGAATGAAGATAAACATAAAAAATGCCGCATTACTTAAGGGATGACCTTATATATATATATATATATATATATATATATATATATTTCAGATTCGAAAAAATAAAATCTTTCATATATATTGTTGTATCCGTATAGAAAGAAATCCCTAAAGACACCTTGGCTTAATATAGGTTATGTTTATCTAGGCAAGATAAGTACAGGGGGTTTCACGTATATCAATAGAAATTGTACACGGAAAAACAAAAGTGTACCAAATGAAGCAATATATTATCATAAGAATTTACGAAAAAATAGAACGATATACATATAAAGCTGCGATAGCTTTCGAAATGGCCAACATCTGCCTTCACGGACTTCCCAGGTGGGACGTGAACCGGTTGTATGCCATGGTTAGAAATTCTTTGTCAATGGATGACATTACCTCTAGACTGGTGTCCTTCAGAGATCCTAAAGTATTATGAAAGGACTTGTTGATATTCTTTTCAATAACGTCACACACGAAATAATCTAAAGGGTTGCAGTCGGGGGAGCTGAGCGGCAACAAGTCTGTGAAGTAGTGTTGAACAATCACACATTTTTCTTCCTTGCTTTCTGTTCGGGAGCAGAGTCTTGATGGAAAACGTAAGGCTTTCCCTCGGATACTTGGTCCATTCAAGGTTTGACTATTGTCTTCAGCACTTCATTGGAAACATTCACATTTACATTGTTGTCCTGGGGGGAATGTGAGGAGGAATAACATGACCTTCGTGGCTGACCATGCCCAGAACCATCAAATAGGACGCAAATTTGCTATGCATGGCCACAAACACTTCATCCTTTTGCTTAGCCTCATCATACTGTCGTTTCACTATGTAAACGAGGTTCCTCGGTTAGTTAAACAAATTCAACCTCTATTTCAGGCCTCTCCCGCCGGGGAGAGCCCCAAGCATGGCGTCCTTTTTTCTGTTTCAGCTGGCATTTTCAGCACAAGTATGATGTTTCTCCATGAAAGAATAAATTCTCACTCGGACGGCCTAAGGTCAAATAACCTGCATTATTACGGCCATTAGCCCTAAATTAAACTTTTACCTTTGTATAAATTTGCCAGAAATGCACTGCATTTTCAACATTACTAACTCCGTTCTAAAGTCAGAGTGATAAATACAAACACTGCACCGGCCTGCCAGAGCATACATTTGTATCAGCTTGCCCAAAATATAAATAAATTAGGTTCGGTTAGGTTAGGTTCGGTTAAGTTATGCAGTGTTTTGAATGCGCCATCTTAAAGGCAGTGTGTGAAAGCTCTTACATCCTAGTTTTGGGTAAGAGTAAAAGAAATGTTTGCTTTTAGATGAATACTTCAGGAAGAACTCCTATATTACTGTCACCGTGGTTTATTTGGTTATTTATCGTGTCTAATTCTTGTAATTTTCTGGCAAAGTGTCTCATTTGAAGAGGAATAAGGAACGATTTCTAGAGGAGTTGAAGATGTACAGGATTAGACGATTTAGCCAGGTAAGTTTCTCTAATTACTTGCCTGCGTCTTGAGTTCTCCAACGATCTTCGAAAACTGCGACGCACTTGCATTTGGGGCGTGAATAGGGTCAGCAAATTGGTTTATCATATTTTGTTCATTTGAAAATAGAGTTATTACTCTTTCTTTACAATAAGCGATTTCCGACTTTTGCCGAACCAATAGTAAACCCGACTTCAAAGATACATCACTTCTCTTTTGAGAAGTAATAATTTTGTAAATATCCTTCATATTCTTATAAGTTTAAGAAAATATCATTATAAAGTTGGAACAGTGTCTTAGTTTGAAGTTTACGAGTTGTTTGGTTCATTTTAATCAGCTATCTAAGTGAGCGACCTCTGTTAACTCATGAAAATACAAAGCCTTAATTTTGGCTTTTCGGCCTATTGGCTTTCGGGATTTTGGATTTTCGAGATTTTGGCTTTCGGGATTTTGGATTTTCGAGATCTAGGCTTTCTGGATTTTAGCTTTCTGGATTTTGGCTCTCGTGATTATGACCCAAACAAACACTTTGTATCAATCGCTAATTAAAGGTAAATTAGTGACCTAATTGACTAAAATGTCATATCGAGTTGTTTGTATATGATATTGAATTAACATCTCCAAGTGATCAAAGTGTTCTTCAGCGGCATTAATGCACTACTGTTTGCGTCGGCTAATGTCGTGGTATAGGAAGGACCGAGTGATGGCTGTTCGTACCTATGTGTTGGTTACGTACTACAAAACTCCGTGATTACGTTTTCTCCCTAAGAGTGCTATATTTGATTATATTCTGATTATTATTATTATTATTATTATTATTATTATTATTATTATTATTATTATTACGTTAATCTCTCAGGATTCCTAGTGCCTTGCTCAGCATTTTGAGGATTAAATAGAAAAATTGTTTCTAAGAAAACTAGAACTTTAATTAAAAACATGAACCAATGAAATTTAACAAAATAAATACACAGAAATGAATAAAACAAATTTTTAAGTGAAGCTTTCTAAATTACATACTTGAAGCTATAGTATTGGTTGACTCACAGCTCACTTTAATATTAAATGCAGCTGATCTCAATGAAACAGATACCAGGGGTTTAGATACCTTACGAGATTCCACGAGAATCGTTTTTGAGTCTGACCTTGAACTCAATTGTTGTCACCTCAAGAATCTTTCCTGGCTGATGCGTGGATCAGCGTCCAGATAGGCAGAAGGTGGAATGCTTTACAACTGAAGAGGACCTCGGAGTGGGTGGCTGATGGAGAGACGCACGCCTTTTGGAGGAAATGATCTCACTATGGGAAAGGCAAAGAATGTTTCTTCTATGCGTGAATCCTTTGCCTCAGGGAAGTGATTGAGAGAGTTAACTTAGGGGTATTCCTCAAGGGCGAGGACTATCTATGTGTTTTGGGATATACCAGGATAAGGAGTTTCTCTGGCGAGAGTTAGTTAAACTTGCTTCTTAAATCAAAGTTAGGTGTGACCACCAGAAACTGGCTCAAGGGTGAGCTTCTCCTCAGTTTCCTTTCGTTGATTTGCCAGACTCTTTGCCGGTCTTCGCTGCCAAGATCTCTCTAACGCTCTACATCTGACAGGCTTCTAAATTCGGTGTGACCACCAGAAACTGGCTCCGGATGGGCTTCTTCAACGTCCCTTTTGCTGGTAGCCGACCTCTTGCCGGCCTTCGTCGCCTTGATGACTAACGTAATCTACCACGTTTTTCCAAAGTTATTTGATTTTATACTTTGCCACCCCACTGGGGGTAGGGGAAGGAGGGGAGGATGCGTAGACAGGCTGCATTACGTCTCCTCCTCTAACGATTTTTCTCAGCGCGTCATTCCGATAACCCTAGAGGGCAGCTTCTGGCTTTAGAACGACGCTCCTCTAATTTCGCATATGCGGTGAAATTTAATATCAACTCTTAGGGAAAATCTTGCTGTTTTAACCAATGTTAGGGTCTCGAGTCCGACCTGAGCCGATTAGTGCATTATGTGGTCTGGGGTGGCTGTTCAGCTTCTCTTCAAGAGCAGGGGCGAGAGGGGAGGAGGTTAAGTGGTCGGGCTATCCCGCCTCCACTGCCAGGATGTTGTGGCTACAGATCAGTGGCTCAATTGTGAGGGTGGGGTATCGATTCCCTGACAGCTAAGCTTGGCTTTGTTTTATCAAAGACCAGAAATGGCTTCTTAGCCTATGGACCAAATGTAGGCTAGTCATCCATAAGCTTGCTTCGCGACTTAGCCCACGCAGTAATTCTATGATACCAATACTACATGATTCAATATTATTTAGTTTAGCAAATGAGCCGATGTTGTGTAAACATTAGGCAATATTACAACAAAATGTTTAAGAAATGGTATTGGAAATTTGAAAATGTGGCCAAAGTCTTACGACAATGAATCCTGGAATTCATTACAAAGCCACGGACAGGTCTCGTCATTACAATCATCCGTGACAACTTTGAGGCAATGTTATTGACGACGCAATTCTAGTGAGACGACTAAAACAGCATTTTAGCCTTACAAATATTTGCTCGATCATCAAGATAAATAAGTTAAACAATATGCCTGTGATACAAAGTGAACAAGCTAGCTTCCTAAAAGCTTTCTCAAAGATTAACGACATACATACTCTTCAGAGCACAATATACTTCTATATTTGGTATTTGGAGACTACTGGAAGCATTTGATTCAATCGAAACACCCGGAGTCATAATAGCTTTGAAGCGTAAAAATATAGATCCGGGCTAAATAAATAGCATATAAAACATATACGGTTATTGCAGGTCATACATGAGATTGATAAGGATTCATAAATCTTTCTATTAAAGTATGCTGTAAAGCAAGTACATACTATATGTCCGAAATTATTCAAGACCTGTTTAAATTGGCAAAACAAAGGCATTAAAATCGAAGGAGATTACCTCATCACCCGAGATTCACATATGAATTGTACTCATCGCTGATAACATAGAAGAGATTCAAACAATGATTTAAGAACTTAACCATCTGAGCAAAAAATTTGCCTGGAAATTAAATCTGTAGAAAAAAAATCCTGACAAACTAGCTAGAGGTTAACATGAGAGACATCGAAATTAAAGACGACTAAATTGAAATGGTCGTCGCAAGACTACACTCTCACCGGGAAGAAATGATGAAATCCAATGCAGGAGAATTCTAGGCTGTGAAGTATTTGAAAGGCAAGCATCCTCTTCAAAAGTAAAATGCTCATTTGCCTGAAAAGAAAAGTATACAATTAATACATAATCCTAACTATGTAAGACCTTTGGAGAAGAAACTTGGAACCTGAAAAAAATACATTGAAACTTAAAACAACACAAATAACCCATGAAGCCCTCATGATGGGGACAACTGGGCGCGATGAAAATCAGCCACTTGGATGTTTGAACAAACAAAACTTCATGATAAGGTGGAACCTGAAGTGAACCAGAGGTGGAATTGGGCATGAGATGTGGCTAGATTCTAGCACGTTAAACGGACTAGAAAAATTGAGATTAGGCTCTAATTGATAAATAAACGACGCAAAAGAAGGCCAAAAACAAGATGGAGAGATGGATCTCCAGAAATATGCTAAAAATTGGAAACAAATTGCCCAAGATGATATAAAAATTAGAAAGAGGAGAAATAGCTTCTCTAAGCAGTTTAAGTTGAATGCCTAAAATGATAATGTGTTATATATATATATATATATATATATATATATATATATATATATATATATATATATATATATATATATATATATATATATATATATTTATATATATATATATATGGAAAAAGTGGCACTGTTGTAGCTAATTAAACTCTTGATCAAGTCGTCGGAAGGAGCTCTTCCTCACAGTATATCGCGTAAGCCAGCCTTTCTAACACAAACCAAAATATTTGCGTATCAATCAGCTATTTTAATTGTTGAAAATTTACTTTATCCATTCTAATTCGGCCTTATAAATCACGAATTATTTGCAATGGCGTAAATATTTATAAGTATGCGGTTGAAAAGGAAATGTTGTAGCTAACTAATGTCTTAATTGAACCCTCGGAAGGAGTTCTTCTCAGTCATGAGAGGATATCGCATAATCTAGCCTTTCTCACGCACAATTAGCCTTTATAACTGCATGATTATAATTGCGCCATTGCAAATACTTATCGCTAAATATAAATATATATATATATATATATATATATATTTATTTATTTATTGATATACTGTGTATTCTGGTCAAATTTGAAGGGTGCATACAAACCCCGCAAACTCTCAGCCCAAAATAAATGCATTTAAAATGATGAAAAATATTAACTTGATTATGAATGGGAGATAACAATTGTATCAAAATAGCCGCCATTACCTTGCACCATACAATCTAGACAGCTCCAAACCATGGTACATACTTCCCTTACTGTCTCAATGGGAATATCATCGAACACCACATTGATATTGGCCACCAGCTTGGCTTTATGTTTGCCGACAGAGCGGGCGGTGTCTTTCTCACCCGTGCACCACACATACTAATCCAGAAGATTACAATTGGGGGATCTAGGATGCATTAAATTAATGTTGGGGACAATGAGTTCTGACTCTTTCCGGAAGTATGGCCTTCCAGCAGCAAACCTTTACTGCTAGGTTTTAACTCCAGTCTCCAGCAGCTCAACACAGACTGCTGAATCGATCCCAGTACTCAGTTTAAAGATGTGGGACGGCATGGCGTCACCCTTAACGGAGACGTACCCAAACATCATCACAGTTTGGGGGAACTTGATCTGCATAGATTAGAAAAGAGCAACCTGCTCTTATGTGTGTTGTGCAACTGGTCTATGCTGAGGTATTTTCAATTAAGAACTAGAACGTCCCCGGCTTAACAGGTTGCTTCAGCTTGTTCAGGTGCTAGATTGCTTTCCTTAATTTGATATCCTTGGGCTTAACATTCCGAATTTCTCTGTTGCGCCTCTTGTATGTGTGGTAGCAAAGACGCTTATTAATGGTCAACTTAATGATAAAATCACTTCTAACTTGCCAAGAGCTGATTTTTATTTTTTTAAATTTAGGAGCCTATCTGGCAACTACTCACTTGGGCACAAGTCGCCGCACTAACGACAGCCTAGCACTAGGCTACTTTAAAATAAGAATATGTAAAAAACAACAACAATAACCAAAAAAAAGGGAAAATAGCAACAAGGAGGAACCAAGCTCCGGCGTCAGGGGGAGGCCCGCCTTCCTCCAGGCGCAAGAATGTGCGACCAACAAAGCAAAGAAAACGACAACAAAAACCTAGTTAAATAAAGGGGAGAAGGCGGGCTTCCACTCAAAAGTGGAGGGACAGTCGTCACATGGGACAGGCGGTACCGACCACGCCCATCCTGGTACCGGGACAGGTAACGTGCGCGGAGATCGCCCAGACTGGGGCATTCAACAAGAATGTGCCAAAGAGTCTGGGAACAAAGCGGTCTTCACAGTAGGGCGCTGGCGAGCGCTCCATCAAATGGCGGTGCGTCCCTCGATTGTGTCCAATACCGAGAGGACAGAACACAACCTGATGGCTTCACGGCGTTGGGGCAGTACGTCCATGGGAACAGTCGCGGTGCAATGGCACGCAACTTTAAGTTCCCTCTGACCGTCTCCTACCTTCTTTGACAAGCAGCCTAAAGAACTGCCCGTATTTCTGCCATGTAGTTGGTGTGAGGAAAAGCGAAACACTGGACTGGTTGCCCAGTATTTGACGCCCTCGTTGACGCGCTCATTACCCGCAATTCCTACATGTCTAGGAACCCAACAGAAGATGATCTCGACATCCGCCTGACTCGCTTAAACCGTGGCGTCACGGATATCACAACCTAGAGGATGCGGAGATTCCAATGCTCCGAGAGCACTCATGGCGCTTTGTGAGTCGCTATAAATCACAATCCGGTCTCCGAACTGGACACTTAGCGTTATTTTCGGTACCGAGCGTTGTTTTGCAACCAGCTCGGCCGTGTTGACAGATGCAGCGCCTGGTAGAGCCCCGCTGACTTCAAATAGAGGGGATACGGCGTGGAAGCCGACCCCCTCTTGGGACCCTGAGCCATCCGTATACATTGGCAAGGTTCCAGGGTGACACTAGAGGCGCTCCAAAAAGGTCAAATGCAATACTCACGGCGCTGTAGAAGCTTTAGGAGCAGAGGCATGGCCACAAATAGCCAAAGGTGGGACCCTCCAGGGTGGCATCCTGGGCAGAACCAGGTGCGCCACTGGCCCGAGAGCTATACCTAACTCTCGAAGGAGTTTAATAGCACTAAGTTCAAAGGGCTTAGGGTATGACTGGCGTCTCTCGGTGGCATAGGCACCGTCGAACTCAGCTGCAGGAGCAGTGAGAGCTGTTGGGGACTGAGGGAGGCGCTGAGCTCGCGCGTACAGGAGAATAATGCACTGTTAAGGCACAGAACGAGGGGCATCTCCCCAGCATCGACTAGTAGGCTCTCAATGGGGGAAGTGCGGAAGGCACCGTTCGCCAGGCGAAGGCCGTTGTGGTGGATCAAGTCCACCTTATGTAATATACGCTCAGCTGCAGATGCATAAAACTCGCATCCGTAGTTGAGCTTTGAACGACCAAAGCGCTGAACTTCACTAAACGGAGAATATGAATGGAGCGGGTACAACAGACCCTAAGGCTGCGTATATGAGCCTCCCAGGTTAGGTGTCGGTAAAATTCAAGACCAAGGAAACGGTGCGATTCAACCACTTTCCGGCGTACCCCATTAAGTAAACCCTGGGTCAGAGTAGAGCCGTGGATGGTGGCAGAAGTGCACCACCTTAGTCTTGTGCATGGAAAACCGAAACCTGTGCGCTTTGACATAGCAAGAGATGCGGTACAATGCCTGTTTTGTTGGACACTTCAGAGTTTGCATCTGAGCTGCGCCAAAAGAGATCGAAAGGTCGTCCACTTAGAGCGTAGTGAGACCATCTTCCACTAGCACCGAGATGATGCCATTGATGCTCAGGGCAAAAAGTGTGACACTGAGGACACTTCCCTGCAATACACCCTCTTCCTGCTCCATTGGGTCGGAGTTGTCTCCCCCACTCGTACGAGGAATCGATGATCTCGCAAAAATTCAGATATAAACATTGGGAGGCATTCCCTTGCCCCTATCGTGTGGAGAGTCTCCATGATACCGTATCGCCATGCAGTATCATAGGCCTTCTCCAGATCTCAAAACACCGTGGCATAGAGCTGGCTACGCAGGAAGGCCTTGCGGACGGCATTTTCCAGTCGGAGGCAGAGCATCAGGCGTGAAGTGAAACTTGCGGAAACCACACTGTGTAGATGACAGATGGTTCCCGTTCTTCAGATAAGGCGAATCTAACATTTAGCAATTTCTCTATCAACTTACACACGCAAGGGATTAGAGAGATTGGGCGAAAACCGGCCGGAGTAGAGTGACCTCTCCCCGCTTTTCGAAAGGCGAGTATAGTAGAGATTTGCGAGGAATCCCGGAGGAGGCCCTCCACCCAGATCGTGTTGAACAAATTTAACAGAAAGTCCATGCCTCGCTCACCCTGGTGTCGAAGCATGGCGCACGGGACATCGTCCGGACCATGGGAGGTGTCCGCGTACCAAGCAAGGGTGGAACACATCTCGCTCAGAGTAAACCTGTCGTTGGAGGGTTCTCCGACTCTGGAGCTAAAGTTTAGCCGGCGGCTTTCCACGACATTACGACGTGTATTTAATGCTGGTGGAGCAGCATCTCGACTAGAGAATGCGGAAAAAGCGGTAGCGAAGGATTCCGCCACGGACGCGACGTCCGAGATTGCGGTCCCATTCTCCTGGAGAACGGGAAGGGGGTCCTTCGAGAACTTGCCTCGAATCCGTCCTACTCGCTTCCACACCCCTGCTAGATGGGTCTTCCCGTTAAGTGAAGACACGTATGCCCGCCAAGAAGAGCAGCTGGCGTGCTTCGAAATATACCAGAACCTAGTCCTATCCCGACGAAATTCACCGACAGTGAAATCGTTCCGGCGGTGCTTATAGCAAATTTAGGCATAAAACGGCCAGACCTTCTAGGAATCCTAGTTAGGCCCGCGGCGATGAGGTCGCTGAAGAAGAAGTCAACTGCCTCATCTACCGATCTCAACTCTTTGACTGAGATAGGGAATTCAATCATTTCCTGAAATGCAGTCCACCGCTCCTGCGCCAAGCACCACAGGGGCGGGCTCTCGGGCAGCAGCAGTTCAGAAAATGATATTTGAATGGGAAATGACCTCCATTACCATGGAGGTCATTGACCACCCCCCAATCAAAATCAGGCTGTGCATCCGGAGAGCACAAAGATAGCTCGAGGCAGGAAAATGAAGCGGTTCTGGGGCAGTGATACATAAACTCATCCACATTTAGGACACCCATCTCAAGCTCGTCGATCAAATCGGCAAGGCCTTGACCCCGGGGATTAATAGAGTAGCCTCGCCAGAGGGGGTGGCTACGGTTTATATCTCCGCGCAAGAGAAACGGCCTCGGCAACCATGCCACGACGCGGCGGAAATCCCCCGTGGCGAAGTCGGCTGTCGGTGGAATGTACGCAAAAATAACAGTATACCTCCTATCAACGTGCAGCTACACAACTATTGCCTGAAAGGAGGTATCTAATGTGAAGAGAAGGACAGTGACATCATGCCGTATGTAAATCGAACATCCTCCCGCCCGGCCCCCTTCCGTGGAGGTGGGGTCGCAAACCCCTTATACCACGGGAGGGTGGAGAGGGGGCATGTGCCCAGCTGGTCTCATGCAAAAAGATAGCTAACGGGGAATGGGACGAGACGAGCCTCTGCAGCTCCTACCAATTGGCCCAGAGTCCGTGGCATTCCATTGAAGGAATATTCCCTCCAGGCCTAGCTCAGAGAAGATGCGGGTGCCCTCTTTGAACAGAAGACCCTCACGAGAATGGCTGTACGCTTCCCGGAGGCAGAACTCCGGGCGCTGTTGGGAGGACAATGCGCTGAAGGTATTGTCGCCTTCTAGGACTTATTAGGGGAGGTTGGGCTCGCCATGCGAGTCTTTTCCTCCCTTTACCTCGAAACCTTAGGCGGGCGGGGCTGCTTCGGAGGCGGGGTCCCTCTTTTCGAGGATCCACAGTCTCCGAGCCACTCAGCCCACGACAGGGCATGGGCGAAGGAGCCTAAACTCCTTTGTTGCTGTCCTCCTTTCGGGGGGCAGCTTTAGGAACCCCGGAAGATGGGCTAGCGACCATCTTCAGGGGTGTTGCGTCCTGTGAGTCTAACGACCCAGTAAAGGCGCGTAGGCCGTTTCGTCTTACGGCAAACGGTCATGGTGGAAGAATGAAGGGAGGCCTGGTTTTAGCCAAGGCTGAGTGTGCTGCTAGCTTTACCAGGGGAGAGCCTGGAATGGGTAGAACCCTCAGAAGGGTTCCGAATTGGCGCAGAAACGACTGTACTCGAGGGTAGTCTTTAATCGAGACTTCGCTCTGTGCACTAGCACTTTTTGTTTTAGTCAGGGGCTCTACACCTGGGTGGGGGGGGCAGAGGGGGGTATGGGCCGATCTTTGCTTGGTCGCTTACCGAAGTGGCAGCAGACCCATCCGTCTCTGCATCTCCCGCGGATGGAAAGGAGCTCCAACTCTTTTTATTCTTTTACTTGTTTTTTTATTTTTATGAGAGGATGGCGGGGAATAAACCCGCTTGTCACATCCACCGACAGGAGCCCTCAGGTCAGATGGACCGGCCTCAGCAAGGTCCTTCTCCGAGATGGAGAAGGTTCTGACGGTCGCAGGGGCACTAGCCGGAGAAGGAGATCCCTTCCCTCCTTGTACTGCCTTGAAGACCCAAGCCGTTTGAGGAGGACCTTGCATAGGGGCGGACTCGAGTTCAGTGCTTGCCGCTGAGTCCAGATTTGCCTCCATGGAAGGCGCTACCGTCTGAGGCTGGGTGGCCTCATGGACCATGTCTATCTCGCTGATTGGGTCCTCCATTTGCCTCCCCCCAGAACATTACAGGTCCTATTGGCAGCGTTTTCACTAGTTAAGTATGGGGAGTCACAGGCCTTGACCCCTACTAGGTTTAATATTCGAGCCAGCAGGTCTTTTGAGGGAAGTGACCGATGGGGCCTGTCTTCCCTTTCCCCCAAGAAGGTTTGCCCTACTGAGCCTCTTCAATGGGGAGTGGTCGGCTATGGGCTGCCTAAAGGCTTTCTTGGCATTACCCATGTTAAGTAAAGGGGGGACTGCCGCTGGAAGAGGGGGAGGTGCCCGAAGGCACCTCCAGGGGGTTTCCCCTAAACTTGTAGGCGAGGGAGAGGAGTAAGCCTCCACTCCGGTTAAAGAGATTTGGACGGTCTCTTTCGAGAGCACAGCAGGGGGGGGGGGGAGGAACCGCCATTTTCTTTCGGTGGAGCTGCCCGAAGGCGGCTCTGTTGATCGTGAGGGGAAAAGGGAAAGATGTTTTTTTGTTGAATTTTCATCATCGTGCATGGTGACCCTATTCTTTCTGCGGGAAGCAAACGCTAATCACCCTTTGCAGTGGCCCGCTCTGCTAGGGGTGCGTATGGGCCTGGCAGAGCCAGGTGCCTCCATTTTAGGCAACCCCTCCCCCCTAGTGACCTGGAAGCCCCTCGGCATGGTGGCTCCACCTTAGGCACGGCGTAAAAAAAAATAGATAGGGAAGTGAGAATGAAAAGGGATGTGATGAAGATATGGGTGGGAATGAATCAGGTTGTTAAAAACTCACCATCCAAAACCGGAGCTCATGGGTTAGGGAACATTGTCCCCTCCCCCTCGCCTCGATCCTGGATAGTAGGCTGAGAAGAAGGTCAGCATCTACCCTGTGAAAATAGAGTCCGACCAGAGAAAGTTGTGGGAGAGGTTGTCGGGGAAGTGAGGAAGTAGGGAAGAAATACTGGCAGTCTGAAAGAAGGAGAAGAGGCTAAGCTGGAGCTAGACGGGGCGCTGAGCCCCGTAAGCTCGGCGACCTGGAAGGTAAATCGCCGCGCCCCTTAAGGGGGTGCCAAGAGCTGATGCTACTCACAAAATCAATGATCGGGCTCGAAGTTATATGCTTTAGAAGTTAAAGAATTATCCAATATTTACTATGAAAGATGTACAAAGCGATCCGGAATTGTCATGGAGTAAAGTGAATAAAAAGACCTTTAGTAGAGAGCTCTATTATAAATATATACTTTCTTTCACTCAAATAGATCATTTTAACCCATATAATGCTCGTCACGTTTGGAGGGCAGAAGAAACTGCCCATCCAAATCGTGAACCGCGGAGGGGGTAGTCTCATAGTTTGAGGCTGCTTTAGTGCACATGGCGCAGGAACATCACATCATTAATGGGTAAATGGATGGTGCCACGTATAAAGAGGTACAGGAGAAAAAGATGCTACCGAGTACGAAATGTTTTACGATTGATGTCCAGCAGGACAATGATCTTAACCTAACGACCAAATGAACTTAGGAATGGGTTAAGAAGGGAAAATAAATTTTCCATGCCCAAGAGACTCGGCAGACATTAATCTTATTAAGCATTTGTAGCGAATACTGAAGACTATTTTTCGAAAGAGAAATCGGCAGAACCTTGCCTATAACACCGCAGAGAAGTCGACCCAAATCAGGACCCCTTCCATGGACTATCTCAAACCCGATGTTGGTTGAACTTGTTAAAATCACAAGCGCTGTTTCCGCTCGCAAGTAGAATATTGCCAAATGAAAAAATGAAATTGATAAAGGCAAAATACAGCCTGGTCTTCAATAAAATATTGGGACCCAGCATGCAAAGGAGAATTGTAGCAGTCTTGAACAACAAAAATATTTATCGTATATATTGATGGCCTGCATCAATTGACAGTGTTTACTAATCCAATAGGCTTGAGTTTGCATATTTCACCTTCAATTTATGATATAAACAGTAAAGCAAAATTCAAATTTGATTAGTCCTTGTAATTTATATGAAAAAATATAGTCTCAAGTTTGGGCGCCGCCATGAATATATATATATATATATATATATATATATATATATATATATATATATATATATATATATATAGAGAGAGAGAGAGAGAGAGAGTCAGGTGAGAAATATTTGTACAATATTTCTGACGCATTTAGAACTTTCTACTCGTTACAAAACTTACAGGAAACTCATTAAACATATCTTTAAAAGAAGAAACAAAGATTTTATTTATATACATATAAAAAAATTGGTAATAAACAAAATTTGGCCGCTGAAAAATGTATTTAACTAAATTAATAACATTCAAGAAGATTCTTATTAAACTAAAGAAGTCCTTTAAATTCGATGAAAATGGTAAGAAGATTGAAGATTCGAGAAATTTAGGCAAACGAAACTCATGTAAACTGCCGAGTATTTTCACTCTCATTCATTTATAAGAATCCATAGAAGAAAGAAATTTGCTGTGAACAATGCCAATTAAGGTTCCAAAAGCCATTCAAATAGCAAATAATTAAACTTCATTTAGATGGATTATCCTATAGGAGTATTTCTGAGCGAGTTAGTTGTATTGCATTATGCAACTGTAGGTTCTATAATTCGAAAACATCGCGAGTATGGAATCACCTACAAATTGCCTAACGCCTGTGCTCATCGCAACATCAACACTCAGCTTCGAAGTTACAGTCTTTGAAAGCTAAAGAATAATCTAATGAATGAATTATAAAGCAATCTGGAATTGTCATGGACTAAAATGAGAAAGAGAAATATTTAATAGAGTGCTCGATCGAAAGGATCTGATTGCTTTTATTGTTCGCAAAACTCCACTTCTTAATTAAATGCATTTAACGCACCGTTTGACCGAGAGCATTTTTAAAGGAGGAGTGACATTTGGGACAATGTCATAAAGTCAGATGAGACTAAAATAAAACCTTTCTGCCATAATGATGTTCGCGTGGAGAAGGAACTGCCTATGATCTTAAGCACCTACACTGTAAAAAACACGGACGAGACATTCACATGGTTTGTGGCTGCTTTGCCCTCGCATGACACAGAAACACGAAATCGTTGATAGGGAAATGGATAATGCCACGTATCGAAAGATACAGAAAAAAAGCTGCTCCCAAGGGTGAAGAAGTTCTCCGACCGATATAAATGGATATTTTAGCAGGACATCAATCCTAAGCACACGGCCAGATAAACTCAATGGTTTAAGAAGAGAAAAATTAGCTTCTTCCCATGCCCAAGCCAATCGCCAGACCTAAATCCTCTTAACCATTTTTGGTGAATAATGAAATTTGGAATCCGAAACAAATCGGATCTCTTTTTTTTAATTAGAAATATCTCTACTTCCGATCTTTTCTTGAGTTATGTTTGTTTTATTATTTGTTTTCCATTTTTGTCCAGTTCAAATTTGTTTTATCTTCTTTTATTTTATTATCTTTTTCCATAACCCTATATTTTGAGAACGAGATTTTTTGAAGGTTGGAATGAGATTTTTTCTTTTAGTTCGGCTGTAACCTAAGTAGATTTAATTTTTTTATCAACGTTTTTCTAATAATTCCTTTATAATATAAAAAAAATAAAATGGTAAAGTTCAGAAATAAATATAAGTATCGAATTTTTGTGACTTTTTTAAAACTAAAAGAATTACAAATGGTGAAGTTCAGAAAATTTATATAAATTTTGACATGGAAATTATTATAGCAAATTTAGATGGAGAAAAGAAAAAAGAATCATCATAGGCCGTAGGACACAGATCGAAGAAGTAGAAGAACTAAAGAACTACAGAATCTAGGACCAGCAAAGACCCTAAGGCCCGCTCGAGGCTAGCCCGCTACACTAAATCCATAACTACGATACACACTTATTTACGAGTGTATCTCTAACATGCTATATATTTATTTTTATTTTTATTTTTAATTTTTAAAATTTTTTTTTGTAATTTTTTTGGGTATTATTATTTTTAAAATATATAATCTACTGTACACACTTATCTACATGTGTACATTGTCATGCATATTAACTACTTCAACCTAGGGGTGGGGGGGTGATAGAAAGTTTTTCTTCTCAACTTCCGCAGCCCTCGACTGCTAATGGTGAAAATCTAATTTTAGGATAGTACGACTATTTATAGGATAGGCGGAAAAGAAAAAGAATATCTAAACTACACATGCAAGAGAAATCGCTGGCATCATTTTTAGTCATCATTTTTACTCGTTGTTCCTCCGCTCCAAACTCCTGTGCTCAGACTACGTCATATTTATACTATTAAAGTGCGCGTCAAGACGGTTTTTAAACATATTTACCGACGTACTATCTACTACGTGGGTGGGCAGCCTATTCCAAATTTGAGTAATTTTAAACGTAAAATAGTTTTGGTCTATAGTAGTGTTAAATCGCTTGTTCACTAATTTTAATCCGTGTTGGCGAGTGCTTTCCCTATGATCCAATTTGGACAAATTCCTATAATCAACGTTTGAAAATCCTTTCAATATTTTAAATACTTCTATTAGCTGGCCACGTAATCTTGTGCCTTCGAGAGATGGCAAATCTAATGCCCTGAGTCTTTCCTCGTACGGCCTGTTTCTCAGCTCGGGAATTAATTTTGTAGCCCTACGCAACACTCTTTCTAATTGCGCGATATCTTTGTTTAAGTATGGAGCCCAAAATTTACCCGCTTATTCGAGCAGTGGACGCACATTTGATTTATATAACGGTAAAATTACATCTTTGGATTTGAACGTGAAATTACGCGCGATTTAATAACCCAGCACATGATTTGCTTTTTTACATGCATCCGCGCATTGTTTCGTGACTTTGAAGTCATCCGAGACTAAAAATCCCAGGTCTTTTTCCAATTTAACCACGTCAAGGACCTGGCCTTTCATGGTATACTCTACGCTCAAATTATGGCAACCCAAATGCATCACCTTGCATTTACTTAAATTAAACTGCCTTTGCCACTTATCCGCCCATCTGACAATCAAGTTTATGTCCTTTCGTAATTTTTCTACATCCGATCTTACATAGGCACGGTTGCCCAGCTTCGTGTCGTCAGCAAATTTAGAAATCGTACTAAATACGCCATTATCCAAATCGTTCTATATATATTAGAAACAATAATGGGCCAAGAACCAAGCCTTGTGTCACTCCACTACTGACGTTGACCCAATCAGAACATTCACCATTTATAACTACTCGCTGCGAACGATCCTTCAGCCAGAAGAAGAATAAGAAGAAGAAGAAGAAGAAGATGGATATGGAAATGGAGATGGAGATGAAGATGAAGATGAAGATGTAGAAGAAGATGAAGAAGAAGATGAAGATAAAGAAGATGAAGATGAAGATGACGATGAAGAATAAGAAGAAAAGGGTGTTCAGGGTGTTAAAATAAAGAGTCTATAAAGGAGATTAAAAAAGGCGGTTAAGATTAGCAACTAAGGCAGTAGGCCACACCCCCGCAGGGGTGCCTGTGTAACCAAGCTCTTCCTGTTAAGGAAGAGAACAGCGGCTTGTATTTATATATTGGTATTATATTAGTATGATATTTAGTTCCTATGTGGCTGTTTGGGTTTATTCCTGGTTTCTCTTGCTGGCGATTTTTTCCTCCCGTTTCTCTTCTTTTAGGTCGGCGATAACTATCGTGTAGCTCCGCTATTAGGTGCGTCTATTCAGGATTTTTTTATTATTTAGTTCTTTTGGGCTCAAGACTAAAAGCGTCTAAACTATAAAAGCTGCTTTGTTTTATATACTAAACCAACCGGAAGTCAGGTAAATATTATGAATTTGTAATTTAGATCACAAGTTATACCAGAAACATGCATGTAAGTACTTCACATACTATACTGGCATCGATTTATCTATTTATCCTTTAACTATAACCGCATTTTCCGACAACGTGGGCGTCACGCTCAGCAATGCTACTAATAATACAAACTTCCTTCCACACATCCATCTCTTATCAAACACAAGGTCATTTTCCATGCGGTAACATCTCTTCCATTTGAGTTTTTCTTGGAGCAGAAGAACTCGGCAACACCCCCTCAAATATTTCATACATTCATAACTATCAGAGCCTATAAATAAATTTAGAATATTAGATAGAGTTAAAAATATAATTATGTAATAATGAAATTAGATATAATTCATGTTGATTTGACAAAATGAAATTTATTGTTTATTTTGGTCATGAAATTTTTAAAATAATTTATAAATTCATCTAAAATTAGATTTAAAATATCGTTAAATTTTGATCCGAAACCTTTTCTGGCATTTTATTTTAAACTGCCCTCCTCAAAAGGGAAATTGACGGCATTGATCGAGTGACCGTCTCTCCCCTTTCCGTTGCCACACTTTACAAAAGTCGCTAACTTTTCATGTTTAATGACTTTTTTGACGTCGCGATAGTTAGAATTGAAGTCGATTCCCTCGCATATCAAATATTGCATCTATATGGTTCATGGACGCTGGCTTGGGTATAGAGTATAATAGAATTTTTAATGGTGAAAATATATCGGAGAATTTATATGTATTTGCACTTAGTTTGAAATACTTATTACAGCTTAGATATGAACATGAAGGATATATATATATATATATATATATATATATATATATAATAATAATAATAATAAGTCTTTTGTAATGCGCTCTTCAAGGCCTGAGGCCTTCCCAGAGCGCACGTTGTGCTGAGGTGAGAATGGAAATTCAATGGAAATTCAAGAGGGGGAGAAGGCAATTCTGAAAAGATGCGTTTTCAGGAGACGCTTGAATGTGGTAAGAGAGGGAGAAGACCTGATTTCAGCAGGAAGAGCATTCCACAACTTAGGGGCGCAGATTGAGAAGGAGCAGTCCCCCATTGAGCAGACGGATGAACGAGGAATATTCAAAAGAGGTGCATGTGATGACCAAAGGGCCCGAGGGACATGGCGTAGGGAAAGGTAAGACGGGGCCTTGTTGTTTAGGGTTTTAAATGTGAAGAGAAGTATCTCGAATTGAGTACGGGATCTGACAGGGAGCCATTGCAGTTCATGCAGCAAGGGTTTCTAGGGAGAGAAGCAAGGGTAACGGAGGAGAAGCTGGGCGGCATAGTTCTGTACAAGTTGAAGGGGGCGGAGAGAGGAGGATGGCAGATTCACAAGCAGAGAGTTACAGTAGTCAAGGTGTGAGGTGATGAAGGCATGAACAGCAGTCTCAAGACTTTGGCAATCAAAGTGAAAGCGAATGCGAGAGAAGTTACGAAGGAAACAGAGAGAATTTGCTGACATTGCGGATATGAGGCTTAAAGGAGAGATGCTCATAAAAAACAACACCCAGATTCCTAACGCAGTTAGAGAAAATGATAGTATTACCGCCCAGAGTAAGCGAGGGAAAGAGAGATTTAGATTTTTTGACAAGAGCTGGGGTGCCGACGAGGAGGACCTCAGTTTTGGAGTTATTATGCCTGAGGAAGTTGGTAGAAAGCCAGTCAGAAATGAAGGAGTAGGCAGCCAGGAGGTCAGTGATAGAGTAGGCAAGAAACGTGGGGTATGAGGAAACGAAAATTTGAGTATCATCAGCATAGAGGTGGAAGGATAGACCGAGATTATGGAGAAGGGAACTAAGATAGAGAAGGTAGATACGAAATAGTAGAGGACCAAGACAGAGCCTTGTGGTACTCCAAAGCGAATGGGGGTAGAGTCGGATGAAACGTCGTCAATCACAACGGATTGGGTACGAGACGAGAGGTAAGAGCGGAACCAGTCAAGCACGGTGCCTGATATGCCGAGGAAAGAGTGGAGACGATCAAGTAAGACGGTATTTTTGTACTAAATGAAATACTTCATGATGAAGCCTGTTGTCACTTTGTATTATTTATTAGTGTAATATTTTTCGCATTGCCTCCCCCACCATGTGTCTCTATTGTGATCGTGGATTAACTTTTAACCCTAAATGTTTTCGTTCTAATGATAATCCTTTAAAATGTTTTTGTTTTTTCAACCACCATTTCCATCCATCTACACGGCGTTGTTGTGTTTATATCGTTGTAGAAATGCATATGTCTGTTATTAGTTACCTATTGTTCTTTTTATTGGTATTTTTCTGTGTGTTTTTTGTGTTTTTCCATTGGTTTCTTCTATGTGATGGGCGTTCCCTTCGTATCTTTGTACCCTATATAAGGTTGTCTTCTCCATTTTCATGCTATTCCTTAAAAATGAATTTGCAAGTATAGTTCGAAAGTGCTTTGATTCATATTTTCATTTTCCTGTGGGTTAATTTTCATATTATTGTTTTCTTCACGTGCCACTTTGTGAGTTTTTCATTAATATATATATATATATATATATATATATATATATATATATATATATATATACACACATATTGTCGTAGAAAAGGCTCTCGACGATATACTATATATCTATTCTTTGTGGGGATTATTCTATATTCGAGTGCGGGGATTTAATCAGATGGCCGAGTATTATTCTACGTTAATAAATAGGACTGGAGAAGGCTTATTTATCCACAATATATGTAAGAAGTAGAACAGAGCCCAAGGGTAAATAATATTGCTAGCATTAACAAAATAGAATTTTATTAATAAAACTAACAAAAATAACACATGGAAAATATTTACATGGCCGGGGATTAAAATGGGAGATGTACATGGAATGAAAAGGTCGTAGGATAAATTTGACTAAGCGGGGGATTAAAATTTGGAGTAATTTACATGATAAAACAAACAAGAAGGGAAATGGTCAACTAAATTCGTGTTAAAGCACGGAGTTACGTTGGCAACAAAGTTAAATTATTAAATGCAATTCGTAGCTTACGTATTTATAAGGTCGGCGGGAAGATGAAAGCGATTTGAAGGAATGACTTCGGTCCGACTGGCGATTTCCTTCCCAGAAGAAGGGTTTTTTTAGTGGGGTTGTCCTTAACGAGGGGGAAAGGACAGACTTCGAGGAGTGAGACCAAAGTGGGGCTCGGAAGTACGAGCGATCCTTGAGACAGGATACCGGAGATGTTCTGGGAGAACAATTGAGGCTATTGGAACAACCAAGCGTTCTCTTGAAGTACTTTAAAAGGGGGGAATTAAATTACCACTGACGTGATATCAGGGGAGCGAGAACCGTTTCTTGTCAAACGGGATCGAAGAAGAATGACTGTTCTAAAGTTGTTCTCTTCTGAACAATTGAACAACAGGGGGGGCCCTGTTGACTTGGCGTCTCGAGGGGCACGAACTTTGGCACTCAAGGATATTGTCTTCTTCTGGACAGTAAGAGGAGTAACAAGGAGTAACAAGGAAAAGAAGGTACCGTAGGAGACCTTACGGTCCATTCAAGGAGGGTACCTTTGGACTAGCAATCGAGCGGGCACATGGCTGCTCAATTGTTTTGCGTCCCTAAATTGCCACTTTTCAAGACTTTGTCTAGTCTTGACTTGAACTGGTCAATAGATTCACTGTTGACAACTTCCACTGGAAGTGCGTTCCACTTACCGCAGATACTATAAGTGAAAAAATTCCATACAGATTGCGGTTGTAACGCTTCAGTTCAGGTTTGAAGCCGTGATTGCGCGTTCTGTTCTCACTCAGTGTGAAAATATCCCGGTAGTCAACATTGTTGAACCCTTGAAGTATTTTGAAAACTTCGATGAACTGACCACGCACTCTACGGGTTTCCAGCGAGAACAGATTTAATTCCCTTAGTCTATCCTCATAACTTTTATGTCGGATAGAGGGAATCAATTTGGTTGCCCTAGCTCGTACGCGTTCCGAACTTGAGGTCGCTAGTGATAGTAACACCCAAATCCTTTTCAGTGTCGGTGGATTCAATAGCAGTGCCCTTAAGGATATACTGAGATTAGGGGTTTCTGTGGCCGATATGCATTACTTTGCATTTGTTCAAGTTAAAAGGCATTTGCCACGAGTTCGACCACTCCCAATCTTCCCAAGATCTTCTTGCAGGTGGGCAGTATTTCCATCCTTTGCAACGTTCATACCAAGCTTGGTATCGTCGGCAAATTTGGAAATCTTGGCAACCATGTCACCGTCCATGTCGTTAACGTAGATGATGAATAGTAGTGGCCCCAGAACAGAACCTTGAGGCACCCCGCTAGTAACGGGCATCCACTCAGAAGATTCGTCAGGCATGACCGTTGCCTTCGGAAGCCGTGCTGGGAACTCCTCAGTAGCAGGTTTTACTCTAAATACGACGTCACTTTGTCCAACATGATGCTTTCCATGAGTTTACCGACTATCGAAGTCAGACTGATAGGTCGGTAGTTCGACGGTTGGTTACGGTCTCCTTTCTTGAGGATAGGAGTCACCTCCGCCTCACGCCAGTCTCTAGGAACGCATTTGGTCTGGATTGACATGTTGAAGATTGCGCTCAGGTGTCGTGACACTTGATCGCGCACTTCTTTCAACACTTTAGGTAGAAACCCACCTGGGCCAAGGGACTTATTCGTCATTAAGTGACTGATCTTCTTTTCGATTTCAACTTCGGTGAAGTTCATATCCTCCAAACTTTCCCCCGAGTAGGAATCCGTCGACTGGGTGATGGGAACATTTTCTTCAGTAAACACTGAAGAGAAGTAATCGTTGAGGAGGTTAGCATTTTCTGCATCTGAATGCTTTAATGTCCCTTCCTCATTCCTCAAAGGGCCAATCGTTCGACGCATTGGTTTACGGCTGTTCACATATCCAAAGAACTCCTTGGGATTCTCTTTACAGAGTCTCGCCACTTGGAGTTCCTCAGACCGCTTAGCCACCTTTATGCTGTACTTCACTTTCCTGGCTAGTCTCCGGTATTCGTCAAAGTCCTCCGAGATCTTCGATTGCCGATACACAGTTCTCTTCTCCCTAAGCAGTTGGCCGATTTCTCGATTAAACAACTTTGGTTGAACAGAAGACAGACGGGGGCATTTCAGAGGGATGAAACGCGATTGAAGACTCATGAATGTGGTTTTGAAACTATTTCACGAGTTTTCAACAGCATCGCACACTTCTAGCCTCACGTCAGTCAGTCCAGCTCGAAGGCTTGCAAAGTCTGCTCTTCTCAAGTCAAGTTTCCTTGATTGACTGGCAACAGACCTTACCTTCGGGATCTTGACGCTAAATCTAACTAGCTGGTGATCACTGCCACCGAGCTCTTCGCCTACAGAGATATCCTCAACGATATCATCCTCAGAGGTGAAGACCAAGTCGAGGATATTGTCTCCTCTCGTCGGTTCTCTGACCCATTGAGTGAGGAACTCGTTGTTGGCGAACTCCAGGAGTAGCGCGCTCTCGCCACAGGCTGCTCTGGTTTCCCAGTCAACTTGGCTGTTAAAGTCACCCATAACGATGCACACTCTGCCTTGAACACGTTCACCCAGCAGCTGGTACAGTTCCCTGTCCTTCTCAACGGGTTGGGAAGGAGGTCTGTAAAGCAGCAGGGTCCTGTATTTGGCAGGACCGATCTCTAGGTCAACGCCTAGGAGCTCGTGGTCGGATATAATGTTGGAGTTCGTAGATTTGATTGTATCCTTGACATACAACATTACACCGCCACCCTCTCTGTCTGGCCTATCTTTGTGGAAGAGTTAGGGCCAGGAACCGTTAAGTTTTTAACCACGATTCTGTTATGGCTACCATTTCGGGTTCTTCCGTCGCTACGAGGCCACGGAGCTCAGGAAACCTTTTCCTGATGGACCTCGCATTGAACAGAAGAACTTTCAAAGAGTCCCCTAATGTAGGACACCCTATACTCTTCCGTTTCCCGGCTTCTTGGTTGTCGCGGTGGCACCATTTTTGACAACCTCCGAGAAGGTTGTTTGGGGAGTGACTCGGGCGTACTGGCGCACGTCCGCCTTCCCAATGGGCCGGACACTCCTTTGGGTGCGCTCCACGACATCCTGGATGAGGTTGGCTAGGAAAGCCTTGCCCTTAAAGGAGAGGTGCACCCCATCCCTTTTATAGAGGTCTTTTCTACCATAGAATACGGCGTACGGGTCGACAAAATTGACACCCTCCGCCGTACAGAGGTCTGCAAGGCGCCAGTTTAGTGACATGTTCCTCACGCGGGCAGTCCGGCTTGGACCCCCCCTCGGAAGCATCCCCACCACGACGCGTCTGTGGGTTTTCAATCCACAGTCGTCGATAGCGCCCATAACCGTCTTTATAATCTCGCCTGTTGGGCCTACCCTACCTCCTCTGAGGTAGAGGTCGTTGCCACTTACCATAAGGGCAACGACTGAAGTCTCAGAAATCTGAGACTTCTCGGCCTCAGCTCTTACCTGCTTATTCCCACTGCCTGGGAGGCAGCTCACCTTAACGCTTGTGCGAAGGCGGGCCGCTAGCAGGGGCTGCAGGCCCCGTGCCTGGGAATCACCCACAAGGCTGATCCTGGCACATTTGCCTGCTGAGCTCGAAGTCTTTATTTTCTGAGGCAAGCTCTCCGATTCCTCTCTCCTGCCCATCATGGTCTTTTCAGGCTTTTCTTTTTTCTTCTTCCTCTTCTTCTTCTTCTTCTCTATCATCTTTTCCCCCTTGTCATCCTTTTCATTAACTTCTTTTACCTTTTCTTCTTCTATTTCTCTCTCTTCCTCTTTCTTCTTTCCCTTTTTCGTCTTTTTTTATCTTTTTTACTTTTGGCGTCTCTGCCACATTCGGGCCCGGGCTCTCTACAGAGATGGTGTTCGCCACAGGACTCGAGAGCTCGTTTAACTTCTCCTCGAGCCTGCGGATCTGGTGGGAGTGCTCCTTCTTTAGCCTCTCGATTTTCTTTTCGAGGTCTGTAGTTCTTTCCCTGTAGTAGGCGACTACTTCCTCCACTTCCTTCCGAGGTAGAGTTCCTAGGTGCACAAGGGAGACCGGATCGGCGTGATGCCTGACTAAGATAATCGGGATCTGATTCAAATGCGAAATTTTATTGCATAAATAGCCTGAGGCAGCCCCTCGGGGTACGGAGCAATAGGGGACTTCAATTGAATGCCCCGCTAGCGATTCAAACACTTTTATCTTCCCATAAACTTAACTCAATCTGGCCAGATCAACGCCTGCAGGAAAAAGGGGGATTGAACCTCCTTGATTAAACTTGGAGCGGGGGAAGATTAGACTCGGGAAATGTTAGGGCGATAAGAAGGCCATGCTACTCTCTTCTCGCAGGATACACGTGGGGAGCATGAGTACCAATATGTGATAGAAGCGAGGCGTGGCAGCCTCAGGCAATTTCTATCACACACACACACACACACGCACACACGCATACACACATATATATATATATATATATATATATATATATATATATATATATATATATATATATATGACATATGACGTGGGGTATCGTAAGTGTATACATTAGCAGCTGTGAAGGCAATTACACTTACGTGGGGGGAAGGGCGTCGGATGATCGGCTGTGCCGAGTTAATGAGGTGGAACAGTGATTCCTCCTTGGGTTTGAAAATTGCAAATTGATTAAATCTATGCGAGTGCGTATTCGTTCACCGGGGGAGTTTTTTAAATGCCAAGTTTTATTCCAGGTTATTGAAAAATTAAAACACAAATAAAGGTTTAATTACAACAAAACAAGATAAATATGAAAATATGTACGTAGGGGTAAATTGAGAACTAATGTCGTGATAACAGGGAATAATAACTGAATGACTAAGAGACAATCAGGGGATAAATGTTTGACTCTGTCAGAAAGGAAAGTAATGACAAAGGTGGATAATCTTCGGGGCGGAGTATAAAAGGTGGAAATGATTTTACCTTGTAAACTTGACTCTTGATGATTGTGAGAGTGAAGCCAAAGCTAAGATTCGTCGGAGTGGGATAATCTTGCGGCACGGGCGAAGTAATTTCAATGGCAGGATTGGATTACCTCGGGCACGAGTGAGGTAATCTTGAATACCGGACGAATTACTCTTGAAAGTTGAGTCAAGATATTCTTGAACTTGAGGCGAGAGGCTCTTAGATACGGGAATGAGTAATATCTAACGAGGGGGCGAGGAATTCTTAAAAACGGGATGAGATGAGTGGGTCGCGCAATTCTCCGAGGAAATGATGCTTCACGAAGTTGCTTATTGACTATGGCCAAACTTTACGGCAATTAGTCTAGCCAGCGAACCCATTTAACTCTGAGGTTGACTCGAGACGAGGGGGTGTATCCTCACGGACAGTGAGCGGTACTTTCTCTAGAGTAACGGGAGACCTCAGAATAAATATTCTGTTGGCCTGCTCGCTAAAAGGCCTCCAGGGCATAGCAGTCCAAGGGAATGGTGTGGCGCCGTTCTTCGTTTACCAGACGATATAAGGCCTCGGGAAGACGTTTGTTAAGGCGGCGATCCTCGCATCAAGGCATGGCGGCGAGGGGGAGGACTCGTGTCTGTGGGGGATCAGTATCTCCGCGGGGCATAGGGTTCTCGGTGAAGGCGTCTCAGTGGGGGATTGGTCGGCGTGAACAAACACAGCTGTGGACAGTGGCTGGCTGTTCCCAAACGAGGATTTCTTTGCTGCCTCTCTTGGGGGGGGGGGAGGTGGACCTTCAAGGTCGTCCTCTCCCTATATATATATATATATATATATATATATATATATATACATATATATATATATTATGATTGAAAGGGAAACACATGACTCGTACACTTAATCGCAGAAAATTCATTTATTGTGTGGCCACTAGGAAGAAACCCTGGTATTCTATTTTCCAGGCAAGTAAAAAAAGAGAGTAACCAAAGAACAGAGAAATTTGATAGTAAAGAATATTAAATGTAGCCATGAATGAGTGGGATGGGAAACTTGTTCAAAAACAAATACTGGTCTGACATGGGTTTTTGACGGCGCCTTGGTATTTATTCACCAAAAGCGAAGAAACCCTAAATCTGAACCAACACAAAAAAGGAGGGGGGAGGGGGCAAATAAAGCCGTAAGAAAAATTAGAATTTAATAAAAATTAATTGAATCGGCGTATGAGGTTATTCAGAGGTGATCAGCCCATCTTTCTTGCATTCATCCCTCCTAAAAAGGGTAAGAAACACAAGATTAGGAGCAATATTTATTTTGAAGGGTCCTATCCGTTTAAGACTTTAACGATGCTAAACTAGAGCAAAGTTAAAATTGGAGATCATAAAGAAACCAACAATTGGGGTTCTTATCTTATGGTCCTCCATGCGACGTCTTGTTTGAGTTTCCAGCCCAAGTCGATTCCTCCCTCCCACCACAGCTAGTCTGCTGTGTGAAGTTTCTTGCCTCGCCACTTTTCTTGCAAGCTGAAGGTTAATTAAAGATAGCTCCGTTGATACCGAAAATAAAATCACCGAACGTTAATATTACTCTCACCCAATGGGATAATTTTAGACGAAAGTAAATAATTACGGACGGCTCATCTTAGCACTGATTTCTCGAATGAAAATTGCGAGCGACGTTTGCTCTATCAGATTTTGAGAGCGACTGGGGAGCAAGCTTCTCCGAGATACCCATAAGGATTCTGCTCAATTGTTGTTTTTTTTATGAATTTGAATAGAATTATTCTCCGAATCTTGGGCTTTTATTTATTAAATTTATCAAATTTATAAATTAGATTTATTCATTAAATCTATCAAATCTATTTAGAAAATAAATTTTAAATAAATTTGTATTTTTATACAAAGTATTCTACAGAACCACTGTGTGAATGTATGACTGAACAAAACTCAATAGAAGCGTGTGCGTATATATGTGCCAAATAAATGAAAAATAGACTTTTGCTATAAAACAGTTCACTTGAAGAAGTTAGATAAAAGTGGCGAAGTTTTGCAGAAAATTGGCAGAAAAAAAACATTGAAAGCGAAACAGTAGTTGATTTCCAACGTCGATAGACCAAACAAGGATTTCAGAATTCTTGCTCTAAAGTTCGGATTGTAATAGATAAATTTTGATTTCAGACATTCCAAGTGAAATTATAAATTCAAATTATTATCACTATATAAATTGAAACCTTACTGAAAAGTGAGAAGAGTATAGCCAAGTAAAGAGAATGCAATTTGCTATGTAAAATTTAAGGAATTAGGTAAAAATGATAAACCGGTTTAATTTCAACTCAAGCCAGCATATTCCAAAGCCTTGTTGTAGCAGAAAAAAACAGAGTATCAATTATTGTTATATCTTATGCTTGAGGAAGTAGCTTTATTACCAACAGCAGCAACATCTTGGCAAGTATTATATAGGGTCTTGAACAAGTCAAGTAAAGAGCCATGTAATGGGTGATCAAGAAAATTATAGATCTTATACAGTGTACACATATAACTGATTTGTCGACGATGCCATAAATCTATTTTTAAATTTCGTATAAGAAAGATAATAGAAACTAAGTTTCTCTCAATGAGTTTCAGATGTGACTCAGCCTCACAAAACTAGACTTGTGTAAAATACTCAAAACATAGAAGAATAAAAGAATTGAAGCAGTTTAACATAATAGCTTCCTCACCAAACACCTTCGCAGAATAACACATTTCTGTAATATTTTGGAGACAACATTCCAAATATGTACGAGGGGTGGTCAATAAGTTTTGCGAATCGGTAGGGCAAAACAGAGGAAGGGGGATGGCTCTTTGTGGGAGTGTTAGGACAAGTTATGCCAAGTCAGACCTGCAGCCGCACGCTCCTGCCTAGTCTATTTAAAAAGCAGTAGCTGATCGCAGATCGTCAGTAACAAATCTTTCCACAATGGAAAAGGTTGAGCACCGCGCAGTGATTAAATTTTTGACCAAGGAAGGCAAGAATGCAAAAGAGATCCATGGACGCATGGTTGCAGTGTACACCGACACCGCCCCTTCCTATGCAACAATTGCTCGCTGGAATAGAGAGTTCAAACATGGTCGTGAGTCCCTTGAAGATGACCCCTGTCCAGAACGCTTGTTAGACGTGACCAACGAGAACAATGTGGCCCGTGTGGAGAGGATGATCCTCGAAAATTGACGGGTGAAGGTCGAAGAATTCGAGCGAGAACTTGGAATATCACATGGAAGTGTTATCAACATCATCCACGACAATTTGGCCATGACCAAGGTCTCTGCCCGTTGGGTCCCTAGAAACCTTACGCCCCATGATCGACTTCAACGTCGTCAAAGTCGACAAGGCCAGAGTTGCACAAACTGCCCTGTGCGAGTGCAGATTCGAGAAGCTCAACCATCCCCCCCTACAGTCGAGATCTGGCCCCTAGCGACTACTTTTTATTCCGCCAACTCAAGGCTGCACTGCGTGGACGCCGGTTTGAGGTCGATGAAGATGTCCATCTCGCCGTCCAGGAGTGGATTGAACAGCAGTCGGGAGATTTCTGGTCGTCGGGAATTCGAAGCCTCAGGGACAAGGGGCGCAAGTGCATTGAAGTCAAGGGTAGTTATATTGAAAAATAATAAAACACTTTTTCTCATATCTCGTTTCCTTACATCCGATATGCAAAACTTATTGACCTCCCCTCGTATCTTAGAAGTAATTTTACTATCCAAAGTTACTGCAATAGTTTTGCATGAGTTACAAGACGCTTGAACAGTATTATGAATAAAGTTAAACCTATATGCTGTGGATAAAGTGCCTTGGACCTATTGTAGATCTTGTTTGGAGTTTGGCGGGGATTTAACTCCTGCCACAGCCAATGAGGAAACCAATGTGGTATTATCAAAGTACGCAACCAACTTGTTTTCTAATTCTAGCAACATGTTTCTTACACCAAATATGACTACTACTCTTTCAATTTTACCAGTTAAGAATTCTATTGAAATACTAAGAAATGGGCCCCTTATACTTACTAGTTTCAATTTATAAATGAGGTCTACATCATTTAAATATGAAATTCTGTACTAAAGAATATACCAACTATGCGATCTTCATGAATGGGTTGAACAGCTGGGTAAAGTTCAGTACAAGTACCTCGACCCTTTTGGAACCCAAATTCCAAGTTAGGACAAAGATACCCACTCTTAACCAATTTAAAAAGAGACTTAAACATGAGTCTCTGAAATATTTTTGGAAACTTCTGACTAATGGGGATTAGGCGAGTATCAGAAGGGTCTGATGATGCTCTCACCCTTTTAGGTAGTGATGCTGTGTAACCCAAACTCCAAAATGCTGCAAAACAACCAGCCTCGACTAATTTACAAAATGAAGCTGGAATTTCAGGAGTTGATACATAACTTATTTTGTTAAACCAAAGAAAAATACCATGGGAGGACATACCACCATAATTATTCAGGTGAAGAAGAAGTTGCTTGAACGCACGAGACCTAAATGTCAAAAGTCTCAATTTTACCTAAGAGGTTTCTTTACACCGTTTCATTTTAAATATGTTAGCTTTCTCTTTTAGACAGAGTGTGACGGAACCATCGATTTTTAAGTAGAGGTGGTATACGCGAATATGAGGCTATTTAGTAGAAAAAAAAGTTTCTTTTATACCGTTATTATTTCCTCCTCTGGTGCACCATAAGTAGATCGAGCCTCTGCTCCTAATCTACTAAACTTTCTGGGTTGGCAATCGCGAAACGAGAGTCATGAAATAAAAGTTATAATTGGAAATCGTAAAATTGTTGTACCAGACTCATCAAAACTTGTATTTGAAGTGTGAATTTGAAATATAATTGTAAATTGTATTATATTTGAATGTAAAATGATTACAATCACTCTTATTTCAATCATCCTATTATTAAATAAAAACCTCGTGTCTTTGTTTGCTATGGTATGCGTAGGGATCAGACAAGTAGTTTTTCAGGCTACCTACATTTAACTAACCTTAAATTGATCGTTATATTTATTTTTAAATCTATTGTTACAAACCTTCCATCGTAGGCATATATTAAGAAAGTAGAGACTCATAATTTTGTGATAAGGGTAGACATTTTTATGATATGTCATCGTTACCTTCTTATTTTGATTACAATACTTTGCGATGTGAGTGTAGTGAAATGCCGAATGATGTAACAATCCTTGGGTTAAATATAGCTGAAATCTTGAAATACCTCCTTTCTCCATTGAACGGAATAAACAAAATAAAGAAGCATCCGAACATCATTAACTCTCAAAATATTCGACCTTGGCATTTTGAAAGGTGTCTGGGTATAAGTGAAAATTTCTTTTGAATAACCGTTGTTTAAAATTTTAAAAGGTGGCAGAAAGATTCAACATTTGCCAGAAGTATAAAACTTATTGTCAATTTAATTCCAAATATTATGAAAGAGAATAAGTGGGTATAAGGAAAGGGGCATCAAACACTTGTTTTTTAAGCACTTCATATTTTGGATGATTCCCTACCTGGTGATTTTGCAGACAATGGATTGGTATGGATAAACTGATTAGCTAGTTAATATTTTGGTATCGAGTGGATAAAAACCACTGTGGTATACCTGGTATAGACTATTTAACTAGTGAGAAGTCGAAAATCCCAGAAATCACATTTCTTTATCTATAGCAACAATATAAGAGGAAACCCAATAATACGTCTGCGTTCAGTATTATTGACATGAGTAATTTGAGGTTTGCTATTCTTGATATGGTGAAAATGGGTCACAACTTATTTCACATTGTAGTTCTTTACCTGCTTGTGCAATATACAATCTCATTTGTTCTAAAGAAAATGAACTAGTGCAAATAAGCAAAAGTTAACATGAGTTTGCTTAGAAATGCGAAAAAGAAATTGCAAACGTCAAGATTTTAGTAAAGGCATTTGTTTCACGTATTACTGGACTCAAATAAGAACAGTAAGTCGGCAGGAAGAACTTTTGGATAGGTTTAGTTAGGTTAGGTTACGTTAGGTTAGGTTAGGAGGCGTGACGTAACCTAACCCAATATTGACAAACTTTCTGGAATGATTTTCATTTTCCAAAGCTTTATGGAGAGGTTGTTTAACTTTTTACTTTCCATGCTACTTGCATTAGGTTCCATATTCTTGAGAATAATTGAAACTCAGAACAAAATTCAAAACTTAACTCAGGGTGTTGAGAAATGGTTTCCCATTTAACTATTTCTTCCAGTTAAGGGGTTTGCCTTCTAGACCTTCTCCCTGGAAGCCGTAGTCAAGTAGAGGTGGACCCAGTTAGATACACTTGGGGCCTGTCTGGAGAGCTCTCGACGGTTAACCTTTTTCTCTCTTTGCTATCCTTCCCTCTCTAGCATCGAACTGTTCGCCCTTATCTTTCTAAGAGAACACTTCAAATGAGCTGAAATTACTAATGGGGACTAGCCCTGTGGGGCTGGGATACCGGATCCCTTCAAGGGTGTAGGGAATGGCAGACATACTTTGGTGTGCCGAGCTTGTTCGATTTTGCATTTGTTGGTGTCCTGGGGCGGGTGATACAGTTCCCTAAGTGCTCCTGTTTTCTGACGGTGCACATGTTTTAGGTACATTCAAGTGCGGCAGCGGAATGGCGGCCCTGGCCTCACCCTTGCAGTAAGTTCCAAATCGTCAGGTCCCAGGTGAGTTCCTTAACACCTCGAGAGAGTAGGTTTCCTTTTGCCTACCATCATGCGAGTGGGGATCCTAACACTGGAATAAAGTAACCTTGCCTAATGGGGCGGGATTTAATCCAGGTTCAATGGCTGGGCCTGCTGGAGATAGTAAATTTCCCCTAAATAAAAATATAAGGCAATCTCTTTCCTCAGGGGAGGGGGTTCTAGGTTCTGGCAGGTCCCTTATCAATTCAACAGATGATCACACCAATAAATGTGCATCCGGACACCTGTCTCCTGCGGGAGGGATGAAAAAAGGGCGAGAACCTCGCCTTTGCTGCCGAAAAATAATGTCTGGAGCCTCAATGCATCCGGCCTTTAATTCAAAATCTAACTAACCTATGACTGAGCCGAATATAAACGTTTCTTAGTCATCCATTATATTGACGGAAACGATGATCCTTTGGACAAATGTTCCATCAGAGTGAGTTCCTTAGTAGAGAACCAATGGTCTCGTTTTTATACAGAATGCATCCTGTTGATGAATGCGACCGATCTCCCCTAAGTGTTATATTTGGTCTTTTTTGGCCATTCAATTGAACTCCTCTACAGTGATACTGCTCTCTAACTTTCCTAAAATAAAATCACTGCAAAGCTGGCTGCCCAGGAGCCAGTCAGGGTTGACTGAGTATCGAGGTAGAAGGATAGTTTTTGTTGACCCATCCCGACATTCATCTTCATGTTTTACTAAGATAGGTTCTCTAAAGAGGTGTGTGTTGCATAGTATAACTGAGATGTGAAAGCTTTTGCGTCAAAAGAGCGGTGATGTTAATACTGCTACCGTTTTTGTCACACTAACAAACCTACAACATGCGATAATTTGTCAACCCAACTCTTGATAAACTTCTCTAAGACAGTGCGCGATAAGGGCGTTTCGTACTAAGCCTTTGCCTGAATAGTGGCGGATAGCAGTTTGCTTCATTTAAGTGTGACTATTTTTTCGAAAAGGTGCTTTTGACGTGAAGGTTAAAGAGAGTATTTCCTTTAGAGTAACTAAGAAGAGAGTGTTGCAGCGATCTGCGCGAGCAAGCAACATTTATCCCTCTCAATTATAAAAGCACCTCTCCACTAGGAACCTCTTTCAGACCAAATAGGGCGGTAGGCGTCCCGCCCATTGGGAAAACTTCTGTGTGTTAAAATTGCTTCGAGCGCCTTTCCGGGAACGAGAAGTGGGCGAATCCTGCCCCAACCAATAGCAGGTACCCCTACTCCATCCCACTTATTACCGTTTCGAGGAAAACGAAGCGGCCTCACTCCTTCACCGAGTCATTTGACTCCGAGAAAAGAAACTCAGGAGCTGCGTGTGACCCTCCCCCCCCACGAATTTCTAAGTCTACCTTCCGCAATGAGGATAGGATTTGCGAAACTTCAGCTGCTAAACTGATTTTAAAGGTGAAATGGGTGAAGTGATTGGAAAATCCCACCGCCAGTTTAAATAAGTGGGAGTTCCAACCTCTAAAACGTGGTGCCAGGAGAAAAATTAGAGGCAGGAAACGAAAATGTTCTCAAGTTGAGCGCAACTTACTCTGCTAATACTTTGAAGGCGTCAGTTCCAATGGTCCGTTTTGTGACTAATAGCCATCAGAGTTCTGTCCCTAAGAGGCTTACATCCATACCTATAAGAAATTCTTCCTCAAAAAAGTCACAACCAACCCCTTTTGAATAGAGCCGGAGGTTAATATGATTCAGTAGAATTTCCCCGGACTCCGAGAGGACCCGCAAAGTCTTGTCTCCTCCCGTTCTCTTTTACATCTTGGGTTTAAGAAAGCCTGTAAGTGGATATCAGGTGTCAGAAGGAGGGTTGTCTGCCTTGCCTACACAAACACCTCACTTTGCCACTTCTAGCCCCAAAGTCTTCAGAAAGATCTAGGGCTATATATCTTACACACATTTTTACTTTCTCTAGCTTCTCTACTTTCTTTACGCTTTATCCTTACAAACCTTCTGATTTATACAGCCTCGTTGTTATTGCGCTTTAAATTGTAGAAAACAAATGCCTTCAAGATACATTGTTGGGCGTGGACCGCTTACATTCCTTCCGAGGTTACAATCATTTTCCAACCTCCCCACCACAGAATGAATCCAGGAGGGTGGATTTGCAATTTATAGTCCATGTGATGTCTCAATTCTCCCTTTGACTATTAATAACTCCCTTTAGATGAGAGAAGTTCAGCTTCACCTGGAGAGGAGTTATTCTCGCATTCCAGCGCTAGCCTACTTTGATTCAGCATAGTTCCACCCTGTCTTATTCCGATGGCCGAGGTATTTTCTCCTTTGAAGGCACGTGAGGAAGGAATATATGGGTAAGGTTTTCGCGGAACTGGTCAAATAGTTGGAACTTGGTGCACTTCATGCAGAAGAATTCAAGCATTTCTGTCCAAAACCGCTTTCCTGTCTTTCCTTGCAACTGTGATCGCCTGATGCTCGGGAAAAATTGGATGGGAGATGATTGACCTTCATCATGGTGTCAATCACGTTTTATTTAAATATAATTCGCGGGACCTTCACGGCTGGGGGGTCCTCTGTGTTGACTAGATCGAACACAGTGATATGTCTTTGAGAAATTGACTAGAATCTCTAACTAATGTAACGGGTTCAAGTCGGCTGATGAAACCGTTGATGTCTTCTTCGGCACTCACTTCGCCTTAGGTTTGGATTCTATTTCTCGGAAGTCTGGCCTATAATCATTTTAACTGCCCCAAGAAGGGTTTCGTTCATTGTAAATTTCTTCGGGTGCGGTACATGCTAGGTTTATTTTGATACATGCTTGCCGCCTTTTATTGTGGGAATGCATGTATTCCTTATATGTTAGGATATCAGATCCTTCGCGAACACGTTGTCCACATTTTCCCTTGAAGTTCTGCGGCGCAAACATTCCAAGCACGTCGACTGGTTGCTGACGGCCGCCGAGGGGAATTCACTTACAAGGAAAGGGAACCTTCCTATGGACTGTTTTAGGGGAATGAGGTATCTCTCGCTTCATATTCAGCTACCATCCTTGATCAGTGGCCAATCTGTACGCAACGATTCGACATCTAAATAAACGAAGCATGGCTTTGCTGTTAGAGGGTATTTTCATAGAGTACGCGAATGGTTACCACTCTTGCATTTGACAAGCCGGTCTTCTGCACCGTGCGACTTCTGGAAGTTGTACTACAGGTTGGATGCTCGAATATACTGGAAAGTGATATCTGTGAAGCTGTCCTCCGCTGGAAGCATTTTGCCACGTGTTTTTTTTTTAAATTATGAAAGGCCACTGGCCTCGGTCAAACGCTTCATCTTCGAATACCAGCACCAAATACGCCCTTAAGAGCTTGCTAAATTTGAGTCATAATTCGATTTTACGCCGTAAGCGATTAAATGCTTTGCTCATTGATGAAAATAATCCTTGGAATCGTATTGCTGGTAAAAAAACACTATATAATTCAGCCTATAGTATTGTTTGGTATTTATATCTCTGACGAAATCCAGTTATCTGAATTTCTTCAATGGTTTCCTCATCATACTATGTATTCTATCTAGAGGTAAACACGATCAAATATGAGCGTTTATCTGACTCAACCTTACATATTCATTCCACAATTCTGAGCAGGTTTTGTTTTGTCATGTTATTAATATATCTAATTACATTGCTAGATTAAAATAGCTCAGTTCAGGAGCGCAACTTTGTGGTTTACTATTAAGTTAAAATGAGTTGTGCTGCAACCCGCCATTATACTCGTATGTAGTCACAGCAGCTGATGCGATGATAGGAGGTTTTGATAAAGCCAGTCGCGACTCGCGACCTGGACACGGAGGTCTAAACATTACTTCCTCTAGTTATAACGTTCAACATAAACACTAGAAATACATAAAGATTGGTAAGTTACCTAATTATATTTGGTAATTGTGTTGCCTCGGCTCATTCTATTAAAAAATTGGCTTATGCTCCTTAAAATTTTTTAATTTATTTCCTTAGTATTTTATAATTGCTCTCTAGAAATTTTATGGCCAATTGTATTTTTACATTTTGCACGTTGTCGGAATTCTTCAAATTTTCATAGCTTTGTGCTCCTGTTAGTAGTACTCTTGTAGCCTTTTAAAGATTTATTTTCTATTTTAGAGGACAGCAATTATTTTTAGTGCATAATTTAGTGCTGTATTTCTTTATTGTTCTGTATCTTATTATTACTTCTTTATTTGAATACCTGTGGTAATTCTAAGGTTAGCTAGATGGTCAGGAGTCTAACTAAATTTCCTTTTTTTAAGGTACCAAATTTTCTTTGCGCTGTTGCCATTATTTGAGTATGACTCATACTAATCAGGGTACAAGTGCTACTCAAGACTTCTCCATGTAATTCTCCTCCATAACTCGTTCAGGTTTCAAGCTTGGGATCTAAAGGATTTCTTAAGAGGTTTCAGACAGGATGGATAAAGATCCCCTAAAGTTGGAAATTTATACGCTAATATTGGCATGGACCTAAAGAGGCGATCGACTCTGGTCCTCTCCTTGATGAGGAAATGTAGTTATGAATCAGTGATGTTAAAAATTGCTATTTCTTTTGATTCAGCGAGAATTTAATAAAAGGAAACAGCAAGTAAGCGAGAAGGTAGAACAATTTTTTACTGCAAGAGAGACACTAGGCATTGTAAATGGCAACTTAGTTCATGCATTACAAATGAATGAGAAGTAGACATTCGAAGATGCCATTGTTGAGGCAATAAATTCAAAAATAATTTTTGAGTTACAGTCCACAGTTCATCAGATTGACTTGAAAGATGACGATATTAAATAAAAGAAAAGTAAGCCGAAGCGGAATAATCATCGTTTTAATTAGAAATAAGGGCAAAGGATGTTTTTTAGGGTGTCCATCATTTTCACTAGAGGATTTCCAATATCCTGCAAATGATTGGTGGTAATAAATAAAAAAAGAATGAACATTAGTCACGATGCTTCAAATGCCCCCCGAAATCAATAAGGAAATTTAAGCACAGCTAAACTCTAAGCAAAATAGGGGGTTTTAAGCTATGATCGTGCCAGCGCTGGGTAACCAGAATTTTACTAGGGGCACTCGTTCTCCAGTTAGTTTCAAGGTAGCTAGTAGACTGGATGTTACTACCATTCTTTATATTGATTTATTTTCTCTTTGTTAAGAGCATCAGTCTCCGTCGGTGATTATGTTTGCAGAACTCGATGGTAGGACGTTTTTTTTAAGTAGGTTCGATTCAAATCTTCCGCTTGATGATATGTCAGTGATGAGTGAGGTTTACGTAATCTACAGAGGGCCGAAAGCTATTTTTAGCCTTCAATATCTGTAACCTTTATTTATCATAAAGTGGCTAATTAGAATACAATCAGACGAAAGTTAAATTGAAGAGTACCCGAAGGTCTTTAAAGGCTTAGGTCCTTGAAGATGAATCCATATCGGCTCTCTTTACATAGTGAGGTGAACCATTGCTCCTTTCAGTAGGACGGAGAACTGTTCGACTCATGAATCCAAAGTTCAAGGTTGAGATAGAGGATATGGTAAAGTGGTGATTTTCTCACCTATCAGTAGGCCTATAGGTTGATGCAATACTTCTATAACTAAAGGAACATCAGTGGCGCTCAGTTCCATATGGCACGACGCTTCTCAAAGATAATAAGTCAAGATATACTAATAGTGAGAAGGGAGCCCTTGCATTAACTTTGGCGTGTGTAAAAACATCATCTGTATTTAATTGGCTTAAGGTACCATAACAAGATCAATCACAGAATGTTATTCTCTTTGCTTGGCCAAATGATGCTGGATCAGTCACCTATTCCTATTTATTTTGCGAATATCTTTGACAATTATTTATATTATCAAATATTTGCCATGGATCTATATTGATACCTTTAGTCGTGCTTCATTTAAGTCTGAAATAGATTCTATGGCCTTAGATTTTGAGGAAGAAGTATGAGAATTTTGCATATGAGTTGAACCAGTTTTCTTCCAACAGATTAATAAATTCTGAAATTGTTCATGGTTCATGGCCTTTGTATCTCCTGTGGAGCTATATCTAGTTTACAGAGTTACATATAAATGAACTGATTATCGATAAAAGGAAATTAAAAATATATTGCATCGAAGCAATAGAGGGGTTTTAAAGTGCATGAAAATGACCAAAGGTTCACTCTAACGTCTGAGATAGCAAGTCATATCAAAGAAATGGTTAGTAGTTGCAACATTTGGGCAAAAGAAAGGGTTTAACCATTTGAGCTAATGTTGATAAGTTCATTCCAAATTGTCCTTGGCAGAAACTATGTAGTGATATTATTTTATTTAAAACCGAAAATAACTTTTGGTTATTGATTACTTTAGTATGATGTTTTAATTACTTTACATTATTTTTTTTACTTTTTGCTGGGTCATGGATAATTTTACATTTATATTTACTATGAATGAAGCTGCCATAATTTCATTATCTGATGGCGAGACTCAATAAATTTCATAAAGGGAAAACAAGTTTCCACAATTTGTCCTGAGTACCCACAAAGTACATTGTCATGAAGTTTAATGAAAAGTACTCACTGTTATAAAGTCTTTTAAGTAAAGCTCATCGAGCTAAAGAAGATTTGGGGTTTATTGTAGTGAGTGGATCTCATTCATCTTAATGAGCAGAATTCTCTGCTCAACTATTTCTCAAATAGATGAAAGTTCTTATCCTAAACTGGTTTATAATGTAATGCTTCGTTGTAGTTGGGAAATAAGGAAAAGTAAGGAGAGAGAAGTTAATACTACCAAAGGCGCTACATCCATCCCTGATTTAACCGTCAGACAAAGGACATAACTCAAGCCCAGAAATAAGAAATAAATACTTGTAGAGACATTCTCCACTCTAGGAAGCTATGGTATAAGAGGCCCTGAAAAGGAAATATTACTTCGAAGCGTTGACAGTTGGCCATTGATGAGACAAATGTTAGACTCAGGAACAGTAACAGTCAACAAGGTTCTGTCGGTACCTCGATAGTGTCCATGACTCTTAACTTCATTTTATATCATCAAATTACTTAGTTATCCATTGTTAATATACTTAAAATATCTTTTAAAATTTAAGTTTTTCAGCAGTTAGCATTTTTCTTATCCATGTTGTTTTAGATAAAGCCCGTAGAGTTTGATTTATAGGTGGATGTAGAGTAAGTTAGTTAAGTATCACAGTTACTACCTGGCATAGTACTCGGATATCATAACGATCTGGATTGCGACCTTTCATCATATGTAACGACACTAGCTGAGATACTTGGGCCAGTTTTACGTGAGGCCAATCACCACTGAGGTGTAAAAATATTCTATTTATTGATCGCCGTTCAATATAAACATATTACTTTATGTAAATATTATTTTTTCTCTGGAGAATTTCGCCTTTACAATTTTCTATGTGACCTTAAATTTCTCGATTGAACATTTCTTCTTTTCTGCTTCCACTGGTTCTTGGGAGAATCAGTCTTCCCATATTTCCAGTCTTAATGCATGTCACACACACACTTTAGACCTTACAGAGCTAAAATTACCTATCTAATTATCCCTAAATAAGCCATTTCAAGCACGAAAGCCAACACCAAAACTAAAAAAAAGCAGAGTAAACTTTTATGAGTTTCTTCTTGAAGTTCCATTATTGATAAAACTATAGTAATTAGCTACAGTTCTTTACTTTTTATTTACACTTCTGAATATACCTTTAGATTTGCTTTTATTGCAATTGTTAATTCCATGTAATATGCAGTTATACATATACCAAAAACAACATCACTATTTTTTGTTATTGTTACATAAGTTGTTTGCTGCCTCACAAACAGAAATATGAAAAGAAAAAACAAGAAGCAGGGAAATAGATACATATGTTGTCCTAATGATATAAATATGCCCAATAGTGACACATGAACTTAAACAAAAGATGGCATACACATGTGTGCTCTTTCACATTCCGCAGATAATTTAATATTAACACCTAATCAGATTTCATCTCACTGTACCTTTTGGAGGAATAATCGTGGATGAATAAATTAAAGTATAATGTATTTTACCAGGTTGGAAATAAAAATAGAGTTAAAGGAATTTATTTTTTGCTCAAAGGTGCCATAGTAAACAAGGCGCATGTGATAACTTGGATAGAAAGGAAATGCTGATGACTTAATTAGATGAAAAGACGATGGAAACCATTACAATTAAGACTGACATAAGAAAAAGGGCCACAGAAGGAACATTATTAATTAAGTCGGGTTGCAAACATACAATTAGTCTAACTAACTTACGTCTAAATCTTAAGTATTCTCAGGTGTTTGTGGTAGAATACTTGAGTGCGCCTATTAACAGGAGGGTCCAATAGGATTGGGACCGCAGTAAGTTGGAAGCGCTTGATTCAGAAACTAGTTTCGAAAGTGTGTAGACTTCAATCTTCAGTATGACAGTGACATATAGAGTCAAAGGCTTTAAAAAGTTGTAACGTAGCGTTTTATCAGACTTTGTGATTAAGCATAACTTTCTAGAGTAATCTGATAAATCGAATTGGTTTGTAGAGGCATTTTTCGTCCTAGAAATCCCAACCTACTTTAGTGGACCTTTCCTCAGAAGGGAGAAAATGGACATAGTGAAAATATACGAAGTGGTGTCCCAGTATTTAAAACTCCAGGAACACACATGAAAAAAACTCTTAAGCGAATTAATATCCCCGCGGCATCAGCCGACAATTATACGCAAGAATAGGAATAATGTAGCAGTAAAAACTGTGCTAAGAAGTGAAATGGAGTCTGAATGATTACAGAATGAAAATCTTAACTTAAATGGATGTTAAAAGTTAACCAACGCACCACTATCGAGAATATATCTCAAGGTATGGCTGCAGCGCGTGTTAGTTTCAGAGACAACATCTTAGAGATACTTTCAAAATCACTACGGGGCGAGACATAAGCTATAACTTCTTAAGGAGGACGTTGCTACAAGCTCGAGCTAACAAATGAGCCCGTTTATAAAATACATAATTTTAATGGAAATAATTAAGGAACATCTCAATCAAAGTAGAACTCTTCGGCTGAAAGCTTTCCCTCGCTTCATCCTTATAACACTATATCAATTATAGAGATGCGTTACTGATCTGGGTACAAAAACACTCCTCAAATGACAGATTAAGTAAGTATAATATTTTGTATGGTAATATTGAATATTCCACCATAAGCAAGAAAACACAAAAGTTAGGTTAGTAGTTTTTATTTCAAAATGACCAAAGTCCAAAAAACCACGGCCTTTGTACTAAAGTAAATGTTTTCAGCTTCTGAAATTGTTTTGAAATAATCATCACAAGGTTCAGGCCATAGATAATATGTTAATTTTCTCACCTTTTCTCTCTACCTGCCTGGTAGATAACAACTATCTGTCAGTTTGCGAGTTCTTAAGGAGACGTCTCCATTCCGTGCGATCATCAAATTTTCTTTCCTCCTCCACCTCGTGCAGGGATGTAGTCTTTCAATCCATCTCTTTCTTGGTCTTGCAGGTGGTATTTTTCCTTAAAAAAATCGATAGCAGTGCTTTTTTGGGGTGCCTTTCTTCGTTCATTCTCATTACGTGTCCATACCACTGCATTCTTATGTTCTCATTAGAATTCAATAAGGGTTTTACCTTAAACTCTGCTCTTATTGTTTTATTTCTTATTCTATCTCTTCTCGTCAGGGTTGGATCAAATACTGATTTTTATCGGTCAAATTAAAATACAAATACTTTTATTTCTGAATCTAAAAATACAAATACAAGTACTGGTTAAAAAAATACAAATACAAATATTCCTATTCCAGATTTTAAAAATACAAATAAAAATACCCTTGAAATTATACAAAAAACATAAACATACTTTTTTCATTCAGGTTTACATTTTACATATCATAATTCATGTTTATTCCGCGACTTGATTTAGCTTTTCCGTTCCCATGTACATATCGTAGTCTTCACTGGTTCGACTAACAGCCATAAACTCAGTTTTTCCTTCATTGGTGCTAATTTTCATCCCCTTTTGCCGTATAGCTTCGCTCCAGTCATTTATAAGTTCATGTAAATCAGTGATTGAATTTGCCACTACAGCTACGTCGTCCGCATATGTCAGTGTTTCTTCCTGATGTTCTCCTATTCCTATCTTTCTAATATATTTGTCCATTAATATTATAAAAAGCAACGGCGAGAATTGCCTCCAAAACATTTGTCTGTCAACCCTATCAAATGACTTCTCCACGTCGATGAATAGTGCGAACTTTTCTTTTCCACATCCCAACTTTTTTCAAATATCATCTTCATCGCGAAAATCAAATCTGTTGTGCTTCTTCCCTGTCTAAAACGATGCTGCCATTCCAAAATCACATCTTCCACGTACGTTCCTACTCTTTTCTAAATAATGCGCTCATATAACTCCCCTACATGTGCAAGCAATGTGATGCCTCTAGAGTTTACACATGCTATGTTATTTTGTCGCCCTTTTTCCATATGATTCCTTTCTGCCAGTCATTTGGAATTATTTCAGTACCATATGCTGCGTAGAACATTTTCAATAGTGCTCCCAATAGTAGTTGTCGAGCTGCCTCAAAAAGTTCCATCGGGACACTGTCTTGCCCTGCAGCCTTTCCCTTTCGCATATGTTATAAATCCGTCCGCAATTCCTCCCCAGTGATGAGCTCGCCCTCATCCGTGGTGTTATTTGGAGTATTTCTGATCTCTTGTCCTTCATCAACCTTTAAAAGTTATTCAAAGTATTCTTTCCTTTTATTGCTTTATCTTCTGATTTTACTAACACGTTGTTGCTCTTCTCCTTAATGGTATACGTTCATTCCCTGGAACTTTTTCGGTAACTCTTTGCCGGGTGGTATAAAAGTTTCCTTCTACCCTGAAGATCTTCTGCTTCCCTTTTTGCATCAACATATGATATCCTGCCCTGGTGGTTTCTAGTTTTCATCCATTTGCAAAACTTTTTCATTTTCTTTTTAACAGCCTCTCTTCCTCTTTCTGTCCACCATGGGGTACTTTTCTTATTTCCTTCGTACGTTGCTCTAATCCCTGTAGTTTGTTCCACCGCTGTTTTTAAACTATCTTTTATCTGTATCCATTTTTCCTCGATGGTGTGTCCTTCGTCAGTGATCCTTATTTTTTCTGCAACTCTCTCTTTGAATCTATATTTGCAAGTAGGATCTCTGAGGTTTTCGATTTTATAGCAGTATTTTTTTGGTCTTCGATTCGATTTTAATTTTTCTAAACTTAAGGGGGATACAACCATTTTATGGTCGGAGTCCACCGATACTGGTGGTATAGCTTTTACATTTCGGAATTTATTGCTGTCGTTTATTAAGAATAAGTCTATTATAGATTTCTCAGTATAGCTCCGCTGTACTTCGTTTCATCGGTACCATGTCCACTTCTGACTTTCTCTGTATTCATAAAAAGTATTCATTATAGCCATCGTGTTAACCAAAGCAAAATCGATAATTCTTCTACCATCTTAATTTCTCTCTCCAACACTATGTGCTCATATTACGTTTACAAGGTTTCGTCTGTGAGCACCGACTGGTCTGTTTAGGTCGCAGCATAGTATAAAGTGTTAATTGTACTTGATGACATCAACCATGTCCTGCAGTTTTTGATAGAAAGCTTCCTTCTCTGCTACTGGTCTTTCTGTTTGTGGTGCATAAACCTGTATTACACTGATGTCAATATTTTTTAATTTAAAGGATATACCCAAGATTCTTTCATCTATCTGATTTATTTCTTCGATGTATATTGCAATACTTGGATAAAGTATAAATCCGACGCAATGTCTCCTGTCGTGTCGTCTCTTCTACTACCAATTAGTTCATAGATGTTTTGTATGAAACTGCAACAGAATGAGGTCAAAGGGTGACCACGTGCCCTTCTGTACCAACATGGCTCCTGAAATCACCAAATAGAGCTGTGAAAGAATGGATGAACCAATGCAAGGAGGCAGCCTACCTCGTTATCACACGCCCCAGCTGTATTTGCCTAGGGACCGATTTCATCGTCTCACACGGCCACTTCTCCGCAAACATTCTGGCCTTCCGCCAGAAGATTGAAATCCGTTGGACATTCCAAACAACGTTATAACAATTCTCCCTTTCCCTGAACGTGTCGCCAAATTTTCCCCCAAACCACACGCGTTTCAGGAGCGACATCAGCACGCGCCTATATAACCATTCGACTGAGTTTAGAGACCAGCGCTCTTAGACTTCCCACCTACTCAGCCAAACGAGCTGTAGGACGCTCTTCCCCCCACCAGCGGCGATTTTGATACGAGTCGAAGTCTGAATCGATCTGTGAATTCTGCCATAGTCAATCAGCAAGTATCGACTTCAGTGAACTCTGCCATAGTCAATCGGTAAGTATCTGACGAGGATTCCCAGCTCTCAAGGCTAGACAATTGCTGAATCTGAAGCAAGATGTAACCTGACTTCTTTCGTCGCATTTATCGTACCCAAACTGGCCTCTTTTGGTCAACGAGCACGTAAGGTAATCGTAACCGTAGCCGCCTGCAGATTGATGTTGAATATGGCTTACCTCATTGCTCCATTATTTGTGTGAACGCCCCGGTTTAAAATCCCCCTTTAAATCAATAAACTGAATATGACCTCTTTAATCCCTTAATTAACCTATCTGTATCTCGTGTGGACCTTTAACCCCGTCAGCGCGACCATTCCCTTTAAACCCAATATTTGTGTAAATATAAATATCATTTTGTTCTTAGAAAGATATGTTTTCGTCATTGTCTTTCTTTTACAACTCCAGCGCGTACCAGCTACCTGTTAATCTTGGCCAACTTGCCCTCTCAAATATTTGTTTAAAAGGACCCCGCAAAGTTAATAATATACCATCCCCACTGGACTAATAACAATTTCTCCTTCACTAACGGTCTTCAACCAACTTCGTCCCCAACCCCCAAAGTATCTACGTATATATATATAGTCTGGCCATTCCACGACATATATATATATATATATATATATATATATATATATATATATATATATATATATATATATATATATATTACTCTATTGTAAAATCTTGGGATCATGTGTGTCAGGGTCTTTAAAAGGTCTTTGGAGAGATTTTTTAAAGGCAACCCTTTAACTTTATTGTAATTTTTAAAGTTGAGTATCGTTTGAGTTTCAAAGACAAAACAAAACGGGAAACAACACTGCCATATTTATTTATCGCTTAGTGTTTGTATGTGTGTTTGGATCGACAACCTTTAGTAGGAAAATTTTGTTAGGTGACAGAATTTCTCCTCTGGTCACTTTAACCCCCCACTGATTTGTAGAGTCTGAGCCCTTCTCATCTGAGGAGGACTCCATTATTTTTTTTATTTATTTCTTTAATCGTGTATTATATTAGTGTGAGTATTTGGATAGCAAAGCTTCCGCGTTTAAACAAGCATATTCCTCCGCGTGTCAGTAATTTGTGAGCCAAGCTTCCTCCGTCCCGTTTCGACGGTCCATTAAAACCCCAAATATCGTCGTTCGAAAGATTTAAACTCCAAGGAGAATTGTTTAGTTTAAGTGCCAAATACCTTGTCACTTATATGCAGGAACAAGAGACAAAAGAGAGAGCTGAAAAAAAGAGATTAGAAAATTAGTTGAACAAAAAGAGATTAGAGAATTAACTGTACAAAAAGAAATTAGAGAGATCAAAGAACGCGAGAGAGTTCGCCGATATGAAGTAGAATCAAACCGTGATCGGCTCGAACCCCTTTCAGTAAATTCGCCTCAGTTAAACTCCCCAAGTTCAAAGAAGGAGAGGACTTCGGATCTTTTCTTACTCACTACGAGAAAATTTTGAAATTAATCATTGGGACATCGAGACGGAAGGTGTCGCTAAGCTTCTTAGCTAGCAAGCTTCGTTATCTAAGCGTATCTCTCCCCTCGGAAGCTACGGTGGATTACTGCACCCTCAAATCCGAACTTCTCGCAGCGCAAAATATGACGCCTGACTTCTACCGCGCCAAATTTCGCCACGCCCGCATCGAACCAAATATGACTTTTCGTCATTTTGTATTATGAGTCCCTGGTAGATTTTGTTCTCGGGATCAGTTGCTGGCGTCTCTAACGCCAGAGATCCCCTTCTTTGTGAAAGATCGTCGGTGCAACTCATTCAAAGAGTGCATAAAAGAAGCAGAAATCTATGCGGTGATCCACAACTTATACCCGAAGGAAAATAAAAAGCTTCCCCCATCATCCCCCAAGAATAAATATAATAACTCGCGGTTCCCTCCTAAGAACTCCCCAAAATTCGCCAAGGTTACGGCCCCCTATATGCCTAGAAGTTTCCCTACATCAAAACCCCGGGACATCAAGCCCCTCATATCTAATCCCCCAGCGTCAACTTTTCCCAGTAGGCCAATCGTATGTTTTGCGTGCGGTGTTGAAGGCCACATTCACCCAAATTTCACCCCAAATTCCCAACTTGGTGGTAATCATATTCACCAAGTCCGCCAGGTGAATGCTGCTCCCGCTTTCCCTCCATCGCGACCAGAGACCCCAGATCCAATCTCGCCTCCCAGTGCCCCAGGCCACCATGTATATTTCCTCTTCGACAAGAATTCTCCAGGAATTCTTAAATTTGAAAACGGAAGCGTTAATGGGTGCCGAGTCTCCACCCTCGTCCGCGATACCGGGTGTACGTGTATCCTGGTATCGAATGAACTTCTTTCCCCGGTGGCTCCCGACCACAAAAAGTTTGCTGTAGTCCGTGACTACTTGGGACGCGCAATCTGTTTTCCCATTGTAAACTGTTACCTGGAGTGTCAGTACTTTTCCGGATGGGCTGAAGTCGTGTCAGGCCCTATCTAATTATGTTCTGTTTTGAAAGAAAAGTGCCCCAAAGTCTCGTTTAACCCTGTGGCTCAGCCCGTTATCACGAGAGCCCAAGGAAAGAAGGAATCCCAGATCCCCGCTGCCCTTCAAACTCCCTTAGCTTCAGATTTTGGCGGCGTACTGTGCGAAGAATTCGCTCTGCTACCAGCCGCCACCGGATCAGGAATAGAATATGATTCGCGGATCCTTAACCGCTCCACAGCAGCCAGACCTCCCCCGGCACACCGTTCCTGGTACCGAAGCTCAGCACCTAGACGAGTTGGTCGGCGACGCCCAGCGGGTCGGTCTCGACCGGGCTCGTAGGTTCCTGCAAGAAGTTAGGCAAAACGTCGGCTGGCAGGCGGAAGTCCGAATTGCGCGCCATCGCCGTCGCATCGGCCTCAATCGCCACTCCCTTTCGGACACTTTAGAAGAATTCCGCTCTCTCAGCCCGGGAAACCCGCCTTACTTCCCCAGCCCGGATCCCACCCTCGACTCCTCGGCTACAAGCTTCACGATATCGGACGCCTCTTCAACTCCTGAATGGATCCCCTGTGACAACAGCAACCTGTTCGGTACTCCCCAGTGCGCCCTCTCCCCAGTGCCTATTCCTCCCATCGTGTACGATGTTTTGAGGCCAGTGTCTGTGATAAGCTCTGTGAGCAGTGATGTTGAAATTTGTAGTGTTATTACTAACCCGCAAGTGATAGAACTCCACGACCCTGCCATCACTATTTCCCCCCCTCTTCCGGAACCCGGGATCGTCTCGTTTTTCGAGGCGGCCGCCACCGAACTCGACGCCCTGGTTATCCACGACCCTCCCCCTGTTCCCGACCTGTGTTTTACCCTGTGTATTCCCCAGCCTGGCCTTGCCGTCCCCACGGTCCTTCAGGGACCAGTGGCCACCCCCCCGGAATCCACTGCCTCGTCCGATACCCACCCCTCTGAAATGTGCGACGTATTGGATGACCCCAATAGCGGCCCTCCAGATATCATGAGGGGAAGAGGCAATGCGAACAACGACAACAACAATGACCAACGGCAACAGGATGGAAACGACGCTCGCGATAACCAGGATAACGATAACAGGGGAGACCAGTGGGAAAGCCCGGGCCTGGACCCCCTCGAGCCGGACACCCCTCGAGTGGATTTCGACACCCCCCTTGATGTTGAAGAACCGGGCTCTTATGACTCGATCGCCCCCGTATCTCACCTTCAAAAAGCCAACGCAAAGGACAGTGTCAAATTATTTCTCAACAAATCTTACAATAATTGGGCCCCTTCTGATGATAGAACCCTTCCTTGGATCGCCACGCTTGTGGAACGCGGCGTGATGCAAGAGGCAAGCATCCGCTGTGCTCACAGGATTTTCGGGGTGACCAAGCCCAACGGCTCTGCACGTCTAATATACGACATGTCCCCCGCTGCTGACGCCTACCGCCCGCCCAGATTCAGCCTCCCTAGTATAAAAAGGATCATGAACTCGGCCACTGAGGGCCTTTGGGCGATGAAACTCGACTTGAAGGACGGTTTCTACCACGTCCGCCTTCATCCCAAGGCCCGGCCGTGGTTCGGGATCCGCTGCCAAAACCGTTCCTTTAGATTTACCCGCCTCCCCATGGGGTTCAACGGTGCCCCCTTTATAATGCAGAAACTCACATCAACCACAATGAATCAGCTGGCAACCCGACACCATATCAAGGTTTATACCTACCTCGACGATGTGTTATGCATCGGTAAGAAGCGTGCCCTCCGCGCCTTCATGCATACCATAGACCGCAGCTCCATCAATGCCAATTGGCGTAAGTCGGTCACTGTCCCCAGTAAAAGAATTTCTTACTTGGGCTTTAATATAGACCTCAAACTAAAGCGCATCCAGCTGACCACTACAATGCGGGACAAGACCCGCTCGGCGCTCCGCATCATGTCCTCTCGCCCCGTATCCCGGAAAGCCTGGACCCGGCTTGCGGGCTTACTTAACTTCGTCATTCCGGCCCTCCGATTACCCTTCTGCTGGATTCAACTCTGCTATCTTCAGACCTCTCATCCCAACCCCGGCCGCTTCTCCCACCTTAGTCGTCTCATCCACAACCGGTGGACACGGTTCCGCCCTCCGAAAGGAATCGCCCCGGCCCTTTACGTTGACGCCTTCCCTTGGGGCATTGGATGGTGGTCCCAGGGTTTCTCCATGGCCCTCGACTGCCGCCAGCGGGATACGGGAATTTTCGAACTCGAATCCCTCGGGCTCATCGTCTCCACCTTGTTTGTTCCCCGCGCCCTTATGTTCGGGGATAACATCGGGGCCATTTGGAACGCAAAAAGGGGCAATATTCCAGATCCGATCCTCCTCGCCCTCTCTACCACAGCCCTCATGGATTACTCCAAAGCCTTCCGGATCTCATCAAGGAACATTGGGTACATCCGCAGCAGGCACAACCCAGCGGACGTCCCGTCTCGGCACTTTGCAAGAAGTCCTTAGGCATGTTTGGGCCCGTTCTTGGTCCTGACTATATAAGGTCCCACACTCCCCGAAACGGGACGGACGTTTAACAGCTCTCTGCCTGGTGTGACCTGCTCCCTCCAACCGCCCCTTCGCCTCCTCTTCATTTATATTTTGTCATGTTTCAATTTGTTTATTTTTGTTTCAAAATTTTGTTAAAACTTTCTTCTAAAAGTCCTCTTTGTAAATTTTGCTTAAAATAAAAAAGGAAGGTACTCCCCCCCCGCAGGGTGAGGAGGCTTTGGAGTAATCCATGAGGGCTGTGGTAGAGAGGGCGAGGAGGATCGGATCTGGAATCTTGCCTTTTTTTGCGTTCCAAATGGCCCCGATGTTATTCCTGAACATAAGGGCGCGGGGAGCAAACAAGGTGGAGACGATGAGCCCGAGGGATTCGAGTTCAAAAATTCCCGTATCCCACTGGCGGCAGTCGAGGGCCATGGAGACACCCTGGGACCACCATCCAATGCCCCAAGGGAAGGCGTCAACGTAAAGGGCCGGGGCGATTCCTTTCGGAGGGCGGAACCGTGTCCACCGGTTGTGGATGAGACGGCTAAGGTGGGAGAAGGAGCCGGGGTTGGGATGAGAGGTCTGAAGATAGCAGAGTTGAATCCAGCAGAAGGGTAATCGGAGGGCCGGAATGACGAAGTTAAGTAAGCCCGCAAGCCGGGTCCAGGCTTTCCGGGATACGGGGCGAGAGGACATGATGCGGAGCGCCGAGCGGGTCTTGTCCCGCATTGTAGTGGTCAGCTGGATGCGCTTTAGTTTGAGGTCTATATTAAAGCCCAAGTAAGAAATTCTTTTACTGGGGACAGTGACCGACTTACGCCAATTGGCATTGATGGAGCTGCGGTCTATGGTATGCATGAAGGCGCGGAGGGCACGCTTCTTACCGATGCATAACACATCGTCGAGGTAGGTATAAACCTTGATATGGTGTCGGGTTGCCAGCTGATTCATTGTGGTTGATGTGAGTTTCTGCATTATAAAGGGGGCACCGTTGAACCCCATGGGGAGGCGGGTAAATCTAAAGGAACGGTTTTGGCAGCGGATCCCGAACCACGGCCGGGCCTTGGGATGAAGGCGGACGTGGTAGAAACCGTCCTTCAAGTCGAGTTTCATCGCCCAAAGGCCCTCAGTGGCCGAGTTCATGATCCTTTTTATACTAGGGAGGCTGAATCTGGGCGGGCGGTAGGCGTCAGCAGCGGGGTACATGTCGTATATTAGACGTGCAGAGCCGTTGGGCTTGGTCACCCCGAAAATCCTGTGAGCACAGCGGATGCTTGCCTCTTGCATCACGCCGCGTTCCACAAGCGTGGCGATCCAAGGAAGGGTTCTATCATCAGAAGGGGCCCAATTATTGTAAGATTTGTTGAGAAATAATTTGACACCGTCCTTTGCGTTGGCTTTTTGAAGGTGAGATACGGGGGCGATCGAGTCATAAGAGCCCGGTTCTTCAACATCGAGGGGGGTGTCGAAATCCACTCGAGGGGTGTCCGGCTTGAGGGGGTCCAGGCCCGGGCTTTCCCACTGGTCTCCCCTGTTATCGTTATCCTGGTTATCGCGATATGGGAAAAATCTCAGAGCCTCGAGCAGGATTCGGTTCGCAGTAAGAAGACAGCCTCTTATATGGTAAAAAAAGGCTTGTTATATCACGCTTGCTCGGATGAGATCAACTCTGAGACTCACGCCTACAGTGTTACCCGTTTGCAGGACCCCCTGGTTCTAAATATGGCCCACGATAGCGTGTTTTCTGGCCACTTCAGACACGATAAAATTAGTCTGAGGATTTTCCAGTATTTCTACTGGACTGGTGCTGCCGTTGAAATTTCGGAATACTGCCAATCCTGTGACATCAGCTAGAAAACTAAGGCGAAAATGCGTGCCAACCCCCTTTCCCTCTCGAGAAGAGACGAATCATGCCAAAATCCGCTTGTTCAATATCTTACGCCCATATCCTTCACCCCTCCACGACAAATTCTTGATCCCCAATAGTTTTGGTACTGAAACCAAATAACTCTTACCGCATGTATGTTGATTTTTTTAAATTAAATCCCGTGACTATTTTAGATGCTGAACAGATTCATTTAATGGACCAAAACCATCATTTGTTCGAACAGCGAAATTTATTACCGAGCTCTACACCCGCTAAATTTTATTCGTAATTGTTATAACCGCCAGCTAGAGATTAGCTTATAGTCAATTAATTCTGTTATGTCCTTATTTTTTTCTCGATGTGTACGTCTATGATGCACAGCGCCCTTGTTTATATAAAATTAGTCTCTAGAAAACCTGGTCCGGCACCAAAAGATGTGTATATTTACCACCATAATCCTTCTGCCACTTATGTAAAATGTATCTTTGAATTTCCATTTTATTCTTTTGTTCATTTTCCTTTTTTTTTGCTTTGTATAGCTTAGTGTATAAATATGATTTTTTTAATTATTTGCCCTTTATTGCTCTTATGGTCGGCAATAATTAATTTCCTTTTCTGTTCATATGTACACGCAGTCGGGTAGAATTAGCTTGTACACCTGCTCGACGACAGTTCAGGATCGTTATAAAGATTCTCCCTTCCCCCGAAGGAGTCTCCGACTTTTTCCCAAGATCGGGCGCGCGTTTGGAGCCTCCTCACCAGGCGCCTATATAACGCTTCAACTGAGTTTAGAGAGCAGCACTGTTAGACTTCCACCTACTCCGACGAACAAGCTAAAGGAAGCTCTTCCCCTCCCCCCACCCAGCGGCGATTTCGATTCAAGTGAAGGCCAAATCGATCCGTGAACTCTGCCTTAGTCAATAAGCAAGCTTCGACATCAGTGAACTCTGGCCTTGTCAATCGGCAAGGACTGACAACGATTCCAAACTCCAAAGACCACTAGTGCTCCCTCGTATGAAGCCAGAGGTAAACCAACTTCTTCCGTCGCATTCACTGTACCCACAACCGGCCCCTTTTGGCAATAATCACATAAGGTATCCGTAACCGTTGCCACCTGTAGATTGATTTTAAATCTGGCTTATCTAATTACTTCATTATTTGTTTAAATACCCCAGTTTAAAGTCCCCCTTTAAATCACTAACTGTATCTGACCTCCCTAATCTCTTAATTAACCTACCAGATCGCGTGTAGATCTTTAACCCCGTCTAGGCGTCCATTCCATTCAAACCCAATATCTATGTAAATATATATATCCTTTTTGTTGTTAGTAAAGCTATATTTTCGTCATTGTCTTTCTTTTGTAACCGCAGTGCATACCAGCTACCTGTTAATCTTTGGCCAACTTTCACTCTGAAATATTTGTTTAAAGGACCCCGCAAAGTAATAATAAACCATCCCCAGTGGACTCCTAATAATTTCCCCTTTCACTATCGGTCTTCCACCAACTTTGGGCCAAAGCCAAAAAGTATCCACGTACGAGTATATATAAATATATAGTCTGGCCATTCTACGACATATATATATATATATATATATATATATATATATATATATATATATATATATATATATATATATACATATATATAATATGCGAGAAATTCACAAGGAAAGAAAAAAACCGATAGCCCAAGTGGTTTCGTTGTTAAATCACTTTTAGCGTTTGGACGGTTGGGTTGTTTTTCTTTCCTTGGGAATTTCACGCATTTAGAGATCACGTGTGGTTTGTGATTATTTTATATATATATATATATATATATAAATATATATATATATATATATATATATATATATATATATATATATATATATATGTATGTATAAATAAGCATATTCATGAAAGTGTTTTATATAGGTCATTATTTTGTTATCAAATAGATTTTAATGTTACTTTCAAAGTTTGAGGAATATTAAAGAAACTTTATATGATAAATTTGGTTTTATATCATATCTCTTCTCAAGCGTTTATAATATGATGGAATCTAATTTATAAAGCCTTTTACTACAATTTGCATTTGAATACCAGGTTGATTTTATTGCAGCCGATTTCATAATATTACATTGTATGTTATACCTATATTTAAGAATAGCAATCGAATTTTCCCATTCAATTAATTTATTGTGATTCAGATGACCAATAAAAAATAAAGCGTTGGAATTTGGTCAGTTTTAAAATGATATTTTTCTTGATTTGGTCTTTTGTTTAGTAGTTTACTTATTTGTCCACTATAATATTTGCGGTAGTCTTGGCATGGAACCTTCCCAATGCAACCCTTAGTATTAACAGGACAATTTTTGATTAGGAACTTTTTCATTTTCTTGTGAGCGTTGGAAACAACCTTGATATCAAATTGCCTTAAAATTACTTCTTAGAGTGAGAAAGTTTATACTTTAATGGAGGTAAAGAGTAGTTAATTTTAGAGTATTGTTTGTTTTATCAATTACTTTATAATTTAGGAAGGCAAAATGCTTAACAGTTTTAATTTTTATTTTGAGGTGTTATAATTTCTAGATATAGATATAGTAACGGAAAAATATTTTGAGATTTTTGTACCCAGATGATAATATCTTAACTTGGGAATTTTTTAAAACAAAAAGGATTAGAAATGGTAAATTCAGACAATATAAATAAGTAGAAATGTTTTGGAAATTTTGTAAAATTAAGGAATATGTTTCTTTTTTTGTTATAATCGTATATTCCAGGGTTTAATCAAAATTATTTCTAAAATAGATTTTCTATTTTAATCATAAGCACGATCCCATACATTATTCTTTAAGTACCATTTGTTGCAGTAGCCTTTTTGAGATTTTTTAACATGAAACTTTTTAAAATTAAAATTTATTAAGTGATGTTAGGGAGGTTTTCTTTAAAGCAAGGGGATTAAAAAGGGAAGAGGTTACTGAAAGATTTTCATAAATTATTGATTTGTGGAAAAAAGTATCAAGAAATTTAAAAACAAAGGGAACGATTTCATCCTGTCGCTCAAGTGCTATTTTTCACTTACTAAATCAGTTTAATTTTATTTAAAGAATTTAATCGTTTACAAAAATATTATTGTAAAAGTTTTAACCATTATTTAAAGCAAACAAACGATCCTTCTAAAGAAATACTCGCACGGGAACAATGCCTTGATTTTCGCAAAAGATTTGACGTAGAGTTCACAAAAGATTTGATGTAGAGTTCAATAATAAAAGAAAAATGTCATTACTAAAAAGAAAAGAATCTGTCGCTAGGTCGAAGTGTGTTGCATATTTTTTGAATAATTATATTAAATTGAAAAAAAACTAATAAAACTATAATTACAGATAAGAATATAAATGACATTATACTCGAAGAAAATGAATTAATGACGATACTTCTTTAACAAATGAAGACGTGATTGAAAAAACTGAAATTATATAAAACTATATTGTTACTGAATTTGAATAAAATGAATTGAAAATAAACATTGTTTTATGTAATTAGGACGTGATTAAAACATATGCTAATATACCCATTTTAATGGAATCTCTTTCATTGATGGAAATTTCAGAAATATTATAAGAGGTAAAAATAAAAATAAAACAAGAAAAAATATATAATGGCTTAGAAACGTTTAGAAACAAAAGAAAATAGGAAAAGAAAGTGAAGGAAAATGATAAAAAACGAGTAAACGAAAAGAAAAAAAAGGAGAAAGATGAGAGAAGAAAAATCCTGAATCCTATAACACAAAAGGAGTGAGTTCGTCTCTCCTTCTTACAGGAGGTGCTTGTGCTTTGCAGGCAGACCTTCGGTTTCTAACTTACGGATATCTAGGTTTAGAAATAGGGTTTTGGTTTAAAGAAAAGAGGTTTCCAATGCATATCTCCTAATAGTTTACTCTTGGTCTTCTCAAATAGGATTTCTTTTGATATAAGGAAATATAATCCAGAAATTTGTTCTTATATACGATCCCACCCTTAAAACATCCCCTTAACTTCATTCCATTTTCTGAACTTCAAGATTTGAAATATATTTTTTTTTAATTCCCAAACATTTTAAAATCTTATTTATTTTTTCCTGAACTCTAAAAAAGAACGTTGAGAAAATCTTCAAATATACGAAAACCCAGCCATGCGGATGTTTCTGGAACTGTAAATAAAATCTTAGAAAGAGTTCATATATACCTTAGGTGACTTACAAGCGAAAATTAAAACTGTTCCAAAATTACTGTGTTATGGATAAAAGCTTTTTTCTTACCTTTACGCCTATAAAATAGGCATGGATCTGAAATAAACACATAGAATAAGAGTAAATTATTAGGAGACAAGGGGAGCTTGCGTTTCGCAGGTAGTACTTCGGTCTGTGGCAAACGACATATCAGGCTTTGGAAATGGGCTCTTGGTCTAAAAAACGTTTTAAAGGTTTCCAGTACAAATCTCCTAATAATTTGCTGTTAGCCTATTTTTTTAGACAAAAATTGGAACGGATTTCTTTTGAAATACGGAAAAAACATTCCGCAAAGCACTTTTTTCGATCCAAATTTGTTATAATAATTTCATTCTGCTTTACTCGTTTTTAAGGGCCGGTAATTATTTCATTCTACTAAAGATTAAAATTGAAAATCTATTTTAGAAATAATTTCGAAAAAACCTTCGAATATAGGAAAAAACACAAAAATTAATTATAATAAATTTACGCAATTTTTCATGAACACAATTAGTAATTCTTTTTTTTTTTAAATATTCCAAAACATTCGATGATCATATTTATTTTGTGGGAACTTCACAATTTTGTTTTTGGAAAAAATCCAAAGTTAAGATATACCATTACGATGAACTAATATCAAAACTTTTGTTTTTACTATATCCATATAGTGTATTGGATATGTATTAGAATCGTTTTAAATTTTGTTTAGACGAAAAATCCGTTGCCAGAGCTAGACAAGCCGTAGGCCACAGACCTGAACTATGCTTAGAAGCGCAAGTTCGTCCTGTAAGGAGGAGTGGCGAAGCTGCTTGTAATTAGTGGTATAACAAGTTTTTTGGTTGCTTTGAAACTAGATTCGAGGATTTCATCCTAATACTTTGAATATTTTCCTATATTTATAGTTTTAATTATTTTCACTAAATCAAGGTACCAGGCAATGGCTTCGCCACTCCGCCCTATAGGGAGAGCTTAAGCTTTGCTACTAAGAAAATAAGTAAAAATCTAAAAAAAAGAAGCCATGGTTAAATTTTTATACCGGGTGTCCCAGAAAAAAGTTAACCGTACTTTGAATTAGTATAACTCATAAACTATTAGAGACTTTCGGATCCTGCAAAAAGTGTTTTATTTAGCAACTATTTATCTGTCGATAATATAAATTTTATTAAATTCCCTTTTATGATATTGATACACTAATGGGTTTAGTGGAGGCTATCAAAAATATGTTTGCGCAAGGGAGTAAAATAATAAAACGAAGCCTAGGAAGGCTAGGCCTTGGTGCACTTTCAAGGGAAGCGTAGGGAGCTTTGTTAGCGTAGGTCACTGTGCGATTTTTCAAGCATAGCTTAGGCCATTTTAAAGTGTGTTTTTAGCTATGCTGTTGTTTGGTCTCGTCATTATTGCTTACTAAGCAAATCAAAGCGTTTCTGTGTAAAAGTTTACTTCCATAGAACCTTTTTAATCATGCAAAAGATCAACGCGCATTTACAAACTTTATTAAGACTGGCAGTATTAAACAAGTACAAGATTCATTGGAACAACCTTTTCCAGGTAGGCACCCACCAAGCAAGCCCACAATCGGGAAAAATTTTCACAAATACCAACATGAAGGAACATGCTTAAATCTAAACAAAGGTCGTTCGGGTCGTATGAGAATAACAGAAAATATCGAAAATGTTCCGATGACACTTCTTCAAAATCCACATGTATCAGTCAGAAAGAATGGGTTGTAATTGTCAAACTCATCATTCAACTACATTATTAAACATGACTTAAAATGGCATCCCTATAAGATGCATGCAAGACAACAGCTTCTTGAAACTGATTTTCCTCGTCGTAGACAATTTGTAGAATGGCTTCTCCTTAAACCTGCTCGTTTCTTGGAAAACATTGTGATTGGTGATGAAACAGCCTTTTTCATGAATGGAAAGGTAAATAGCCATAACATTCGGCAGTATGCACCTCTGACCCCCCCCCCCCGCATTCAACTTTCACACACGTATTTGGCAGCAGAAAGTGTCTCTGTGGATAGAATATGCGGGAATAGCTATCTTGTCAGCCCATTGTTTCACGAGAATAACTTGAATGGTGCTGCCTACCTGAGCATGATCCACGAAAGGATCTTCCCGGAACTCCGCCAGATTTACGGCAATCAATTCAATAGACATTGGTGGATTCAGGACGGCGCACCAGCTCATAGACAGCTTGATATAAGAACAAAACTAAGAGAAACGTTTGACAACCGCATTGTCGCGCTAAATCATGTAATTGAATGGCCTCCAAGATCCCCTGACTTAACACTGTGCGATTATTTCTTATGGGGATATCAAAAGAATAAAGTGCATTCTACTCCAGCACAAAGCATCAGCCAGTTAAGCGATAGTATCACCCCTGAAGTCAATAGACTTAAGTAAAATCACAAGTTAATCAAAAAGGTTGTTCAATTAATGCAATCAAAGGCGCAACTGTGCTTGGAAAAAAATGAAGGACATGTGGAAGGAAACGGTGCTTAGAAAATTAAAAAATGAATTTTTATTACCCATAGAAGAGGTGTTATTGTTAAAAATTGATTTAAATATATTTGTTGATATTAACTTCGAAGTTTCATTATTTTACTTCCTTGCGCAAACATATTTTTTATAGCCTCCACTAAACCCATTAATGTATTAATATCATAAAAGGGAATTTAATAAAATTTCCAGAATCGACAGATAAATAGTTGTTAAATTTGTTTTGTTTTGCAAGACTCTATAATCTCCAATAGCTTTAGAGTTATAAAAATTCAAAGTACGGTCAACTTTTTTCTGGGACACCTTGTATATTTTCTGAACTTCGCCAATTATAATAATTTTAAAGGAACTATAAACTAAATTTGCCCCTTTCAAAATATCAGGTTGATAAAATATAGTTTCATAAAAGATATATAAATTTTTTTCTGAACTTCACCATTTGTAATTCTTTAGATTTTACAAAGTTCCTCAAATTTCGATACTTATATTCATTTCTGAACTTCACCATTTTGTTTTTTGATATTATAAACGAATTATTAGAAATAACTTTAATAAAAAAACATAATTCATAACCAAACTAAGATGAAATTATTATTCAAATACTCAAAAAATCCACTTCTTAACTTATAGAGTTAGTGACAAGCTTGGTTACACAGGCACCCCTGCGGGTGTGTGGCCTACGGAATTATTTGCTAATCTTAACCACCTTTTTTAATCCCCTTTATAGACTCTTTATATTAACACTCTGAACAACCTTTTCTTCTTCTTCTTTATTTTCATCTTCATCTTCATCTTCATTTCATCTTCTTCATATTCTTCTTCTTCTTCCTCTTCTCCTCTTTCGCTCTGTGTCCTACGGCCTATCATGATTTTCTTTTCTTTTCTCCATCTAAATTTGCTATAATAATTTCCATGCCCAAATTTTAATAAATTTTCTGAACTTCACCATTTGAAATTCTTTTAGTTTTAAAAAAGTCACAAAAGTTCGATACTTATATTTATTTCTGAACTTTACCATTTTATTTTTTTTATATTATAAAGGAATTATTAGAAATAACTTTGATACCAAATTGAAATATACTTAGGTGACAACCGAACTAAAAGAAAAAATCTTATTCAAAACTTCATAAAATCTCGTTCTTAAAATATAGGGTTATGGATGATGATGATGATGATTTAAAAAACTGAGATTTAAAGGTTAACTCTTGTTTGAATTCATTTTTTAGTTAAAAGTTAAATTTTTCTGATTTTAGTCCTCATATTAAGCCCTGTAGCTTCTCAACCGGACGTCACCCAGGGCAAGCCTCAACTCCCCACCGCGATGTCCAGTCACGGCGCTAACCTTCCTTAGTAAATAGTGTCAGCTTCAAAAGAATCCGGACGGAGTTACGAACTGCTGACCTAGCGATTGCCGGGGAAGCACGCTAACCACTATACTAACCGGAAGGCTAGAAATTTGATTAAAGATACTAACTGTCGTGGTACAACCACTCTAGACCATACACTACTACTATATTATATGGGGGGATTTAATCACTTACTACAACGCGAACTGTTGAAGGACTGTTCGCTAGGATTAACAACTGACTAGGAGGTCAAACTTGAGTCGTTGGATTTCAAATCATTAATAATCAAACAGAGTGAATAAATGGTTGGCGAGATTTACTTGAATAGGTGGAGAGTATCGTTCAAGGTTCTTTAAAGTTGAAACAACAAAAATATAATATTTTTTACAACGATTAAAATAATGATAATAATAGACAAAAGGAAATTATTTAAATTAAGATATTCTCTTAATAATTATTATGAAAAGGGATTCTCAAATGGAATTAATTGATTAATGTAACTAGGCTCAGATCAAAAGGGGGAAGTTGAAAATACTAATAGTGGAGGGGGCTTCAGTCTTACGGGTCGATTACTTCGAGCTAAGTCCTTTTTGCAATGAGACAAGTGGGGCACAATCCGAATGAGGCAGGTGGGGCACGATCCAAACCAATCTTCCGAAGAAGATAGCTAAACTTCCAAGATGACGTTCGACGGGGAATGTAGCAATTCTCGTAATTCCACTGAAAGAGGAATCTTCTTTTACTCAAAGGTAATCGATGGAGATTTTCTTCTGTTCGAGTAAACGAAGGGAGACTGCTGCGCAAATTCAAAGGCTTGCCGATCAGAGAAGCTACCAATTGACTTGGGTAGAATCACGGCTGAAGAAGGCTGCTGTCTAACGAAGGCTCACGGGACGAGACTATAAGGATGGCCTTGAGGTGCGGGCTGGACTTCTCGAACTACAGCATAACCCGAGTATTTGTATGTCCGGTTCTTGATGGGAAGTGGTAGTTTGGATGAAGGAGCCACAAGTTCCAGACATCTTAATTCAGAGGCTTGGTCAATTCATCATTTAGTAGCAAGGGGCGAAACAGAGTGGCTCTTTCGCACCTCGTTACCGGGGTTGGGGGGAGGAGGCTTGGGACTAGTTTGAAGGATTGGGAAATATTTTCCCAATGCGCTCAGGATTAAAAATTTGGGAATGTTCGGACAGGAAATAACATCCTCGATGGCGGGATACGATAACACGTGGTCTCCGATAAATTGTGGAGGGGAGAGAGGCTGTTCTTATACATTAAGTTATTCCGCATTGAAGGAAAATGTTCTAGACATATTTATAAAGAATTTGAAGAAGGTGTTTTCTTTCAAAGACTTATATCTTTAAATAAGAAAGAAGAGGAGAAAGTTGGTTCATAGCAATGTCAACCTTTTTTTTAAACTATTCATCGTTGAAAGAGAATTTTGAATTTTTTACTAAGTTCAAAGTTGTGTTTTTTTAAGTCAATAGGTAAAAAATAACTAAATCATCTACCTGAATCTTAGAAAAGAGTGAAATGACGTAAAAGGTACAAAGTTTCTTTTATAACATAAATAATTATATTCTTTTCTGGTTTCATGTCACGTCACTTGATGTTGTTTAAATCAAATTATGAATTTTCTGAACTTTGTATTAATGAACTGAAAAATGAGAAATTTCAGATTAGGAAAGAGGGCAAATTATTGGAAACCATTGGCAGAGTTTCGCTCAAGAAAGTTGTTGAAATTCGCGATAATTTGACACCATGTCTGAGCAATGTTGGAAGACCAAAATATAAAAAAAAACAGCGCTAGTAGACGTATCTCTTTACCTGAAGTGAATTGCAATGACCCAGATCTCATATCAAGAAAAGTTGTTGAAACAGAGATAGCAGAGATGAGTCAAAGCCTTGATACCCAAGTGTTGACCAAAACACCTGTTTTAAGGAATTCACACACGCATTTTACTGTCTAGTAGTTGCATAAAGTTTTACACATCATCAGTTCCGATTTTTATATCATTAGCAAGTAGAGCCGGATGTGTAAATAAATCATTTTCAATCGCGCCGAATAGAACCGACAATTGAATGAAAATGCCTTCATATAAATAAGGCCTCTCTGTAATATGTACATACAGTGGCATTTAAATGCCGTCTGCCAATTAAATGTGGCGTTATAAGAAGATAAAAATTGTAACTAAACAGAATTCCAGACATTAGTTTTTATACAAAATTTGTTTATTTCTTATTTAAAAGTGGAAAGTATAATAAAATGGTGAAAATCTGTGAAGATATGGAGCTCATACTAAATGTAAAACAAAGTCAAATTGACGAGGCAATAATGTTGAGAGAAATAAAAATTCCAACAATAAAAAATATAATTCTTAAACCTTTTTGCTAGATCCTTTACAAGATTTAAAGTTTATATACTAGTCTTTCTCTCTCTTTCTCTTTATATATATATATATATATATATATATATATATATATATATATATATATATATATATCATTATCATCACTATAATTTAAGAAGAGAAGTTTTTTGAGTATTAGAATAATAATTTCATCTTAGTTTGGTAATGACTTATATTTTTTTCATCAAAGTTATTTCTAATAATTCTTTTATAATATCAAAAAACAAAATGGTGAAGTTCAGAAAATTTATTTTTATATATCTTCGTAGTTTCTTCCTAAATCCTATCGGGTTAATACTCGGAATATTGAGCCCTTGCGGCATGATTAGTTATTGATAATTTTCCCATTGCTGTATTAATTAATAACTAAAGAGTGTAATTATTTGTATTATATGTTTTGTTGTGAAATTAAAGATTATTTTTGCAATTCTTGATTAAGTCCTCCAACCACCAAAGCCTAATTAAATAAGACCAATCCTGGCCAACCATATTTAAAGTATTTGAATAACAAAAAACTCGCGTACTCAACGAAATTCAATTCCAATTATTATTTGGGGCTATCGTTGTCCTTCCCCGAACAAACGAAGGAATCGAGAATTAGGCGATAACTTCCTAATTCTACGATCGATTCGTTACAATGTTATAAGCCAAATGACCGACGACATAGTGAGATATAGAGTCGCCGACGACTAGACTCGCACGCGACTAAAAATACATGCGAATGATGAAGGACACTCAGATGATCTGTAGATTATGTAAGAAAATTGGCAATAAGCAAGAGGTTAACCGATAATTTTTTGTAAGTGACTTTTAACCTGCATTTTGATTTCCTTTAGCTTTCTGCCTGCAAAGGAATTCTGAATGGTTGGAATACTAAATCAAATAGCGCCTCATCGCTATAGAGAGGTCAATGCCTCGCGAAAAGCAGACTCGTATATTCTTGTTTAATAGGTCATAAATGGTTAGAATTAAGCTCTCAACAAGTTAATATACTTTAATTATAAAAAGGTAGTCTTTTACAATTTACCACCTAAAATTATTCAGCAAAGTAGTTTCTATAATTATTAGAAAATACATGTTCTGATAATGAATCTTTCCCACTTCCTTAAAGTTACACTCAACTTTGCATTTCAGTAATATTAAATGATATAAATAAATAGTAATCATTTTGTGCAAGGTCAAATAAATGAAGAGGATGAGAAAATTTTCCCACCATAAGACAATATTTTTTCATGCGTCAAACGTGCATTGCTATGAATGAGGACACCTGGTGTTTTGAATAGTGAATACAATTTGGAATCATAATTAATAGCTCCTTCCTCATCACACCAAATCAATAACATAGCCTACTCTTGTTGGAGAGTACGTCTAGCGCTTAATATTGCAGATAGGAAACTACATTTCATCTACCGTAGCTATTTCTCCAGAAATGATTCACGGACATTTCGAGCCAATGAAAATGAATCGTCGTAAACATTCTACTTCAGAACTTTTATATGGCATCTAAATGCAATTTTGTTTCTGAAAAATGCATAGTCATTACTAGTTATAAAAAAGTTTAGACACTGCTAGCCTAAAAATGGTATAAGCTTTACTAACTTGTATTAAAGGCCTAGGCAGTTATGACTTTAAAAAGGCCTAGGAAATGTTAGCGTTGAAACTGTCCTAGCATTAATACAGTTATCTTTAAATATCTTTTGCCAAATTAGCAACAAACTAAAATAACCTCAGAAGAAGTTTTTGTTTCTAAAAGACATTGATCTAATGATAAACTAATATTTATGGTTTGGAGCTCGAGCGATGTTGATGAGAGCCAATTGTTTATTTAATAATAATAATAATTATAAAAATAAAAGTTTTTCATGGTGCCCATCAAGAGCCTTAATATTTCGCCTGTCCATCGACTAGGGAAAGGCCTGACACAAAAGGAAATTTTAACATGCTGATATAAGATCAGTGACGGTCACAGCTTACGAGTTTGGGGAGGAGAAGAGAAATATATGCGCGTCATCGGCATTGTTGAGGAATAGGTCACCTCCCTAGACAATACGTATATATATATATATATATATATATATATATATATATATGTATATATATATATATATATATATATATATATATATATATATATATATATATATATATATATATATATATATATATATATATATATATATATATATATATATTGTTTGAGAGGAAAAAGATAACAGCCAAGAAAATATGTATATATACAGTTACATATACATATATTCTCTAATTACGTGCGCGTCCTTCGCTTACTACAAGTACGTTCACTTCCTAAGAGTAATCCGTTGATTGCTAGGTATATGAGTGTGATTTTCTACAGGGGCCGATAGCGTTTAATGTGTTTACCAAGTTGCAGTTCAAGGATAGATTTAAAGCGTGAAAACCAAAATATAATTTTAATAAGTCACTAGTTAACAAATATATACATACTGGAAAATACAGATAATTTAAATAAAGGACATCTCTAACAGAAACAGATTAATGGGCATTCTGGGAACGTTAGTAGCTTGTTAATCAGTTATTAAATGGAATATTACAAAAATCAGTTAGACGGAGGGATTATTTAGTGGTGGGAAAGTGGGTCAATTAACGGACATACAAGCAAGGGTCGTTTTACCTTAATGGGATCAACTCGAGGTAGGGGACTCCTTTAGAACTTCGGCGCGAGGAAATAGAGAAGGCCAATGGAGGTCACTCTCGGCCGAATATCCTGACGGTGACGAGGATGAAGGGGGGAGGGGCAGAAGACAAGTTCACAATGTTCCTTGAAGACGGACGATGGCAGCTCTGTCCCAGAGAAGTACAACCTCCAAAATTCGAGACTCTGACGCGGCTTGGCGGGAAGTCTCACACGGAAAACTGGAGATTCTTGAGTAGAAGGCTCCAGATGAGAGGAGAGGAATCCCAGCCAATCCTTCGGGAACGAAAACGATTCGAGGCTTGCTCTGAACTGAGTAAGGTTTCATAAAATAGATGGATCTGCCTGTTGAGATCCAACCTCGATAGTATAAAGCGAATACCAGGGACTTGGGGCCCACGATCTGAACCGAAGGCGATGGGTTATCAAATTCAATTTGGAGATATTTGAAACCCCAGGGTATTTATATGACGGCCATTTTTATGGTTTCTCCTCGTTGGCAGACCCAGAGGACTGGCTGGACAATTCCGGTGGCTAAAGGCATTAGCGTTTGTCGCCTAACCCAAGTCTTAATAGCTTTTACGATGTGGGCTGGAAACTTTCGGCTAGCAGCCTCCAGATTACGGAGATTAGCGTTTGCTCGGTGAAGTAAAAGCTTTTAGCACGCCCAACTTAATTAACTGTGTCTGTGAGGAAGCTGGAGGGTATTCAAATTCTTTCTTCTTGTTTTCTTTGTGTTCCGAGATTACTCCACGTGAAGTTATTATAATTAGAAGATAGAGGGAGGGAAGGAATTCATCGAAAAAATTAAGGGGATATTTTTATTTGGCTTTCCTTTCCCTTACAGGCATATAGATGGAAGGATAGACCTAGGCGAAAAGAAAGATTACATATGAAAGAGGGACGAGTCGAGGACAGAGCCGTGAGGAACACCGTAGGATGCAACAAATAATCGAGAGACCTCACCACCGATGTGAACAGAATGAGTAATAGATCACAGATAAGAAGGAAACCAGTTCATTGCAGATCCAGGTCCACGAAGGCATTGGGGAAAAACGGAGTATTCACCGGTGTCAAATGTTACACAGAGATCTAGTAGCGACAGAATTGAAGACGTCTCAGTGTCAGCTTCGTGGGGGAGTCTGTTAGTCACATGTTAGAGAACCGATTCAGAATTGTGACCTGCATTTTAGTCGGCCTGTAAGGGTTCGTCGGTTTGGAGAAGAACAGGTGTTCATGATAGGAGCAACTACTACCCTCTTAAGAGCCTTGCATACCAACGAAGTTCAGAGATCGAACAATATTTTAGAGGATTATTAAGGACAAGATTTTGTTTATTTATGATCAGACGGAAAGTATAATTTTTAAATTCAGAGGGCTGTCTAATATACTCAATAGGTATGGTAATAGAACAGATAAAAACTGAGCATTGAGAGTAGTTGGAAAGTGTCAAGCCGAGAGCAGGTGTTTTTCGATAAGCTGAGTATTCAAGAGATTCCTTTAGGAGAGATTCGGGAAAGGAAGGTGAGAGTGGAAGGTTGGGTAGGTTTGCTTATAGTGTATGGAGAGCTTAAAAAGTGAACGAGGGTTTTATTTATTTTGGTGGAGTTTTTTGCGGATATAAGTATTGCGGATGGAACGCAAAAGGGCGGAACGCAAACGGGTTGTGTATGCATAAGTCGCAAGAGAATAGAAAAGTTAAAATTATTTCGTCACCATGCCTCGAGTGCTGGCCGAACAAAGCCACCTCTCTCTTGCTATTCTGTGTTTTTGGGATGTATGAGCGTGTTGGAGAACCAAGGGGCGCAAGATGTGTGAGAGGTGGAATCAAGAAGGCAAGTATGACTGTCTTGGCAGGAAGAGAGCAACTGAGAAGAGGAGTGGAAGGATAGATTAAGATCGTATAAAATGAAGACAATGAGGCTACCAGGAGAAGAGAGGGGTGATCCAGCCACATAAGCCTAGGGTCAATGGAGAAGAGTTTACGGTGCTGTGATCTTGTGACAGGTACAATTGCGGAGTCTATTTTAGAAAGTAGAGTCAAACCAACTTGAGTGATAAAGTGATCAGAGATAGCATTTGAAAGGTCTGTGACAGAGAGTTTATGAACTGGGAAAAGGAAGAAAACGAGATCACGCATGTTGCCGTGGGTGTGGGTTGAGGAAGGGACGAATTGAGGGAGAGTAAAATGTTCGAAGACTTCAAGCATTCTTGGATGCGAGATGGTGTTTTGTTGGATATTGAAGTCACTGAGTACCATTACGATAGCGAAAGAGTTTGTGAATGTGACATTAAGGAGATCACGCAGTTCTTCAATAAAGAGATCCAATGGGTGAAAAGATAATCGAAAGATGTTTATGACTTTGAAGGAGGCGTTTTAGGGCTTGTATAGCATATCCTTGCGCAGAATTATCTGCGCCAAGCAGGTAAGGGTTGATTTTTTAAAAATCAAGCCAGCTAGTAGGGCAAGAGAAATGAAGCTTAAAATGGTTTGTCATTGGCAATTGGAAATGACACGACCACGCTACCTGGATGCAATCATGGAGTGTGACGAACGCATTTGGATTTATTCCCGTAAGATTAATTTGCATTTGAAATTCTACTTTCTAGCTTCTCCATGTGCCACTAGTAGGGGGAGCTGACATAAAATTCAAACAGTATGTAATAGCCTCTATCCACTCTCACCTGGTCCCTCAGGACGATTCATTGAAAGCATGTTCAGAATGTATTAAAAACTCCAACACTATTGGCCAATTTACACGAAAATTCAGGAGTCTTTTCTGCATTTCAACGAGACTGAAAAATTGTCTTATTGAAATTCTGCCAAGATAGACATCTCCACTTTATGTCCAATATCCCAAAGAAAGAGCTTTAGTATATTTAGAAATTTTCTTGGAGATGGTATTTCCTCAATTTGTAATATCGTAAGTAATAGAAGGAAAGAGGAGAAAAACTTGTCAATTGAAAATGAATTGAAAATATAAAGGTAGTGAATCATCAAAATGGAGAATGTACGTAAGAATAAATATAACAGCAATAAGGTGACCCAATCCGAGGACATTTCACTTTAGAGCTGCGTATGTTAGCCGTGCTGGAGAAGAAAGGTTAAGGCGGTGGTCCAGTAAAGATAAATAATTTGTTTAAATTGAAAGCCCCAAATTTCGTCATGAAAATAAGAGAATCATGGTAGGATTTACCTTTGTGGTATCCTCCTCCTTATATAAAATAAAAGTATTGAGTATTAAATGGTGCATGTTGACCTTTTCCTATTTGGTAGGAGTAACCTTTAATAAGGGGTAGCAACACAATTTTTGTGTTGCCCTTGACCTTACTATGCCTGGAAAAAGGATACCCATCTACCCACACGAGGTAGACCATCTATGTACATTGTACATCCTATCAACAACTCGTTAAAATCAATTCTAATTCCATCTGACAGCTTTAGTTGTGATACTTTGGATTATTTTTATTTTACAGAATTTTAAGGAAATATGAATACAGGGTGAGTTGGTAAATTTGTTGCCGTTGGCAACTCCGTGCATGTGCGTTGTCTGGCGTCGATTCTCTCTTCTTTCTAACATTGTAAACTCAGTTGTGCATCGTCTGTGAAAGAATCAATACCGGTATGAATTAATTCGTCCAAAAATTTGGAAAAGGGAAGCAGCGATGCTTGGGATTCACGCCAAAACCTCTAATGCGCAGCAGTGAGACTGCTTGGGTGTTACTCTGAGGACAGTGCCCATGACCAATAAAGTGTTGCATGAGTTAGGCTGTGCTTACGATGGTGTGGCGATTCCAAAACCTCACTTTAAGCGTCCTGTTACCAAAAGAACACATTGGATTTATCGTGGAGAACAATTCCATCATTGACAACGATCTCAGCAAGTCAATGACGTCTATAGCCAGGGGCAAGGGAATGCCAGTTTCTCGTCCTGCAGTTAGTGAATGAGTACATAAATATTAAGTCTTACAAGATGAGGAAGGGGGAGCTTCTGTCAGAGAGGATGAAACAAAAGCAGAGGGATCGTGGGGTGAAGTTTATAAACAGACTGGAGCGTCTCCTTAATCCTGCCATACTTTAGTTCTTCTCAGACGATATTGAATGAAATGGCCTCAAACATAGCCGTCGAAATTTGAACTGGAGTAGTACATACTCGTATATATCTCTAAGGATGAATTTGTGATAGTTGGTACCCCTTCTGCCCTAATTATGATGTCATTGAGGAAGATTTATTGACATTCTGAACATAATAGCAAAGGATGAATTCATTCTTTACTAGCGCTGCACAAGGTAACTACAGTTTATTACACTAATTTGAATGACTCATTTTAATGAGTGAAATGTTATTTTTAACATTATTTCCCAGTAAACGTGGCGCAGCCTTAAAACTGATTATGAAAGAAGTGGGTATAACTTTCTTGCTCAAGACAAAACACGGCAAGCTGATTTTAAAATGCTATAGTTACTGCGTGTTGGAACTGCGACAATATTGGGCTATCTAAGGCAAATTAGGTAACTGAAGAGAATCACCGAATGGACTCAAAATGAATGCTTTGAAAACTAGTTTACCTGGAACGCGCACTTTGAATTCCCTTTACTACTAGGCATTATCATTTCAAATATTATTACAAAGCCATCATTTAGTATCGGTAACATTTCAGAGAGGGGTTTGAGAGAGACTTTTCATCCTATATTTTAGTTGTTCATCCTCAATTACAGATGAACGTACTTTATCTATCTTCTTGACTGATATATCAGGCTGGAACGAAAGTATTACGGGATATATTAAGAGTGAAAAAACTTATGACTATATAAATATTTAATCATAAACATAAACATTGATTTTGAGAACCTCGTTTATCTGCTAACAGGCTTATAAATGCCACGCTTGTAAATCTCTTTAGGTTTTAATTTAAAATAGGAATTCAACTAGTTTTCAACCTCTTCCCCTGATGTCATCCAAAAACCATCCAAATGTTTTTGTAATCTCCAAAACAAGTGATAATCAGAGAAAGTTGAGGACAATACTTATGGATAATGAAGCAATATTTCCCAACCTATCTCTTCCCATCGATATTTGGTGATTCGATTGAATGAGGACGAGCATTATTGTGTTGGAGGATGACAACCCGTTCTGTTGACTAAGAAGGGTTGCCTTTGGCTCCAAGCGACATTGAAACTACCAGGTTGATTGCAGTAGAGATTAGCATTAATTGCTTGATTGTTGTCTAACAATTTGTACTATGCAATATCCTTACTATAAACTCGACATGATATTTTGGGGGCGAAATCTTTTTGGCTGTTTTCTCGTTTGATCTATGAATGGCGACGTTTAACGTTAGGATAAAAGATCCACTTCTCATCACCAGCAACAAGTCTGTTTAAAAATGGTGACCGAAGGTGTTGTGAAAGCAATCACATACATAACGTAACACGCTGTCGCCTATAATTTGTAGCAGGATTTGCTAACATACTTTCTAACTCAACGGAATCATGTTCTTTTGGGCAATCTTTTTTGATCTGTCTTTTAGACTGAAATCCCCACTTCGGAAACGGTGAATTATTTCGTGAGAAAATTACAGTAACCTGTGTTTTATATGATATCGCCTAGAATCTTGTAAGGCATCGCAGGTGGATGTGGAGAGACTTTGAACTTGTGTTGCGAAATTACGCACATGTTTAATGTAAGACATTGCAAATATGTATTGTTAGATATCGCACATGATTGTTGTGCAATATCGCATTTGATTTGGAAAGATATCGCATAGGATTTATTTTATATATCGCAATTTTTGTAAGAGATAACGCCCTTGAGTGCTGAAAAATATCAGATTGAGTTTTGTGATTTTTTGCATTTGATTGTTGTGATATTTCTCAATTGATTGTTGTGAGATATTACTCATGAACGTTTTGAGATATCTCACTTGAGTTTTGTGAAATATTGCATTTGAGTTTGTGAGATACCTCAATCGCGTTACGAGATATTGTATTTAGTTTCTGAGATACCATACATATGGTTGAATCGATATTTTATAAGATTATAACCGAACTGAGTCAGCAAAGGTCCCTGGGTTGAATTTCTAGGCCGACCCCTACTCAGAGTATTCCAATGCATTTAATCATCATCATCAAAAACTCTATAATTTAAGAAGGGGATTCTTTTAACTATTTGAATAATAATTTCATCTTAGTTTGTTTATGACTTATGTTTTTTTTTTTAGTTATTTCTAATAATTCTTTTATTATATAAAAAAAACAAATGGTAATTTCAGAAATAATTATAAGTATAAATATTTTTCTGAATTTTTTAAAACCCAAATAATTAAAAAATAGTGAAGTTCATAAAATTTATTTTTATATGTCTACTTCTTTTTCTTCTTCTTCTTCTTATTTTATAACTCGATATTTTAGCAACGTGATATTTCGAAAGGTGGAAAATTTAATTTCGTGTTTTAGATTTTAAATTTTAATTTTAGTAGCGAAGCGCAAGTTCCCCCCTTAAGGGGGAGTTGCGAAGCCATTGCTTGGTATATATATATAAATGGTGACTTGACGCGTTTAATGGCAAATGATTCCATAAATTAACACTTTATTCGTTATATAATTCATAGTTATATTTGTCTTAAATCTCCTCTTCTTCTTTCTATAATCGTGACTTCTGGTTCTTTCACACATGTCCAACTCAAAGAAGGAATCACTTCACGTTAGCGAAACCATGTACTATCTTATATTTTTATATATTTTATCCCCTTAATCTTTGTATCTCAAGTGAGGGAAGATTTACATCTTTCAAACGCTCTACGTGCGGTGTGTTGTGTACCCTTGGAATCATTTGGGTCGCAACCTTTTGCACCCTTTCCAACATTATTGTGCCTTTCCGAAAATAAAGGAACCAAAATTACACCTTATATTCCAGATGAGGCTGGACTGAAAGATTTGTATAGTGGAATTATAATATCTTCACATTTATATGAGAAGTTTCTAAATATAATTACGAGGACAATGTTAGCTCATTTGCAAGCTTCAAGGCATTCCTTACCAACTCTCAAGTCATTGTATACAATCCTGCCAATATTATTTTCAGTGATTACTGTATTAAATGTTCATCATGAGATTGTGTAGCTAACACCCTCGCCCCTTGGACAACTTAATTACTGCGTCAAGGCGTTTTAGATTTTGACCTGTCTGGGAAGGTTGGGCTTTTCCTTCCAACCCTGTGGGTAAGCAAACTTTTGAAATATCGCTGTCGAGACTATTCTTTGTCGTTTATAAATACAAGGAACAAGAGTGCCCCAAGCAAAGCACCTTGGGACCCCGGTAGTAACGCTTTGCCACTCTAAATGCAATCTGTTGAGGAATTTACGCTCTTTTCTTAGGCTTAGCCATGCTTTTATCCACTAAAAACTGACCACTGATGCCGTGCACAGCAAAATATTTTACTAAACGTTTGTGTAGTCTTTTATCGAATGCTTTTTTTTTATTAAAGATAAATCATGTTGGCAATCATTTAAACTACAGACAAATAAGCTTGTCATCTGTAGTTGGCAAACTGCTCTAGACTATCGTGAAGGACAAATTAGTTGAACTTCTTCATAGCCACAAACTTATTCAGAAAACTCAACATGGTCTTAGGAAAAACGAGCAATTTTATAAAATAACTCTAATAAGTTGGTCAGACATGACTTATTTTTCTAAAACCATGTTGGGCTTCCCTGATAAGGATTTGGTTAATGAGAAGTCCTAATTGTAGGTCTTTCACGATAGTCTAAAGCAGTTTGCCAACTATGGTTATGAGGCTTATTAATTTGTAGGTGACCCGATCGCCTTTTATATTGATGGTGTAAGATTTAATTTTTATACACGGTTATACAAAGTTATACACTAGTTTTAAAAGTTGAGAGGGATAAGTTATACAAGGATATTCAACGTGGTACATTAGGTTAAAAAAAACGTTATAAATGCGAGGTACATAAATTATTTAACAATGTGGCTTGATTGTTAAAATTACGTACTGGTAGAATGTTTTGGGGTTTTCTTTGCTGTTATAACGAGAGTTTAATTTAGTGATTCTTTTCCTTGCGAATTAATCTTTTCAAAACACGCATGAGCTCTAAGTACTCACTTCAGCAAAATCTTGTGTCTGATTTCTACTTCTTGTACAGAAGATTCCTTCTTCTGATTACCTGTTTGATTTCATTGCCCCGCCATTTCTGCTGCGGCGTGCATTGCTTATCTGCTCCTTTAAAGTTATTTAGAATTTTTTTCCATAATAAGGCTACACTATTTTCTTATGGGATGTTTGTAGGGAGGACATTTGATAGTATCCTCCTAAATTCTTCAAAATCTTTCCTTTACAGTTGGGCACCATCATGTCTATTTTGGTCAGTAAATGCTCTACTAAAGAAAGTAAATCGTATTGAGCTGGTGACATTTTCTCTAAGGCTTTCACAAACCTTAACGCTTATGACTAGTTATTCATTGATGGCGAGGACAATTTGCAGGATATTGCTCGCATGAGAATGTTTTCATCTAGGAAGTTTAATAGGCTCGATACATCTGTTTCCTGTAGACTCTGCAAATTTACATTTGTAAAATTTACGTCAAAAAATATGACCCTATCTCCTTTGACTGATAGTCATTGTCGTAGAATGCCCTCCTTTTTGTTCTAAGAGTGCTAAGAGTGCTAATATTGTTATTTTAGAAAAGAGCCGTTGGAAACACGTAAGGATATAGAGAAACGCACAATAATTCCCAAAATAAACTTATATTTTAACTTTAACAATTTAATACACAAAAACTAACCATTAACCACAGAAATACTCTGAATATTATAATATAATTCAATTAGGTTGAGCCTCTAAAATTGTTTAATTTCGCTACACACTTCAATATATAAGATTTAGGCTTATGGAATCTACTGGAGTTTAAATACCTCAGGAATGTTATTGTCTCCACGACGCGTGCTGACTGGCCAGATGTAGGTGGGCGGGATCTCGAGGTATTTTTAGCGAGGGTAGCAGATGGGGGTCCACACGGTATTCAGGAGGGGTTCTTCAAGGACGAGAACAATCACGGTGCTTTAGGTGGCACCAAGGTAGGCGTGGTCTCTCGGGCGAGGGTAAGTAGAACTTGGTTCATAAACCAAGTTAATTTAGAGTTTGGTGTGACCACCGAGTAACGAGCTCGAGGGAGAGCTTTTCTCCTTCGTTACTTAATTCCTCATGGGCGAGGACTGAACTCGGGGATGGTCTTCTTCAAGGGCGCGGATCGAGGAGGGGGATTTCTCTGACGAGAATAAGTTAAACTTGAATAAGTTAACTTAAAGGTCGGTTTGGTAACCAGGAACTAGCTCGAGGGTGAGCTTCTTCTTAGTTCCAGTCTTCTTCAAGGGCGAGGATAACGGAGGGGGGTTTCTCTGACGAGAATAAGTTGAACTTGGTTCCTTAACCAAGTTAACTTATGAGTTTGGTGTGGCCACCGAGTAACGGGCTTGAGGGGGCGCCTTTTCCTTCTTATTTTCTTAATTCCTCAAGGAAGAGGAATACCCCTGGTGTTTAAGAAGCACCAGGATATAAGGAGTCTCTCTGACGAGAGTAAGTTGAACTTAAACAAGTTTACTTAACGTTCTGTTTGATAACCAGGGACTAGCTCGAGAATGAGCTGCTTCTTAGCCCCTTGAGGTAGGTAGCCCTGCCTCTCTTTCAGGGTACTTCTTGGTCTGGCGCGCCAAGTAATCTACCTGTCCAGTCTCAGTAGCCCGATCTTAATCCGGAGACTTCGTCACCTGGAGACTGACGTATTCTACCATCCATCTAGGTAGCCCGGGGTCTTAATCGGAGGACTTCGTCACCTAGAGACTGACGTATTCTACCAATCCAGTCTAGGTAGCCTGGGGTCTTAATCCGAGGACTTCGTCACCTGGAGACTGACGTATTCTCCCGCGATTTTCCTAAGTGTTTCTTATTTATACCTCGTCACCCAACTGAGGGAGTGGTAAGAGGGGGTAGGGGGAGGCTTGAGGACGGGCCCAGGAGGGTTCTTATGCCAAACGGGTTTTCTCACCAAGTCCTACATCGGCTCCTCGTTAGCCTTAAGGTGCATGCACACTGCGCTGATGACACGTGTTAACACGCCATATGACGTGTTAACACGTGTTAGCAAAAAATCTGGAACATGCGTTCTCATAATGAAGTTCACACTGGTCTGATATGTCGCGTAACACGTCAGCTGACGTGTTACGCGACATATCACGTGTTAACACGCATCAGATGAAAATCAAAACTCCCAGATATTCGTCAGAAGGAAATCTGCGTCAGATAGGTGTAGTAGGCACATATTATTGTAAAGTGTTTTAATATTATTGTATGTTTTGAAGTATTCTATAGTGTTTCGAAATTATTGTATATTTTGAAATTATTCTAGTGTTTCGATTTTATTCAATGGGTACTATTGTATGGTGACAAATTGCTAAAATAAAGTAAAAGTGTTTTCGTTATGGAGGAACAGAGTTAATAGAATATGTTAGAGGATACGATCACTTATTTAATCCACAAAACAAGGATTATAGGGACCTGAAGGCCAGAAGAGAAGCTTGGGAGGAAATCAGCGAACGAATTGGTATTTCAGGTGAATTAACATTATATTTATTTTATTTATTGAATACAATATATAAAGAATACAGTTCGGTAGCAGTTTCAAATAGCTTTTTAAGCAGTAGTATACTAATTTCATTTGCTCGCTTGTTTGTTGAGAATTTTCTATTTTTAAAGGTCACAATAATTCACCGTTGAATTCCTTTCTGGTTAATGTGTATTCCTGCCTTTACGAATAGCGTCCCACTGCCATGGGCATTTTAAAGCTCCTTCTTGTGTGACAAAATGCTTCTTGAAACTTTCTCGTACTGCAGCAGCTTCTCGCACATGATTTCTTCTGACTGATTGTAGATCTCCTAATGCCTGAATTTCTGTCTCGGATGCCTGAATACCTTCTTCGAAATTCGTATTCCTGGAAACACGAAGCATGTTGTGAAGGCAGCAGGAAGCCAGTACAATTGAATCAACTGTTTCTGGTTGAACTTCAAGCGGTTTCAGGAAAACCCTCCACCGCCCAGCAAGAATGCCAAAGGCGTTTTCCACAACTCGCCTTGCTCTCGACAACCTATAATTAAAAATCTTTTCTTCATCTCCATTGATTGAATTTTTAGCGATAGGTCGCATAATGTACGTTTTAAGAGGAAACGCTTCATCTGCTACCATGACAAAGTCACATGGATCACCAGAAGCGTCAAGTTTTTCAGCTTTAGGAAAATTAAGCAGATTTTTGGCACATTTTTTACCAAAATTAGACCTTTCAAATGTTCCACCATCACTATTCCTTCCAAAAGCTCCTACATCAATCATAATAAATTTATAATTTGCATCTACCAACGCCAGCAAGACAATGGAATGATTTCCTTTATAGTTGTGGTAAGAGGATCCCCCATTGTAAGGGCATCGCATTTGAATGTGTTTACCATCCATTGCTCCTAAGCAATGTGGAAACCCCCATATCTCTTCAAAATCTTTCGCAATTTCTTTTCACTTTATTTGTTCTGGCTCTGGAATATGAATAGATTTAAGTGATTCCCAAATAGCTTGGCAACATTCTTTCACTATTTGCCCAGCCGTACTGAAGCCCATTCGAAAGGAGAATCCAAGTGATCTGTATGAATCTCCTGTCGCCAAATACCTGAAAAAGATAAAAAAAAAAAATGAAGCTTCCTTTCTTATAACAATAATTATCATAATAATTAAATATGAATATTTTTAATTTCGTTATTAATTATAAAGTTATCTTTTGCAGCTGACGCATGCAAAGACACATGGAAAAAACTTCGGAATGCTTATACAAAGGCCAGAAAGAGAAGGAACACAAAATCTGGTCAAGCAGCTAAGAATGTTCCTAAGTGGAAATATAAAGACCAAATGTCATTTTTGATCCCAACATTGGAACCACGAAGGTATGTATGATAAATCATTTAAACACACTAATTTCATGTAAAATTTAATCATTCTTTTAATGTCCTTTGCTGCAGTGGTTAGAGGAAAGCCCCAAAGTTGAAAACAATTTGTGCTTTTTCATACTTTTATTAATTGTTTTTTTTATTTTTCTATTGTTTCAGTACCCATGGCAATGTGGAACCACTTTGTCCAAGTGTTGATGATGTGTCTAATGCGGTCATCAATGAAACTACTGAAAAGGACTTAAACAGAAGCCAAGTAGACAAAAATGCAGCATCAGAGAAGGGTGCCGATGACAATGGTAATCAAGAAACTACAATTGAAGATCGTACATCAACTCCCAAACCAAAGTATAGGAAAAGGCAGACGGTGGATTCATCCATGACTGAAATAGTAAACATCATGAAGAATAACAGCCGTATGCAGGCCCAAACTCTTCAACTTTCAGAAGGCCACAAAACGGATAGAGACGAAACGGAAATGTTCTTTTCAAGTATTGCCAGCTCTGTTAAAAAACTTATTGCCATTGAACAAGCCAGAATAAAGATGGAAATAAGCAATATGGTGTTCAAGGCCCAGATTCGGGAGATGGAGCAGCAAAACCTTTATCAAAACACTGCATCTGGCCCCTTTCATCCACCCGTAGTACCAATCCCATCACCCTCTCCCACATCCTCCATTACATCCTTTGGTGAATCAAACCCCAATTGCTATTCTACCTCGAGTACAGCACCTTCTACCCCTTTACCCGAAATGGAAAATTCTACATGTCCTACAGGAATGGCCACACAATATTTTTCTATGTAATATCTTACATATTTATGTGGTTCATGTACCTAATTAGCTGAAAATAAAATTAAGACATCATTGTGCAAGTTTTACTCACCTCAAGCATACAGCAAGTCTCTCTTCTGCTGGTATACATTTCCTTAGTTGAGTGTTGGATTTTGTAATTGCTGGTTTTATAATGTGTAAAAGGTTGTAGAACTCTTCTTTTGTCATCCTAAAGTACATAACAAAACGATCTTCCTCTGACAGTAGTTGACGAAATAGGTGATGAAACTCACCTAAACTTTCCCTTTTGGCGTTTATAACATTTGTTTGAGTTTTTTTCCAGAAGTAACAAGCGCTATAGCTATTGCTACTAACTGCTCCTCTTCTTCATCAAGTTCATTTAACATATTATGATTCATTTTCAATATCTGCAACACAAAATTAGAGGATAAAAAAGAAAGAACGTGCTCACTCCACAAAAAATCAAATCTTTCTGACGTAACATGCATCAGATAAATGAAAACGTTGTTGTGTTATATGATGCAATCTGTTGCTTTGTGTTAACACGTCATATGGCGTGTTAACACGTGTCATCAGCGCAGTGTGTATGCACCTTTAGAGCTTGGAAGAAACACGTCTCCAATTCCTAATTTTTGGTATGCAAAAAAGCCCAATACACAAAAGCAATTTTAAAATTAATACTGCAGGTGGTTACTTTAGCACAGGCATTGTCGGCTTCACTTCTATTTTCTACTAGTAGCTCAAAAGGATTTAGGTTTTATTTTAAGTATAGCATAACTAGACTAACTCTTTTACTTTTTATTTCTTTATAAAAATATTTGCGCCGATATATTTTGATTCACCAATTAATTCGCAGTTTCTGATATTAGTCCAGCTCTCGGATACCGCTATTATATCGAAATTGTCTACTTCGCCCAAAAGGTTAAACTGAATTCTTTGTTTCATATTCTCCTAACATTTTTGTAATATATTTTTAGTAAGATACCGCTTTAGATTTTGTACGTTTCTCTCTTCTACGCGGGAAATGGACTCGGAATTGGACATGTCTGAAAAAAGTTGTTGCATTATATACCTTATGCCCAAATCTAGCTAAACAGACAGAGTTGAGGTGCAGAACAGGTATCAATGAAGTGCGCTCCTTTATCTTGCAAAATTAGTTAAAGAGAATTATTAATAGAATTTGCCCTTCCATAAAATGTGTTTCTCGCTCCAATTCTCAGTTGGATAACTGTAAAGGCTATATTCCTACTCCTTTCCTTTAGGATCTGCATATGTTTTCGGCCACGCGCCAGTAGTTCTTCGGACCTAGTGGAGAAAATGATATTAATGCCTACTTGCACAACTTAAGCAGTCTCTACGTTAGCTCAGTTTGTATAGTCTTCTACCGAATCTGCTAACATTTCTTTCCGAGCCCCTGAGTATGACTACCTTGTGGTTTTAACTTTTCTACTTAGGAACGGAGGTCTACCAATTACCGCCTGAGGACCAGCAGCTCAACTTCCAAATGGCGACGATTCGCGCATTCCCTAAAATGGTTCAATAAACCCTTAAAAGGTCGTAAACAAAACCCTGGCACTTATCATATTTTTGATTGAGGGTGCCCATTTAAAAAAAATCGTCTCTCTCTCTTTATGTTAAAATTAAAAATATTTCTGGTAGATACGTGGAAAAAACCCAGCTGTGAAAGAAAATAAAGTAAGTTATTCAATCTGTAGGGAAAATCGAGGAATCATTCATTTTAATTACTTGACCTCGGAAAACGTAAAACTGTACGGAGAGAATTAGAAAGCGTAGAAATACCCAAAAATAACATATCCACCAAATAATGTGATATACAGTGGGCGTACGGTATTTGAGGACATATGTTACTTTTACTATGACAGCTTATTATTTGAATTTATATTTTATTATTTTAGAATTATCAATGCCAGACCCTATGCTTACACATGATATGAAGTCAAACGCAGTTATTGTGGCTGTAAAGGCTGAACATAGAAAGTTAGAAATAACACGATTTTTAAAAGTCGCTAGATCCCTCGACTACAAAGTTTGCAAGGAGTTAGAGGCTAAAGATGGTTAAGCCATGGATCGCCAATGTACGCAACGGAGGACCTTATTTGTTTCAACAAGACTCAGCACCATCACACAAGGCTCAAGCAACGCTGGAATGGATGGCGGAAAGTTTTCATGATCACATAACCCCTAACATTTGGCCTCTTAGCTCCCTAGATCTAAATCCATTGGACTACTATGTATGTAGTGTAGATGAGAAATAGGTTAATGAGCACCCTCATAACACGAAAGAATTCCTAAAAGCCTCTATAATCAGAGTAATGTCCACTATATGTAAGTATAAATCTTTCCTCAAATACTTTTCGCATCCTGTATAAGTAAACATCAAATGAGTGTGATAACTGAGCATGGAGTAAGATGAGATGAGAGGATAGAATAGGAATTATAAGTGACTCCCTTTAAAAATAAAGGTTGTCGGAGAAGAATTTTTTTTTTCTTTACAGATATATGTATAATTAATTATTAGGTGAAGGGAGGAAGGAAAACAAAAAAAACACACAAAAAACAGAGATCTAAACAAAGAGAATAAAGTTAGTCAATATAAAATGGAAAAATAAAAATATTAATTTTTAATCACTGAAACAGGAAAGACAAAAGGATAGATTAGGAATTATAGATAAGTGAAAGAAGTAGAGTAAGAGTGATTTTATAATGAGACATCACTTATAATATTGCGAAATCTTGCCTTTGGTTATTGTGATACATTGCATTTGAGTTTTTGAGATATCTTGATTGCTTTTAGAAGATATTGACCTTAGTCTTTGATATACCATACTTAAGTTTGGAGAAATTTTTGCATTTGATATTGTGACATATCGAAATAGTATTTTGCTTTTCTGTCTTGAGATATCGCACTAGCATATGTTATATAGAGCAATTATTTTGTGAGATAACGAACTTGTGTTTTGAATGATATCTTACTAGAATCTTGTGAGATATCACAATTGGAGATAGATAGGTTTTAAGAAATTATAAACAAGTATAGTGTGAGAGATCACATTTGATTGCTATGAGATATTGAACTTGAACTTTGTGAGATATCGCACTTGAGTGTTCTGAGATATCCAACTCTGGTGCAATGAGATTTAGCACTTGAGTGATGTGAGATTCAATGTTTGCTTGTTTGAGATATCGCAAGTGAGTTTTATAGTATATCGCACTTGAGTGTTGTGAGAGATTCCGCAGTGGCGTCTTGTGAGATGTGGGAATTGAATGTTTAGAATATCATACTTGTATTTTGAGATATATCACCTAACTTTGTTAGATTCCACTCTAACACTTTTGTATTGTGAGAGATTTGGCTCATGCTTCTAGTGAGTTATCCCACTCGTTTTGTAAGATAACGCACTTTGGTTTGTAAGCTTTCGTACTTGATTTGTTGAGCTATCTCATTTGTGTGTTGGGAGACTTTGGACATTGGATTTGTAATACTACGAACCTGCGTGTTTTGGGATATTGCAATGATGCTTTGTGCCATATATCACTTAAGTGTCGTGATTGGAGGAAGCTAAACTCATTCATAGAGAGCTACAGTCCACAAGTCTGTGTGCACGAACTAGTCCCGAGTACAAGGGATTAGAAGTAGTGACCTCAACCGTCATGGTACTGAGGCAAGCAACAATGTGCATGGCGAAGATCCCCGAGACGGGAACATTTAACAAGGATGTGCCGAACATACCGAAGGACAAAGTAGATCTCACAGTAAACTGCAGTGGAACGCTACATCAAATGACGGCGATATTTATTGTTGTGTGAGTGCGCCTAATTCAAAGGCAACAGGAACCAACCTGAAGCTGTAGCGGTATTGCAAGGTACGTACACAAAAACATTCACTGCCAAAGGCATGCAACTTAAACTTCCCATGGGCAATCTCCAATCTTCTTTGCCAAGCATCCCGGAAGGCTGAGTTAATTTATGTAATGTTGTCACTGTGAGGAAGAGCGAAACAATCAGCTGGTTACTATACCATGGAGTGCTATTTGGTACCCTCATCGGCGGATAGATAACCTGCCATTCCTAAATAAGCCCAAGAAAAGATAATCTCAACATAATCCCGGCTCACAGCAAACGCGGCGTCACGGATACCGCAAACGAAGAGATACGGAAATCCCAATGCACAAAGAGCTCTCGGGCTACTCTGCGAGTCACTATAGATCACGATCCCTACTTCTATTAGGACAAAACGCGTTACCTCCCGTACAAATCGGTGTATTTAAAGCACCTTTGTCCATGAAGGCAAATGCTGCGCCTAGTAGAGGCCCACTGCTTTCAAACAAAGGAGATACGGCGTGGAAGATTACTTCCTGTTCTTATTTGAACCTATTCATGTAATTGACACTGATGACAGCTTTGTGAGGGGACCGACCAGAGAACTAAATCAAGATATCGAAGGGATTAGGGTAGGACTGGCGCCTATCGGTGTCATGAGAACCGTCGAGATCATCCGCGGATGCGATGAGAGCCGTTGGTGACCAAGGGAAACACTGAGCACAACCGAACAAGCGTATAGTTCACTCTGCACGGCGCAGAACAAGTTAAATCTCCTGATTATAGAGAAAGAAGACTCCCAATAGAGGACGTGCGCAAACCACTGGTTGCCAATCAGTGACCTGTGTGGTGGATCACTTCCCAATTCCGCACTTCATTCTCGGATTCGGATGCGTACAACCTCCATTTCTATTTAAGCTTTGAACCAACATAGGAAGAATAAAACAAAAAAACGGTATCTTTATCTGTGCCCAAAGTTAGGAACGTTGCAGAACGCAGAATTTTGATAGCGCGAGGGCAAAGGACCATATGGCTGCCAATATTGCCTTCTAAGTTCAGTTGTTGATGAAAAAACAAGACTAATGAAACGAAACAATTCCACCATTTCCACAGGTTAGGAAAAGAGACCGAATCGGATTTAGCTGTGGATGATGATAGAATTGCAATTGAACTACTTTAATTTTGGCCAAGGAAAACCTAAACCTGTGCGTTTTGGCATACCGCGAGATACGGTTCAATGCCTGTTGGAATCAACGTTTCAGAATTGGCAGCTCTGCCACACCAAAACAAGATCGAAATTTCGTCCAGGTACAACATTTTACGGAAAAAACGTCGTGGTACAGGTGATGGTGATGCCAAAATGATTGATACTGAGGACACTTGCTTTGGAGGATCTGACGCAGAGGTGGACTCAGGTTGGGTGTCTAGCAAAAAGACCAGGTCCATCCCCAAGAAGACTACCATCTAGGGCGTAAATCTTTTTGGTATAACTTGCATCTTAAGAGGGGCTTCTAAATCGTCACATCCATGTGTGCTACAAACTAGAAACTCTTAGGACTATGGCTCTTCACAAACTAAATTAAGAACTACACGTAAAACTACATTGGGAAAAATGGAGGAGAAGGCCTGCGGGATCCCATCAAAGGGACGAACATTGGAGAAAAAAACGGAGAAAAAGCCGTAACCCACCAAATCCGAAGTTAAAAGAGAGGGAGAAACTCCCTCTCTGATGGATACACCACTTCCATCTTGTAGGTGAAGCAGCATGGTAGTGGCTGCAAAGATGGCAAAGGATAAACCCCTTTGCCGATGAAAAATAATTGGATGGAAGCCCCTCCAGCGATCAAAGTGGTGCCGTCCCTTTACTTCGTTCGCCCCAGTGCCAAGTTCGGCATAGATTTGAAAAGAAAGATCTAATCTAAAATGTTGTCAAGTTATAGTAAACTGCGAACACACGAAGTTTACCGAGTGTGTGACCCACGACAGCCGGTCCTGTTTATTTTCTATCAGAATTTAGGACGTTTTACTCTCCACCTTGGGTAGGTTATAGGGTGGTGTTCGCACCTGTGCAACGATGAACCCCAACCAAAAGTTGCCCAGTGGTGAGGTCAATTCCTAAGGGCCGCAGCTCACAATTGTGAAACTAATTTAAAAAAATGACAAGGTAGACTTACTTACAGGGTCAAAATAATTGGTTTCGGAACGGCCAAGATCAGAAGAACTGTTTGTGGAGACACAAAGATGGAACAAAAGACTTTTAGTTGGCATGTCAGAAAAAACGGGCAGTAAAACTTTCCCGTCAAAAGCATTACAGCCATGGACAGCTGTTTCGAGGTGGTCAGCCCAGTACACGTAGAGAAGGTGATATTGGAGCGCCTCAATTGCTGGTTACTTACGACCTGCGGGAAATTCGTAGAGTAAAAACAATACAAATATGTAGTACTAAGAGCGGGCGAGAGGTAAGCTGAGCAAAAACATCCCCCGCAACACCAGAGAGTTCATTTCATCCCACTGAGATGTCTTCTATAATTTGAAGAGTTGCCGGGAAAGAACAGATACTCATGGTACCTCATGGTCCTTCATAAACTCTAAATCATCCCATGGACATGACCTTCCTAGTTTGCACTCAAGCTGGGAGAACGTGCGGCTCCTTCAGGTACCAAGTGCAAGAGACTATAGGTTTGAGTGTTGTGAGATATCCCTCTTGTATCTTGCAATATATCGCACTTGAGTTTACGATATATCATGAATGGTTAGTAAGATATTGCAATTGAGTTTGTGAAGTATCCCACTTGACTTTAGTGGGATATTGCACTTGAAAATCGTTAGAAATTCTGCGTTGTAAGGTTTTGTAGTTTGGTTTTAGTGAGATTACGCACTTGCGTGCTGTAAGATATCCAAGTTGAAAGTTTTGAGATATCTCACTTTAGTATTAAAATATATTGCACATCAGTTTACTAGAAATTGAACTAGCTTTTCTGAGATATTATTCCTAGTTAGTGAGATATCGCACTTGAGTACTGATAGACATACCACTTCTGTTTTGTGAAATTCCACACTTGCTTGTTATGAGATTTCGCAATTTATCTTTTTGCGAATAATTAAGTGAGTGTTTTGAGATATCGCACTTTCATGCTGTGAGAATTTCCACTTTGCTTTTAGGAGATTCCGTATTTTGGTGTTATGTGATCTCGTGTTTGAGTTTCTAAGATATTGCTCTAAAATGTTCTGATATATCCCACTTGAATTTTTTGATATATCGCATTTGATTTTGGTGAGATTTTTCAATAAAATTTTGTAACAAATCCCCTTTACATGTTATTAGATTTTGTACTTGAAGTTTAAGAGATATCACACTTGATATTTCTTTTAATATGATTTTTGTGTGTGAAATATCGTACAGCAGTTTGTGTGATATAGAAGAAGTATTTTTAGCTTACGAACTTGAATTTTATGAAATATCGCAAGTGAGTTTTGTTAGATATCACTCTTAATTGTTTCGAGAATTTGTACCTGATACTTGTGAAAGTTTGCACTTGATTGTTTTGAGATATCCCATTTGAATGTTTTGAGATATCGCATTAAGTTTTGTTAGATGTCCCTATGCATGTTATGAGAGTTTGCACTTGAACTTTGAGAGATCTCTCACTTGAGTTTTATAAGATATATTAGTTAGTTTTTGAGATATCAAACTTGAGTTTGTGAGATTTCGAATTTAACTTCGTTGATATAGAACTTAAGCTTTGCGAGATTTCGCATATGCGTAGCTATTGTGAGATAAAGCACTCGAGTTTATGAGAGATTCCACTTGCATGTTACAAGTTCTTAATATGGAGTTTTGGTAGATTCCGCACTTACTGCTCCGGAGATATCGAACTTGAAACTTTTGAGATATTGCCTTTGAGTTTTGAAAGATATCGCATCGCTTAAGGTAGATATCTCACAAGACTTTCTTAGACATTGCAAATGAGTTTCGTGAGATATCGTCAAATATCGCACTGCCTTCTTTGAGATTTTGCACTCGTATTATATAAGATCCACACTGGCGCATTGTGAGATATCGCTCTTGGATTTTGAATGACATTAGACTTGTGTGTTGTCAGAAATCCTTCTTCATTTGTTGAGATATCTCACTAGATTTTGTGAGATATTGCACATGAGTTTGTGATATAGCGCACTTCAGCTTGTGAGATATCCCACTTGAGTTTGTAAGATATCCTACTTGAGTGTAGTTAGATATTGCACTAGAATATTTTTAGATATTCTACTTGTAGCTTTTGAGAGTAGTGCAATATCGCATTTAAATTTGGTAGATATCGCTCTCGCGTTTTAGAGATAATGGACTTAGTTTGAGAGATATCTCCTTGGCCTTTAGTGAGAATTTGTACACTAGGGATGTGACCCTTTTCACTTGAATTTAGCCAGATTCCGCAATTTTGTGTTCTGAGATGCTTTTGAGTTTTGCTTCTGAACTCTGTTAAATTTTGTGCTCGCTTCTGGTAGGTTATCTACTACTATGTTCTATGATATCACACTTGAGTTTTTTGAGTTATTACAATTGATTATCATGGGATATGGTAGTTGAGTTTTACGTGTTATCGCACATAAGTTTTAAGATGTCGAACTTGAGATTTTGAAATATCGCATTTGAGAGTTCTGAAATATTGAATTTGCGGTATGAGATAGTTTATTATGTTGTCAAATATCGCAGTAGTGCCATGAATAATATCGCACTTACACCTTGTTGTTTCACGTGTGTGTTGTGGGATTAGGTACTTGCTTGTTGTGAGTTTTTCAACATGTGTGCTGTGATTAGGTACTTGTGTGTTGTGAGATATCAACACTTGAAGTCAGTGGGCTATCTTAATTGAATATTGTGAGATATCGCACTTGATTTTGTGATATTTTACACTTGAGAATATGAGATGCCACACTAAATATGAGATATCTTACTTGTGTGTAGTAAGATATCGCTGTTGTGAGCTGTGAAATATCTCATTGAGTTTTTGACTTATCGTACTTGAGTTTTTGAGATATGGCAGTTGTGGTTGTGAGATTGGTGTATGTTGTGAGATATTCCACTTAATTCCTTGACTAATCGTATTTGAGTGTTGTGATTAATCGTAATTGTCTATGACAGAGAAAACACTTTCGTGTCTGAGATATTTCACTTAGCTTTATGAGATATCGCAGTTAAGTGTTGTGAAATACTATCATATCCTGTTGCGAAATTTTGCATTCGAGTTTTGTGAGCTTGCGTACTTGCATGTCGTGAGATATCGCAGTTTAGCTACTGATATACAATACTTGTTTTTGTGAGATATCGCAATTAAGTTTATTATATCTTGCACTTAAGTGTTTTGATATATCGCAATTAGTGTTGTGAAATTCCGAAATTACGTTTTATCAGATATTGCACTTGATTTTTTAAAATATCTCATTTCACTGATGTGAGGTATGGCAATTTAGTTGGTGTCATATCGCTCTTGCATCTGTTGGATATCGTATTTGCGACTTGGCGATATCGCACTTGAGTTGGTGAGATAGTATTGTAATTCATTACACGTAAGAGTTGTGAGATAATGCTCTTGAATTTGTGAGATATCGTATTCAGTTTCTGATATATAGCACTTGAGTTAATTCGATATCTCAAGGGACCGTGTGGCTACCAATATTGCTCTCTCACGTGAGGCGTCGGTCAATAAACAGGAATAATGAAACGACCCAATTCCGGCACTTTCAGGGAATTAGAAAATAGACCGGATCAAATCGAAGCCGTGGATGATGATAGAATTGCAATAGTTTATTTTTGGCCAAGGAAAAACTAAACCTATGCGCCTCGCCATAGGTATGTAACGTATGACATTGTTTGTTTTATTTAATTATTAATAATAAAAATTTGCAAGCTTCTAAAACCCATGTAATATACATATTTTGCTACTCTGGCTCGAAAAAGTAATCAATCCTTGTCGCAAACAGTTGAGATTTGCAAGTCACTTCAAAACATAGTTCTTCTCAAATCTGGAAGCGAGATTTTTCAAGTTCCTTTCACCTGAGAAAATTAATCCTAAATAAGAAATTTTAGAAATGAAATTGAAATTGCTTTTGTCAACTTCCGCAACATAAGATAATTTCATTAATGAGGATGAGGTACGAGCCAGTTACATAATGTCACTAAAATTGGATGGGGCTTCTGTACAAAGAATAAGAATATTTTCAGGTTATGGAGTTTGCCCCCGAAATTAGATTCATCACAATGAAATTGAGTATATTAAAATTTCAATTTTGATCAAAAACTTAGAACTACAGGATATTCTTGTACAGGCAGAAAACACGAAGTGTAGACTGCCTTTTACAAATCATTTTAAGTATTTTTATATACTATTAATTAGCTGCTCCAGTATTTTTCAGGACTTGTTGAATTTTGTGAATAAAAGTTGAAATTCATTTGTGAGCATCGTTTATAAACATGAGTGGAAAATGTGAAGCAAACGTATATATGAATAGAAGCGAAAAGACAGCGGGAAATATTTTCAAAATGTTGAATCACACTGTGACGAAGCTCGAGTTTTTAAAACTTTTAACTCTTTAAAGAGATATTTTGTCTTCCAAAATTGAGAAGATCCCTGGCCCGATCAGTGAGGATCCTCATCAAGAACACAATGAACACAATCACGTGAAATCCAGGAAAGAGTGTAAACTACTTGTTTGGAGACCAAGATTGAGCCATGTAACCATGCAAAGATTGCTGAAAGATTATTAGAATCTTCGGCAATTTAAGATGGCTCAAGGAAATCTGATTTCAAACTCCAACAAAAAGAAGAGATTTAAAAAGCCAAACCGCTCCTCCTATAGTTAATTGATGACTCGCTACCTCTAAGTTTGTGGACGAAAGGGAAATTGTTCACACTCTACGCCACACAAAATACACAAATATCGTCTTTCGGTAAAAAAAAAAATGCTTTCACACCAAAAAATTTCAAGATTGGTGCCAGGCAAATTTATAGTATTTATGGTCAAAGGAACTTTAGCCAAGAATTTGGAGTATGATCAATACTAAGCAGAAGAGATGTACCAATTCTCTTTAAAATGTCGAAGTTTTGAAGTCAAAACTGCAAAAATTCTGGTATAAAATATCAACTGAATTAGTGCGTGCCATTTGTGGTCAAGTCATACCTGGACTTCGACCGATCATCGACGCAAAAGGCGATCCAATTCTTTTGTTTAAATCTAAGCCTTATACAATATTATATTGTATTCTAAAAATAATTAACTAAATATTAATCTGCCTAGCCTACTAACCTATTAACTATCAGCATTTCTCTTCTTGCCTTTCTTGTAAATGGGATTAGGTTTTAATACTCAAATCCTACATCTTTTCTGGTCAATGCATCAATTCATACGCTATGGATAAAAGATTGATGACGGCAAAATATTCCCTGCCTGCACAGTGGATGTAACATTGAGTTAGAGAATCCCCACAACATTGACGACCTTCTTAATAGAAAGCGCTCGATCCTATTGCTCATAAGAAGTCTTCTTTATCAGGGATTTAGTGTAAATTTCACACATTTTCATTATCCCTAAGTACGCTTTTCATCAAAGATAGTTGGCGGAAAGGCTCTCATTATTTCTCTTTTGATTATATAAAGTTATCGGGACACTCATGCGTGTATGCTGAATTGGGCCGATCGATGTGCTTTGAGATTTGTGCAATCATACGTGGAGTTATAACTCTCTTATGTAGGTGTTGTTCTTACCAGATCAAGGTTTAAACGTGCTCCCGAAAATGTGTGTCGTAGAATGACCCTTGGCTTTGATCACTCTACGCTTTGACACCCTTTTAGTAGCGGTATGCTTTAAGGGGCGTGAGTTACTTCTATGATGAAGTAGGCTTTGTTCTAAGAGTGCTATTTTAGTGGTTTAGTCCTTAAGGAAGAGCTATTTTTAAACACATAAGGATAAGAGGAAACACCCGAATCTACCAAAAAATAAACATGTATTTTAAATTAAATATTACAAACCAACAGTAAAAGCATTTCTATATTTGGCCTCAAAGATTTTTCAATGACAAAACATAAACAAGTAGGCTTCCAATAAACAAACAAATTGCCAATTAGTATTTTTATCACGACCCTATTTGTTTAGCATAAAACATTAAATTAATGTACTGTCATCTACAAACACATATGACCTAGGCTGAAGAATAATGGTTTCTACTCTCCTTTACAACGTGGGACGTACTAAACTTCTACTATCGCAATAGAGATATAAATGTTATTGTTAACTTACAGGTAGGTATTAGGGATTGCCGGATGTCGCTGGAGGACTTATCTCTCGCTTTGAAGTGGTGTGGCCGCTGGTTTAAATTTTCGAGGAGGGATTGCTTGTCGCCTGTGCCGGGGGATGATTCTTCAACGTAATTAAAGAACGGGAGCTCGTTGGGGCAGGGTTCTTCTCCTTTCACTCTTACGGTGTTTGAGATGTGAGAATCACTCGAGTGTGAGCGGCTTTGCTTTTCTTTAGTCGGACTTCTTTGCAGACGGAAAAGGCTTCTTCGGTATGGCACCGATATAAAACTTGACTATTTAGGTTAATACGGCCCTGAAAGGGGGGATCGATTTTCTCAATCTGATCCTATCGTTTCTCACGGAAATAGTCTTGTATGGCTGAAGGATCGATCTTTACGAACTAATCTTTCTTCTGGCGAATCGACTTCTAATAATCTTCTTGTCTAGCCGATGGATTGATCTTCACGAACTAATCCTATTCTGGCGTAGCGACTTCAGATATTCCTCTTCTCTTTCTTTGCGGGGCTTATATATAGGCGGATTGCCGCCCCATCTAAAGGGGGAAGTGACCAGGCCACAGATGCAAAAGGGGGGGGGGAAGCGAATGGAGAGTTAGCATCTGGGGAGAGCGAGAATTCTTGAGGTGGCACTGGGGTGCCCAAGTCAGCTCGCAAATTATAGGCTCGCAACCGCACCGCTACTTGGCGTGCCTTCTGACTCGCACCGTTTTTTTTTTCCATAACCACGGATTTATGGGTCTCGTAGGTAATAAGATCGTTAGAGCGTCGTTTAAGGACCTTAGGTGGTCGCCTTCAAACATATGTTAGCTCCAACTGCCCACAGCGGCGAGGAGATCACACATGGTAAGCATTTTCGCCGGCTACCTTTCCCACGCTTCTCCTCATGAAGGGAGGGGGGCTTGAATGTACCTATACTCCTCCAGGATGCTTACTTCAGCCATTTCTCCACAATGTGAACTAGAAGGGAAAACTTTGTGAGCATAGACAAGTGAAACACTAAGAACAGAAAAGGTGAATGGCCCTCAAACATGAAAGCAAATAGGAAAAACCAAAATGCTGCAAAAATAAGTCAGATAAGTGAAATCCAACAAAGCACCAGAAGTCTTGAATGTTTTAATAAAAGAGAGCTGAAGAAAAACAAAGCCTGCTGACCAAAACCGCGTGGTTTAACTTATTCTAATTTATGACATTACAAACTTTCAATAATTCCCGGACTAACCTTGGGAGGACCTTGGCAATTAGATCATTAGAAAGAGAATGTAAAACAACATAAGGGTTTCAAATTTCGTTTGAATCGGCCGAATAGCTACAAGGTTATTGCCAAATAATTCCCTGGCTAAACTAGGGAGGACCTAGACAATTATATAATCCAAGGGAAAATGCAAGGCAAACATAAGGGTTTCTCACTTCGTTAGAATCGGCCCAACAGTTATGATGTTATTGCCAAAACAAAATCATTTCCGTGCTTTCCTTTGTAGGACTTTGGCAAATATATCATTCGAAAGAGAATGTAAAACAACATAAGTTTACAAAATTCGTTAGAATCGGCCAAAGAGTTACAATGTTATTACCAAACCAATAAAAAATTAAAACGTGGACCGACCGATCGACATAGGGAGTTGTAGACTCTCTCGCGATTAAAAATAGTACTCAAAATTACAAATTCTAGTCTGTTTAAGTTTCAAGAACAAAATATGAAACAATATGATCTCTACGAGATAGAAACTGTTTAAAAAATAAAATATCTCGTTAATAGAACAGAAAAGTAAAATCTATAAATGAAAAAAATTATTAAAAATATTAGTTTTATTCCATTATTTAATTACCCAGCTAATTCGCTAGTCCAAATCGCTGGTAGTGAACTACCAAGTTTTTACTCATTGCAGCGGCATAAATCAATATGAAAATGGTATAAAATTATTGAATTCAATAACTATAACATTCAAATAGGCTGAAGTGCTCTAAGTTGAAATATGGTGAAAGACAAATGGAGGATTAATCATTCGTAAATCTCAAATTGGATTTAATTAATGACATGGAATAAGGCAAATCTATTAATTTTGTTTGGCTGTTTTGTCAACGAACTCGACGAGCGGTGTAACAAATTTACATGTCTACTGTATGAATGCATGAAGTTATTTCAAGTTTCTCAGCATATACTGTGGAAATATATTATATTTGCTTGGTAAAAGAGATTTATTTGTAGGGACAGAACATATTTTGAATATGCAGAATAGAAAGTAGCGGGTTTAAGGCGGAAAGGATCGGGCAAGAAGTGTTGTTCCACTAAGAAAATAATGTTGTTGAATTTATGATGTATATACGAGGGGTGGTCAATAAGTTTTGCAATTCGGATATAAGGAAACGAGATGAGAAAAAGTGTTTTATTATTTTTCGATATAACTACCCTCGACTTCAATGCACTTGCGCTACTTGTCCCTGAGGCTTCGAATTCCCGACAACCAGAAATCTCCCGACTGCTGTTTAATCCACTCCTGGACGGCGAGCTGGACATCTTCATCGTCCCCAAACCGGGCGTCCACGCAGTGCAGTCTTGAGCTGGCGGAATAAACAGTAGTCGATAGGGGCCAGATCTGGACTGTAGGGGGGATGGTTGAGCTCCTAGAATCCGTAGTCGTGCAGGGCAGCTTGTGCAACTCTGGCCTTGTGAACTTTGATGACGTTGAAGTTGATCATGGGGCGTGAGATTTCTAGGGACCCAATGAGCAGAGACCTCGGTCATGGCCTAATATTCTTGGATGATGTTGATAACACTTCCATGTGTTATCAACCTTCGACCTTCACCCGTCGATTTTCGAGGATGATCCTCTCCACACGGGCACATTGTCCTCGTTGGTCACGTCTGGCGGGCATCCTGGACGGGGGTCATCTTGAAGGGACTCACGACCATGTTTGAACTCTCTATTCCAGCGAGCAATGGTTGCATTGGAAGGGGCGGTGTCGGTGCACACTGCAACCATGCGTTCATGGATCTCTTTTGCATTCTTGCCTTCCTTGGTCAGAAATTTGATCAGTGCGCGGTGCTCAACCTTGTTCATTGTTAAAAGATTGTGACTGACAATCTGCGATCAGCTACTGCTTGTTAAATAGACGAAGCAGGAGCGTGCGGCTGCAGGTCCTGACTTGTCATAACTTGTCCTAACACCCCCACAAACAGCCATCCCCCTTCCTCTGTTTTGCTCTACTGATTCGCAAAACTTATTGACCGCCCCTCGTAAGATCATTCAAAAATACTATAAACTATTGCAGAAATTATATATACATTTTAGTTTCGTGAGAGTCCAATCACGGGCGACTCTATATCTCACTATGTTGCTCGGTCAGGCGGTCATACGCCGTTTTGCCTTTTTTTTTGTTTTGGTAATAACATTGTAACTATTCCACTGATTCTAACAAAATTTGAAACATATGTTGTTTAAGATTCTTTTTCGAATAACATAATAACCAAAGTCCTCCTAAGTTTAGCCGTGGAAATATTTGGCAATAACATCATAATTATTTAGCCGATTCTAAAGATATTTGAAAGCCTTATGTTGTTTTACAGTCTCTTTCGAATGATGTAGCTGAAAAAGTGCTCCTAAAGTTAGCTGGAATCTTTTTTGGCAATGACATCATAACTCTTAGGCTGATTTTAACGAAATTTGAAAGCTTTATGTTATTTTACATTCTCTTTCGAATGGTATAATTATCAAGGTTCTCCCAACGTTATTTGACAGATAACCTAATAACTATAAGGCTGATTCTAACGAAGGTTGAAAATCCTTATAGTGTTTTACATTCTCTTTCGAATGATATAATAGCCAAAGTTCTCCCAAGATTAGCCCGGGAAGTTTATTTTTGGCAATAACATCATAACTATTCGGCCGATTTTAGCGATGTTTTAAACCCTTATGTTGTTTTAAATTCTCTTCCCACTGATATAAGCGCTTGGGTACTCCCAAGGTTAGTCCGGGAATTATTGAAAGTTTCCAAGGTCGTAAGGTCATCAATTTGAATTAGTGAGAGCCCCGGACTTTGGATCAGAAGACCTTTCTTGTGTCATTTGCAATCCTCTGAGCAGACTTTTGATATTTAAATTTACCCATCATTTATGAGCCTTCATTTTTATTTCTTTTTCTTTTTTGTCCCTTGTTGCTCTTATTTTTTCTATAAGCCATTATTTCATTTCAGTGCATAATTTATCCCCCCCTCCATTTACCCCCTCTCTCTCCATCTCCCCTTCATACCTATCTCTCCCCCCTCCTCCATCTCCCCCCCTCTCCTAATACTCTGGGGATTGGGAAAGAGAATGCAAAGAGTATAGATTTTTAACGTGATTTGTTTTAATTATTTTTAATTTTATTATAGCTTATTTTTTCAATAAGCCGCCCCCTCACCTTGTTCCGCCCTGTTGAGAAGGGGGAGAGATAGGGTGACGGAAGTGGAGGGCTAAAGGGATTAGGGGAGATAGGGAGGAGAAAGGGGAGAAAGAATGGGGATAGGTGAGGCAATGAAGTAGGAAAGGAGTGAGTGATGTGATAGGTGTAGAGGAAGAGGGAGATGAGAGAAGGGGTGAACAAGGAGGTGAGGTGGGTATAGATGATCACAATTGTGGAGAGGGAGAGATCAAGCCATGGTTTGTAGACCTATATATGTGTGTGTGTGTGTGTGGAAAACGCAAAAGTAACACATATATCAGGTTGGAACGAAATCAATATCCAATTTTGTGAAAAAAAGCCCTTAGATGGTATTTATTAAAGTAATAACTCTTGATATCGTTTAGGAATGCTAAAATGAGTAATTATAGCTTTTTGCTTCATATTGTAAAGATACTGTTCCTAATCTTCCACAGTATTCACCCCTATGTTTTTCCCATATAAGGATCACATTAGACATAATTTACACTATGAGTTTCATACAGGTGTCATTGCAAATACAGTGGCAAAATTAACTCACAGCACTAATGGGGGATGATGCAGTAAATATAAAATGTTGCAGGAGGATGGATGTTTTCCCGTTTACAAAGTGGTGATTTAAGTCTAAAAGCGGGACCAAAATAACTACCAAAATAATTTGATTCCAAAGAGATGGAAATTCCTGTCACAGCAAATTCTGTTACAACTTCGATGGAACTTCGCAGAATAATTGATCGTAACCAAAGGACTCTCCTACGTCAACTGAAAAGATTGTAAATGTTCCAGTGATTGGAAAATAGGTCCCGAAAGAACTGTTAACTGCAAATCTGCAACATCATTGCTTCCAAGACACCATTAGGCACTATTTTTAGGCAACGAAGTTACTGGCGATGAAATGAAGATCCTTTAACATAACAGTAAATGCCCCTATTCGTGGATAAGTCGAGGAAGCATAATTTCCATACAACGAAGAGAAGTGGATTTTACTAAAAAAAAACACCATGTCGAGTGTATGGTGGGATATTGAAGGAATTGTCCATTGTGAACTGTTAGACGACAATCCAACAATTAGGAATAATCTCTATAGCAATGCCCATCCTTACACAGCTCAAGTGACCAGATATCTGTTGGAAAAGCTAGGTGGGGAATACTGCATCCTTCTCTATGTTCTAATGACCTTGCTCCTTCTCATTATCACGTTCGCAGCAGTTGGACATCCCAACCAATTCATTGCATCGAATTCTGCATAAAGATACTCGCGTACTCAGCCGTCTCCCTGTTAACTTAAATTAATTTTATATTTTTGCCTTTGTTGTCGGTTTGTTTTTATATTTAAATAGTTCATACCGAGTTTTGTAGTATAAAATAAAAGGTTGGATGTGCACAAAATCTATGCACATTACAACATCAATAATAATAATAATTAACTTAAAGTTAAAAGTGCACTCGACCGTTTCGACGCATCGTATTCTAGGTAGGCATTTACCTTTCCGACGCATAGGGTTTCTTTCTGTGAGTTTAACGATATATTTAAAAGAAGCAACCCTTCCTTATGTGTTCAAAGAAAGGTACCCCTACGAAAGGTAGACAAAAAAGTGCTCCTGTTCAAACTTGCACCCCTCTCTCCCTAGTACACCTATATGCAGAAGGCAGGATTCTGAAACCAGCTAGTACGGCTCTGTTAACTCTAGCTAGGACCAGTAGGAACCCGAGACCTGCCGAACCTACTACCCAGGAGCTGCATCATTAGACGCTCGACTCCATCAGCAGTTGAGAGGTTAAGCCCCAGCCCAGGAATAGTACGTGACCCCCAGGTCTTGCTATCCCTACCTTCCCTCCCAAATTCGTGACGCATAGTGTGGCAGCTCCAAGGGACAAAGCATCGCGCTGCATGCAACACTTTAACACCGTTTTATTTACGTGCTCCAAAGGCAGAAGTAAATCTGCCTTTATCTTAGTCGCCTGGCGTCTTCTGCGTAGTAGAGTTGCAAGCCTGTGTTTCGCTTATTTTCTTGTGTGTTTTTTCTTCAGTTTTAGCTCATTTCCATTTATTCACATTTTTTCCCTTTCCAGCAATTGATAGTGAATATTTTAAGGCATTTTTTTAAAAATCGAAACACCTAGTGTGGCAGGTTTAAGGGACAAAGCATCATGTTGCATACGACTCTTTAACACCGTTTTCTTTACGTGCTATAAAGACAGAAGTAAATCTGCCTTTATCTCAGTCGTTTTGTATTTTGCGTGTAGTAGGGTTGCGAGCTTGTGGTTCACGTATTTTCTTTTGTGATTTTTTCTTCAGTTTTAGCTCATTTCCATTTATTTACATTTTCCCCTTTCGAACAATGGATAGTGAATATCTTAAGACATTTTAAAAATTAGCTTACGAAGAAAGACTACATATAAAAAAGTGAGAGACCAGAACCAGAACTTAAGGAACTAAAATAACGGAAAGGGACGGAAATTATCAGAACATTTCAAACTGCTTGGTAAAGCAAGAAAGAGTGGTTTTCAGCTGTACTGGAACAAAAGGCTCTTTTGTTTCCCATGTTTGATATTTTCTGTATCTAGTGAAAGTATATGGGTAAAAGAAGGATATTGTGATTTAATAATTCGCCGAATACTTTTATTAAACACGAATGATCAGCGGCACATTATGAAAGGCAAATATCATTGAAAACATTTGGATCTACAGGAGTCGACTTGCTTTTAGATAAACAGAAGTCTGAATTCGCAATAAAAAGTTACTTTTTTCTTGATTAAACATGAACTCGCTTTACGCGGAGATAATAAACAGGGTTCATCGTTAAATCGTGGAAACTATGTCGAGTTACTGAACTATACTGCATAATTTGATGAAAAATTGGCACAACATTTACAGAATTCATCAGTTTTTCTGGCTTTTTAGAATGACTTGAATGAAACAGTAAGCAGGATTGTAGAAAATAATATTGAAGAAGAAATCGCACAAGTCTCATTCACTGCTATAGTATAAAGAGGATGAAACGACAGATTTTTCATGTACAGCTCAGTGTTCTACAGTATTGAGGTACGTGTTGGACTCTAATATCAAAGAAGTCTTCATAGGATTTGAGATTCATAAAGGCAGAACTATTGGAGGTGTAACAGACTCTATATTTAATAATTTGGATATATATGACTGTGAAAAACTTGTAGCACGGACATACAATGGGGAAATATTGATGGCATCCCATTTAAATGGTGTTCAATTTAAAGTAAGATAAAAGGCACCAGCAGCTTTATTTACTCACTGCTATGCTCATAAGTTAATTCTCGTTTTATCTCAGTCAGGAAATTTCATACTGAGTGAACAAACCTTTTCAAGAGCAGTGCGGCACTTGCCTCATTTTTCCATTACTCTACAAAACGAACGCAATTTCTTGATGAGATAGTGAGAAGACGCATTCCAAAGGCAGCAACAACGAGATGGAGTTCGAATTCAAAACTAATTCAGATTATTTTACAACACCTTGGTGACCTTTGCAAACTCTTTAACACTATGAACAATAATCCTATGTTGTGGGATCAAGAAACTCTAGTGAGAAGCAATGGGTTTTATGAGTGGCTAACAAAAGGCTCAACATACTTTTTTTCTGATGGTTTACAATGAAATTTTCATTAAAACTGACTCACTTTTCAATGTCTTACAAACCAAAATGATACATATTTATTACTACATTGAGAGAATTAATGAAACAATAAATTTACTTTGAGGATATACACAAAAATATCGAAGATTTGTATGTAAACGATGAAGAATATTGCAGAGTGAATAACTTAACTGAATCAAAATCTTGTACGAAAGGTTGAGTCAAAGAACAAAGAATGAGAATATTTGGTGTTATTTTGGATCATATATTGAAAAACATGTAAGCAAGAGTTGCTGATTTAAAAACCTTAAAGTTCATTTCATTAGTTCATGGAATAAAATTTAAAATCCTTGCTTTCCAAGTTGATAATGATTCATTTGAAAGCTTATAAAAAACCAAGAGAAACTTTATCAATATCATAAGAATGAAAGCGGACTTAGCTGAAGTTTACAATGCAGAAGTGCTTCGTGATAAATCCGTTAAAACTTTGCTTGATTTTATATTTGAAAATGAACTGACCCAAACGTTTCCTGAAGCTGTGAAGTTGATAGAATTAATTTTGACAATTCCTCCGACAACTGTTTCTGTGGAGAGGTCGTTTTCTGCTTTGAAAAGAATTAAGAACTCCACCAGGAACAGAGTGACCATTCCACGACCTTCGTCACTTTCTTTATTATCCGTTGAAAAGGAAAGACTGAATAAAGTGGAGCAAGATCCTACTTTTAATTTCTATTAAGAAGTGACAGCTAATTTTGCTACATAATGGTCAACAACTGCCTACCCTGAGTAATTATTGACAGCGAGTTTCTCATATATATTGTAGGAAAATAGCATAATGCTCCCAAGTTTTGCTCACCTCCCTACCGGGCGAACCGCTTATCAACCATTTCCCTTCCGTCCCAATATCTGGTGGTCTTCAGCCGGAAGAAACCGCCGGCCATTTTAGCTAACCACCGAGTTCCTTCCTGGACTGTATATCGATAAATGGGAGCCCATCTTCTCTTCCGATAGTTCCCGGAAGTTTATAAAGGACGAAATGGAGTAGCTTGACATCTAATCTAGTTTCGGTGCCCTGAGAACCTCTGCCGAGTTTCGAGTATAAAAAACGAATTCTTTTAAACCTCAGCAGTAGAGCTTGCACAGCGTCTGGCGGGGCGGGAATTGCCATTTATCGGTGTAGTGGTAATTCGTCAAAGCATCAAGTCTTTAGAAAGGAGATCGGTCCTAGTTAGGGAGGCTCCTTATCCTGTTGGTCTGCAAGGCAGTGCGGACCCAAGCTCGTACTCACATGTAAGAGCCGAAGCTACAAACAGTCTCACTCTGGTTTCCTAAGCGAGAAAACTACATCTCGGCTTTTCTCCGTGACCCTACGCGTCGATAAGTCACTTCGCTACCCACCCCTTCACAGAGGCACCCAAGATTCCTCGGAGTTCACGAGCGTGGGGCCCTCTGTAACAAGAAGCTCCCGTCACCGCCTTCTTCCAGCAAGAATCGTGACGGAATAGTGGGATCAGGTCGGTCCCTGTAGAACCTACATCATCGTCTCCACCCCTTATCTCACTACCTTTACTCACCAGCGCCACCCGAACATCAAGTCCTAAGGTAACACTTCCCTTTCACATTCCCCGACTTCACCGCGAAGCTTACCATCATTACAAGTGTATACGGATTTGTATGATGAATAGTAATTTTCAAGCCAAGTGAGAAATCCGAGATTCACTTATTAATTTATCTCTCAAAACACATTGAGATATATATATATATATATATATATATATATATATATATATATATATATAAATATATATATATATATATATATATATATATATATATATCCTATTATCCTATTATTCTTGTTTCCTTTTCATTAAAACTTTATTTTCATATTGTTGTGTATCTAACTTCCTTTGGGTCGCTTGCTGGCAAAGTTCATTCCAATCACTCCGAGTTAATAAACCTATTCAGGACACGGGCCGAACGAAGTATAAGGAGTAGTACGACGACTGCTGCGCATTAGGGATAATAGGATATATATATATATATATATATATATATATATATATATATATATATATATATATATATATATATATATAGAGGACATATAAAGGAAAATCCATTTCAGTTTCTTGATACAACGTTTCGGGTGAACTTTTCACCCATCTTTGGGTCCTGGAAATACCATTCGTGAAAAACAATCTAAGTTAGAGTTAAACAGATAATTAAAATGATGAATTTATGGAAAGTATAAAATGTTTATTAACGGGGGTATAGCGAGAAATTTACAGGTAATTGATATTTTTGGATTATTACGAGTATGGTGCGAGTTAAAAATTAACGATTAGGGAACCACAGGAAACACATCAGGATAAGTTAACCTTAAACAATCAGCCGTTAGAGGATAACTGGGGAGAAAGGGCGAGGAGCGTAAGAAGAAAGAGAAGGTTAGAAGGTTGGTAATATATTTGTTTAGAGTAGAAGTAGTTGGTGAGAAGAATCGGAATTTAAGGAAGGAGAAAGGTATTTAATATACATGGATTCAAGAATCCTTATTGATATGGGATCAGGGGTGTTTTTTAAGATTTTAAAATCGTCCTTTGTGATTCCAGTTTTACACTTAATAGAGTGAAGCCTAACAGGTGAGAATTCTTTCGCAGAGAGAGCCTTCCCTGTCCTGTGGTAACACCCAAACGGGAACAAAACCTCGCCCTCAGCGAGCGCACCGTACTGCCTATGTATCTCCCAAGTTTACAATTGAGGCAAGTAAACTCGTAAATAACGGAGCACTTCGCTTCAGGTAGGATTCTATCCTTACAATTGAAGTATAATTCTATGTGGTGTCTATTTATGAAAATTAACTTAAAATTGATATGGAAAAATAATTTATTTAATAGAGATGTAATTTCTTTTGAAACTTCTTATTTAAAAAAACCCAGATCCGGAAAGATTATGTAACGGATATCTTTACAAACAGTAGGGAATTTAAATTTGGTATGGTAAATATTGTTTAAAAATTGGGCCGTAATTTTTTCAGTCAGAGACACAGGAAAACCGTTTCGTTTGAAATAGTAAGTCAGAAATACGACTGCTTGGTGAAATCCGGAGTAGGATGAACTAATATTAAAAGCCCGGAATATTAGTGTTTTTATGGCACTTATTTTGAAAGAAAAGTCACAAAAACTGAAAAGGTTTTGGCCTTGACCAGTAAAGGTTGTTTTACGAAAAACTTTGGTTACAAATCCACATTTCCCGTGTCCTAACTGGATTTGTAACCAAAGTTCTTCTTAAGCCAACCTTTACCAGTTGTGACTTTTCTTTCAAAATAAGTGCCATCAAAACACTAATATTCCGGATATACGAGTATGATGTCCAGCTCTTCCGTGGCTTACGTCCGTTAATAAACACTTCTGGGAGAGAGCGTTGTTGAATTGAATTCCGTTCGGGCAAGTGTCCTCTAACTGAATCTGTGCGTAATCTTTGGGAGGGTGCATATATACCAGGATTTCTACAAAACAGGGAGAGAAAGAGAGGGGCCTTCTAGAACCCTAATTATCGGCCGGGACAACCAAGCGTGTCCTTACGGGAAAGTGTAAGAGGCCGGGATCAGGGGGTCTGACGGAACGACCAGAGGTTGGAGCCATAAAGGTTGTTCGAGGCAAACTTACAAAATACATAGATGAGTAATCTTCCGATCCACGGTGGGTGGGGGATGATTAAGACGGCGGAGAGGAGCCTTTAATTTTAGCGTCATTCTTCTGTGTGAATTTTTCAGTGACTTGGTGGCAAGTCCAAAAAGGGTGAAGTCGGAGAGAGCAGGGGTAGTAACGGCTCGCTTTATCTCCCTAAGTAATATCTTAGGAGGTGGGAAAATGCTAATATTTTAGTGGATTCCTCTGCACTCCTCCTTATCCAAAGACATTTTTAGAGCACAGAACACTTTGGGGCAAAAAAAATGTCTACAGCTAATTTCATCAAGAGGGGGACTTATAAAGCTACAATTTTAACGTTACCAACAGAGAGAAAAAAACATATAAGCCTATACTGGATTTACATATGTGTAACCACAGATAACTTAATCTATACATACGCACACACAACATCAATAAGACAAAAAAAGGAAACTAGTATTTACAAAATGAGTCAAACACGAATTTTACTATACACTCAGGCTGTTGGAAGGGGGTCTTATATTGGATTCCTACTCAAGCTATCGGCTAGACAGTTGTCGGTGCCTTTAACATACATGAGCCGAAATCGATAATCCATGAATTGTAGGCTCCAACGCATTAAACGGCCATTTTGTCTCTTACAGATTTTTTAGGTACGCCAGGGGTTTGTGATCGCTTTCGACAATAAATTCTTTACCTATGAGATACATGCTAAACTTACGAATAGACCACCTATAGCTAAAGCTTCGCGTTCTATGGTGGCATACGCCTTTTTGCGAGGAAACAACTTCCTACTAGCATATCCTACAGGATATCCCACTCTATCTTCGTCATATTGGACGAGGGCACAAACTAGACCATCCTGGGAGGCATCGGTACGAATCCCAAATGTTTTATTAGGATTCGGTAATCTCAAAATAGGGGCAGGGATTAGTTTGTTCATTAACTGGTGGAAGCAATCTTCCACGGAAGGGGTCCAATTAACTGGATCAGGGGCCATTCTCTTAAGCAGGTCGTTGAGGGGAAAGGCTATGGCAGCGAAATTCGGCACAAAACGACGATAGAACGACACGGATCCCCAAAAGGAACGAATCTGTTTCTTCGTTCGGGGAAGCGGCCTTTCTGAGATAACCTTTACTTTTTAGTCCCGTGGAATCATTTGATTCCTACCGTCCTGCAATCCAAGGTAGTTAATAATGTCATAGGCGAAGTGACACTTTGTCGAGCCTACCGTAAACCCGTGTACACGTAACCGGGATAGTAGCGCTCACAGAGACTGTAGGTGTTGTTCCCAGGTACGAGTAGCGACGTACACGTAATCGAAATAAAAAGTCACATTCGATAGGCCATCTAACAACTGGCGCATGATCCGGTTATAACTTCTGCAAGCAGTTACCAACCTAAAAGGAAGCCGAGTAAAGTGAATTAACCCTTTTTCAGTAGCGAAAACGGTAAAGAGTTTTGATCGCTCTGAAAGCGGCACTTGGGGTAGGCTTTGCAGAGGTTGATCTCGGAGATCAATTTCGTGTCTTTGAAGGCATAAAGACTTTGGTCGATTGGGGGTATCGGTTCCGCGTCAATCTGTGTAACCGAGTTTAATTTTCGAAAATCGACGCACATCCTGAACGACTTATCAGGCTTCCTAACCATGACAATGGTGAAGCAAAAATCTGACGACGAGGGTTTTATTATTCCTAATTTTAATAAATTTTCGATTTCTTCATTGAAAGTCGGCGGTAAATGTACGGGTATGGTATAAGGCTTGGTTCTTATCGCATCTTGAGTAGTGAGGACAATCTCATGTGCAAATTGGGTTGAGCAACCCGAAAATTCTTAAATGACGTCGGGAAAGCACTGCAATAAGACAAGCAATTGAGCCCTCTCATTAGGAGCGAGATTGGGGTTTACGTCCAAGTCGGAGTTAGGCTCTGCTTGGGGGAAAGGAAGAGACGGCAAAAGATATTCATCGTCTGCTTCTACGCACACCATTTGAACCAGACACAAGGGTTCAACGGGATAGGTGGCATCGAGAACGGGTTCTTCGTCTATGGCGACTATGCTATTTAGGCAAGCTCGGTGGTGGTAGTTTGCAGCAGGTTGATGTGGTAGATCTTATTACCGGAGGGGGTTCCGATAAGGTAATCCACCGGGCCGCGGGGCTCTAAAACGGGGAAAGATCCTTTCCAGTGCGAGAGGAGCTTATTTGCTTTGGAGGTAGGCAAGAACACTAATTGGTCACCCGGCTTGAACGAACACGCCTTTGACTTTAGGTCGAAGTAGGTGTGGTATTTTCCAGGTTTACATCGGCGTCCTGGAGAGCGATGTCCACACATTTTTCTAATTGTGTACACAGGTCTAAAACGTACGCGTACGAGGATTTAATTTCCTAAATCCATTCTAGGATTGGACCACAATTCTTTTGAAATGCGTATCGGACGTTACGTCCATATAACGGCTCAAAGGGAGCTAACCCCAAAGTCCAATGGGGGACTTCGCGACAAGCAAATAACGCTACGGAGATGTAGCGGTGCCACTCTTAGGGCTGGTCGTGGCACACCTTGAGTACCTTTTTGAGGGTACCGTTTAACTTTTCACACATCCCGTTAGCGGGGGGGATACCAGGGCGTCGATAAGAGTGGCTTGATGAGAAGGAGTTTACCGACATACTCTATCAATTCAGAGCTGAATTGACGTCCTCCGTCGGATAAGATCTTCGGGATCCCTACTCGGGAAAAGATTGAGATTAGAGCCTCTGCACAAGAAATTCTGTCAATCTTCTTCATGGGGATAACCTCTGGAAAACGAGTGGCACAATTGACGAGGGTTACAACATAGGAGTGTCCCTCGCTTGTCGGGGGACGATTGGAGATTATTAGGCCATTTGAGAGCCGGGCGAAGGGCTCGTCCACTATCAGGGCCTTTGGAAGGGGGGCGGGGGCTACACGCCCTTTGGGAGTAACCTGGCAAAGGTCACAAGACTTGCAGAAGTCTCTAATTTTGGGGGCCGCACCTGGCCAAAAGAAATATTCGAAAACTCGCTGTGTCGTTTTGTTATGCCGAAATGTCCGGTTATTAAGCCATCGTGAGCCATCTTTAGAACGGATTCGATATACGTTCTCAGCGCACATAACGCGTTGGTCGGGGGACTCTCCGGTTCAACACAGGAACGATATAATGACTCGTCCTTCACTGTGTACTCGATCTTCCGATTGCCTCGCACCGTTTCAATCTCCCTTGCTTTTTCACGAGGGCTTGTAATATGTAAGGCAATTCTTCTGCGCCTCAGCAAATTGAACATTGGTGACGAAGTCGACGTCTGGGGACGATAGGGGTACCGGAAGCAATACATCTTTCTCGGCATGGGCCCTGGTAACTACCTGATAAGAAATTGGGTTTGGGGAGAGTTATGAGCTCTGTCAGATAAGGATGGAGCAGAATTTGATCGGGACGCGACTACGTCAGCCCATCCGGTGAAGTACTGGCACTGAATATGGCACCGTACTACTGGGAACCTGGTGGCGCGACCTAAAAACTCATGCACTAATGCGAAGCTGTTATGCTGGGCGCTTACGTGGGTAATAGTTTATCGGATACTACTATAAAGGTGCAACCTGTATCTCTAACCAAGATTCACACTCGCCAACCATTTACTGTGCCATTTTCAAACTGGAGCCCACCGAGGGAACTCTAGTTGAACATGATATTTACCTGTTAATTTGGGGGAGAGGGAGCAGGGGCTGCTGGCGATGCGCCTGGCGGATTAGGCAAGGGGGCAGCATAGATTTGGTGGACCTAGTGACTCGACGAGGTCCTCAGCTGAGAATTTTGGAAGCAATTGTAACTTAAGTGCAAAGGGGTGTCACACGTAAAGCATACAATTGGTCTACGGGGGTAGTTGCTAGGCGTGGAGGGAAGTACTGGAAGCTTCACGTCCTTTGCTCTCTTGGCGGGTGAAGCCTGTACTTGCTGGGCGCTTGCACTTTTAGGAAGCCGTTGTAGCCCTTGGGCTGGCTTCGGTTAAAACCAAACTTGTGTTTGGGGGAGGGGGGATGGTTCTTCTTGACTTCCTTGGGGTAGAAGTCGTAACTGGAAGCATGAAGATCGTTTTTGTCCACACACTCCTTGAAAGTGGACGCTCTTCTGTCCGCTATGAAGGCACTTAGTTCGCGAGGGAAAGTCAACATCGGTTGATCCCGGAGAATGAAGACAATTAGCAACTCATAATCATTTGTTTCTTGGGCGGGATCCAGCCAGAATTGGAAGTTACGCCAAAGCGTGAATCGAAATTGAATATAGTTTTGGTCTGGCTGTATTCTCGCGGAGCGGAATCTAACCATATATAATTCTGGATTCATTTTAATAGCAGAAAGAAGTTCTGCCTTTAGGGTTTAATAATTAAGGGTAGCCTCTGAAGGAAGTGAAATGAATATGTCACGAAGACGAGGGTTGAGGAGTGGAAGTAGCCAGGCGACACCATCTGATTCTTTCAAAATAAGTGCTATCAAAACACTAATATTCCGGAGATACGAGTATGATGTCCAGCTCTTCAGTGGCTTACGTCCGTCAATAAACACTTCTGGGAGACAGCGTCGTTAAATCGAACTCCATTCGGGGAAGCGTCCTCTAACCGAATCTGTGGGTAATCCCTGGCAGGGTGCATATATACCCTGATTTCTCCAAATCATGGAGAGGGAGGGGGGCCTTCTCGAATTCTCGAACCTTCATTATCGGCCTAGACAACCAAGCGTGTCATTACGGGAAAGTGTAAGAAGCCGGGATCAGCGTGTCTGATGGAACGACCAGCGGCTGGAGCCATAAAAGTTGTTCGAGGCAAACCTACAAAATACATAGATGAGTAATCTCTCGATCCGGGATGGAGGGGGAAGAATATTAACACGGCGGAGAGGTATCCTTCAATTTCAGCGTCATGCCTCGGTGTAAATTTCTCAGTGACCTGGTGGCAAGTCCAAAAAGGTAAAGTCGGAGAGGTGGGGGGGGGGGGTAATAACGCCTTGCTTTCTCTCCCGAAGTAATATCTTAGGAGGTGGGAAAATACTACTATTTTAGTGTAATTTATATAGTGTGTTAACCAATATTTCTTATTTCAGCTTAAATTTATAACCATGTGTATTTAATAACGATATAAATGAGTAATAAGATTAAATTTAAAAAGTATACAAAATGCAGAGAACACAAACAGAAATTACTTCCCAAATATTACAGTGAACAGTTAGAATGAGACTTGAAGAGCAAGGAGAAAAATAATGCTGGACGAGAAAGAAGCCATGGATATCTGAGGCAACAGGAAAAATACGTCATTATTGATTACAAAAGGTAGACAAATGAACAATGCTCTAAAGTTATTATCAAGTAATTATCAAGTATGTAAGCAAGACTATTGCATTGTTGTTTTACATGTAATTTATATAATTCCATTTAAAAAAATATCTTGAAAAAAATGATTTTAAATTTTAATTTTGTTGTAACAATTCTGCTGATTTAGATAGAGTCATTTCACGCTGAGTCTATGGTGCCAACTTAAAGTAGGGAGGTGATTTTCTTATGGTAGGAGACTGTAGGTCTTAATTAGGGGAAGAAGAGATGTGTTAATGCCAAGAAAGAATAAACCATACAACTAACACCTACATGTTGCCACATCATTTGGAGCCATATATCCATGATTTACACCCCACAACACCAAGAAATTAAGTTATCTTTCAGCAGGACAATGCCCCTTGTCATACATCCAACCGCACCAAGAATTACTTTAGAGAAATAAATGGAGATCATTCTTAAGGAGGGCCCACCAAAGAGTACAGTCTTAAATCAAATCGAACACTTGTGGAGAGTGTTTAGGAAAGCAAAGAGACGTACCAAAAGAAAAATTGAAACAACGGCATTAAAAAATTAGAGGCTTCAGAAATTTGTTAAACTTTGATGAAATCCCTGCTACGAAGAATTATGGTTATAATTAACGCAAATGAAATCAATCTATGTATCAAAACTATTAAAAAATAAATAAATGGATTAAGTTTATACACATTTACTTAATTAATTTCGCACAAATTTCCAATTGCATTATGGGAATAGTTCCATAAGGTGCTTCATACTTTTTGCTAAAGATGTATAATATCTTACTTCAAGAATCCTTCGATATTTCACGTCACTTCTTATCAATTTATTGCCTGGGATGCCAATATTTTTTCCAAGAATCGTCTCAACTTTCATAAGTAAAGAATTATGTTCTAGCCATCAATCAAGGAGGATTGAAGACTTCTAAAAAGGAGGAAATGGAAAAATTTTTAACTACCGCCATCACGAAGTACTACTATCTTCTTTGTTCTTTTATTGTTCAACGGCCATACTTAATTCTGACAGAGACAAGGACTACCAACCAATCACGATATCCATTTTTATGAAGAAATGGATTACTTTAAAATATTTCAGGCCCCAAAATGTTAAATATTTATATAACTCTCCCCCAAATTAGCCTAAAGTTAGTTTCCTCTCTATAAGGATGGAGACCATAAGGAAATTATAAAAGCTTGAGATTGGGACAATTCAATTAGAATTACGACGATTTTACTGTGAAAAAATTAGAGAAGTTCTTCTTACATGGATTGGGAGACGGACAGGTTATGTTTATCACACTCTTTCCTCTAGCGAGTTAAATTAAGGAGGTTTTTGATTAACTGCCTTGTTCTCTTCCTAATCCCAACGAAGGCTGCAGAAGCGTTTCAAATTAAGAGGAATTATATCTGAGAAGAGTAAATTAAAATGTAATTATTATAAACGACACTCCAAATTCGGCGAAGCAACCTTAGTGACAATTAATATGATGGTTAATCAATTACTATACAATGGCGTCTTATCTACAATGGTCTGCCTTCATTAAAAATAATCATACTAAGCAGAATAAAAAAAATGTGTCTAGAGGCTGCCAACATCTAAAGTGCTTGAAATTCTTTTAGTTGATGAAGAAACCCAGACTAAATTCGTTACATCATCACTAAGCATGACTTGTGGTGACTATGTTCTGGCAACAAATCTCCTGTGCACACTAGCGAAAGCATAAGAGGAGGAATCATCAGCTATATCTAGGTGGCATGCACAAGTGTTGACACAGGAGAAAAACGCCATATATACTTTCTTTAGTGTCACCAAATTTTCCATGTAAGGTTCCCTAGTAATCAATTCCAGCAACCTGAAATAGTCTCGACGTAGGAGTCCTGAAGGGCGGTAAGGAAAGAGAGCAAATAATTTTATATTTACTCAGTCTAGGTGTTCATAGCAAATCCTACAGAGTAACCGGAACGAAAAAAATGTTACTTATAGCTAAATTAAAATCAGCAAACACTTACATCCAGGCTACTTTACAAAAAATGAACTAGAAAAAAGAAAAAAGAATTAGTTCTCACTTGTTAGTGGCAGACTTTATCACCATACTTACAGAAAATATGAAAGCTTTCATTCAACTAAATAAAAACAGAAATAAGAACTTGTCTTATGTCCTTCAATCAAGTAAAGTTGAGAGGAACAAATGGAAGTATTATTATAGATACTCCCGACAATAAGACAAGGCAGTAAATCGACATATACGGCCAAAGGATTAGAAAAACAATTTGTAAGCCAATTTCTCACATATACTTTTTAACCAAATTAATAAAAAAACATTTTATTAATATTTTATAAAGGAAATAACACACCAAGTAGGCCAATATAAGCAGTACGTAGGATTCTAACAGTGTTTCGGTGGATAGACAAAACAAGAACTACAGAAGAAAGATCTTCATAGTTGTTTTAATTCTATAACATTTAAAGAGCAACAAGGAAAACACGACTGGAAAAACAAACCTTCAAATACCGATCTATATGTGCGATCTAATATTTTCAACGGCATATGTATATGTCTATCAATGATGGTGTCGTAGAATGCCCTCCCCCCCTTTTTGTTCTAACAGTGTTAAGGGTCTAATATATTGATATTATAATAATATCTTAAAGAATAGAGCCGTTGGAAACACGTAAGGATATAGAGTGTCGTAGAATGGACTCTCGACGATATACCATATATAACTATTCGTTGAGGGAACTTCTTTAATTATCTTTAAAGTGCGTGGATGTCTGGCAGGCCAATATTATGTACCTTTGATATGCTCAAGAAGTGGAACTGAGCTCAAGGATAATAATATTGCTATCATTAATAAAATAGAGTTTTATTAATAATAAATATCAACAGTACACAAAACGGAAAATATTGACATAAACAGAGAATGGAAAGGGTCGTGCGGGCTCGGCTAATCCGAGGATTAAAAGATTTAAAAAGGTAAAAAAAATATGAAGTTAAAGAGATGGGATGGTTCGCTAAACCATTTAAAGCACAGGATAGAATTGACAAAAGGGTTAAATACTCAAAGGTAACGTTGGGCTTACGTAATTTTATACTAGTGGTGCAGAGGAAGTCGACGTGAAGGAATTTTCGGTCCGCTGGCGAGTTCCAGCCGAAGGGGGGGGGGATAAAAGGATCCTGACGTGGCGTCTTGGGAATGAGAACCGTTTCTCGACGAACGGCTTGAAGAACAATGGCTGTTCTACGTTATTCTCTTCTGAACAACAGGGGGGGGGGGTGAGAACCGTCTCTTGTCTACGGGCTCAAGAACAATGGTTGTTCTAATGTTGTTCTCTTCTGAACAACAAGGGGGGAAGGGTGAGAACCGTTTCTTGGCAAACGGGCTCAAACAAACAATGGTTGTTCTACGTTGTTCTCTTCTGAACAACAGGGGAAGGGGTGAGAACCGTTTCTTGTCAACGGGCACGAAGGAACAATGGCTGTTCTAATGTTGTTCTCTTCTGAACAACAAGGGGGAAAGCCTTGTGGACTTGGCGTCACGAAAGGCTCGAACCTTGGCACTCAAGGGATATTGTCCTTCCTCTGGACAAGTGATGGTGAATCTCGAGGTCGAGGTTCCTTGGCGCACAAAGTGAGAGAGGGTCGGGATGATGTTTCGCGACGAAAATCTGGATCTCCAATCTGATCTTAGTGGTAAAGTTTCCATCTAAATAGTTGAGACACTCCCTTGGCGTGGGGGACAATAGAGTGGGAGCTTCGAGGAAATGCACAGCCGAGCCTGAGAACAATGCCTTATCTGCCCATAAGCCTAACTCAATCTGGCGAGGTCGGCGTATGGGGGCGAACGGGGGAAAGATAAACCTCCTTGTTTAAACATTGACTCAGGTGGCTGCGATAAGGTGCCAAGCTTCAAAGCGAAGATGCACGTGGGAGCATCGTGGTTTTAAATAATATGTGATAGGGGTTGAAATTAACGCGGCCTCAACCCGTTCTATCAGATAGAGAAACGCACAATAATCCCCAAATAAACTTATATTTTACCTTTATCAATTGAATACACAACATTTAAGCATTAACTACAGAAATCCTCTGAATATTATTATAAACAAGAATTAATTCAATTAGTTTGACTGTATAAACTTGGCTAATTTCGCTACACACCTCAATAATATAAGAATTAGGATTACGGACTCATCTGGAGTTTAAAAGGCCTCAGGAATGTTATTGTCTCACGACGTGTGCCGTCTGGACAGATGTAGGTAGGCGAGATCACGAGGTCGTTTTGGCAAGGGTAGCAGCTGGGGGGTCCACACGGTATTCCGAGAGGAGGGGGGGGTTATGCAGCACCAAGGTAGTCTTGGTCTCTCTGTCGAGAGTGAGTCGAACTTGGTTCTTAAATCAAGTTAACTTGGAGTGTGGTGTGACCACCGAGTAACGAGCTTGAGGGGGAGCTTTTCTCCTTCGTTACTTAATTCCTCATGGACGAGGACTGAACTCGGGGAGGGCCTTCTTTACAGGCGAGGATCAATGAGACGGGGTTTCTCTGACGAGAATAAGTTACTTAAAGTTCGGTTTGGTAACCAGGAACTAGCTTGAGGATCAGCTTCTTCTCAGTTCCAGTCTTCTTCAAGGACAAGTATAACGGAGGGGGGTTTCTCTGACGAGAATAAGTTGAACTTGGTTCCCCAACCAAGTTAAATTATGAGTTCGGTGTGGCCACCGAGTAACGGGCTCGAGGGGGAGCCTTTTCCTTCTACTTTTCTTAATTCCTCAAGAACGAGGAATACCCCTGGTGTTTAAGGTGCCCCAGGATATGAGGAGTCTCTCTGGCGAAGGTAAGTTGGACTTACCAAAGTTAACTTATCGTTTGGTTTGATAACCAGGGACTAGCTCGAGGATGAGCTTCTTCTTAGCCCCTTAAGGTAGGTAGCCCTGCCTCTCTTGCAGGGTACTTCTTGGTCTGGTGAGCCAAGTACACTACCAATCCAGTCCAGGTGACTTCGTCACCTGGAGTCTGACGTATTCTACCCCGATTTTCCTCAGTGTTCCTTATTTATACCTTGTCCTCCCACTGGGGTAGTGGTAAGGGGGGGGGGGTAAGGGGCTTGAGGACGGCCCCAGGAGGGTTCTTTTTCCAAAACGGTTTTCCCACCAAGTCTTACATCGGCTCCTCGTTAGCCTTCGAGCTTGGGAGAAACCTGTCTCCAATTTCTTATTTGACGTGAAATTGAATCTCACTCTCCTGGGGGAGATCTTGCATTTTGACCTTTAGGGTCTTTCATGGTGCCGAAAGGTGCAACACTGCGGTTACGCACTTGACCCGCTGATGCCTTTGCGGTAACCGCCTTGTGACTGCACCACGAGTGAACGGGAGGGAAGGGGGTGAAGATTCTCCTACAGATGGATATTTGTCACATTAACTTTTTTCCCATTTACTTATTAGTCGCATCTTAAATTAGGCCTGAGGTAGCTTTACTCAATAATTGAAAGAAATTTTCTCGAATTTTTTAAAAATAAAAGGTGTTTTGATAGTGATAAGAAAAGCATACAACCTTGCATATTGTTAGCAAACTAAGAATAAGGGGAAAATATTACCATCTTCGCCAGCCTTGCACCATACGGGGCCTATGTTCCAATTTAAATGCTCACATTGACTTTCATGAAGAATCTAGCGCATTAGAATGGGCAACCAGTCTATTCTGCCTGTCAATTCTTGATCATGTCACTTTACGTTTCAATGTTATAATAAAGCGATTATTCAAAACTGGACAGACATTTTGCTTGTTAATGTATTAACAGTAATGAATACAGTTTGCTGATTTATAGTTCTATTGAATAGAAATTTTATGTCAATATTGCAATATCAATATTAAAATGTATTCGAGGTTCAGCATCTTGTAAAATGAGGCATCGAAGGGTTGTTTCGACCTTAATATAACCTAAGCTAACTTAATCTAAGTTAAATTAACCCACCCTGTTTGAGGCTAGGTTGGTTAGGTTAGGTTAGGTTAGGTTTTATTAGGGTAAAGAAAAACTTGTGATGCTTCAAAAAGCCGTAGTCAGTTTACTCAGAAATATTTCTAAGGAAATGGTACTCGTAAAAGGAGGTCAAATCATTTCTAAGAGGCGACAAAAGTTTTTCACCTTAAAACTACTTTTGACCTACAAGTCTGCTCGGAAGATCAATAGGGACTTAACCTGATTGGAGATTCCTTCCGTTGCTTATTTCGAGGTTATTCCCCATAGAGAAAGCGCCCATACATCCCTCTCATTTTTAATTTCAATTATTTTAATGGACTCAGCCATATAAAGACAGCGCTCATAACTCCTGAGCTGTACAGTATATTGAACCTTGAAAGGGCACGAAGAAGTGGATCCCTTAAGGACGCGAACCAGAAACCTTGGAGAGCATGTAGTAGAATAGACCTATTAATTTAGGAGGGTGGTAGAGTACTCAAATAGGCAGGGATATTTGGAACCAATAGTACATATAAATTTATTCATGAATATGCTTTGACTCTTAGATTCTGTCTTCCTTATATTAGTAGGCAGTAAGAATGTCCCACTCCCCCACAAAGATATTACCACTATGGAATCGGAAGGTAAGAGGATTACCCAGAAAGAGTGGAAAAGGGCGTTGTTATTCAGACCCATAATGCCGAAATCAAGATGGCTTTGGCTCAATCAATCGGCAACAAGGAGGAAGATGTGGAAAGGCTCGTATCTGAAGAAGGACTATTGATTCCGAAGGGAATTGGATTAGTCTCGAAACTTCCCTTAAATTTATTGCAAACAGTTCATTTATATGTCAAAAAGTCGAGCTTGGGGGTGGCTCTCACTCAAAGGATGAACACAAACAAGAACTTGAGGAATAGAACAAATGCAAAAAATAGCCGAGGAAATAAATTTTGGAAACACTCATCTTTTCATAGTATTGTACTATTTCTCAGAGAGGTCTACCAAGTCAGCAACTCACGGACCTTTGTCATTCGGCATCTGGATCCCTTAGGAAAATATCGAAAAGAAAAAAAATTCATCAACTTTCAAACGTGATAACACTGCTATGCCCTGTAATCACACACCTCAATAACTTGCCCAATCTAGAGAAAACTAAAACATCAAAAAGAATAGAATTTATGGAATAGTGACAAAAGTTGCAATTAAAGAAACTCCGAATGCAAGATATGTCCTAAACATTAAAGAAGGCAGAGGAACAGATAATCTCGCATGCATTATCTACGCACATATCCAGAATATTGCAACTCCAGGATCTTTTTTGGACACTCTAAATATGATGCTGGAAAAGAATGCAATTATAAATTAGCAGCTCTTCTAGAGGAGAGGGTGATCAGCAACGTAGATAGTCAATCTGACACAGACATCAACGTTAATAATAAAGAAACTGCGGTCAAAACAAGAAAGATGTATCAACGAGGCAAAAAACTTCAAACTTACAAACTTGGTTAACTCCAGTGAGCCATCAGCACACAAATGCAAACAAGAGGAGGTAATTAAAGGTATTAATAACTACTCATATAAGTAGGCTTTTAAGTCACATGACGTAGAAAAAGACGGCAAGAAACTTCTGTATGAAAATAGAATAAGAATCTAGCCAATGAACATTTAAGTTCCTCAACTCGATTATTTTTAAATTGCTAAAAGGTGGCCAAACCGGTTATAAATTGCAAACGCAACAAGATGAAATAACATTATAAAAGAAAAAGATGGAACACTTTAGAAAACTTAAATCATACATATAAATGCAAACGATTTGAAAAAAACCCAAAACAGACGTTATTACAATCTCTGATCATGATCTAGAACTCACAAAGGAACAACTGAAGATATCCAATCCCTTCGAATGAGAGCCACGACGAAGATGCAATAGAAATCAAGAGAGGAGTTTATTACCAATATTGGAAGAAAATGGAAGAGGCTTATTTAGCTATTACCATCCAATATAAACACTCCCCACTCATAATAGGGTACCAGCCACCCCAGCGCCTATTTCCCTATACATAGTAGTGATTCGAGATGCCAAGTTTGTTAAGGAATAATTTATCAACTTCGTCTACTCGGGTGTAGAAAATATATTTTAAAAGGTGTATACAGAGCTGAGCTGCATTTGTAATCAACAAAATTAAATGAGAATGATGGGGGTTCTTATCACAAATAATTATTGCAAAACTCCTTCCAGATCTTTATCTCATCTTTGTCACCTCCATTAATTCATTTTTTCATGTTTGGTACTTCAAACATTCTACACAAGTATCCATGCTGCCAATGTGTGCGATAATCGCAGAAATCTTTCTATTCCCTCGCGAACAATTGCTTTAAGAAATGACTCAAAGAGTCTTTCTGACCCCATCATCATGTGATGATGAGGGGTGTTATAGCGATCCTTATCCCCCTAGAAATATAGAAATATTCATTAAAGAGTTTAGGTTCTTTTTCTTTTATTACTTATGTGTGCTTCTTCTCCTTCTTAGCAATATATAGTTAGTCACATAAACGGTGGAAAGAAGATGCCAAAACCACGTACAAACGGAGATTATTGGCAGAATATTAAACTTGAATAAAGGACGCTTTTGATTAAGGAGAACAATGATGGTGCAATCTAAAAGAGCATCATAAGTCAGCAGCTAAAAAAATGTTCAAGCAAATATATTTAGAGAACAAATAAAATACTAAGGAAGCTGGATGAATAATAAGACGAAAATGTGGGAAATATCAAGTCTCATAAGAGAGATAAGCATACTTATACCAAATAAAAATGTTTGTTTGGACAAGGAAAGTTCAAATCATCGCTAAATAATTTTTCAAAGAGGGTAACGCTCATTAAAAGCATGAAATCGGTGGGAAAAATTATAAACAACTACTCCTGGAATGGAACGCAGCAGTGCAAATGGAGGACTTCGATCACATGGAAATAATAGCACAAGAGTCTTCAGGAAAACTTGAAATGAAAAGACTTTTGGTTATTCAAATATACAAATAAAATACAATTAAATGAGATGGGAAGTAGAATATGATAATAGAACACGTTTTCGTTTACAACATTTGAAAGGCAATAAAATAAATCATAAGAGTTTGTGGAATTTAAGTAGTACAATATAAAAAGGAACATTCTATGAGTTTGTCCGTTTTTCGACTAATACTTAAGACTCTAATATAGGATAGAAACCTTATCAAAGACCACGCCTATCTGTGAAAGAAACCATCAAATGACTACTCAGAGCTTCATTCAAGCTGCATTTCCGTCGCTATTTAATTAATTTACAAATGTTAGGGAACACATATGGAGATATGCCTTGTCCGCAAAATGAATATTTTATGCTCGGTAGAGAGAGGTAGAAATATCGAGGAGAAGAAGTAGATAGAAATATAAGTGAAAATGTTTGGCAAAAATCTTACAAACTTTAGAAATAAAAATATTATAAAATTTTTCCAGTCTTTTTTGGGCAAAATAAAGTCTTCTTGGAGATTGAAAGTTATTATAGTTGATATTTTTGAGCAGATAGTTTGCGTTCTTTACCGAATTCGGAAACGAGAAATCGTGACTGGTTCCAACGGAGATTTGAAAACAATAACATAAAACTAACATAATTTATCAGTAGTAAAGAAAAGAAAGGATGATAAAGATATTGAAAAAAATAATTATATTTAAGGTAAAGATTGTTATCCTTTTGTGTCCTCTAAATGAATCATTATCAATATCTATTATTGAATTTTATGGACTGTTTGTAAAAAAATCGATTTTTACGATGTAATAGGATGTTGTTGTTCTAACTTAGCTGCGAGGTTTTTACTAACACTCTAAAATTTATGACAAAATGCCCTTGATGGTTTTCTAGTTTATTTTCTAATCACAAGTATCCTAATTTATATTTTGTGGGATTTTAATATAAATATGAATACATCTGAAAAATAACTACATTGTATACGTACAGTAATCTAAAAATACGCGAGATACCTTCATGAATATGCTAAATAATGATTAGAATATTCTAGAGATCGTACGAAGAAAATTAACAAGGTGTGCTGACCTTGTTGGAGAAACTTGACAATTTCCTTTTATCAATTATTATAACGTTTGTATTTTGTATTTGGGCTGAAATTATTCCAAAAGGAATCAAGACTCACAAAAAGATTATGCCTTTACTTTTAAACATAATCCTTTAATTTAAGTCTATAAATTAGTGGAGGGGTACGGGGAGCTCGCAATAACTTGAATCTATGGGAGAGCTCGCAATAACTTGAATCTATGGTAGAGCTCGCAATAACTTGAATCTATGGGAGAGCTCGCAATAACTTGAATCTATGGGAGAGCTCGCAATAACTTGAATCTATGGGAGAGCTCGCAATAACTTGAATCTATGGGAGAGCTCGCAATAACTTGAATCTATGGGAAAGCTCGCAATAACTTGAATCTATGGGAGAGCTCGCAATAACTTGAATCTATGGGAGAGCTCGCAATAACTTGAATCTATGGGAGAGCTCGCAATAACTTGAATCTATGGGAGAGCTCGCAATAACTTGAATCTATGGGAGAGCTCGCAATAACTTGAATCTATGGGAGAGCTCGCAATAACTTGAATCTATGGGAGAGCTCGCAATAACTTGAATCTATGGGAGAGCTCGCAATAACTTGAATCTATGGGAAAGCTCGCAATAACTTGAATCTATGGGAGAGCTCGCAATAACTTGAATCTATGGGAGAGCTCGCAATAACTTGAATCTATGGGAGAGCTCGCAATAACTTGAATCTATGGGAGAGCTCGCAATAACTTGAATCTATGGGAGAGCTCGCAATAACTTGAATCTATGGGAGAGCTCGCAATAACGTGAATCTATTGTGCAATTCTTTCCTCTACTCTTATGGTTACAGCCTGGTTAGGAAATTAATACAAGTGACCCCTTTAAAATCTTAATTGACAGGAATTTTGTTTTGAACATATAGAACAAGGGAGCCGGCAAATACACACGAGACCTTTAAAACATTTGACCTAGCTATTTTTGCCTCTAATTTTCAAGGGCAAAGAAAGTAGAAATAATGTTTAAATCAAACTCTCAATGATCAAAATATAAATTCTTTTCTTGTTTCCATTTAAATATATGACAGCGGCACAAGTATAATGTGCTTGAGCACATAATCGTATTTAATGCTTACAAGATTAATTTCTGCATTGCCCGTAATAAGCTTAAACTCAATAGTCGGTAAAATCATGGAAAGCAACTTGGTGGACAAAATGGCGTCAAATTTACAGTTCCCAGCATGAGTTTCGAAGGCACCGGCAATACCTAACGAATCTTGTGGAATTCTTCCACTTCGTTTTTAGTGAGCACAACCGGGATAAGGCGGTGGATGTTATCTACTTAAACTTACAAAAGGCCTTCAATAAGGTACCACACCGCCGCCTCCTTCGGAAAGTGCGTGCGCTGGGCGTAGACGGAAATGTAGCAAGTTGGATAGAGAACTAGCTAAACGGCAGATGGCAACAGTTAGTGTTGAATGGACAGGTTTCTGAGTGGGTGCCCGTTACTAGCGGTGTTCCTCAAGGTTCTGTCCTGGAACCACTACTATTCATCATCTACGTCAACGACATGGACGGTGACATGGTTGCGAAGATTTCTAAATTTGCCGATGATACCAATCTTGCTATGAACGTCACAAAGGAAGAAAATACTGCCCGCCTTCTAGATGATCTTCTGAAGATTGGGGAGTGGATGGACACGTGGCAAAGGACATTTAACATAAACAAATACAAATTTATGCATATCGGCCACCGAAACCCCCCAATCTCAGTATATCTTTAAGGGCACTGCTATTGAATCCACTGACACTGAGAAGGTCGTGGGTGTAACAATCAAAAGTGACCTCAAGTTCTCGAAACAGTGCATTGAGGTGGAGAAAAAGGCCCAACAGATGCTATGCTACATAAAGTGCCAGTTTGGATACGGAAGAAGGAGATAGTGTTTGTACAACTCACTTGTCCGACCGCACCTGAAGTATGCCGGACAATTTTAAAGTCCTTCGTTTCGAAAGGATATTGCGAGATTGGAACGTGTGCAAGCTAAGGCGACCAAACTGATTACCTCTATCAGACACAAAAGTTACGATGATAGATTAAGGGAATTAGATTTGTTCTCGTTGGAAACTCGGAGACTGCGTGGTCAGCTTATCGAAGTGTTTGAAATACTTCGAGGCATCGATAATGTAGACTAAACGGATATTTTCCAACTTATGGGGCCAGAACGAGAAATCACGGCTACAAACTTGAACTGAACCGTGATCTGTGCGGTAAATTTTATCCATACAGCATCTGTAGTAGCTGGAACGAACTTCCAGTGGATGTTGTCAACAGCAATTCTGTTGATCAGTTCAAAGTCAAGACTGGACAAAGTCTTAAAAAGTGGCCGTTTGGGAACTTAAGTTGTTTTGCAGAACTGTGCCTGCTCAACTGTTAGCCCAAAGGTACCCTCTTTGAATGGACCGTAAGGTCTCTTAGGGTAATTCTTGTCCTTCTAGCTCCTTGTAGCTCCCCCTCTATCTTTTTTCTTATAACTATTGAGAGAATTTACCCTGTTAGTTACTCAAGTTTACTTTTCTTAAAGTAAGAAATCTTATTTAATTACCACACGTCGCTTACATATTTCAAAAGCTTTTATTTAGTTTCTGTCCTCCTCATTTTGTTAAAAAACGATGAAAATTGAATTGATTAAACTTCTCAAATAGAATATTCGTCTCTCAAACAAGGTTTGTATTTAATGGGGGAGTACTGCGCGATCGAGTGTACATATGGGTATTTAAAACTAATTTATGTTATGGGGGGCGGATTTTCCAAAGTGTCGTAAAGCATGCACTCTAATAAAGGGGGTATGCTCATTTTACTCTCAGCAAGTGCAGAAGACTTATATAAAATTAATTCTCGATTTATTATGTTATATATCTATGACTCAAAAGATGCGAGTTATATTTAATAGCGAATATCAAATGCTACTCATATTTAACATAGTAAGTCAGATAAAATAGGACCTGTCCCGTACAAAAGAAATAATATTATTTTAAAAGAAATGATCGGAAGTACATTTACTATCTGAATTAAGGCTATGTCGATGGTTCCTTAAGGCGTGGTGATGAAATTTCCTCTTTGCAATATTAGGTTAGGTTTTCAAGTAGGTTCTTTTATCTGATGATTGTAACCTGTTTAAAGTCTGATAAATTTAGGCAACTCTGTTTAGGTTGGATGGTTTTATTTGATGACTCGTTTGTCGTACGAGGAAGGTTATGTCAGATTTACTGGGTTTTGATAATTAAGATTTATTTGTTATTTTACAAAGTTTCTTTCCGGTCACTTATGTTTGTTGATTTAATTTAAGGGATATGAGTTTATCGCTGTGTTATTAACTTGAGAAGTGGTTGTTGGGGGGGGGGGTTGTATTTAATGTTTATGGGATGTTATCGTACGAAGGCTAGGTGAGGTTGCTTGGGTTTGTTGTTTGTATATAGTTTTAGGAGTTGATTTTTCTGTTATAATTCTTGATTTAGATTATTTAGGTTTATTGGATTTTTACTATGTGTAGGATTGTTTTGTATTATTACTATTTAAAATAATCCTACCAAATATAACATTGCTCGCAAAAATATACATAAGCTAAATGCATTTTTATCTCTCTTTCAGCGATGCCTATTTGGCGCCTGTAGGAACTTTGATATAAAGGTATTTCGTCAACCATATTTTTCCTCAACACTTTCAAAAGAAATCATGGACCACTTTCATTCAGCAGGCAGAATATACATAAAGAGAGTCCATTTCCAAATCTCCTCCTTACTCCGTTTTTCCACCAATATCAGACGATAAGGAAAAATTTATAAACACTTGAAGAATAGTTTTTCAAAAGTAACGTCTATATTCATGAGCCTATCGAAAAGAAACGTGCTCTAATAACTTCACGGATAAAATCCATAAGATGAATGCATTTTTATCTCTATTAGCGACGCTATTTTCGCGCCTAAGGTGCAAAAACAGCTTAGACACCTAAGACACTCATACACAAACTTTTAATTTTATATCTATAGAGAGATTTATTCCCCTTTAAAAATATTAGACAATTTGAGAGAGATGAGAGACATCCTAATGTTGCTGTTTTTTCTCGTACCGAAATATTTCACAACAATCGAGGATTCTATTTTGTTCTTTATATTTCTCTGAACTTTCATTCCAACCTCTATACCCTAATGACTTCATTTCTTGGGGAGGAAAACAACACCAAACCCTCGCTTGGGAGACATAAAAGGGAATCTGTATATAAGAAAAGGAGCAGTTAAAATGGAGTGAGGAAACGTAAGGGCTGGTTTATGGAACGATCCAACTCTTCCGGTTAAGATGAATTCGTCAGGAGTTTCCGTTTTTTTCGGTCAACGGAACACAAATTCTTGCACGAGTCCTTTTCTGATTTGTCTACCCCAGGGATACAGAGATTAAGATAGAAAAGGAAGAATGGGGAGATGGGGTAGTATCTTTTTATCATTAATGCTCCCCGACTCTCACCCCAAATCTGTGTAAGCACTTCCGTCATAGAGAAAGTAGGTAATTAAGGAGCAATAAATTTGGCCGAATGACGCGAATACCTATTTGCCTGAAGATTACTTATCCTTTTTCACCCCCAAACTATTCTGTTTCCTTTGAATTTTGTGAAGAATGAAAAACCATGGTAATTATAGGCCAGAGAGTGTGAAGAGGGGAGAGTGGTGCGAGGAATTACTTTTTAGCAGTAAGATTAGGTTTAAAAGGAGAGGGGAGTTATTTTAAAACAGAAATATTGTTGTTTTATTTACATTTTGTTTTTGAAAATTATTTGTGGTAAGGAAAAGGAGAGCATCAATAATATGTATGTTAGGAAAAATATAAATATTAAATAAAGTAGAACAGGTAGATTAGCTGCGGCTTTAATAAAGTCCTGATTTAAATAAACTAAATTATCTATCGTATTAACTTTCCTGTTAATCTTATTTAGATGAGGATAGTAGAAGGATGCTCACATACGAATTGTGAGATAAGAAATTGTGAAGAAAAATTAGAAATAAAAACCATTTATAGAAAAAAATAGAAAATAAATATATTTTGAATATATCCTTATGATTTATTAATTTAATGTACGAGAAATTAAATAGTTTCTTTACTCCTACATGCATGAATATTCTCGTAATGATTAAGTAGTGACTTGTCCTCGTGTCATCTGCTGGTAACTTAAATCTTTCGTTGAATTATACTTGGCTGACATATATAAAGTCCTGTTTGAGGGCTACAGAAGAATAATCGAATTACTAGGAGCTGCCAAGTGTAGGCCATGAATGGTCTTTTGCAGTCTCCTTCTTTTCTTATGTTCTTATGTTCTTATGTTCTTATGTAATCCAACTCCTTTATTCATTTTCATAACAGTTAAAATAGTTTTACCTATTTTGCTCCGTTTCTCTATCTCCCATTTTCTTTCTTAAGCTTTCAATGGTTCACGTAATATTTTCCTTAACGTTTTTCCTGGTTGTAATACATGTTCTCATTTCTTTTGACCTTTAAATACATCTATTATATATCACGTATCATGTGATTTTCAATTATTTACCCATCGATTGTTTTATTTAACACTTCTTTAAAATATTGTCTTGTTCTCTCGTCGCTGTCTTGAATTAAAAGATAAACAGCTTTTCTGTAGTATTCAGTATTTTACTCAATAATTAGTTAATTTTCTATTTCTTCTCTCCTTTTCTTTCTATGTTCGAAGGAAAAGAAATTGAATTCTCTAAGGCTCACCTGGTACCTAATAGTTTCTTTCTCTCTACCCTTTACGTATGGCGAGACTGTAGCATTTTTACTATGTCTATATATGTATGTAATTTTTGCGACCAACAGGAACAGCATATTCTAAGATATGTCTGACTAAAGACGTGTGTTGTTATAATATACATAGTATCTTCATTTCGTGTTGACACGAAACTTTTTACTTTGTTTCCTACTGCTACGTACTCACTGGGTAAATTTAATTTATTATCAATAAGCTATATAACTTGGTGTAGCAGAATAAGCTTGAAGGACGACCACGTGCCCCTCTGTGCCCACGTGGTCCCGAGATCACTGCATTGAGGTTTGAAAGCACCGCTGAACCAGGGTGAGGGTGCAGCCTACGCCGTTATTACATCCCAGCTGTATTTGCTTAGGAACAGATCTCATCGTCTCCCATGGCCGCCTTTCAGCCAATATTACTTCCTCTCCGTTATAGATCGAAGTTCGTAGAACATTCTACGCCAGCGTAATCACAACTTCCCCCCCCCTGAAGGTGTCAGCGGCCTTTTCAAAAATCACACTTGTGTGTGGAGGCGGCCGCCGAGCCACCTAAAGTCATCTCAGTTAGCGTCTATATAATCCTTCGACTCAGTATAGTTAGCAGCACTAATAGACTTCACACCTACCACCACGAACGAGCTGAAGGACGCTAGCCCGAACCTACCACCCCACGATCGGAGAAAACGACGATTTCGATTCGAGAACTAAGGCTAAATCGACATTTGTGAACTCTTCCAGAGTCAATTGGCGAGTATGAGACGAGGATTCCCATCTCCGAAGGCCATCTATGTGTGTCTCTCATCAAAGGCGAGATGCAACCCGACTTCCCCCATGACAGTCATCGTATCCCTGATAGCTCCTTTTCGGCAACGAGCACGTAAGCAATTGTAACCGTTGCCGCCTGCAGATTGATCTAGAATCTGGGTTAACCAATCTATCAATTCTATGTGTGTGCTCCCTGGTTTAAAATCCCCATATTTTTAATCACTGACCTTAACCTCACCACGTTAATTCCTTAATTAACCCACCTTTATCTAGCGTAGACATTTAACTCCGTATGTGGGACCATTCCCTTTAAACCCAATATCTGTGTATATTTAAATATTATTTTGTTGTTAGTAAAGATATATTTTCGTCATTGTCTTACCTTTGCAACCTCTATGTGTACCAGCTACCTGTTAATCTTTTGCCAATTTGCACTCTAAAATTTTTGTTTTAAAAAAGACCCCGCAAAGTTAATAATAAACCATCCGCACTGGACTCAACCAAATTTTCCCATTCACTAACGATCTTTAACCAACCTTTGGCCCAAGCCTCCAAAAGTACCTACGTATATATATATATATATATATATACAGTGTGTGCAATAAATATCGGATACATGGTCAAAAGTTTATTTACCATAGTTACACAACAGCAAAGTTATCGAAAATGAACATCATATGTATTTAGTACGTTGAATATAAATTCTGTATTATAATACACAAATAGTAAAGCATTGATATTATATCGACAAAAATGTTAGATTATCGCCTCAAAAAGTATCCAACGCACCCAAAAAATTTGTTTTAAAAAGATAATAAATAGTTGTCGAACATGCCAGAGGGGTTTACGTGAGAGGAATGCTGTAGAACCTACCTAGGAAAATAATCTACTTCCTCCACGTGAACAAAAAAGGAAGTCATCGTTCAACACTCTAATTTTAATATCGCGAGGACTAAAGAATTTCGCACAAGGAACAGAGAACTAATTGTTCAGTTACATAAAAATAGTTTGGGCTATCGAAAAATTTCATCTATGCTAACAATACCAATCTCAACCATTGTTGACACGATTCGCTGGTTCACGTCATATCAGTCCACTGCAAGTGTACCACGTTCAAGGCGTCCATTTAAAATTTCAAACCGTGCCGCTAAACATATAGTCCTTAAAGTAAAGAAGAATCCTTAAGTGACTCGATCTGAACTTTAGAAAGATTCGGAAGCAGCTGGAACAAATGTATGCAAAAATACAATTAGAGCAGTTCTTAGGAACGAGAGATTCCATTCTCGCACACCAAGAAAGACATCTTTGTTGAAACCAATTCATGTGAGAAATCGTCTGACGAGACGAAGTTTAAGTTATTTACGTGGAATAGTGTTAGTCACGTTTAGTGGCAGAAAAACTCAGCACATGATCCTAAAGATACAATACCAACAGTCAAGTTTGGAGGAGGCAGCATAATGGTATGGAGCTGCTTCTCCTCTGCAGGTCCTGGGTCCTGGAAGACTCAATATTATTGAAGGGAAAATGAATGCATAGATATATCGCAGGATTCTGGACGATAATCTCTTACAGTCTGCAGGCGACTTGAAGTTACCAAGAGGATGGACATTCCAGCAGGACAACGATCCAAAACATACAGCCAAGGGCCCTTTTAGCGTGGTTTCAGCAGAAGCATTCGTAAATATCAAACTTCATGCCAAAATTCCCACACTGTTTAAACAATGTCAGTGTTCTTTATCCTTAAGTTTAATATCGTCACCAAATAATTTACTTGCCACCTTATTCCAGAACATATGGTGTTTACGAAGATTAAAATTAGAACTGATAGCAAAATGGAACTTTGATGAACACTTTTCATTGGTACCTAGTCGGATCTCTGTCCGTTTAAAAACACCTTTGCTTACGATCTGTTAACTGGCTTTTAATCCAAGTTATTGTACTTTTATAAATGTGCAGAGCTTTTGATTTTGAATAATTGCAATTTGAATTGAGTTTATCAAGAGCATTACTTTACTTACAAGTGTGTTAAATTTAATGAATGATAATTATCTATTCCGTCATTTTTACCTTGCCTGTTTCCAGTTCATGGGTAGAAAATTTGCTTTCATTCCTCACCGACAGCGTTACACATCAAAGCCTGTATTTCATCTGAGTTTCTCTTAAATCATTGAGCTCAAAGAACATTTAATTGGACTATTAATTTAACTTTTGTTCAGTTTGCCTAAGCATAAATAACATATTTATTAAAATAAAAGTAATTTAATTCTTATAGGCATTTTTTGTTCCCCCTCTGTGCTTTCTCAAAGGGATGCTCCAAATTTCTTCTAACGGAGAGGAGGCTTAATCTTCTCCTAAGCCTACGGGTGCCAGGGAATCCCCCTCATCCCCTTCTCTGGAGTCGCGCTTTGGCGACTCCTTTCCTGCGGCAGTCCTCCTTTTCTTTAACAGGGGACTGGCACGAAAGCACGCAGGCCCACCAATATTGACTACTCCGGCTGGGAGCTTCTCGAGAGAGCCAACCCCTATAGGGAAACAAGGTATGGCAGAGACCGTCGGTCCGCGCCCCCTAACGTCCTGCACTCGTTCGTTCTAAGTTTACAGGGGTTCACTGTACGTTAGGGTGGAGCGCAGAACACCTTTTTAGAAAAAAAATTGAATTAGTGATTTTATGGTACTCCGTTGGATAATATTAAGTGTACTAAAAGGGTTTTAAGATAATCTAATTTTTTTAGGTGCCGCGGCCCTTCAAAGTTTGAAAAATTCAATATTTAGGTATTTTGTTTATCTGTTCATAGTTTCTTCATACCTTATAACAAAAAGTAGCAATTTCAGTAATATATTAGTTTAAACAATCAAGATGCCGTGTGTAAAATCTTAGCATGTTAAGACAATATCTTCAGGTGCCGCCATTGACATGGTTTCAACAATCACAACTATCAGTTACAGCTCCACCACTGCAGGAAGGGAAAGTTGTAGTATTTTAGTGTTCGCGAGCATTTCCATCGCTGTTTTATACCTAGTAAACTTCAGTTATATCGTCTAATACATATTTAAAACTTTGACTTTAAGATGTTGAATATATTTACCTTGTTACCTAGGAATAATAGATAAAAACTAAGTATTATAAGTGAAAATGAATTAAAAAAAAATGAACCGGACTGTACTATTTTCAGGTACACCTGTGATTTAAGTGAAAGAGTGTTGCCGACTTATTCAGACATGATAAAATGCTATTTGCTTGAGAGACAGTTTCTTAAAACAAACGCAAATAAAGATCTTTCAGTCAGTCATATTTAAAAACTATAATTGTAAATAAAATTAAATAATTGTGGCTAAAAGCTTCTAATCCATGTATGTCAGATGACAGAATAAAAAAAATGATTGTTGATTACCACCAAAAATACAGAGTTCTTTTGAAATTGATGAGAAGTAGAAAATATAATCCCAGCTTCAAGAAAAGGGTTGATGATTTCAGAAGAAGAAAATGTGAAAGTTATAAGGAAGAACAGATTTGGTGTGCAGATGAAATTGTTGAAGATCTGAAAGTTATCTTGTCATTAGAATCCTCATCAGAAATAGAATGCGATTGCGCAAAAGACAGATTTTGCGGAACCATCATCAATAAAGAAAAGAAAAGAGAAACTCATTAAAACACTATCAACAAAACGGCCCCAACTTTCTAGATTAGTATCAGCTTGGGACAGAACTAGGGTTTCTGACCGAGCTGCAGCTCTCATTGTATGGTCTGTATTGCATCACAATGCAGGATGTTATGAAATAAATCCATTATTTGTACTCGGTCAATCCAAAGTAAGAAGGAGTTGCCAAAATCCCTGGGATTTTTTTCAAGATGAAAACGCCATAGTCGATCAATGCATCTTAGGACTCTGAAAAAAAAAGATATCAGTGAGAAATCTGTGGAAGAAACTGTAATAGAAGAACATATCTCGATCGTTGAAGAACCTGGATCCAAATACTTTGGTTATATTCCAGTACATACAGGTTCTGCTAAAGCAATATTTAATGGTTTGTATGATTTTTATCGGAAAAGTGCGTTGATAAGAACAGTATTGTAGCAATTGGATGCGACGGCACTGCAGTTAATACCGAAGCGAAAGGAGGTGTCGTAAGATTGATGGAACTAAAATTTTATAAACCAGTTCATTGGTTTATAAGTCAACTACACGCTAATGAATTACCTCTCCGCCATCTAATTCAAACCCTGGATGGTAAAACTGCAGGTCCAAGGGGTTACACTGGTGAGATTGGTAAAAACTTGATGAGTGTGTAAAACTAGACATTGTTAACTTTGAACAGATACCATCAAATTTGCCTAGCATAGATGAATCAGATCTAAGTCCGATTTAGAAATCTCTATATAATATTGTCATGTCTATTTCAAATGGAAATTTAAACCAAGATCTATTGAAGAGGAACCCGGAAAATTGGCCCATTCTCGATGGTTAACAACGGCGAATCGTATCTTACGATTATATGTCGCGACCGATCAACCATCTGACACTCTCAGAGATGGATTCATTCGCTCAAGAATAGAATCAGGTCAGAAAATGCCCAGTTTTGAAAGAAAACAAAATTTTTCAGTGTAAAAACAATAAATGATTAGCTCAAAAGGAGGAAAGGATGGGTTGGGCTAGGGTGGGAACCGAAGTACAGGTACCTCCACGCCGTGGGTTCTGGATTAACTCAGAAATAAATATATTGTTTTTGAGATAAAATGAAAGCTGTACATATTTAAAAAAAAAATAGTTTATAAATAAATCTGTTAATAATGTATAATGACTGTATTATATTAAGCTACATTGAATTTGGTGACTCTTGTGACGTTCATCAGTAAACTGGTACTTTGGCCTGAGTTAAGTAGCGTTGTGGCACCTCAAAATGTTTGATTATCGGAATATGATTGTAATATGTTATTAATATAGGGTATCTTGAATAAAATATCGCTATTGGAAGTGTAACTAAGAATTCAAAAACCTACTCATTTTTTTTCTGGAAAATCAGGTAAATATTTACTATTTTTCTAAATAATGTGTCATGGGGGTACTTCAAGATATCAATTAAATGAGCTAAGATTTGAGAATCTGTATTTTCTAGCCACTGAGCATCATAATTTCACTTTTGCGTTGTAGATTTCGGAAAAAAGTGAAAAACGCCCCATTTTCGCTCCACCCTACTGTACGTGGCTTCCACTGAGTTTGCTACAAAAAGGCAGAACGCAATTACTTCGGGCGCTGTAGAAGCTTTGAGTGCAGAGGCGTGGCCACAAATAGTCAAAGCTGGTACCCTGCTGGTTTTGGGCCTGGGTATAACCATGGTTGCCATCAGCTCGAGAGCTAGAGTCCCCCAAAGGGGATGCCTAATCGACGTTATCTAGCATATACACTACAGAATTACAGGACCCGGTCTTTGAAAGCACAAAATACATACATTTTGCCGATTTCATATCGATCTTTAGTAAAAGTCCGTCTAGACAAGCACCAACAATGGTCAGAACGACAGCAACATAAATTGCGAACATCAATAATTTCAAAAGAAATGGAAAATCAGAACGAACGCTGATAAGTGTATTATCATCCCAATAGGAAGACGAAAAACGTCTAGAGTGATGCAGATAACCTCCAATGGTTATAATAAACATACAGCAGAAAGAATAAATTTAGCAAAACCAATTTAGTAAACTGTACCAGTTTAGAAACCTGAATACAAGTAATAAGATAAAAAATTAAAATGCACTATGCAAATCGATCCTACTCTATTCGTCAATTCCACTCAACTGACTTCACAAAACTAATACCGTCAAATTACAGAGTGCAGAACAGTGGTTTCCTGTTAATTACTAATTCAAGACGAGGCTATTGCCGAAAGAAATAAACTTGGAACCAGTAAACATAACTTTTCATAAAAGAGCTACCAAGTTATAAGATAAATTAGAAGTACTTCTTAACGAAGAAGAACAGAGGAAATTGGAGTTCCCATAAAATATTAGGAGAACAACAGGGAGTACTTTAGGAGCCGGAGACCGATGAACAGAGTCATCCCCTACCAATATTTACATAATAAGAATATCACAAAACAATTGAAAATAAAGAATAAAAAACATCAACAACTGCAGATTATTCAAGTAAAGCACAATGAAATTCAACGAGGAATAATAGAGGCACAAGAGCTTTAACATAACAAACAAATGAGAAGAGTATAAAAAAGAAAAGAAGAAGCACCCGGGAGATAACTCTAACTCTCAACTTAATTCCTTTCAACACTTATCTAAACACCCGCTATCCACTGTACTTCTACAATATACTTTTATTTTCTCTCTTTTAAAAAAGGGGAGACTTTCTTGTCTTTGTTTCTTGTTACTCTGAGGAAGCTCCACAGGTGCGAAATGTCAGTAATAAAGGACCTTGGACCACTTGTTATATATATATATATATATATATATATATATATATATATATATATATATATATATATATATATATATATTTTTATATATATTTATATATATATATATATATATATATATATATATATATATATATATATATATACTTTAGTGATTTAGTAGCAAATTATATTCAATTTATTCAATTTAGCATCTCATCGAAGCTGTCCGTTTTTTCAAATAAGTCTTAAAAGCTTAAAATAGGACTGGAATTTAAACTAAAGCTCTGCCTATCGGCAAAAAAAGTCACAGAAGACTAGTCAGTGTTTAACCAAAATAGCACTATCGTATTTAGTAATTTTCACCTCAAATCGACTCTTATCATGTAATGTCTTTGAGCCATATCGGCTAAAGCAAGATTTTAGTGGTAGAAATATCAGGGGGAAAGGAGGTAGTCGTAGAAGCATTTTCCAGAGGAATTCACAAAATGATGATATCAAATATTTTTTAAAAATTTCAAAAGGGAGTATTTTAACAAGTAAACGTTAAAGAGTTTTTTTAAGTGGTATGTTGGCTTCATTTGCCCTGTGCTTAAACACGAATTTAAAGTCAATTCCAAAGATAATTTGAAAAAGGAGGTAAAAAAGCTGAATTGAAAGATGTATCGCAGAGAAAATTAAGTTGAATAAAGAGGTGAGAAAATAAAATTTGATGCAACATTCTGTTTTCCGTAAGTAACCTCTAAATCGAATCATTTTCTTCATATCAAGTTTTGTCTTTTCTTTGCTATAATTAATAAAATACACCACCAATATTCCCGTGCCAAAGAAGCACCATGGTTCAATGGGTGGTACCTTTGAAAGGGATACGAGTAATCTGGCTATATTCCATTGCTGTCCATCACGTTTATTTAATAATTGTCATTATCGTGTTTTTATATTTGGTTGCATTTTAATATAAATATGCACATGCTGTCATAAACACTTACATTTTGTGCATTATTTTGAATAATATGTGCGAGCAAGCATTTACATAATGCTGACTAGAATATAGCACGGTTCGTACGAAAAAAAACGATAAAATGCAACTTGAAATCTTCAGGAATTCGCTGACGTAACATGACCTGACCTATTAATTAAGAAAAACATGACGGAAGTGACAAAATAAAAAAGAAAATATGGCTAACAAAAGTGTAAAATATCTTAAAACTACTACCACTATTATTCTCCACCATCCGTCTCTCGCTCGTGGAGGAAAAACTTTGCCCTAAAGAGGAGATCTTCCGCCCGCATTATTCCACTTTTGTAGCTTCATACAGGTCGCGTGAGAACCACCTGATCTATTGTTACCTTTTGTAGTTTCTCTTTCATTCTTGTGTTTATTGTAAGGAATATGAGCTTATTTGTTTTTGTTGTTTTTTATATTGGATGTTACCGTGTTTTTTTTGCATCGTGTATTGTTTTTTATTCATTTATATATTTCTTATTTAATGTACCCTTTTTATTAGAGTTGTTTCGTTTTCAATTTAGTTACCTGTTGCACTAACTTCATTAGCGGTATATCACTTCATTTTTGTTTAGCGCTTTTCACTACACTTGTGTTTATGTATTACACTTATTTATTCACTTTTCTTTGTTTTTTCTCCTCACTTTTACTTGACTTTGGGTTGTTGTTTTTTGTGGTTTCACTAATAGGTTGTTCAATTTTAGTGCAGTATCCGTTGTCTTCTCCTCTATTTTTTTTGAGTGTTAGGCAATCTTCTGGACTACCATTTTCTTTAGTTTTTTACTCGCTGTTGATTGGGCTGAGATGGTAGAGGAGAGCCTCTCTTCTTAGTAGCATATATATTTTCCTTTTTCATTTAAAGCTTAAACCTCTTAAGCTGTATAATAGTTTATCACCAGCGTTTACTAATTCTTCCTCTCCGTTATATGTTGTTTATATTCTCATGATGTTACCTTCAATCCCAAATCTTTAATTCATATGTGATATGTGTAGATCTAGTCGACAATTTCGATTTCTGCAACTTTGATCCTTAAGATTGCGAGTATCGTAAATTTTCTCCGAATAGGTTTTATCTTCCAGTCCCTTTCCTACTTGTTGATGTTACTGATCTCTAAGGCTGTAGTACTTGCCTGAAAGCATTCGCTTCTGTTCTGATTAACGGCGAGCTGGCTAATGTCATCCGCGAACTGTATGTTTAGAAAATCAGGAATTAATAGTGGTGGAACGTCCTCTGTATAGATTGAATACAGCGTGTGGCTAAGGTAGTTTCCATGTGGGAGTCCAGGTTACAAATAGAATTTTAGTCCTGCATAATATTAATCAACACATATGATTTCCTGTCTGTGATGTAATCGCAGAAATTTCTCTCCAAATTGCTGATCATCTGGAGCTTTAAGATCTACTATTATATTCTTCTAACAAAGACTTTGTCAAATGCTTTCTCTACATCTCTCAGGGCCAAATCGATGTAGTCTTTCTCTGATCTCGCCTTGGCTATTTTTTTCTATGATCCGAATTGCCACCTTAGTGAATCTGCATCTGTTGAATGAGAACTGGTAATCATTATAAAGGTTAAATCCTAACGATTCGTGGCGCCATATCTGCAAGGGAAGAGAGAGAGAGAGAGAGAGAGAGAGAGAGAGAGAGAGAGAGAGAGAGAGAGAAAGAGAAAGAGAGAGAGAGAGAAAAAGAGAGAGCTAGCAGCGGCACATAATAGCCCTATAGCTCAGCAAATACTTTGTTTAAGTGCTAATAACTCGCAAACTCATACTTTTCGCGCACAAAAATCGCACTATATAATTCAGAGAGATGTATAGAATAGATTGAAAGTAAAATTATGAAAAAAAATTAGTTATTAATTTGTAGAATTACCTAATAATTACAATTAATTTAATGGTCATTTGTACTACCTGCTTGTTTGAACCCATTAATAGTCAGTCTCATTTTCGGGACGAAGCTTTAAAATTGAATATAAATAATAATATATTGTTGTTTCTTTTGATATATATTTCATATTTAGAGAATTTTAAAGCATAAAGTTAAAATTACAATTTACAATTTAATGGATGGTTGGCCAGAGAGTCCTGACTCACTTAGTAAACGGAAAGAAAACATGAAAATTTGATGAAGCAAAACCAACATTAGGTTAGGTTAGCTTTACTCATTCGACTACATTAGGTTAAGTTAGCCTTACAATTTAGACTTCATTAAGTTTGGTTAGCCTTACTTCTTCGACTACATTAGGTTAGCTTAACCTAACTCATTAGACAACCAGCCTCTGTTCGCTGCTGTTGTTTGTTGCTCCTGCGCAGTTTATTTCTCTTTGTTTAAACCCCAACTGAAAAAAATGAGTTTGAAAGAAAGTGAAATTAGAGTTTTGATTTGCTATTGTTACAGGCGAAAACTTTCTACAAGATTTGCTGTAAAGAAAATTTGCGATACTGAAGGAGAACGTACAGTCAGTCAGACGAAGGTCTCTAGACAAGACTGACGTTTCGATTCTGGCCGACTATCAAGCTGGTATCTGGGACTCTAGGACATATTCGGATGCTGGCTGATCGCTGGAAGAAGATCGATAGAGAATATTGAATTTCTTTAGAGGAATAAATGTTGGAGTTGCTCCATAAGACTGTTGCTTTCTTTCTGCTTCCTAAGTGAGTCAGGACTTCTGGCTAACCTAATAATTATGAAACTAGATGTTGCCTAAGTTGACCTAATTTTCCGTTACTCATAGCACATCACAGTTTGTTTTATCACTACAGTGCAATTCAAAATGATAAATTGCCTTTCTCAAGAATAACCCACGGGTTGAACGCATAGGTTATGTGCACATTCCTTAGATAATTCAGAGTTATATGCCAATTGATGTTCGGGTGCAGGGTTTTGGGATCATCTATTGCTAGTGTGCTTCGGGAAAGAAAGACCCTGATCATCAAACGCCTTGGTTAGCTGCCCAAATTCTCCTTGAATCTTTGTTCCTTTACTTTCCCTATCGTTTCTGTTGCTGCTGCGTTATTGCTTCGATATGTGTTATAGAATATGATGCAAAGATGGGCAGCTTGCAAGGCCGTAATAAAATCATGTCCCGACGATCTTTGCTTGACGAAAGCTCTAAGTTCTTTGGGAAATGTGGTTAGAAATTCGTCAAGAAAAAAATAAAATCACGATACCTTCAGTGGTACTTTACATCCTTCTAACCAAGTATTGATTGTCCTGCGGAATAAATAGCCAACCTGCCTGAAACTCTGATTAACGCCTAACTGGGCCTTCTTGAACTCACTATGGTAAAAGTTGTGATTCATATTACTCGTATAGGTAGCCATCAGCTCGAACTTTAGGCGATGATAGTCTAAAACGACCTCTTGTAATGAAGTTGTGTATATATTCAAATCTCGTCTTTGTAACAAAGAAGCAAGTCAAGCTGCGCTTTCCAATTCCAAATCTCAACTTAGAGCCCTGCTACTTTTTTAAAGCGATCAATGTTAATCAATTCTATCATTGACTTTAATATATGGTAGTTCAAACTTATCGATCTTATGACCTACCGTGTTAGCTTTGAGGTCGGCCAATTAAAGTTCATGGACCCTTTTTTTTATTCTCTTCTTTTCCTAGTTTTTTCTCTTCTCTTCTTTGTCTTCGTTCTTTATCTTTCTTCTCTTGTAGAATTAAGTTTAGTTGTGAGAAAATTAGCGAGATCATTTCCAGTCAACCCCATTGATTTACTAATTTCCTTAAGTTCTGACATTGTAGGAAATTAGAAGACATTTTACGCTGTTAACAGCATTGCGAAAAGAAAAAATGGGTTTACCGTTTTGTTGACAAGCGATTTCCGACTAATGTGCTTTCAAAGTCGCGAGAAAAGATTCAAATTAAGCTCTGCCTATAGGTGCTGGGTCTCTAAAGTAATAGACTAGGCTATAGCTGAAAAAAGGTAGATTTAAGGATCACGTAAAGGTAAAGATATGGTATTTAAACTAATACCACCTTCGATAATTCTCCTCTCCAGAGCAGATTACAGTCAAACTACTTTAAACTGACACAATTCTACGTACAAAAGGTGTGCGAAATAAGCTATTTGTCGAATCACAGGAGAGCAAATGCATGAAATGATTTCGTTTCTTGGGGTATCACCTGTTTGCTTGGAAACTTCGAGTACTCACCTGCTCTACAGAAAAGGAGTAAAAGATTCAGCTATCTTCTGATTTTCTCATTGCGTCTTGCTGTACGCACGGAATTAAGATAAGAAGGTAGCGCGCGCGCGAACCTGAATTCAGCTCCACACTGTAGCAGCACACTCGGGGCCTAATAACCTCACTGCTAGTTAAGGCATTTAGATACTACCAGTGACTGTGCATGCCTGATATCCTGAAGGGAGCCCTGCAGACGGCGCAAAGAGGGGGATCCCGTTCTGGAGGGGAGTGGTCCGAACTGGTTGGTGGGCCCTGTTAGACAACAGAAAAGGTAGAGCAGTCGAGGGCGGCCCCGAGATTAACTTTAGGCACACGCCCCCGGGATAAGGGCCGATAGGAGAAACTCGAACGATCTTTGACTTTGGAGTCATCATGGACGACCCTGGAGTTAGTAGATGTGTCCCACTTGTGACCAAAGATGAACAAAGGAAACCACCAAGTGAAAAGGTATTCGAGACAGCATTCGCCAAACTTGGAATTGCGCTAGGCAGAGTGAAGGAACAATTTAACGGATACCTGACATTTGTGGCACAAACAAGGACGAGAATAACATGCTAAGCACAAAATGAAGACAGGAATTTGAGAAAATTGGGCTAATGCCCAAAACACCACCCCCAAATAACAGCTCAGAGATCTATCATCTACCGCCGGAGCGACCGCTATGTAGGCTTCCATACTGCCCATGAACTTAAACAAGAAATTGAAGACATGAAAAGTTGGGCGAAAATAGCCGAAGTGTACAAATTTAAAAATCGAGAGGGTGAAGAACACATCCATGTCTTTAAAGGTAGATTCCAAACTACAGAAATGGCACATAAAGAAACGGAACAAGGAATCTTACTATTTAACTCAAAAATCTTTTCATCATGCATTGAACGTGAATCCTTCTTACCCGTACAGGTGTGTTTGATCTGCTATACATTAGAATCGCACGCATCAAAAGATTGCACATTCCAAGACAACAAATGTTCTAAATGCGCTAGCGAAGAATACACCTGGAAGGAATTCACTAGCACCCAAAAGAAATGCCTGAACCACGGTAACCCCCATCATACCCTGTCTATGACCTGCCGATGAAAAAGTCCCAAATCGCAGAAAAAAGGAAACAATTGATGGAAGAGAAAAACAAAAAAGCCACCACCACTTACGCCCAAGCGACAAAAACATCGAGCCAAGAGAAGACCTTGCTACAATTAGAACTCAAAATGAGAACGGACCTGATTATGGTCATCTTCCATGCGCATTTTGCGAACATCATAAGCCCAGGGACCTATGCAACAGAAGCGAATCGTATATTACTGAACAACGAGTTGAAAACAATGTGATTCCTGAACTCTTTCAGGCACAGATGAAAAGTATGACCACAATAGAGAACAGATCTAGAGCAACCTCCAAGGGACCCCAGGTTAAACAAAAAAGCAGCTGTGGAACCTGATAATAGCTATTCTGTAGCATCCCCTCCAGTCTCAGATGAATCGATTCAAGCACCTACCAGAATGGACGACAACCACGAACAGGACAAAATGGAACCAGCTACAATAATGCACAGTCAAGCCAGGATCTCAACATGACACTTTTTGGCACCTCAACAAACCCACTTCGTAAACCTATAAACTCAGTGGAAATCATAAAAGGAGTAATGGATGGAAAGTATAAATGGGACAATGATGTAGACTACACAGGAGAAGAGGTCTACGAAACACTGACTACCGGATAAATTAAAATCAGACCAGAATCGTGCCTCAACATCACCCAAGACTTGTACAAAAAAAGAGAACCGGCAAAGTGAGATCTCCAGACCGCGAACAGAAAAGCAGCCAGAAATCACCCCATGAGAAATAGTTATGGAATACAGAATCCGCTACATAAAGAAGCTAAAAATATTCACAATGAATGTTAACAGCTGGCACAACAAACGACATATCTATAATGAAATCCTAAGAAAAATTGATCCTGATATAGTCCTAATTACTGAACATGGAATTAACCCTAATAATGACCATATTAAGATCTACAATTACGAAATAATAACGACCTTAGCAATAAAGACAGGAATAAATTTCCAACAAGTAAATGACCTAGAAGAGTCATATCTCGCTGTGAAAATCAAAATGACTTACGACGACCCATTAGTAGTTATCGGATACCAACCCCCAAGACGCCCGTATCTTCCTGTCCCATCATTTTTGCTCCTATTCCGTAGGAATTCATCAGGCATCATGATCGGCGATCTCAATTTAAGATGCAGAGAAACCGAGTACATCACAGGTTTCAATGGGGTGGGCAGAACGCTAAGTCTACTAATGGATAGGAATATATTGCAAAGATCGGGTCCAGAATCCCTAACATTCTTAATAGAAAGATCTGCAACAACGCCCGATATAGTCCTAACAAATCCCACATTCGCCCTTAACCACGTCACAATACCGGAACCATACATTCCATCGGATCATCAGAGCCTGATCACAACTGTCTTAAATTCTCCAATACAAGTAGCGATCCCTTGACGCAAATGTCTCAGAAAGGCTGACTGGGACCAATACAGAGAAACAACTGGAGGACATGCAGTCGCAGACAGCTGACGGCTTTACAACCTGCGAGATTGAAGAAAGAGTCAGATATAAAAGGGAGAAGATAATAGAACAAGATCGCCAAACGATACCGTGGACCCAACACAAAACTCTTCCCGCTCCGAGATGGGATGCAAATATCTAAGAGGAGATGACTAACCTAGAAAATCTAATCGTGGAGATTAATCAACTTGGGAACTCTTACCATCGTAACATCGAACGGAATAGACTGCGGAGCCACATACAACAACTAATCACTGAAAAGAACAATGAAACATTGAATAATAATATAACCAGGATAGACACTGAGGGAAACACACGCAAATTTTGGAGCCAGATAAGCAGACTTAGAGGAACTTCTCCTAAGGAAAGAATGAAGATAAAAAATAGAAGGCAAGGAGATCACAACACAGATAGAAAAACATTTTAGGCCACAGTGGCAGATGAAATTTGACATAGGTCAAGATGAAAATAGAGATTTTGATGCAGACTACGAAGCAGTGGTTGTCGAAAATCTTAGATCAAGACGAGAAACAATGGTGCCGTACCGTCAGGTTGACGGCTTAAGGAAGAATCTTATAGAAGGTTCACCGTTCAGTCAAGAAGAATACAAGCAAGCCTTGAAGTTATTTAAACAAAAAACACTAGGCATCTCAGGTATCACGAAAATGAACCTACAAAAGGCTCTATCAAACATCAGCAAAGAAATACTTAATATTTTCAACGCCTGTCTCAATACCGGCTATATCCAAATAGCATTTAAGACTGAAAATATGATATTTATTCCGAAACCTGGAAAGCCAAAAACCAATCTAAACAGCTATCGACCGATATCCTTGCTCGAACTTTTGGCAAGACTCGAATAGTTGTTAAATAACAGATTATGAAACCATCTCGAGACAAACAATTATATAACATGCAACAGCATGGTTTCCGAAGAAAATTAGGCACAAAAACGGCCCTGGCTCTTATCACAGAGAGGATTGCTTTTGCTAAAGCAAGGAACAATAGAATCGACGTGCTTCTGAGAGACGTGGCATCTGCCTTCGATAAAGTCTGGATCCCGTCCTTAAGTCGAAAGTCGCTGGCCTCGGCCTCCCTCATCCCGATTATGACTTTGCACAAAATATGCAACTGGCCGATGATATTAAACAGATCGTGAGAAGCGACCATCCGAACACAAGGGACGTTGCCAAATAGAATGGGAGCAGAGATAAGCACACTTAACAACTACGAGAGAAGAAATAAAATCAGAACCAACTAAGCCAAATTTAAAAAAGATTCCGATAGGACGCCGTAAAACATCGAACATCCATACAAACGGCAAAAACTACCCCTATACGCATGATGGCAAAGTCCTTGGATTAAAGATCACGTCAAATGGATACGTTTCACACTCCAAGGAAAGAGCGGAGGCGAGCCGGAGAGCACTCAGTTCGCTTTATAGGTTCAAGCAACTCTCGCCCGCAAATAGCCGCAAATTATATACTACACTGGTAAGACCAGTCCTTCTTTACCAGACCATACCGCTTCATACCCTCAGTAGATGCGCCCTGAGGAAACTTCAGGTGATTCATAATAGAGCACTAAGATTTATTGCTGGTGTCTTACTCAATTACCGCATACCCACACGCCTACTATATCAAGCTCCTGATTTGGTCCCTATCAATATAACACTCCATAACCGAGGGAAAAAATATGGCAAAGGATTCAAAATAACATGGACTCCGAGATGACAAACCAAATAAGACTACATGATATTAACCACGAACTGACCTTCAAATACGCATTTCAAAGCAGCTACATCCTGGCTCAAGGAGATGCTACAGCAATATACTGACCTTTACCGAAACCAACTCCCAAAGTACATTGAAATTATGTACAAATGGTTTTAGTTAAAAAAAAAGATCCGTAGTGGACAAAAAGAATTAAATAAATAAATAAAATAAAAGATCCGCAGTGGACAAAAAAGAAAAAAAGATCAGTAGTAGACAAAAAGGAAAAACCGGTGAGTCCTACGTCAAAATTGGAACCAACGAAAAATAAAACAAAGGCTTTTATCACACAAGACAGCCAAGATAACTGTTATTCGACCAGAAGAAAAACAGAGTTAGCCAGTTAACCTGGTACACACTTCTTATACTTATATACACACCTTCAAACTTTCTTCTCCTATCTATCCATACACATTTCTAACTTACACCATCATTGATCATTGATTGATATCACCTCAAGGACTGCTCTTATTGTTGGATACTTGTCCTTGCATTGGAAAGGGAGGAAAACTTCACGGGAATTTTCTACTGCTGCCAGCGGATTTTCCGATATGGAATTTAGGTGAAGAAGCTCATTTTGCTCCTAAGTCCCACAATCTAATCCACGGATACCTGTGCTACACACGTGCGTTCGTTCGCGTACGAACGCACTCTCGAAATCCTCGCTTGGACCACCGTCGGACGAATTTGATCTTTTTCTTACCACAGCAGCACATCACGAGTTCAGATAACTTTTCTGCTAGCTAAGGTCTGTAGAAACCGCCTCTCCTCTGACGTGTCCGAACCCCCGAAAGAGGCCCTACAGGTGGCGCGAAGGTGGGGAGCCCAGTCTGGGGTAGAGTGGTCAGGACAGGTAGGTGGACCCTGTTAGACACGATTATAGATAGAACGGATAAAGGAGAACTCAGTGAATAGTATTAGGTAAACTCCCAGAAATAAGGTCCTGTTAGGTTTGCAGAGGGAACCACCGCCTCGGGGCTGTCATGGACGACCCCTATGGCAAAAAGCACATGCCCCTCAGGGTGATTGAGTGCTGTAGAAGCTTACAAGGGGAAAAGTGTTTGAACTCGCCTTTGCAAAACTTGGAATTGCGCTTTGTCGAGTTAAGGAACAGACGTATGGTTACCTAGCCAGATGCGACACGATTCAGGATATTGACAAGATACTGAGTACTAAATCGAAAGAAGAATTCGAAAAGATCGGCCTTGCTCTTAAGGTGCCCCATTAAGTTGCAGCTTTGCGATCGATTGTCTGTCGACACATACACATCGGTTCGCACTCTATTCAGGAAATGCGAGATGAAATAAGGGCCAAGCAAGTTTGGGCCAAAATCGAAAAAGTGTACAAATTTAAGAACCTTGAAGGAGAGGAGTATTGTCACGTTTTTAATGTGACATTTCAAACAACTAAGATGGCGAACATAGCTTGCGAAAATGGATTAGTGATGTTTAATTCAAAAGTCTTGCATCCTGCATAGAGCGTGAGGTGTTTGTTCCAAGCCAAGTGTGCTTCTAGTGTTACACTCTAGAAAAACACCTTACAATAGAGTGCCCCTTTGAGGGTAAAGTATGTTCTGAATGCCCTGGTAAAGACAAAACATGAAAGAAGTGTAAGAGCCTTCAGAAAAAATGTATAAATTGTGGATACCAACACTGTATCCTATCCATGGCCTGTCCGCTAAAGAAATCCATAGTTGCAGACAAAAATAAGCAGGCTATAGAGGACAGAAATAAGAAGGCTACCACAACATAAGCACAAGTAACTAAAACGGACAAGCAGAATAAGACCCCCTTGAACATTGACCGGGAAATGAGACCTAATTGATTAATGTGCATCCTTCACGCGTACTTTGAAAATGTAATCGAACCAGGTAGTTACGCTACCGAATTGAACAAACTGTTGATTCACAACGGGCTCAAACCGATGTGATTTCCGGACAATCCTCCGTCAGGGAAGTTGTTCCAGGCCGAACTCAAAACAATGCAAGACGCTACCCCAAGATCTCGCTCTTCATCTAGGAACCGCCGCCTCAATAGACCTAAAACGCCCACACCTAGTATCGCCCAGACGGAATCACGCTCCACTAATGAAGAAGGAATCGCCACTACTTCAACGCAAATTGAGAATAAAGACGAGACCGTCCCAATGGACAATACTGCAGCATCAAAAACCTACAAAACAAATGATGAAATAGGCATGAGGATATACGGTCTACCGTCTGCACCATTACCTAAAATCTCGAAATCAGTTGACATCATCTCAGAGATCATGATAGGTAAGTATAAATATGACTATGGAGCGGACATAAATGAAGATAACTTGTTAGCGGCTCTGAAACAAGGAATAATCGTGATAACCGAGGAATCCTGCTTTAATCTCGCACACGAGATTTTCAAAAAGAAGAGAAACGGGAGAAAAAGAGCCCGATCACGAGAAAACGGGAATAAACCTAAACAACCACATAAGCACTAAAAATTATGGACTGCCAAATTAGATATATCAGTAAGTTGAAAATCTTCTCCCTCAATGTCAACGGATGGACAAATAAAAAAAAAGAATATACAACGAGATTATAAGGATCCTGGACCTAGACATCATCCTCATTTCCGAGCATGGCGTCGATATGCGAAAAGAGTATATTAAAATATACAATTATGATGTGCTGATGGCCAACCAATCTAATGAGAAATTCGGAAGAGTCGCAAATGCACTCAAGAAAGAGATAAAATTCCAAGAAATTCAAGGTTTGGAAGAGTCTTACCTGGCTGTGAAGATCAAGATGACCTATGACGACCTTGTGGTGGATGTCGGTTATCAATCACCTAGACGCTCATATTTGCCAGTTCCCAATTTCATCCGCTTATTCCGTAGAAACGCCTCAACAATTTTAATTAGAGACCTAGATGCCCGCTGCAGAGAGGGAAGATATACTACGGCTTTAAATGGATCGGGAAGCTCACTGAGCTTTCTAATTAGGAGGAACATAGTGCAGAGAGTGGGACCAGATTTCGCCATATTCTTAACAGGAAGATCTTCGACAACACCTGATGTTGTATTGACTAACACCTACTTTGTTCTCAACCGAGTGACAGTGCCGGCTCTGTACGTATCATCGGATCATATCAGCCTGGTAACTACGTTGTCAACTTCACCACTCCTGGTCCAAATACCCAAACGGAGATGCCTGAACAGGGGTAATTGGGAAGCTTATAATGACCACTTCAGCAATATACAGGTAAATAGACTGGAAGGCGCCTCGATTGAGTAGATAAACCATTAACTTCACAATATTATTGAGAAATTCAAGGAGGCCTACCGTCATGCTATGCAATGAACCGGATTTAAAACTCTCCCGGCCCCGAGGTGGGATAGAGAAATTACTGAAAGATTGGACCGATTAGATCTCCTTATCAATGAGATAACCTTGTACAGTAACACATTACAACGCTATAAAGAGCTACTAGAACTGAGAGAAACAATCAAATTTCTCATTATGGAGAAATCCAAGGATATATGGGACAACATAATTGATAACCTAGACACTGAAAGGGCTCTGAAAAAATTTTAGGGTCAAATTGAAAGATTAATAGGAACCCCTCCAAGGGAAAGAATAAATATCTCGATCAACGGAGTTGAAATCAATTGAGATGAGGACGTCGAGCGTCACTTCAGAGACTATTCAAAACAAAGATTTAGTATAAGCGAAGCGGAAAACGCAGAATTTGATGAGGACTACGAAGATGAAGTTGATACACGGTTGAGAGAGCTGGGTGAAGAACTCACACCTCATCTTCTGGTTGACCGTACGCGCCATACTCGGGAGGATGGTAGGCCATTCATATACGAAGAATACGAAACTGCACTGAAGAGTTTCACTAAAAGGCTCCGGGGTTGACCAGCATTACGAAGACTCACCTAATAAACGCACTCTCAACGTAAATCAAGCAATTTTGAACATCCTCAACGCTTACATGAATATTGGCCACTTTCCAGATTCATTGAAGAAGGCTAAAATGATATTTTTCTTCAAGCCTGGCAAGCTCAAAAAAAAGATAAGTAGCTATAGACCTATCTTCCTATTGGAGTTCATCGGTAAAACATTCGAAAAGCTCCTGAACACAAGACTTACGAACTATTTGGAGAACAACGGCCTGTACAACGACCAACAACACGGTTTTAGATTAAAGCTCAGAACCGAAACCGCATTAGTCCTCATAACAAAGAAGATCTCTGTTGCAAAGGCAAGGGGCAATAATGTAGATGTTATACTTAGCGATGTGGCTTCGGTCTTTGACAAGGTCTGGGTGCCGGGCCTGAAAAATAAAATCTACGACCTTGGAATGGTGGACGGCAATACAAAGATCCTGTACAGCTACCTCGATAATCGTAAGAACATGGTCAGCATTAACGACATCGAAGGAGAGCTCTTTAACCTGGAAGCAAGAGTGATACAGGGTGGATGTTTCAGCCCCACGTTATACACGATATTTACCAGCGACCTCCCACAGCTTGCCTACGATTTTGCCCAATACATACAACTGACAGACGATGTCATGCATATCGTGACGAGCGACTACCCTAATAAGAGAGATGTGGCTAATAGGACAGGAGGAGAAATTGCTATAGTCAACAACCAAGAAAGGAGGAATAAAATCAAGACGAACATCGGCAAATTCAAAGTGATTCTAATGAGGCGCAGATGAACGAGGGAAGTTGTGGCGGCCAATACTCCACAGACGGCAAGGCACTAGGCCTAAAAATAACAACTTAAAAAGAAGATCGCCAGAGCCAAAAAGGCACTCCGATCTCTCTTTTATTTTAGATTAATGTCACCATCCAACTAAAAGAAATCATATCTAGCGCTCGTGAAACCGCTGCTCCTGCACCCCGTCATCCCCACACAGACTATGAGTGATACAGCGCTAAGGGAAGCGCACAGGGTACAGAACACGGCGCTGAGATTCCTTTCAAATGTAACTCTTTGGGACCGTCTCCCCTCGGCATTGCTACATTAAATAAACGATGTAGATTCGATTAACGTGACTTTACATAAGCGTGCAAACAAACTGTGGGATAAAATCCATCAAATTATACCAGAAGAAATCACGAACCAATTAAGACTACCTGATGATGAAATCCCGAACATACACTTTAATCAGGCGTTCAAAAGCAGCCAGTTAAAGATTCAAACAGATATAATACCAATATATACCTAAAAAATAATAAAAAGGAAGATAAAACATAATTTAACTAGAAAATAATGAAAAACAAAGAACAAGACAAATATAACTCAAGAAAAGATCCGTAGAGGACATGTTTTAATTAAAAAAAGAAAGATCCGAAGTGGACACAAAAATAGGAAATCTCTAATACAAAATGGATAATTAAAAAGGAGTAAATTACAAAGTTTGAACAATTAAATAAAGTAATATAAAAAAATCTGAAGTGGACACAAAAATAGAAAATCTCTAATACATAATGAATAACACTGGGTTGCATCCCCCAAAAAATTCCTTGCCACAAAAATAAATCACACTGGGCTGCATCCCTCCCCCCAAATTCTTTTCAACGTCATTACCATTTCCCATTAGAGTTTTGCATGCTGAATCCAGAAATCATACTCATTTTTTCAGGGAGGTTCTCATTTTTTTGTAATAACCGACACTAAATTATTCAGGTTTATCGTGCAGAAATGCGCCTGAGCTAGGTCTATAAAATTCCTGTAAATTTATATAGGTAAGTAAAGGCAAACAGAGTTTGACAGGCCATTTTATTTTATTGAGAAGAAACAAAATCATGATAAATGTACGTTACACACATACAGGCATGTACATATCTGCTTACGAAAATCACCATTGTATTTGAAAGTTGAGGCCAGCTATTCTCCCTCAAAGGCACGTGTTCGAGACTTTCTCTTGTGTGCCGGTGTGTCAGCAGATGTTGCCCGGCTTCTTTGAAGCGACCAGCAGAAGTCAGCCATCATCGTCACGCTCAAATTGCCTTGATAGATGTGCTCTATTTCTGAAATATCTTGATAGAACCTCTCCCCCTATTCCTCACTGAAGTCACCCAAGTTGGCAGGAAAGTAGTCAGGATGGTTATGGAGGAAATGCATTTTTATGCTCATCCGTACGCCAGCCGTCTCATATGCTTGAAGCATGTTCCCAGCTCCTTCCTTGTAGTGATCGGCTTTTGTGTTCCCCAAGAAGCCTGTTACAACTGACTTAAAACTATTCCAAGCACTTCTTTAATGAGGTGTTAATGCTTCAGTAAAGCTGGATCTGAAAGCAGCTCACGAATCTGTGTTCCAACCAATATGCCGGCTTTCATTTTAGCATCACTTACAGAAGGGAATTTGTGGCACAGGTACTTAAACCCTTCTCCATCTTTCGGAAGTGCTTTTACAAAGTTCTTCATCAATCCCAGCTTTATGTGAAGTGGAGGTAAAGGCACTCTCTCCGCTGGTACAAGTGGTAGAGCTTTGACGTTATGGCGGCTGGGTACAAATTCCGTCCGTTGTGGCCATTGCACTTGTCGGCAGTGTACGGAATTTGCACGGATGTCCCACAAGCATAAAATGCATGGATGTTTTGTGTAGCCTTCCTGCAGGCATAAAAAAATACTTAGGACCTTCAGGTCACCACGAAGAAGAAGGTTGTGATCCTGATATTGTATGTTTTTAAGAAGAAGTGACATGGCAGCGTAGGTTTCTTTCAACGTGATGGAATGCGCAATGGGCAATGATGCTACTTCTTTGCCATTAAAAAGTAGCACGGCTTTCAGACTCCTTGGAGAGGAGTCGATAAAGAGCGTCCATTCTTCAAGATGGTATTCCTTGCCCATGTGTCTCACAAGACCTGAAAAATCATGGCAATACACCATGTCATCTGTCCTAGTAAAGTACGAGGGGCGGTCAATAAGTTTTGAAATTCGGATATAAGGAAACGAGATATGAGGAAAAGTGTTTTATTATTTTTTAATATAACTATCATCGACTTCAATGCACTTGCGCCACTTGTCCCTGAGGCTTCGAATTCCTAACAACGAGAAATCTCCCGACTGCTGTTTAAATCCACTCCTGGACGGCGAGCTGGACATCTTCCTCGGCCCCAAGCCGGTGTCCACGCAGTGCAGCCTTGAGCTGGTGGAATAAAAAGTAGTCGCTAGGGGCGAGATCTGGACTGTAGGGAGGATGGTTGATCTCCTCGAATCCGCACTCGCGCTGGGCAGCTTGTACAACTCTATCCTTGGGGACTTTGACGACGTTGACTTCGATCATGGGGCATGAGTTTTCTAGGGACCCAACAGACAGAGATCTGGTCATGTTCGAATTGTCGTTGGTGATGTTGATAACGCTTCCATGTGATATTCCAAACTGTCGCTCGATTTCTTCGACCTTCACCCGTCGATTTTGGAGGATCCCCTCTCCATACGGGCCACATTGTCCTCGTTGGTCACGTCTGACAGGCGTCCTGGACGGGGATCGTCTTCAAGGGACTCATGACCATGGCGGAACTTCATATTCCAGCGAGCAATGGTTGTATAGGAAGGGGCGGTGTCGGTGTACACTGCAACCATGCGTTCATGGATCTCTTTTGCATTCTTGCCTTCCTTGGTCAAAAATTTGATCACTGCGCGGTGCTCAACCTTTTCTATTGTTAAAAAATTTGCGACTGACGATCTGCGATCAGCTACTGCTTCTTAAATAGACGAAGCAGGAGCGTGAGGCTGCAGGTCTTGACTTGTCATAACTTGTCCTAACACCCCCACAAACTGCCATCCCCCTTCCTCTTTTTTGTCCTACCGATTCGCAAAACTTATGGACCACCCCTCGTAGTTAAGTTACAACGGTCAAATCGCCTGGGTGGAATCGTTCTTGTCGGACAGAACGACAAATTTCTGTTGTGCGAGACAGTGTCACTCTGAGTCTGGGAAAATCAATTCGCCGACGTTCGCAGCAGTTCGACATCCCGCCCACTTCGTTACATCGAATTCTGTATAAATATATGCATATATATGCGTACAAAATTCAACTTACGCAGCATCTTCAGCCACCTGACCATGGAAGGCGGCAACAATTTGCTGACTGGTTTGTGGAAAGAGTTGCAGCCGATGAAAATTTTGCAGAGAAAACCATCTTCAGTGACGAGGCCCACTTCCACTTGAGTGAATCTGTCAATAAACAGAACTGCAGGATTTGGGGAATTAAAAATCCTTGAATAATTTAAGAGCATGCAATGCATCAACGGAAAGCGACTGTGTGGCTTGGTTTGGGTCAGGTGGACTGCTTGGACCATTCTTCTTTGAAGATGATGAGGACAATGCAGTTATCATTAATGGAGGACGTTACCGGAGATTAACAACCTCTCATTTCAGCACGAAGGAAGGAGCTGCCACACTTCGCGCCAACTTCTTGTAGTACTCCACGAAAAATTTACGCAACGAGTGATATCCTTGCATGGTGACCAGGATTGGCCACCAAGGCCTTGCGATCTTACCCATTGCGATTTCCTCTTATGAAAGTATGTGAAATTGCAGGTATACCTGAACAAAACACTTACATTTCCTGGACTCAAGGCTGAAATCAGGTGTGTGATTCGAGGCATCGAGCCCCGCATCAATGAGAGAGTAATCGGAAATTTTGAGGAGCATATAAATGCATGCAGAATCAGTGCAGGTGGACATATGGCCAAAAGTTGTTCCATACCTAAACGAGAGACATAACTCATTCCAAATATGCATAATATAACCATGTTTTAAAAGTTCCTTCAAATTAATCACCTTTCAAATTCGGTGCCCATGTCAATCCGGACCAAATGCGTTCGTAGAGACTGGCGTGAAGCGGAGGTGACTCCTATCTTCAAGAAAGGAGATCTTAGCCAACTTTCAAACTACTGACCTATCAGTCTAACTTAGATAATCGGTAAACTCATGGAAAGCATGATGGTGGACAAAATGAAGTCGTATTTAGAGTCAAACCTGCTACTGAGGAGTTCCCAGCACGGCTTCCGAAGGCAACGGTCATGCCTGACGAACCTTGTGGAATTCTTCCACTTCGTGTTCAGTGAGCACGATCGGGAGCAAGGCAGTGGATGTGGTCTACTTAGACTTTCAAAAAGCCTTTGATAAGTTACCACACCGCCGCCTTTCCGGAAAGTGCGAGCGCTGGGCATAGACGGGAAAGTAGCCGGCTGGATCGAGAACTGGCTAAGTGGCAGATGGCAACGGGTGGTAGTGAATGGACAGGCTTCTGAGTGGGTGTCCGTTACTAGCGGGGGGCCTCAAGGTTGTGTTCTGGGACCACTACTATTCATCATCTACATCAACGACATGGAAGGTGACATGGTTGCCAAGATTTTCAAATTTGCCGACGATACCAAGCTTGGTATGAACGTTGCAAAGGATGGAAATACTGCCTGCCTGCAGGAAGATCTTCGGGAGATTGGGGAGTGGTCGGACACGTGGCAAATGCCTTTTAACGTGAACAAATGCAAAGTGATGCATATCGGCCACAGAAACCCCCAATTTCCGTATATCCTTAAGGGCACTTCTATTGAATCCACCGACACTGAGAAGAACTTAGGTGTAACAATCACTAGTGCCCTCAAGTTCTCGAAACAGTGCATTGAGGCGGAGAAAAAGGCCCAAAGGATGCTAGGATATATAAACCGCCAGTTTGGATATCGGAACAAGAAGATTGTATTGTGTTTGTAAGACTCACTTGTCCGATCGCACCTGGAATATGCCGTACAATTTTGGAGTCCTTCATTTCGAAAGGACATCGCGAGATTGGAACGCAGCAAGTCAGGGCAACCAAACTGATTCCCTCTATCAGACATAAAAGTTATGAAGATAGATTAAAGGAATTAGATCTGCTCTCGTTGGAAACCCGTAGACTGCGTGGTCAGCTCATCGAAGTTTTCAAAATACTTCGACGGTTCGACACTGTTGACTACAGGGATATTTTCACACTTGTTGAGAGCAGAACATGAATTCACGGCTTTAAACTTGAACTGAAGCGTTACAACCGCGATCTGTGTTGAAAATTTTTAACGTACAGTATCTGCGGTAGTTGGAACGCACTTCCAGTGGAAGTTGTCAACAGTGAATCTGTTGACTAGTTCAAGTCAAGACTAGACAGGGTCTTGAAAAATGGCCGTGAAAGGAGGTAAAGCATTTGAGCAGAGATGTGCCCGCTTGACTGCTAGTCCAAAGGTACCCTCTTTGAATGGACCGTAAGGTCTTCTAGGGATTAGCTTCACCACTAGTATAACTTTGGTTGGGATGATCTTTACTTGGTAAAATGAGAGAGACTATCTTTACTTTATCCATGTCCAACTCAAAACGGGTTCAAACTTCTACATACATAGATACACACTCATAAACGCATAAACTAGTAAATAAACTTGCTAGAATAAGCCTATTTCGATTAACCTCCTTCCTAAAAGTAATCTGAAAACATTCAAATGTGCCTTATGTACCAACGAAAAAATCGTTGTTCAACGGATTCTTCTTGAAAAAATGAAATATGTTATTCAAAACAAGATGTCCAGATTGGTTTTTCTCACTAGTCAAGTTAAGCATTTGCTTTAAAGTTTTTGTTTCGCATACAAATGGAAGTTAACACCAATTTGGTTAGAAATTAGTAGAAATGAACTATTTTTAAAGAGAGGTATGTCATTATTTCTTAAATAAGGCAGTCAATTACATAGATTGGTAGTTAGCACGAAAATAATAATGGGTGAATCGCGAATTGAATACCTTTTTTCTATCTTCTTTGTGATTGTTTGAAGATAAAGGTCTGTTGTGCTAACAAGACCACGAATATAAAGGAGGTTAAGAATAATATAAAAAAAGAAATAAGGGGACTAGGACCGGATTTCCCTCGTTCTGTTATACAAATTGTGCTAGGAAATTAAATAATTTCTGAATCTGAATAAGGTAGAAAAATATAATACAAATACTAACACTTAGAAAAATATGAATATTTTAAACTTAAAGTGACTTTTACGCACCTAGTATCATAAAAATCACCTGTTGCCCGGAGAAATGCAGCAGCTTGACAAGGCATTCATTCCATAAGTGATTCGAACGTTGCCTGGTCGAAAACTATCCATAGTTCTCCGATAATTTAATGTGCTGGATCTTATCTACGAATACGGGCTGGACCATCCATCCGAACTCCCTAGAATGCTCCTCGAACCAGTTCTTGGAAAAATGGACCCAATGATGCGCTGCATTATCTTGTCGGAATATTTGATCGTTGATTAGGTACATGAAGTCAATAAATAGAAGCAAATGGTCACCAAGAATTTTAACGTAGCAATCGGTGGTAAATGGCATATTTAAGTAGATCAGCTGGCCCAACCTATACCAGATAAGTACATCTTACGCCTGTATCGATCCAGCACCAGCTTGCACAGTAACATGTTGAATATCGGCGTAATTGCATTATGGGGTCTGCACCACACCCAAAACTAACCATCAGCTCCAAACAACTGGAATCATGAATTATCTAACCCCAACATAAGTTATTACTCCTCTAGGATTCAATTAGCGATGTCACTATTTCGCATGTGGGACTCTCTGGTGCCGGGTTGTTAACAGGGACTCTCTGGAAGGCCTTGTGTTCTCATATGCCATGGAAAGTAAATAACACTGCACTTCCCCGATAAGCTTATGTGGGTTCGATTTTGATTCAGCGTTCCTTCTTCTGTTACCATGGACAATTCCGCGATTACTAAACACCCTTCGTTTGCCAGTGCGCTGTCCAAATGCAGCTAAAATGCATTACATGCTGTATTTTTGGCACACAAGTGATGCTGAACATCGACCGTTTTTGTGTGTATGCGTAGTTTCACACGTGTAATGTTCCATCCGTCTGACATCTACTTACATACTCCGTTCGAACTCTTGATGAGTATCACGTCGCTTTGCCACCAAGAGCCAGTCTGTTTGCATTGGCCAATGACGTCACGCTACGGTGGCGCTGCCCCTCATTTCATTTACATACTGCTAATAAGTCTATCTGGTAGCAGATTATTTTATGTAGAGATCGCTAAGGAGAGTTCAATCATAGTGGATGGTAGAATGTGTATAAAATATATAACCACATATCCACATGCAGGCGTGTGGACCTGGAGGGCACAAAATCACCGCAAAAAGTTTGTAAATAGAGGTGTGTAAGCAAAGCGTAAATCATGTCAAGAATAAGAGCCCAATTTGACCATGTCAAGAATAACAAACCCAATGAAATATCATAGAAAGGAAGGTGTTAGGTATAAAAATGGTCATTTTATTGATGAAAGAAGTGTATATGTAAGATGGCTCACATTAATATCCTCCCTTTAATATATTCATTTGAATTCATACCCCAAATCTTTTTGCTTTTGAAGATCGTAGCTCAAATCTTTGGGTTAGGCCACCTAATCTAAATCAACTTCCCACTTTCCGATTTCTTGTTCATATTCCAATTTTCTTACTTCAGGAAACACTAATCTAATGCCTTAATTGGTCTTAATTTAAAATACCCTCATTTCTTATTCAGCTTTTCTTAAAGAGTTCGCAATCTTTGGTTGGCATTTCAAAGCAAACTCATCTCTAATTATTTGCATATATGAGTGAAATAAACTATTCAGTGCAACTGAAAGTGACTTCTTTTCCACGAGCAGAGGAAAAAATAACAGTTTGGAACGTGAATAATGGAGTAAGTGAAAATATGCGAAAATATTAGGTCACCCAGAAAATTCCACCCACTCGGAAAAAATTCAAACTAAATATTTTTACTTGTACCTAGTTAATGAATTCATAAATATCATTTCGTTGTATAACCTTTTACCATTTCATTGGTTTGTAAAATCCGAAAATAAATTATATGAAAAAATAAGATATGGCATAGAAAATATATTGAGCTAACAACCCACCTCTCCTAAAACAGCGACAAATGGGTAATATGATAGCCTAGCTAGGCTATCATTACTCCGTTACCAAGTTGTAACCTGTTCGTTCCAGTAATTTGGCTTATTTATGTCCGGTAATAGGCCAGCGTAGGCTTAGTTAATAACCTAAGTTGGCCAGTCTACTCCTTAGTGCAGAGCAATTCTTATTTTTTCATAGAACTTTGTTTCTTTTTTTAAAACCAAAAAAATTGGAAAAAGGTTGAGGAATAGCTATATATTATAGTTATATAATTGATTAAATTTAAAAGTAAAAATATATATTTCAACTTTTTCCTTGTAGCACGAAATTTCTGGATGACATAATATTGAGCTAAAGAACTACCCGACGGAGTTGTTACATAGACTACACATAATCGTCTAGATGTTTGCTGCGGGATGGTTACAAATGCCTGCGATCTTAACTGAATTGCTGACGTTGTTTGATTGATAAATATTTAATCCATTATTTTGCGGTGCATCCTTACGTTATTTGGACTTCCGTGATACTGGTTTGCCAGATAAAATTCAAGAACCTCCCCACAGATTTTAGAAAGAGTAGCAAATTTAGTTAGAAAGTAGCCCAATATGATTATCTCAATGGTAAGAAATTATTGTAAAAGTAGAAAACATAACAAAAGGCGTATAGAAGCTTCTTTTTAAGTAGCCCAATTCGCTACTTGTAGTCCACCCAGGCAACCTATCTTAGATAAAGCCAGTTAATCCCTTTTGTGAAATATAGCCATTTCTCGCCAAAAATTAGAGCCAAGAGCATCGCGAAGTTGTGTGCAAGAATTCGACATAGTGTGAGATTAAGTAAATATCTGCGGTATCAGATATCGGACGAGATCCCGAGTAAAACTTTCTAACTTGTTCCTTTCAGTCAAAATTTGGTTATTTATTTCCTGAAAACAAATCTAAGAGTTGTTTTCTGTGGAAGAGTAGCAGATGCACAGCACTCATTTTGGACAAATATATCGGAATGTAATTAAAAAGAGAGAGAGAAACGTAAACCTTGTGTTTTGAATTGCTAGGCTTTCAACGGAGCGAAGGGGTGTATTTGGTTAGTCCGTGCTCCTATACGACTACCTAAGAAGCTTAAATTGGCAAAAATCGTTTACTTTCCATGTACGTCTTTCGTCCATGGAATCTAAATATATGAACTTCTAACTTCTATCAATCTTATTCTACAAATTGTGAAATATCTTCACCACGTGTTTCTTTTATTTATTATTATTTCCTTTCCTTATAGTTTATTCTCATTTTCTAAAGTTAGGAATATAAGCTTGTTGATTTATCCTAGTTTTATCTCATTTTTGATAATTTATCTTACTCCAATTTTTTTTATAAAATTATTAATTTAATCATTATTTACTTTCTTACGAGTCAAGATTTTCATTTTACTTTCCTATTTCTTATTTCTTGAATTTACTAAGTTAATTATGTATATTATTTTGTTTCTGAAAATGAAATTTATCTTCCCTTCAACTGTATTAAATTCGATTACAAATGCATTTGTGAAAATGTCTCGAATATTTAGGGTCTTGAGCTTAAAATTACAGGAGAGTCTAGACACCATTACTGAATGTTTATTTCAGCTGAAGAAAACTCAGTAAGAGATGCAAAAAAATTGAATTATTCTCTCAGTGAGATACGAGTAGAGAGTAATGTTTACTCATACTATTATTAGTATTATTATCTGACGGACTACAAACCCTTGCTAGTAGAGCAGAATGCTATAAGCAGTAAGGCACCAGCAAGGAAGACAGTTCCATAAGAAAAATACTAGAGGAAAAGAGAAAGAGACAAGAAAAAGACACGCATAACTAGCGCCTCAGCAGAAAGGAATGAGCAACAGTTCAAATTTTTGAAGTTCATGAGATTCAACGACAGGACTAAGGAGCTCATTCCATAACCTAGAGGTCGCTGGAATTAAACTACTAGAATACGGACATGTGTTACATCTCTCAACCGTCAAACCTTGGCTAGTTGCATTAATGGCCTTTCTACTTAACCGATCTGAACGAAAAGGATCAGGAGTTCCCTGTATAAAGGATGGTTAGGATTATGATTTATCTTATACAGCATACACAGTAAACTTACAGAGCGGCAGTGCCAAAGGTCAATATTAAGATCAGGAATTAAAAATTTGCAAGCTCTCAGATTCCTGTCCATAGCTTAAAATGAGATACTGCAGTAGAGGACCAGACAGGAGAACAATACTCCAGATAAGGAAGTATGAACGAGTTGAATCACTTCATCATAACAGGAATATCTTAAAAAAATCTATAAGATTTCTTAAGCAAACTAATCTTTTGATCAACAGAAGAAGAAATAAAGCGCACATGTATTACAAAGGTAAACTTGCTGTCAAACAGTATACCTAAGATTTTAAAACATGCACAAGTGTTCAATACAGCATTAATGAATAAACGTTTAAAGCATTTACTGAGAGTAATAATCTCTTTCCGTCAGCAGTTTGGCTTTCCGAAGGGTCTTGATGCTTGTGATGCCATCCTAACAATTTTTGGACGGGGTTCAAAAGGCTTTAGATTCTGGTTTTTGGTACAGAGTTCTAGATCGACTAAGAATCATATTTTGGGTTTTGTTTGCATTCAGATTCATACCCAATAAATTGCACCAATCATTTATCTTTGTTAGGTCTCTATTCAGTGAGTCAGAGTTCAAATGCCTTTGAACAGGAGAAGGTATGACTGCTATCAAAGTAGCATCATCATCATAAGCAACTGTTTGGTTTTCCAGTCCAAACCACATATTATGTGTATATAGAATGAATAAGAGTGGGCCCAGAACACTACCCTGGGAAACACCAAGATCACCCTTCTCCAGTCACTAAGTTGCCCATCCATAATTAAACGTTGTCTACGGTAAGTCCAGAATTCAGTTAGGATATTGAGAAAAAAGCAACCAATAACAAGCTGTCTAAGTTTGTAAATCAGTGCTTTGTGATTAACACGATCAAAGGCTATACTTAAACCAAGTCCAACCATACAAGCTTCAAAACCAGAATCTAAAGACTTTTAAACCCCGTCCATAAATGGTTAGGACGGCATCACAAGCATCAATACCCTTAGGAAAGCCAAACTGCTGACGGAAAGAGATTATTACTCTCAGTAAATTCTTTAAACGTTTATTCAACAAAGGCTCAAAGAGCTTAGACAGAATAGGAGTGATGAAAATTGGACGGTAGTCTAAGGTACATGGGCCAGCAGAAACAGACACAGAAGTAAGAGTAACACTAGCAGTGCTGCAACAAAAGCTGAACTTTTTTTCCCTAGATAACTTGCGAAAGATAACAGCAATCTTGGGAGCTATAAAACGAACAGTCTTAATGAAGAACAAAGGAAATATACCAGCAGGACCAGAACCGCCAAAAGGATCTAGGGTTACCATTAGCGGCTTAATTTCACGTGATCAGAAAGCTATTGTTGTTAACTTAGCTTCCTCAGATTAATTAGACAATGTTGTTGCTTTATCTTTTGGGCAATGAGTAAGAGACCCATCTGATTTAAAAAGAGGTGGGATGCCATCAGTACTACCAAATAGAGCAAACTTCAGAGTAGACAACCACTTATGAGACTGAGTAGCACCTAGGAGCGTTTTTTAAAGGCCCCTACTATATTTTCTTTCAACTAGAGCATAAACCTTTTGCGCCACAGATCTGAACCTGACATAGTTATTCTATGGCATATCAAATGTATTCACTTTCCGGAAAATGTAATCTTCTTGTTTATCCAAATATGTACGCTTACAGTGATTATTGAACAATGCTTTGTCCTTGTTGCGGAAAGTCATAACCCTAAATAGAATACACCTCTCAATTATATCAGCAAGAACATTACCAAGAGATTCAACAGGATCATCTTGGCTGTAGAAATAGAGCCAATTAAGAAGAGAAAGATCCCTTAGGACTCCATTCCCGTCAGTTTGTGACTTAAAAGTAAATATTACGAGAAAATGATAGTTCAGGGACATGCTGCTTAGTTCTTATATGGGCATAGATATAAGTGTGGTCAGATGTTCCAATATGACTCCTTACATTGGTATTAACAACACCAGGAATATATGTATGTATTAAATCTAGAATATTACTGGATTTGTGTGTTGGCCTTTGAATTAGTTAATCACAACCAGACTCAGTAGGGAAGTCAATTGCTCTCAAGCCATGACGATCAGTAGGTGATACAGAGTTCAATCACTCTCTATGATGCACATTAAAATCAACCACAAACAACGAAGCTGCTCCCTTATCATTATCTTGTATAGCCGCCATGATATTCAGTAAACAGTCAAATATGTCATCATTGGCATGAGGGTTTCGATAGATTGAAAATAAGTAAAAATTAAAATGCCTAACACATACATTCACAACTAAAGGTTCATGACAATTACATTCATAATTGGCTTCCGAGAGGCAGAAAATCCATTTCTAATGTAAACTGCCACTCTCGGACCTCTCTCACGCTCATTAAGCTTCAATAGATGAGGCTGTTTAAAACCTGGTATTAAAAGCTCTTTAGAGGCTCTAAAGTTTGATACAAAAGTCTCAGAACAAAATAAGATGTCAAATTGTCTGGAGGTTACAATCAAATCATTTAAATTTGCATGAAGCACATGAATATTACTATACAGCATACGGCACTGCCGACACCTACAGGTAGTGGGTCCAGGGTTTATCTCCACATCACCTGCTAGCAAAATAATTAAAAGTACCAAAAACATGACAGAATACTTCAAGACCATCATAATGCATCAAATAATAAATTGTCACCATATACTGAATAATAAAATAATGTCTGCCTAGAAGAAGATAGTACAATAGCTTGATGCAGTACTCAGGCTATAAAGAAAAAATCCCTGCTTCGTCAGAAAATAACTGGAGTATGACCATTCACTTAGAGAGAGACTCAGTATTGAGTAGAAACTTTCTTAACCGGGAAATTTGTCCTTCATCCTTACAGTTTTGTTCCATGAAGATTGGAACCGGCGTAGTTACTCTCAACAAGAACCAGAAAAGAAAGGAAGGGAACCAGAAAATCATGGATAACCCATTCAAGCAGATCCATTGATCATGAGCCTTTTGATCCCTGGCTAATTGCACCTGTTAACAGGTGGATTCCACTAAATCAATCAAATACCAGTGCCCAAGTAAGCCAAATACAGGCCACCAAAGTTCCCGCAAAAAATAGAAGAGAAAGAGAGAGGATAGAACAAAAAATATGGTGAAAAAATAAAGCTTCTTTCTCTTATTTCTATTTAAGAGTCAAAGTTTTAATGAACTGGGGTAAAAATTATCACTAAATCTTATTTTACTACTCCCCAATGAAATTATGTGTGAGTTATATAGCCTGAGTAGTCTATTTGCCTGACTCTGGATCTGTTGGGCACCCAGGTTTCCTGAGACTGACCTTCTCACTCTCACGCAATGAAATCTGAATTTCCTGCCGATAAATACTATAAAAGAGCAAAGCATAGTGTGATAGAATGGTCTGAGGCCGCTTAAATTCAGCAGCTATCACATGTTAGAAACACATGCTACCCACGTGCATCTGCGAGAGGAAGCAGAGCGCGTAATCGCCTACCATAGCAAATGTTTAATCAAGGAGGTTCACTCCCCCGTTTCGCCTCCATACGTGATCTCGCCAGATTGAGTTAGGCTTATGGGCAGATAAGATATTTTCTCAGGCACCAGCGGGACATTCCTCCGAAGCCTCCCACTCAATTGTCTTCTACGCCAAGGGGAGGGTTTCGACTATTTATATCATAGCTTTTCCCAATTGAAGCAGATCAGATCCCGATTATCTTCGCGAGGCATCAAGCCGATCCGGTCTCCCTTGTGCACCTAGGAACTGTCTACCTCGAGAACCCCCTTATTGTCCAGAAGAGGACAATATCCCTTGAGTGCCAAGGTTCGTGCCTTCGAGAACGCCAAGTTCAGAAAGAGAACAACGTTAGAACAGCCATTGTTCTCAAGCACGTTCGTCAAGAAACGGTTCTCGTTCCCAAGACATCACGTCCGGATAATTTAATTCACCCCTTTTTAACGTTCTTCAAGAGAACGCTTGGTTTCAACAATAACCTCCATTGTTCATCTAGAACATCTCCGATTTGCTGTCACAAATATCGCTCGTACTTCCGATCCCCACTTCGGTCTCACTTTTTGAAGAAAGTCCTTCCCCTTCGTTAAGGACAACACCCCGAAGAACCCTCCTGCTGGAAATCGCCAGTGGACCAAATATTCCTTCGCATCGTCTTCCTCTGCACAACAACTCTCTAATTACGTAAGCTGAGCATTACCTTTAATCATTTAACCTTTTGTCAACGCAACCCTGTGCTTTAAATGGTTTAGCGAACCATTCCTCCCCTTTAATTTTTATTTGTTTACCTTTTTAAATCTCTCCAAATCTTAATCCTCGGATTAGTCAGATATTCCCACGACCCTTTTAATTCTCCGTTTATGTAAACATTTTTTTTGTTTGTTGTTGATAGTTTAATTAATAAAACTCTATTTTATTAATTGTAGCCATATTATCAGGGCCCCCCTCCTTTTGGACTAACCTCGGTCAATCAGATTACCACGCACTCGAAATATTAGAATAATTCCCTCAACGAATAGTTATATATGGTATATCGTCGAGAGCCTATTCTACGACACATAGCATATTATAACGCCGAATTAAATAAAGGAAGTTTTAAGGTTGTAAACAAATTACTGTGTCTGTGGCACTTGACCCTATTAGTAATGGTTTAAAGTCATGTAGAAAAAAAACAGACATATTTTATGTGAACGAACCAGAAATAACAAAAGGTAGTAAAAATGTCGAAGTTTTTTGATAAATCTTTCCAAGGTATTGTGACTTCACGTGCAAAATGGTCTAACTATAATTAACTGGTGTTGGAAAAAGAACATCCCCAGTAACCTTTGGTTATGAGTCCATTAACAAAGGGTTACAGAGGATAAATTGTTTAATTAATTATCAACGTTCAACTTTCACTAAGTTCAAATAATGTAACATAATTATATCTAATTAGTTATGCTTCGAATTTAATTAATGATAACATCTAATTTGGAGGCATAATAATTTTAATCCTTTTTGTTAGAAGTAAAAGTTTAGTGTGAGGAAAGTATCAGCTATGAGTAAACAAATTATAAAAGCAAAGCAATAAAATCAACATGAAACAAACTCAGATGAATAAAAAAGTGAGAAGATTACAATTAATATGGTCTGCATTTTTTATTACCTGCTAAGTTTATGTAAAAAAAATAATAATGGAATGGAAGCGTATGTAAAAACACTTTGTGTAAAGAGAATGATTAAACAGAGAAATCAATAGGATGAGGCTTTTTAGCAGTCATACTTGAAATGAGACGTTAATCGTAAAGCTTCCACCTCACTGTGCACGACAAAGCTTTAAAAACTGCCTCTTTCTAACCGTGAGTAACCTTGGTACTGCAGGCAACCAGATCATTGTCAGGAGACAAGCAACTTTCAGGAAGTGAGACTCGCCTTCTAATGGAACATGACCAGTGCGCAATTTGGGGTTCAACGAAGGAATAAAGGGTTGTCTTTTTTATTTTGAAATGGTAACTTTTTAATAAATCTTCTATAACTTAAATATTAGAGTAATTATGAGTATTTCTACCACTTCAATTTTTAAATCAGATAAAAAAAATATATATATATTAGTCTTATAACTTTCGGCCATGAATATATACTTGAGTACACTGAGAAAGAGAATGTAGACGCTCATGAATGTATTTTTCTTCCTGGAACACATAGGATAGGGTAGCCATATACTTCTGTAAATTACTTGGTATTTTAGTTGCTATTAGTCTATCAATTGACACTCAATCTATCGTACCATTAGAGAATTCTAAAATATAAACTTCTACACAATACCTTATAACAGGTAAAGGGCAGGATGCCTAGGGCGCCTTCAGTGATTTTCGGAGGCGATTGACTCGAACCTAGGCATTAGTTGCATCTCTTTTGCCATTAGGTATATAAGAATCTGGTATATTTAAAAAATAACAGCTAATTTTAATAGACTAATGAAACACTAGTACAAGTATCATTTAGAAATTCGCATTAATTTTTTACTTTAGTTGCGATCGTACCTAACGAGGCCAGAGTAGGCATCGCCCATACTATGGCCTTCGAGTTAGTTTTCAAGCAACGGGAGAAAATGGCTGAAATAATCGTGATTCCAAATTTAGCCAACTTATGCCCTTGCACCAAAGTTTGCAATACTCCGGATTTATCTGTAAAAGATATGCTACAGCAGATAAGAGGGCTTTGAAATTCTATGGAATGGTCGGACTGCTATAGGTAGCAATTTTGTATTCTCATTATTATTTGGGACTGAATTTGTCCTGAAAGATTTATTATTATCCATATTAACAGACACTGAATTCGACCTACTAGTATAAGACGCTATTAATTTGGTGGAGTTACCCTAAATTTAGACTATAGTGAAATTAATAGCTTCGAGTGGAAACACCTTTACTTTTATCACTGCTAATTTAATTTATATTGAAACTTTGTGTGCGAACGAATAGTAGTAGTTTCTCGGCAAATTTTTCAATTTACGGTAGCTACAAGTCCATCTGAGCAGCGATGTTCTTAGGTAAAGACGGCACAGACTAATGTCTCACTAGTTCTTTACATACGTAAATTTAAAGTCCAGGCCTTTGCAGCTCTTCAGATTGATTGAAGGACACCCGGCGGTGAGTGGAGAAGGAGGAGCACTCAATTTCAAGAATAGATTTGGGTCCGTTTTCTTTGAAGGGTTCAATAAAGTTAGCACATCCATTAATACTTAATTATATTTCAGAATAAATATATATTCGTAACTTTACATTCTCGCATACGGTTTTAATTAATACAGCGATAATTAAAGATCTAGCAACATAATTACTTATATAAAAAAATTATTCAATTATTAGATCACCGAAGAATTCGAGCGGGTCTTGGTGCACGTTTAGCTCTAATTATATTGTTATCCCAAGAATCAAAGAGTATAATAAAAAATACAATAGAATAAGTTAAAAATAAATAAGCTAAATATGGAATACACAGTTGCATTGTCGATTGGCATCGTATCATATTGTATTATAGATAATTTGAAGAGACTTTTCTCTGAATTAATATAAGATATGGACATTTTATATTATATCAATATTATAGAAAATATGATTGATTTAATTACCATTAGTGGGCGGGGCTTTATAAAATGTCTGGAGTCAAGAATAGGTTTTAGTGACGTATAGGCAACCGCCTTTTAATTCGATCCTAATGCTCGGGTTTTTCAGACTATATATACTACGAGTTAATTACAAATACCGGGGTGTGTTGGGGGTTGAAAAATAATAACCTTAGGTTTCGAATTGAATAGCAATTGCCAGAAGTCGTTAAGCACTCCAATGTTAAGTTTCAATGTAGGATTTAAGCAGGTGAGTGTGTATTTTATAACACTGGTTTACAAAAAAAGAACAAATTGTAATTCTCCTGGTTTTTTCAACTAGTTAGGACAATTTTGCTCCATTGAATCCGGAAATGACATCAGTTTCCTCCGCTTTTGTCAGGTTTGGGAATAAGTTGATTTTTAAAAATCTGATCTTCTAGCTAAATTAATTAAAAGTTTATGGCATTTTCGCTCAATTTTTTTAATATTTCTCATCGGAAATAGTTCTTTAAGAAAAGAAAACATCGATTTATAACGTGATTTATTAATTAAATGTTACAAAAATTGATTATTATAAATTGAATAGTAGACGTCGATAAAGATATGTACATGTAAATTGGATATTAGGTAATCATTGTATATAATTCAGGGTGTGAACTTCCGGTCTTCGAACTCCAACGATGCTGAAAAGTAAGTATGTCTCTTTTTCAAGTCCAATAGTAATCAGCCCTCATTTCCTTCATCTCCTGATGGAATCGCTCCCCTTGCTCCTTAGTGATTGAGCCCAGATTCTCAGGAAATCAATCCATAAGTGTGAATGTTGAGGAATAGGTCACCTTCCCAGACAATACCTCTATATATACATATATGTATCTATTGGTTTAGAGAAAAGAGATAAAAGCCACGAGAATATGTATATATACAGTTACATACATATATATATATATACTCTAATGTACGTACGCGTCTTTCACTACGTACAAGTACGTTCACTTCATAAGATAATCCGTTGATTACGAGGTATAAGAGTGCGATTTTAATACAGGGGCTGATAGCGTTTAATATGTTTACCAAGTTGCAGTTCAAGGATATATTTAAAGAGGGAAGACCAAAAATACAATTTTAATAAGTCTCTAGTTAACATATATATACATACTGGAAATATAGGTAATGTAAATTAGGGCAATTCTGACAGAATGTAGATTAATTGGCAATCGGGTGACGTTAATTGCTCGTTAATCAGCTTTTAAAGGGGAGACTATAAATCAGTTATACAGAGGGAATATTTATATATCGGAAAGTGGGTCGATTAACGGGAGATACAAGCAAGGGGCGTTTTATCTTAATGAGGTCACCTCGAGGAAGGGGAATCCTTTAGCGAGTCGGTGCGAGGAAATGGAGACGGGCAATGGACGTACTTCTCGGCCGAATATCCTGATGGTGACGAGAACGAAGGAGGGGGGGACAAGACGCGTTCACGATCCTCCTTGAAGACGAAGATGGCAACCTGCAAAAATAGAGACTAACGCGGCTCGGCGCGGAGTCTCACACGTGAAACTGGAAATCTTTGAGGGGGGGCTCCAGATGAGACGAGAGGAATCCCGGCCAATCCTTCGGGAATGAAACGATTCGTGGCTTGCTCTGAACAGAGTAAGCCTTCACAAAAGAGATGGATCTGCCTGTTGAGATCCAACCTCGATGTAATAAGCGAATACCAAGGACTTGGGGAAATAGACACACGATCTAAACCGAAGGCGACTGGTTCTCAAACTCAATCTCCCGATATTCAAAAAACCAGGGTATTTATATGACGGTCATTTTTTTGGTTTCTATTCGTTGGCAAACTCAGACGACTGGCTGACCACTTCCGGCAGCCAGATGAATGAGCGTTTGTCGCCTGACCCAAGTATTAATGGCCTTTACGATATGGGTTGGAAACTTTCGCCTAGCAGTTTCCAGACTACGGAGATTAGCGCTTCATCGGCGAAGTAAAAGCCTGTAATATGTATGCCCAACTTAATTAACTGCACCTGTAAGGCGGCTGACGGATACTCAAATTCTTTCTTCTTTTATTTTTCTCTTTGGATTCAGAGATTAATCCACGTGGCTTTATATTTAGGACACCTAGAGAGGGAAGAAATTCATTAACAAATGAAGGGGGTATTCTTCTTGGCTTCACTTTCCTTTACAGGGAATAAACAGTGTATTTTAATGCCCATGTTGGATCTTAGATTTTGTAAGGCAGTCAGGATATTGGTGACAGGTTATGTGTAGTTCTTGGCCTACTTGTTACTAAGAAAGTTATTCATGAGCATAACAAAAGCAATCCACGCTTCCAGTTCCACTTCCTTTATTGAGTTTTTAAACTCTGAATCTCTGATGAACTGAGAGAAAAGAATGGTACGTTTAAGTGATGCAACCCAGATACTGGTCCATAGATTTGCTGATCTTTTGATTAATCTTAGAGTGAGAGCCAGTGGTGGAAGAGTAGCTTTTATATTTACTTCAAATGGTTGTTTATGACATTTCTTGCTCTGAAAGACACAAATTCTTCCCATATAGGCCAGTGCTTCGTGGTGACTTCCCTGAGCTCGGCCCGTAATAACCCCCATGCGCAGAAAGCACGGTACTTGTTAAACCCGGAATGTTATCCCAACAGAAGGTTCATGATCAGGTCAACCCAAATCAACCGCTCATATTGATCATAACGAATTTTCTTCAGCACGGACTTCACCACTACATTAATCTCTTTCACTGTAGTCGAGTGAGTGAGAGGTACATAGGCAAATTGGTTGGCCTTGTGCAGCAGAACACATTTCAGCGATCTTTTTTGTCTTTAATCTTTTGTTTTGTACAATGGCAATCCAAGGCTAGAGCTGAATTGCACAATATCTGTACATCACACCAAGTAATTCTCTTCAGAGAAATAACGGAGGTAGTCTTGATGTCTGTTACAATAACAGGATATAGAATATCATCGTCAAAAATCACTTCTTCGTGACCTTACTACTGTCAGGAAGTTATCCAAGGTCAGGTGCCTTGAGGTTGCCAAATTCATTCTTTTCATCCCAATAAAATCAATAGTGCGGAAGTAGCAGGCCTTACTCCAACGACGCAGAATCTCGCTGCATGTCTTCCATACCATGTGTGGCGCCCAAAGTTGATCCTGATCACCAAGTTTCATTCCAAAATAAGCACACTTTATGAAACTTGTGACTGGCTTCATGTTAGAAACAACGGTGTAGTCGTAGCAGATGTAGCAGAATACATCGGACTTATTTTTACAAGATCTTTTGGCCGAATCGATTTCATTCAGCTGCAAGAGTAAAATACCAGTTATTCAAATATTAACGCATGTAAACTCATAATAATTCATTATTTAAAGAATTAAACAATTTTGGCATCATATAAATATAAAATACACGTATATGTAAAACAAACGTTAAATATGTCATGTGGTGTAAAATCAAAAAGTGGACCTAATTGACCAATCCAATGTGATTTTTGAATAAAGCACATCATAATTATCCTAAATCAGCTAAATAAAATTAAACAATAGATTTGGTGTTGCTCAGTGTAATTACTCTATTTCTTTGACATGGGCATAGTAGGGAAATCCCGTCCCTCTAAGGTTAGGTTTAATTTTAGCTAGAAATGAGGTCATTAAATTTGGTTTGGGTAGGTACATGGATATTTTATTATGCACTATTTCTTGAAGTGGGTGAATGGGTTTTGCAAATTTAACATAATTTAATATAGAAAACGACTATTATTAGAATATATATTGAAAATTGAAAATAGAACAAAGCATTTATTTTTGCATGTGAAACGCATTCTTCCAATTTCTTTAAAGGTCTGACTGTATATTTTAGATGTTTGTTGTAGATTGCATGAAATAAAATAATATAAATGATTAGCAAACATCCAAATTAGCCCCTAAAAAACTCCTTATTTGGACAATTCGAATCTCATTTTTTTTTGCACAGTTACCAAGAGATTACATTACAAGAGAGATATATAAGATTTAGCTAGCCCTATCAGAGATCAGAGAGAGAGAGAGAAAGATGCGCAGGACCACGCCTTTCAAAAAGAGAGAGACAGAAAAGACAGCTAGTCGACCGTTAATGAACGCGCGAAATCACGAGAGGCCATAATAGCCTGACGGCCCGGCATCGCGGAAAACTGTGAGAAACTTGAAGGTCCCATTGGGAGTCGGACAAAGTTTCGCCTCACCGGCTTAGGAACTTTCCCGCTATCGTGCTAATAGGGCGAGACTACCCTCGCCTGCCGATGCGTTGGACCCTGGAACCCTTCCCTTCAGCGGAGGGGGAAAACACATTTGACCCCACTATAAATCCGCCGCCTGCCCGCTCCGTCAGTATCCGCCGATTACCCGCCCCATCAGTATCCGCTGCCTGCCCGCCCCACCAGTACCTTCCGTCTGCACTTTCCCGTTAGTACCCGCTATTCGCGTCCTGTTGGACTCTGCACAATACCTCGCAAAGCCGCTCAAGCTCTGGGTATTCTCGTCTAATTTGCGTAAGTCTACCCCGTACTCGTTGTTACCCGCTCCTCGAACGCAAAGCGCTCAGTCTCGATTTGACGTTCTAAACTCTTGAAGGCAAGATCTAAGTTTATCCCGTTAGTAGTCATTATCAAGAGACTATTATTGGAACCTTGCGCCATGTAAGGATTATTTCCTCGGACCAAATCTTCGAGTTAACAGCAACGCGCAACTCTCCTGTGCAAATGATGTTTTTACCCCCCGAGCGACCCTTCGGTCAGTAGTGTTCGTTCGTGTGTACGGCAAATTTACCCACCAATTCCCAATTCCCCCCCCCCCCCTTTAAGACGCTGAGACTCGTGTACGTCTAATGTGTTGTATAGCTTGCTTCAAAATCCCTGTTAACCTTTAGAAAAAGAATATTAATTTGCATATTAGTAAAGTTATTTCTGTACTCGTTTTTTTATTGTCTGAGAACTTTCCAATATAGCTGACTATTTGGCCAACTTAAAATTCGGTTAATTTGCACTCTGTCTGTATTATAAGTCGCTCACGCAAACAACCTTCATCTCTCTCGGCTAAGAAACGTAGGAAGGGTTGAACTCCACCCAATCCTACGACAAGCCCATTTTATTACTAAATGTACAAATAAACATCAAAGTACTCAGATGTCTGAGGTTCTTTGTGTTATTTTCATTTCCTACTGAAATGTTTATACCTGAGATTGAATGTTTGCAAGTAGAAACAAGGGCTCAAATTTGCCAACACTCGAAGATTCTTATTTGTATGTTAAATACTTCATTTGCGTGAACTACACACGCTTCTTTTATTTTTATTCTCCTAAAGTCTTTTCTTTTTCCTTAAGCAAATTTCTTTGTCGGTCACTTAAATCTGTCTCATTTACGAATTTACTTAAGAGAGGTCTGAACAAAATGATGCATCATATTTTTTAACATCACATTTGTTGCCTACGCAAAAGTATCTAAAGGGGTTTTCCACTGACCCCAGGAAAATCACCTGGTTCCTCAGAATGTTCATTACATTTTAGTTTACCCTCTAAGTGTGGGAAGCTTCTTGCGCGGTACTTCTCGCGATACTGGTTTGAAAAGGGTACCTAGTGCCTCTCCAAAGTATTTTGGCGGGCTCTTGCGTGCTCGGTTCTGGTGTTTAGGCGCTTTTGAATGAGGCAGGCTTCCTTAATCTATAGGTTACTTACCCGAAGCCCGGTGGTTTCTTTCCAACCACCGAGTTAGACGCAAAATCATATTAGTTGGTATGTTTTTATTGTACTCATGAATTCATGTTGATCCTATACGGGAGGATGGATAAAAGGAAGTGCGCCATCAAGGCGCATGGCGATGGCCATGGCCATAAAAATACTGTACTGAGCTAAATACTCCAACTATAGACTCTTTGCTCTTTAAGTTTTCATCTTAGCTTTGTGTCTGTTGAATAAACAAGCTTTAATTGTCGTTTTGGCGAAGTGGATAAAGTTTTTTTAATCTCTTTCTCTCACCAAACCTGTTAAATGAGTACTAAACATTTTAGGATTGGCAGCCTCACTAGCACTATTAGATAATTGCATAGGCATGCTGATTACACTAGATTAAGGTAGATTGAGAAAAACTCGTTTGGATTTAATTACAAACGAGAGATAACGTATTTATTAAGAGTTTCACAAAGCCGCTGAATGACTTCGTATGTTTCTAAGAGCTTTAGGATGGCTGTTCAGATATCAAAGTAAATTTCCATTTGAATGGATGGTTCCTTCTTGGCCCCCTGAATGGACAATGGCTTAGAGAATAAAAATGATTAGCTGTAGTTTCTAGAATTAAGAATTTTATTTGTCAAATATGTTACAAACGACATAAGAAGAAAGAAAAGAAAATTAATTACTCAAGTGTACGATTCTTATTCATCATATATCGGCTAATTATAATGGTACACATAAGTGATCAGAATTGTCCTTTTTAACGTTTTATCTTATGAGTTACCAAAAGAATTTTCACCTTCTATGATCTGAGGTTGCAAATTCACAACCGACTCTTTAGACAATTAAATGAAAATATTTTGAAAGTGGTTGAAAATGTTGAGGTTTTTATTATAAATAAATACTTCCATGCATTTTGAATACTTAACATTGTTTAAATTTAATTTGCCCTCGTTTGTTAACAAAAATATATTTTGCAAGAGGCTCCCCTGTCGTATATGCTGTACCGAGATGATTAAGTACCGCATTTTCCTACTCCTTTGTTTACAAATTAAGCACATTCATTATTCGCAATTATTTGTCATTTTTTTCTTCTAATTCTATGTATACCATAATGAACATGTAAAACGCTGAAAATAGACAAAAATCAAAACGTTATAATTATCTAGTAAATTCTAAAAGTTTTGAAAATGTTGTTACATAAAAACAACAGTAGAGGTTCATAGAGTCATAATTAGTTTAACTTCAAAATCTCCTATTTCTGTTTGAAATTAATTTAGTTAAATAATGATGATTTTATTTTAGCTTATGTTAATTGAGGTATTGTTCATGAGACGCATTTTTAGCTAAACCAAATGTCACCTGATTTTTAAAATATGCCAATTCTGACAAAAGTGGCAGTTAAACATATAGGCAATCTACTACTTTTATGCTTCAGCTTTCTAAAAAAATATTAGTAAGTTTAACTAATTTCTATTCATTCTTTTCTCAGTATCAGAAAGTTGATATGTGAAAAAATTCTCAATATTCTCAAATAAGAAGACAACACTAATGAACTTGACCGGGTCTACATGAAACCTCTTATATCCAGTGTTCACTCAGACGAAGACTCGGAAGATGAAGCTTAATGATGGTCAGTGGATAATTTGAGACGTCGCCAACTTTGGTCAGGATCGAAGTATCCAGACAATAACCTTCCAAACTGTGTGAAAGATTCTTTGATAAACTTTTATAAACTGTACCTGATCTAAAACTACAATAGACTCCAATCACAACGCATGTATTGGGATTCAAGAAAGTGATGTCAAACTATGTTGGTTATCGGAGTTAACGGTAGAGAAATATTTTACCGAGAAAGATTCCGTGAGATGTAGTGTTGAGGCTTTGCAATGACCTTAAGAATTTTACAAAACAATGTAAAGTGATATTGCGATAACCTAGTGTTGGATACGTGCAGCAAATCCTTTGTAAATCTTTGAAATGAGAAAATTTGAAGAAAAATGTCAATTGCTCTTCTTTATTACTCATTCAACCGCATAAATAATACAAAAGTAAAAATTATTAAAATAATAAAGGCTTTAACCTGTTAAATCCGAGATTTATATTTTTGATTACTAATTATGCTTGATAAGAATGCTGAAAAATTGATTTATTCATTGAAAACATGATTGCTTTCGGGTGAATTGATGGTTTAGATTGATATATTATATTAAAAAATATGATGGAGTAAAACAGATTGGATGAAACTTTTAGAGCTTTTAGATTCTGTACGAGTGACATAGAGAAAATGTTTGTGAAAATTCTATTATTTTTATTTCAATGTTATCAGAGATTATAAAGGGGGATTTCCATAAATAAATTGAAGTGAAGAATGACTTGTAGGAAAATAACAATTAAAACAAAGAGATTATACATAAATCTAAAGAAAGGAAACTTAAGAAATGTTAAAGGGGCTAATGGTGATAAAAGCAAAAAGAATTGAACAATCTGCAAAAGAGATAGAACTAGTTTTGGTTGTCACCGCCTCTCATAGTGACTGCTCAGGAGTTGTCGAAGAATCGCATGTCTTCCCCAACGCAGAACATTTCAGAAGCAATTTCGGTATTTCCTAAATATCGCGCAGCTGTTTCGCCACAAGTTAATCCCCGCTAGCGGAAAGATCATTCTTTAACTTGTTCTGATCATACCCAAATACGGGATCCCATGTATAAGAGAGATCAGCGGAAATCTATTCTCAGAATAAGAAATCATAGTATAAGTGGTCTGCATAACAATACAACATTCATTAATCAACTCTAAGCCGGTAAGCGTCAATTTTCATCCACCTGCTCACAGCTCCTTTTAATAGTTATTTTTTTTAGAAAAGTTCTACTCGTTATTAATACCACCAAAGTTTTCTAATTTACTTTTTATCAAACAATATTCTAAAACTGTTCCTTTGCTAATTACAATCCTTCTCAGGGAGTATTTTCAAATAACATTCACGCCTAACAAACTCGCAATCTTGAATCTGCCTGACTCCAGACAAGCAAAGGCTAATTTTATCCTCAGTAAAATTAAGCACTGCTTTTTCCTATTAAAATGTTGTTTCAGATCCTAAATTTTTAGTCACAGAACAATTAATGCCAGGGCTCATTTGCTTATTAGTTAACCGTTGACTAGCAATAATTTCTATGGTGGATTAGGATAATATGATCTCATCTGCTGCGGATTTTTTTTCAAAGCAAATGGATTTACAGGCACAAAGTACTGCACCAGATGGTAGTAGCTGCTTTGGAATCTCCGCTGCCATAAAATTCAACCTAGTTCAGCAAGATGCCGCACCATCTCTTGAAGCAGGAAGAACTGGGAATATGAGGCCCAGAAAATTGCCTAGTTGTATGAGGTTCCCCTTTGTTCTCCTTGGAGACATCCATGGAGGAGGATCTCCCAAAGAAGCTCTTTTATCCTTACCAACCTCTACTCTGAAAACCATTTTAAGTAGTAGACGAAGCCCACAGACACTTTCCACGAGATTTTCCTCCAGGTAATAACCAAAATTAGCCATAAACCAAAGACAAGGAACCTGCCTTCAAACGAAGCCACCTCGAACTTTCTAAGACAAAGTTAGACGAGCTACTCTCACCCATCTCTCACAGAGTCTGTTGGATTTTAAGGCCATGTAGTCATCCTTGGTCTAAGTGGGGCACGTCCAATAGCCAGCGACGTACGTGCACGTGTTGGTGTCACTAAGAGTTTAAGAAGAAAACCCAAAGTTGCGAATCCCTTTGTTCTAAGTAAAAAAAACAAACTAGAATCATGCTTTCGTTACGTGGCGAAAGTGAGGGGTATCTACAAGGAGCGCCGCGTTTTATTGACCAATCCAGCGCCTAATATTCGGTTCTTGTCGAATTTAGCGCTGCGGTAAGCATCACCGTTTCCTAATACAGATCAAAATAGGCCAACTCAGGAGCTCGAGTTAGAGGCTGCTAACGGCACAGCAATCGCCACTTTCGGTGAGGGAATGCCTTTAACTCAGCTTGAGGCTTCGCCGCTCCTCCGCATGGAACTTTATCGTGACTATTGTTTCCTACCGCATTCTTGAAGCGAAATTTTGGAACAACTTTGATCTCCCTTTGTAGTTGAAACGTCTGAGATTGGTCGAAGAAACCACAGAAATACCTGTACATTTCCGATCTCGCTTTCTGATGCAATTTGGATATGCGACAATGGCGTAAAATATATAAAACTACTAAGAAAACTTGTCATAAAATATGAGGCATAGTCTACTGAACGACTGTTTTGCCGTTATTGAATCACAGAATATAAAAGAGGATAGAATGTCAGCATCTGTTTAGTGGCCTTGTCAAAAGGACGCAAGAAGACTTGTGGTGGAGAAAAGAATTCATTGAACAAAATTTATACGCCAACTTTCTGAGAGGTTATCTTTATGCCCTTTATGTATAAAGGCTCTCAGTTTAGGATTTCTTTGCCCATCGTGAGTTATTTCTACTAGCATGTGTCCTGCTTATTTCTACTTCCTTTTTTGTATTTCTATCCAAGTATTGCTGTTATTGTCACTGATGGTTAATCTTTACATGCGTCGCGTTGTTTCCTTGAGATCATCTCATTTCCTGCCGAGGACTTTTGATCAGATTCTATGTTTCAATTTTATAGGTTAAGAATGAAATGGTGCATTAATTAAATAGCTTGAATTTTACGCATAAAGATACATATGTCGCTCATGTAGATGTAGCTAACTTTTACTCTCTCTCTCCAGCCGAATTTCTTTTCGTCTCCTGATTTTCCTTTCCATGTTCGCATCAAGAGATACAAGATGTAATCGGTGTGGGAAATCTCGTACCTGCACTAAAATTTAATCTTCAATCATAATTGCTCTACTGCATAATAATTTATCAATGGTATGAATAAAACTGTCCATTGAAATTTTGAAAATTATTGACTAACTTTATTGAATTGAGAATAATAATAATGCATATATTACAAAAGCGAAGGAGACTTAAATATAATCTTTTAAATCTGAATTCATTTTGCTCATACTCAAAATTCTGGCGAATCGTCTTAAACAGTGCTATGAATTGGTTAGGGAATTAGGATCCTTATTTTATTAACAACCGATAAAATTTAATATATTATAAATAAATTGAAAACTGAAAAACTCACAAAGTATTCTAAGAGTAAAAAAATAATACAACAAAGCCAGCAAAGAAATTAAAACGAAGGTTCCTAGTACTTTTCAAGTCTATTCCAAGTTTGTTATTAAGGAATGATGAAAAATTAAAGAAAACTGTAAGATATAAGTAAGGGACTGAGGAGAAGAACGAGAAAAACAAGAAATTAAACCAATAATAAAATGAATTAGGTACATATAGATTAATAATAATAACTGAAGTAACATAAAAGGAGAGATAAATAAAAAATAGATCATTAATACTAATTAGATCCAAATATATAATGGCTGCCAAATGGAGTGAAAAGAACACAAAAAAATTAAGGAAAAAAATAAAATAAAAAAGAGAGATTAATATGCGAGGTCAGGAGTAACAGAAATGGACATTCAGATAGGTAGATACACTACTGAGCAAAATAGAGAAGGATTTTTCTTTTTTAGAGTACTTTTAAAAATATAATGAGTACCTATATAAAGTTTCCAGGGTATATAAAGGCATATTTTTAATATATTTTATGAAGATTTCATATGATACAATGGTATATTCAATAAATTAGACTAAATTAACAAATTGAAAGCTAATACACAACAAACAAACCAAGAGTTGACAACAATGAAACTTTTACCATTGAATATGAGGTGTTGAAGCTTTCGGTTACTATGATGCATGAACGACCACAGGACCTCATCAGTGTCTTGCAAAATTATGGTGTTATATTGTTCCATACTTGTTTAATTTTCGTTCGTAAATCGGTCACGCTTTAAGGCTGCTTATCTTGAACTTTTTCACTACTGATCTTTCAGAGGTTCTCAATTGTGTTCCGGTCCTGGCTCTGAGCAGGTGACTTCATTATTTCGATCTCTTCTTCTTGGAAATAGTATTTTACCCGCTTGGCAGTAGGGCGTGACCTATTGTAATGCATAAATACTGCTGTTGGTTCAGATATGTCTAGAGTAAAAGTATAACATGTTGCTGTAAGAGGTTTAGGTACCCATTCGCATTTACAGTTCCATTGTTCGACGAAAACATCCGCCAAACCATGATACTCCCTCTACCAATTTTGATCCGTCCAAACAACATGAGCTTCAGCATATTCGAGCCTCTCCTGGGTTTTATTACTCATGGTTGGTTTGATTGTTAGGAAACGAGCTTTTAAACCAAATACATTCAGATGAAGTGAAATTGAAAAGGATCACTCCTTTGGCACTACTGGTCTTAATTTTTCGAAAAATTCCTGCTGAGCTTTCGAAGGGGTAGAGCAACTCCTAATAGCTCGGTCTACTGGTACAGTGGTTGTGCGGGATCGAACGACTTTTGCTGGAGAGTTATAGGTTTTGTTAGACATCTTACTTCTCTTGTACTAGTATAAATAGTCCTCCTCGAAGTCCTCTAGTAAACAATTCTCTGAAGAGCTTAAGAGTAACTTTCATGTGGGATAGCATCTCTACTCGAGTGACCACTACAACGATTGTGGTTGTATATTTATTACTGACTGAGAAAAATAATGCCAGATGATTTCATGAAACTTCTAGAGTGTTCCTAAAAAACGGATCTCTAATTTTGCACGTGACCTTATTTTATTTTGTCGGTTTACTTAGTATCATTTGTTGATTATACCAATGTGTCATGGGAAATCTTCATACAATATACTAAATGTATGGCTTTCATTTACCTACGCATCCTATTTTTAAAAATATTTTAATAAATAAAAATCGTTCTTTCTTTGTTTTGCTCTTTAGTGTGTAAATATAATGTATATATATATATATATATATATATATATATATATATATATATATATATATATATATATATATAATCACAAACACAAGTACATATAGATGCATACAAACACACACACACACACACACACACATATATATATATATATATATATATATATATATATATATATATATATATATATATATATATATATATATATATATATATACATATATATATATATACAGAGAGAGAGAGAGAAGAAGGAAAATTTAAAAAAAAATATAATTAATTAGATGATAAATTATTAGATAATGTTGTTGTAATGCAATTTAGAATATAGTAATCAATTTTAGCCAAATACAAAATTAAATTAAAATTAGGGAATTTACTAATAAATGATAATTCGATAAGATTGTTAACATTAACATCGGAAGCATGACAGATAATTTTAGCCGAGTTCCATTCGATGTTGTGGATAAGTTGACACATAGGTATATAAAACTACATACTTTGTTCACTAAGTCGGACACTATATTTGTGTTGATGTATACGTTTTTCAAATATTTACCTGATTTCTCAAAGTTATATTTGCAACAATCTTTACATTCTTTGCTACCAATAGCAGGAGCATTCTTCACTAAAAGTTTATAAATAGTATTTTTATAATCACAATAAAAATTACTCATATTGTTATAAGATGAGTGAGTGTAGCAAACGCTGGATTCAAAGGAAATGCGAGTATTCTTGTCATTAAAAAGAGGATGAGTTATGACGCGGTAAAAATATATTTTCGCTAAATGATATTTATCAAGGAAATGGAGTGGATAGCAGATTGTTTGTCCCATGTCAAAAGTTTGACATGGAGATAAAAACAGACCTTTTTACTTTACTAAAATAATAAGTGTAATAATGAGACACAAATTTGTGACATTTTTGACATTGGACACAAACTTCGCAACTCACCTTCCTTTTAATGACAAGAATACTTTCGTATTTCCTTTTATTTCGAAAAATTAGTTAAATGTTTGAGGAGAGTATTTTATTTTCTATACATGTTTCGACTTAACCACGCCATTGATTACAACTCAGCTAAAATTATTTGTCATGATAAGGATACAATTGTGCTCAATTCTTTCGAATCGTCATTCTGACTAAAGGACCAAATTTATATTTAAGTCTTAGCTTGTATTTGTATGTTTGTGTCTATATATATATTATTATATATGTAAATATCTTCCTCTCAATTTCTTTTTATTTGAGACCTCTCATAATAATCTCTCTTTTTTTATCTTATCTTAATTGGGGGGGGGGTTTTTCGATCTTTTTGGCAGTCATTTGATATTAGGACCTAACTTAATTATTCCTCTTCATTTTTTTTTTTTAAGGATTAAACAAAAGATTGTGCTCACTCGTTTTAACAAATTTCAGTGCTGAATTGGTAGTGTCAGAGAAAGAGAGAGAGACACGTATAACGGGAATACTACGCATCAATTATAGCAGATTAGCTAATTTAGTACATCAGTCGGGCAAAAATCGAGTCTAAAATATGCTAATGAGATCGGCTTCTTTTGAAGACACTTAACTTCCGTTCCAATAAGACGTCTCATATAGCGATTCTAATACTAACAATGGGAGGTTCCGCGAGATGTCGTGAATTGTCTAAAATTCACTTCCGGCGCATAAGGTAAGGCCTGCAGTCTCTTATTGCTTGCCGACTATAGGCGGAAATTAAGTTGCGAAAAATGTTAAATATTGACTAGAAGATTCATTGTCCTCCGAATAATTCCAGACTCAAATAAGACCCGGCCATAACCATTGAAGTACGACCCAGTGCCCGAAGACAAGAAAAAAGATTCTCGATGTAATTTTCTAGAGAGAGGAGAAACTTCTATTCCTTCAATCCCTACTTTCGTGGCTAGTAGTGGCTACTGGAAGACAGGTTGTATCTTCCGTTGTAACCTCGAACAGGTCGAGTACTAATCGGTCCTAAGTGCAAACCCAACCCAAGTTGTTGGAAAGTAATCGAGCTCGACGCTCACACCACTGTCCCTCTTGAGCAGCAAAATCTTTGGGTGGCAGATAAACCCGGAATTGGAGTCTCCTTTGTCGATCGCGTGCAGCCTCTTGTGTATATTCACGGCTCCCACCTGGAGCCAACCTTCTAAACCTATTCACCCAGTTATTCCTTTGCATTTATCTTTAATGTCCATTATTTTTGGAGGGGGTTGTACAGTTGTAAAGATTATTTTGTTTCGTCAACTTTGATATCCAGAACCTCCTAGTTAGTTGATTTAATTCTGCAAAGTGTAGCGGTTGTCATAAGGAAACTAGTAACTTTTACCAGATTTATTGCAACCCATAGTTAAATTGCATCATTCGGGGCAAGGCCCAATTGCAGAGTTGCCATGCGTGCTATCCGCTATCCTTCTGGGGCACGGAAAGCAAACGGAGGTCAGGAGATCTAACTTGACCTATCGCTATCCTTCTGGGGCACGGAAAGCAAACGGAGGTCAGGAGATCTAACTTGACCTATGGCAGTTAATTTGAACTTAAATGTTAAAGAAAGAGATCAGCTTTATGTTTATCCTTAACTAGGAATCTTGTTTTAATTAGCACATATGCTTGACTATTGCAGTTATTATTTTGCTCTTTATTTTTCTATTTTCACTCATTTCCATCCATCCTATTTCAATTACTTTTTATTCCGTTGAATTTGAAAAACATATTATTTTCGCCCACTTCTCCACCTCACCTATTAAATTTCTCCTGACGAGAATATAAGATTGGAATTAATGTAGTATTGGCATATATTCCTATCATTTTCGGTAAAAGAGGAAGAGAGAGCCTTGTTTGAGTAGGGTAATTAAAAAACAATTAAAATCACAAGCTAAGAGAAATGAGGAGGAAATTTATAACTGGGTTAAAACTGAATATATGAGAAAATACCGTCCCCAAACCCTCTCCTCGAAGGAAGAACTTACTTCTTAAATAAGCTCTGGGAGCAAATAAAACCCCTCAAATATCAAAAGTATGAGGAGAAAGCACCTTTCAATAGGTCACACAGAATTTATATAATTTGGAAGAGCTCTAGAGGTTGTAGTCTCAATTCTACTAGATACCGAGGGCTTTGATTTATCTTACGTTAAACTCTACATTTCCACTGAGAAGTAAATGGAGTAAAAAAGAGCGCATATCGGTGAGAAAGACACTAAAAAATATTTCTACGCCCCAGTGCCATCAACTTGAATTGGCAGCTCAAGAGATGAAGATTTCTTCGGGGGATTTAGGTAAAAAAGTCACTTTCCAGGAGAAATGAAAGAGAATCAGTATTCCTGCCGTGCTGTCAACAGAGACACTTTCATTTAAGTGATGAAGAAGAATTTATTCTCATTGCATATATGATTTCGATCAAATAAAAATAGGAAATTAAGTCTTACTCTGGAGCGGAAATAGGAACATGGTGCCGCCCAAAAAGATATGAAAAGCGGGCCAAAAAAATATATGCATATTAATATACGAGGGGCAGTCAATAAGTTTTTGCGAATCCGTAGGGCAAAACAGAGGAAGGGGGATGGCTGTTTGTGAGGGTGTTAGGACAAGTTATGACAAGTATGAACCTGCAGACATGCGCTCTTGCCTTGTTAATTTAAGAAGCACTAGCTAATCACAGATCGTCAGTCACAAATTTTTCAATAATAAAGAAGGTTGAGCACCGCACAGTGATCAAATTCTTGACTAAGGGAAGCAAGAATGCAAAAGAGATCCATGAACGCATGGTTGCAGTGTACACCGACACCGCCCCTTCCTATGCAACCATTCCTCGCTGGAATAGGGGGTTCCGCCATGGTCGTTAGTCCCTTGAAGATGAACCCTGTCCAGAACACCCGTCAGACGTGACCAACGAACAATGTGGCCCGTGTGGAGAGGATGATCCTCGAAAATCGACGGGTGAAGGTCAGCTTAAGGCTGCACTGCGTGGACACCTATTTGGAGACGATGAAGATGTCCAGCTCACCGTCCAGGAGTGGATTGAACAGCAGTCGGGAGATTTCTGGTTGTCGGGGAATTCGAAGCCTCATGGACAAGTGGCGCAAGTGCATTGAAGTCGAGGGTAGTTATATTGAAATATAATAAAACACTTTTCCTCATATCTCGTTTCTTTATATGCGAATTGCAAAACTTATTGACCCACACTCATATCTATATATGTATATATATATATATATATATATATATATATATATATATATATATATATATATATATATATATATATAAAAATATATATATATATATATATATATATATATATATATATATATATATATATATATATATATATATATATATATATATATATATCGATGAGGATTGCTTCTAGAGAGCCTAAATTTAATGTTCAACAGAAATCCTAAGGCGAGGAAAATGGCTCGTATCATCCTTTTTATTAACCGGCGACGTTTCGACCACAATACGGTCATCTTCTTAGGCCTAAAATACAAATAAACGAACAAAAGATTTTGCACTGTTAAGAGAAAACACTGCTAAATGTACATATAGAACTTTACTAGTAGTATTAGCTTTGAATTGCAAATTTAGAGTTAAAGGGAATGTGGGGGAATGGTCAATTCCCCCCCCCCCCCTCGTTCACTCTTATGCAATCACAAGGCGGTTACTGCAAAGACATCCGTCGAAGGCATCGGCGGGTTCAGTGCTTAACCGCAGTGTGGCACAACTGGGTGCCATGAAAGACCCTAAAGGTCAAAATGTAGGATCTCCCCCAGGAAGGTGAGATCCAGTTTCACGTCGAATAAGAAATTGGAGACGGGTTTCTCCCAATCTCGAAGGCTAACGAGAAGCCGATGGTTGTCTTCATGGGAAAAACCGTTTGGAAAAAGAACTCTCCTGGCGCCGTCCTCAAGCCCCTCCGCCCCTCACCACTCCCATAGTGGGCTGACGAGGTATAAATGAGGAACTCTGTGAGGAAAATCGAGGTAGTATACGTCAGTCTCTAGGTGACGAAGTCTTCGGATCAAACCGAACTACCGAGACTGAAGAGGTAGAGTACTTGGCTCACGAGACCAAGAAGTACCCTGCAAGAGAGGCAGGGCTACCTACCTTAAGGGGCTAAGAAGAAGCTCATCCTCGAGCTAAGTCCCTGGTTATCAAACCAAACGATAAGTGAACTAGGGTAATTTCAACTTACTATCGCCAGAGACACTCCTCATATCCTGGTGCACCTTAAACACCAGGGGTATTCCTCGTCCTTGAGGAATTAAGAATAGAAGAAGGAAAAGGCTCCCCCTCGAGCCCGTTATTCGGTGGCCACACTGAACTCTTAAGTTAACTTGGTAAGGAACCAAGTTCAAATTATTCTCGCCAGAGAAATCCCCCTCCGTTATACTCGCCCTTGAGGAAGACTGGAACTAAGAAGAAGCTCATCCTCGAACTAGTTCTGGGTTACCAAACCGAACGTTAAGTAATATATTCTCGCCAGAGAAATCCCCCTCCGTTATACTCGCCCTTGAAGAAGACCCTCCCTGAGTTCAGTCCTCGTCCATAAGGAAATAAGTAACGAAGGAGAAAAGCTCCTCCTCGAGCTCGTTACTCGGTGGTCACACCGCACTCCAAATGAACTTGATTTAAGAACCAGGTTCGACTCACTCTCGCCAGAGAGACCACGACTGCCTAGGTGTTGCATAAAGCACCGTATTGGTTCTCGTCTTTGAAGAACCCCCCCTCCCCCGGAAGAACGTGTGTACCCCCCAGCTGCTACCCTCACCAAAACCACCGTGGAATTTTGCCTATCTACATCTGAACACACGGCACGCGTCGTGAGGCAATAACATTTCTGAGGCCTTTAAACTCCACATGAGTCCGTAAGCCTAATTTTTATATTATTGTTTTGTGTAGAGAAAACGTTAACCAATTTTTGTGGGTAAACTAATTTAATTAATTCTTGTTTAGGATAATATTCAGAGTATTGCTGTAGTTAATGTCTAGATGTTATGTATTCAATTGATAAAGGTAAAATATAAGTTTATTTTGTGAATTAGTGAGCGTTTTTTTTATATCCTTACGTGTTTCGTAACGGCTCTGTTCGTTAAGATATTCTTATAATATCAATATATTAGACACACTTAGCACTCTTAGAGAAAGAACAAAAAGGAGGGGGAATTCTACGACATAAATAAAAGTGGTGTCAGGTTTGTAGGTTATTATTAGATAGAACCCGGCAATGTCTATTTAAGGAAGAGCCAACACGTAAAGGAATATCATATCAGGAATAAGAGAATAATTGACGAGAGGAAAATTGGTAGAGTTAGGGGTGGTAACAATCTTAAGGTAATTGGTAGGCCAAGTGGTAAATTGGTTGTCGGGAGTGGTATTTCAATCAACATAGTAGTGGGATTAAGGGTAAGTTATGCTCAGCGCTACCTAGTGAGTGGTGGCATAATTACCTGAGAGTACAGTAAGGAAAATTCGACGGACCAACACAAAATGGATCCGGTCAAAAATTTTTACCTGCAGGCCCAAATTCTGGGATTTGAAGGCGAGGATATGGATGCCTACATCCTTGAAGAATTAAGAATACAAAGAGAAGAAGAAGAAGAAATAATAGAGTTTGATAGAAAGAGGGAAAATATAAAAAGAGAGGATAAAAGAAAACGGGAAAAAATGGAAATATGGATGAACCGAAAAAGGGAAGAAGCCCGAACACAGCGGAAAATAGAAAGAGAGGAAATAAGAATGCTGAGAGGAGGTAAAACAAGAGAAAGAATAATACTGTCGAAAAGAGAAGCACAAAAATTCGGAATATTGATAGAAAGGGAAGATAAGAAAAGGAGAATAAAGATAAAACGAGAAGATAATGAAAGAAAAATAAAGATAAACCTGGAAGATAAAGAAAAAAGAACCCGGCAGAAAAATGAAATAGCGAAAGCAGAAAAAGAGGGGGAGGAAAGGAGAATGAAGAGGGAAAAAGAACGTGCTCAAGCTGAAAGAGAAGAGAGAGAAGAAAAGGAAAGATTGCTCGCACTCGAAAGAGCAACTATCGAGAATCTCATAGAGGCCGAGGAAGTTGGAGTTCGGCCTGGACCCAAGAAAGGACCATCGAGGGAAACCCAGCCAAATGGGGTAACGATGGAAGAAGTAGGAAGTAGGGATGAGGTACCAGCAGGAGTACCTAAAGGAAAACCTACAAGGAGAACCCAGCCAAATGGGGTTATCAGGGAAGAAGTAGGAGGTAGAGTAGAGGTACGAGCAGGTGTACCTGAGGAACTACCTGCGAAGAGAATCGAGTCAAATGAGTTGACAAGGAAGGAGGAAAGAGGTGCTATTGTGATACACCCAGGTAAGACTAATCAAATGGTAGACTCGGATGAGTATCCCCTAGTCTTAGTAGTCTCCTCCCCGAACGGAACGTCCTCGGAGTTACCTCTAAGACGCCACGGCGTAGTGAGCGCCACGCCCATTAACGACCTCGCAGGGAAAAGTTTTTTCGATCCCCAAAGATCGAACCCAGACACGATCTTCCCGTGTACCTGGTTAAAGGAGAGGTATGGGACCTACGCTCCCATCAATTATGCCCCGCTGCAACAGGCCGCTCTATCCATAATTTTCAGTTTAAAGGTAGTCAAGTACCATAGGAAGGGTAATTCGAGTAGGTTGAAATAACGCTACCATTTAGTAACATACTGGGGTAGACTCAATAACCCGAACGGCCGACTCAGGCGCAGGTAAAGTATTGGTATTAGGGCACTATTTTAGTATTAGCTACATCAAAGGAGTTGATAAAGTACAGCTGGTCTATAGGCGGAGACGAAATACCATTGAGGGTTATTTCAGTACCTAATGAGCGTGAAACCATGTTTTCATTTGTTGTTCGTGTTAATATTTATCGGTAGGATTTAAGTTCTCAAAAACTTAGAAAGGTAAGGAAGTAGCTTGTTTTTTTTGTTTTTTTTTGTGGGTAATCGATGAATTAAGGTTTTTTCAATTTTCTATGTAAAATTGTATTGCGAGTAGGTCTAGCTCGACACATTGCCTGTGTAAACGCGCGCGTGGGCGCTCATATGTAAGGAAACTTAATGTAAGAGAGGGCTCAAAGAAATACAACTTTGCTAAGCTCGACTAGGTTGAGTAAGTTGTTTTGAGTTCCCGGGGGCATCCCCCTCTCCCCATTAAGTTCTTCGGTGGGAGGTGTGTAAGCGAATGGTCACTCCCCCTCCCCCCGTTCACTCGTGATGCAGTCCCAAGGCGGTGGTTACCGCAAGGACATCCGCCCCAGGCATCGGCGGGTCAGTGTTTAACCACAGTGTGGCACAACTCGGTGCCATGAAAGACCCTAAAGGTCAAAATGTAAGATCTTCCCCAAGAAGGTAAGATCCAGTTTCACGTCGAATAAGAAATTGGAGACGGGTTTTCCCAATCTCGAAGGCTAAGGAGGAGCCGATGGTTGTCTTCATGGGAAAAACCGTTTAGAAAAAGAACTCTCCTGGGGGCTTCCTCAAGCCCCTCCGCCCCTTACCACTCCCCCAGTGGGGTGACGAGGTATAAATGAGGAACTCTGAGGAAAATCGAGGTAGTATACGTCAGTCTCTAGGTGACGAAGTCTTCGGATCAAACCGAACTACCGAGACTGGAGAGGTAGAGTACTTGGCTCGCCAGACCAAGAAGTACCCTGCAAGAGAGGCAGGGCTACCTACCTTAAGGAGCTAAGAAGAAGCTCATCCTCGAGCTAAGTCCCTGGTTATCAAATCAAACAATAAGTGAACTTTGGTAAGTTCAACTTACTATCGCCAGAGACACTCCTCATATCCTGGTGCACCTTAAACACCAGGGGTATTCCTCGTTCTTGAGGAATTAAGAATAGAAGAAGGAAAAGGCTCTTCCTCGAGCCCGTTATTCGGTGGCCACACCGAACTCTTAAGTTAACTTGGTAAGGAACCAAGTTCAAATTATTCTCGCCAAAGAAATCCCCCTTCGTTATACTCGCCCTTGAGGAAGACTGGAACTAAGAAGAAGCTCATCCTCGAACTAGTTCTGGGTTACCAAACCGAACGTTAAGTATTATATTCTCGCTAGAGAAATCCCCCTCCGTTATACTCGCCCTTGAAGAAGACCCTCCCCGAGTTCAGTCCTCGTTCATAAAGAAATAAGTAACGAAGGAGAAAAGCTCCTCCTCGAGCTCGTTACTCGGTGGTCACACCGCACTCCAAGTTAACTTGATTTAAGAACCAAGTTCGACTCACTCTCGCCAGAGAGACCACGACTGCCTAGGTGTTGCATAAAGCACCGTATTGGTTCTCGTCCTTGCTGAACCCCCCCCCCCCCCCGCAAGAACGTGTAGACCTCCCAGCTGCTACCTTCGCCAAAACGACCGTGGAATTTCGCCCATCTACATCTGGACACACGGCACACGTCGTGAGTCAATAACATTTCTGAGTCCTTTAAACTCCACATGAGTCCGTAAGCCTAATTCTTATATTATTGTTTTGTGTAGAGAAAACGTTAACCAATTTTTGTGGGTAAACTAATTTAATTAATTCTTGTTTAGGATAATATTCAGAGTATTGCTGTAGTTAATGTCTAAGTTTATTTTGTGAATTATTGGGCGTTTCTTTTATATCCTTACGTGTTTCGTAACGGCTCTGTCCGTTAAGATATTCTTATAATATCAATATATTAGACACTCTTAGCACTCTTAGAGAAAGAACAAAAAGGGGGGGAATTCTACGACAGGGAATATTTCGGAATGGGGCTCAAATTTAGAAGAGAGAGACTAGGGAAGAATTTAAAATTTTTAAATTAGTTAGCGAGTGTATAATTGCTGAAATCTATTAAGGTAAGGGAGATTTGATTTATGAATCTAATGATTATATAAAACTGTTTAAAAATGAATTTTAAACGAATAATTGAAGGAAAAATTGGCAAAACCTAATATACAAAATCACAAACCTTGCCAACGAGCGTGTTACGTGCTCCGGCCGACCCAAAAGCACCAAAACTGCGCCCCGCTACCCACATCCAAACGAATTCCAGTAACAAGGAGGGGAACCAACGAGAGATCATTATTTAAATTCGTGGAGAGCTGTTTTATGTAAAGTGTTTCTAAGATTTGAAGGGTAATAGGGCATTTGTGCGAATTCAGAATTTTAAAGTTTTCTAAGGAGATATAACTTTTACACTTTATTACGTGATCTCTTATCGCTGAATTTTCTTGGGTTTAAAGTATCTTGCCGGTTCTATTACTTATACCCATATGGGAAGAGAATATTGCCTTCAGAGTTCTCACGGAGCTTCCGATATATTTGTGTTGGGAACACCAAGGACATTTAAATAAGTATATAATCGAACTCCAAAGACTCTTTGGAACCGGATCCTATATTGTAAAGAAGGATTTTATATTGATTTTGTTGACAAAGGCAATTTGAAATTTTATTTGACAGAAGTATTTCCTTACCAATATGTGTAATTTTCGGTTAAGGACTTTATTGTGAATACCCAGCTCTGGCATTATTAAATAATGTTCGTCTTTTGCCACTGTTATCTCAGGGTGCCTTGGTTGATACAATTGACTTAAAAATGTGCGGATTGACTCTTCTACAATAAAAGAAGGAAAACCATTGTGCATAAAGTAAGATGTAAGGTACTGAAATTCTTTGTCTATAAAAATGTAGGATGGACAGAGATTGTATGCGCGGTGAAGAAGGGTCTTAATGGATGAGATTTTGTATTTCAAATCTAAGCAACTAAAAAAGTTCAATCCTAACCTCGTATTAGTCGGTTTCCTATATACATACTGATGTTTCTAGATTATTTTGTTTTTTTCCTATTAAAAGATCTAAAAAGGGAAGGGTGTTATCACTCTCAGTTTTCATTGTATATTTAATACCAAGGTGGATGGTGTTTAAAAAATTAAGAAATTCTAAAGCTTGATCTCGTTGTTTAAATATAGCTATAGAGTCATTTACAAAACGTCTATAGAAAGTTGGCCTACATGAAACAGGAACTTCAGAAAAAACCCTCTCCTCCAAATGAGTCATGAAAAATTCGGCTGCCAAAGGGCCGATTGGGACCCCATACCAACTCCATCGATTTGTTGGTAAATCTGGCCATCAAAGGTAAACACCGACCCACCAAAAACAATGTCCAACAAAGACTTGAATTCTGATTTACTGAAACCATGGAAGGTTGGTGAATCCTTAAAAATTCTGTCTAAAATAATAGTCTTGGTTTCATTAACTGGTATGTTTGTAAACAGTGACTGAATATCGTAACTCACTAAAAAACTACTGGAATTTGCTTTATATGCAATCAATTCTGCTTGAAAACTGTATGAGTTGGTAATTGTATATTCATTCCTTGATAATGTGGATAGTAATTCCACAACGTATTTTGCCAGTTTGTAGGCAGGTAAGCTATACGAGTCTCAGTCTCCAAAGACGGGAATCTTGAAGGGGTGGTGAAGATGAGAAGGCCGCACAACTCTCCGGGAAAATGGGGCTCGATGGCTTTTCTCTGAACAGGAAAAAAAGCTTAACGAAGGTAGATCTACTGACGAGATCTTCGACGACGTACGAAGAAGAGTTACGGGGTTCACGTGAAACAAACGGCAGTCTGGACAGATTAAATGGCGGTCTTTCAATCTCTTCGATAGATGGTGAGCTTCGCGTTAAATACCCGGGTAGCTGCTCTGCTAAACGCTTCAGGGCCTTGCGGTCACCAAAGAGTTCTTGGCACCAGTCTAAGCAAACACAATTCATGATAACGCGTCGTTCCAGACGATCAAACTCGCCCCGCGATATGGGGGTAGGGTTTATATGGCCGCGCACGGCGTTATCGCAGGGGAGGGGGAGACAATCGGTGTCTGAAAACAAACAAGCTGGGACGAGTGATTAAGCGAGTGACGGATTCTTCCTCGACTTTCTAAAATTCTCACGCTAGCTCACGTGGTCTTGAAAGAATAGAGGGGTATCGCCAAGGGGCTTCCTGTCACGGTGGTCCTTCGAGGGCATTCACTCACACCATTATTTCGTTTAACCATCACTAAGGAGGAGAATTTGCTTTTGTTTAAGGATATTTTTCCATAGAAGTTCTACTGGAGATAGCTTGCTTAATTTTCGTTAGTGTTGTTATCTGTAGTCGTAGTGTAACCGCTGCGCTCAAAGGTGACCTCAATATTTTAGTAAATTTTATTAGTATTAATAAAAGGACAGATTTTGAAAACTAAAAACTACTTCAAACTGGAAGATTGATTTACGAAAGTTAACTACAAAAACAAAGAAAGTATATTAAAATTTTACAAAGTTGTAAGAATGGAAATATAAACTACGTTTATACTTCCAGTTTCCCCCGAATGGCTGCAATTTTAAGCAATTTTTTTAATAAATATAAAAAAGACAAGATTTTTCACCTCAACTGGATTATCTCTTGTTTTCTTATTTCAGGGTAGAATTGCATTTACTTGTTTGAAAAATCCTCATTTTGGCAGTTCTTAAGCAATCTATCTTTATTAAACGACCTTTTAAACAACGAAGCTAAATGAAAACTTCTAATATGGCAAAGAAGGTGTTGAAAATAATAAGTTTTCTTTTCTCGATGGTTGAGTAAATATTACGAAAAAAGAATAAGAGTTTCTTTCTTTACTGAATCCTATGGCAATAATTTAAGCACACCAGTCAAATAGGTTGTAGCTCCATATTTTGTTAATTTTACAGTCTTTAGTTAACATTTTTTTTCCTTCATTTGTTGTTTGCGACTGCATTATCCTATATAATCCAAGTTTCTTTCCTTCAGAGAGGAGGATATCTCTACAATAATTGGCGATCATTCCCTTATTATTCACTTTTGAGTAATTTTCTTTCATTTCAACTTATAAACCAAATTAAATGGTACATTACTCGTTCGCACCTACGAACATACACACTTTTTAGAGATAGGAATACGTTAAAAACTAGGCCTTCTATATGGATTAATATGGTAATCCAAATTGCATTCCACAAACAATTGCAGTTAACTTCATATGTGAGAACAATAAACGATAAATCAAACTTGTAATGGAACTTCCTATTCTCTCCAACAGAATGGATAATCCAGTATGGAATGCCAAGCCATCTATGAGTGAGTATCTCGCTCGCTCTCTCTCTCTCTCTATCTATCTCTCTGTTTTCTTCTTTTCCTTCGTTTATCTGTTTCTACAGGTTTTTTTATTTTCCTTTTTCTATGCCTTAACCTACGTCATTGATATTTAATCTAGCTTCTGCACAGTATAATAAAACATTTAGGTATGTCAGTATATTTCTAAACAATGGCACGTCTTATGTAGGACAACAAAACAATTCGACAATGCAAATCATCATTAAAAGAATTAAATACCGAGTAACCATGACCCAATTCATACGCACGAAAACTTTACATTGTATATGAACCTTTTAAAAATAAAAATCAACCTATAACGTTTCTATTATAAAAGAAACTTGAAGCGCTTTTCGTGTAGAAGACGGAGGAGGTCTTGATATCAGTCAAAGAGGTTACACAATACTTGCTGTGCTTTATATTTTTTTCATAATGAATTACTTTCAACCCTCGCATCAGCAAATGTGTCAAATCATGAATAATATTAACTTGAGAGAAACAAACAACGTACCTCTCTTAGCTCTAAAAAACCAAGCTGAAAATGTTTGTGAGAAATTGAGGCGTTAAACTTACATACTAAGCTAAACAATCCAACGAAATTGTCGATGATTTCACCTTGGATCTTCAGAGCAAGTGGTCTTTTCTTGGCTTTATTCCTGCAATATTGAAGCCTGCAAAGAGGAATTCGCAAAAATGCAATGCAAGGAGATCATCATGCGATTACTTACATTTTAGGCCTTTCATTTGCTACAGTCATCTTTATGACTTTCGAGTTTTAAACAGAAGTAATAAAACTGATTCTATCAAATTATTTTATTTTTATTTTGAATGCATTTAGTTAAATTCATGTAAAAGAAAATTATTCCTATAACTGCATTAATCTCTTTCACAGGAACTCATTGAATGTCTTTTATATGACTCATCTAGGTACTTATTTAGAAAGTTTGTGTACTAATAAAATAAAGCTACCCGTGACCTTTATATAAGTTCCTTGCTAGATGATATTTCAAATTAATAATCCTTTTATTGCGAACAGCTTGATGAAACAAATCTTCAACCATTTGAAATTAAATCACCAGAAATTCTGGTTAGCGTCGAAAATGTGGTATTTTTAGAGAATTTATTAACAACAGAACACAAATCCATTGCTTGATTGGATGTTGCCTATTAGAGATGCCCTCTTCCGTCCATTCAACTTTGAGAGATAGCAAGTTAAAACGCTACTACTATTCTGAATCTTCTTAACGATCTCATGAACTTTGTAAACTGCGTTTTAGAAAGGCTTCCAGGTTATGGATGGCGCCCTGAATCATTAAAAATAACACCATACCATCCCTTAGCTTCATTTTCGCCAACTCTGAGCTATCCAAAAGAAATATATGTTTTTCAATAGAATTAGGCAGTATATGGTTAATTAATTAACTCTCATTTGATACTGGCTTCCACTAATATAATTTTACGGTCAATAAAATTTTCAGTTTAGCCTTAAATATTCAAAAATACTTCCCGTGAGGTATAGGTTGCTCGAATTTTAATGCGTTTTGCTACCAAGCCATAACCCTCCAAACTTCGAACAGTCCTCTCTTTAGCCTTATTTTCTATCCCACTATGTAGAGGTGACTCAATCTTTACCATCCACTCTACAAAAATATTTAGACCAACCTACTCCTAGTTCTAGGAAATACCCTTTCTTTATTTGAAGTATTGAATCTTAAACACCATTTTCGGCTATACCTTTACATAGAGGACACAATTTAACTGATCCAATATCATTTAAAGAAAAAATTATCATCTCTTTGTAAGGGAGCAATCAGTATGCCGCCATTCAATGGACCTAACCTAGAAAACGAAAAAAAAACACAACTATCTTATGTTTTTCTTTATGGGTATAATGAAAAATATATTGTGAGTAATCTATGCAAAGTTTGCACATATGCTTTCAAGAAGCTATCGAGAGCAAATTTTTAACCTTCATGGAATGCCACACTTTGATGTTAGAACTCCAATTTGCCTGTTCTACAAACATCTTCTATGGTCGTGTTTAAGAAAGCATATCAAACAATTTGGTCGTAATTGTATATCCTGTATACAAACGCATATACACAAAAGCACAAAGCTATTTATCACTTCAAAACGAATGATTGTCAATTATTGCCATAAATAGCAATCACTTGCATGGATACCTAGATTTGAAGTGCCAAATCTTATTATGTTAGTTGATGGGAATAACTTTTTCCCTAGTCTCTTTCTTATTTCTAACAAGCCTTTAAGAATAGAATATAATTTCGCCTCTTCGTAGGATCTTCCAGGAAACGTCACCATTGAAGTGTTCCATGGCATTTGTATGTGATAATACCTAGATAGGTCTTAGTCCGATCACTGGTTTCACAATCTTCTAGGGATACTTTTCTTATACTACTCACAAACAAGAGCTAACAATACATTCTTTCCTGTACATTTATCACTGGTAACTCTTAAAGCTTTCTCGCACTTTTACACGTCAGAGAAGGTTCTGTTCTCCCATGTTCATAATTTCTTGAAGCTCTAAGTACATATGGTAAGCCCACATGCAGATTATAACCAGCCAGTACTCGCCATCAAATTATCCGTATTTCAAACATTTTCTGGTTAAAAGTAGATAAGCAACACTTTTGTTCAAATATGTATCTCCTGATTCAATACGAACAGTCTGTATAAAGTACATTGAGCTGGCTCTTTTTCCATGCATCTAAACCCTAATACATTTATAGAAATTAGATTAAAATAAAATGTCCAGTGATAGAGGGCCGTGAAAGCAAATGAGCATTTTCACCATACAGAGTTCGTTCTCAACTTGTGATCATTGAAAAGTTTAGCCTTCCAATAAACACGCAATCATTTCTCCGTTATCGCAGTTCATATACACAGAGTTTACATAGACTACATATTCATACAGTTTAGAGATGGCAATTCATATCTATCCTTTCAGTTTCATAATACTATATTGTAAAAATATTACTACCAGTTTTGTTTCAAGATACACTGTGTAACTTTTCTTTGATTTTAGTTTCATATATTCTGTCTTTTCAAGAGAAAAGCTCCCCATAAGAGAATAGCCTAATACTCCCACGTTTCCCCACCTCCCTTCCGGGCGGGCCGCAATATCAAACCTTTCCCTTCTGGCCCGATGTCTGGTGGCCTCACGCCGGAAGAACCCGCCGGCCATTTCAGCTAACCACTGCATTCCTTCCTGGTTGGTTATCGATAGATGGGAGCCGATCCTGGCTTCCGGTTGTTTTCGGAAGTTTACAAAGGACGAAATAGAGGAGATAATCAAGCAGCTCTCACCCTAAGAAGGGAGCTTGACATCAAATCTACTTCCGGAACCAGAGCCATGTGAACCACTCCCGAGTTTCGTGTATAAAGGATGAATTCTTTTAACCCTCGATAGTAGAGCTTGCACAGAGTATGGCGGGGCAGGAATTGCCATCTATATCGGTGTTGTGGTAAATCGTCGAAATACCAAGTCTTCTAAGATAAAATCAGTCCCATTTAGGGAGGCTCCTTACCCCGTTGGTCTGCAAGTCAGTGCGGACCCAGGCTCGTACTCACCTTTTCACAGCCGAAGCTACAAACAGCCTCACTCTGGTTTCCTAAGCGAAAAAACTACATCCCGGCTTTTCAACGTGAACCTACGCGTTGATAGGTCACTTCCTTCCCCTCACAGAGCCACTAAGATTCCTCGGAGTTCACGAGCGTGGGGCCCTCTTTAACAAGAAGCTCCCAGCACGGCCTTCTTCCAGCAAAATCATGACGGAATTGTGGGATCAGTTCGGTCCCTGAAGAACTTACCTCATCGTCTCCACCCGGTATCTCACCACCTTCACTCACCAGCACCACCAGAACATCAGGTTCCAAAGTAACCCTTACCTTCCACATTCCCCAACTTCACCGCGAAGCTTATCAACATTAAAAGTGTATAGGGATTTACATAATGAACAGTTATTTACAAGCCAAGTGAGATATCCGAGCTTCACTTATTAATTTATCTCTCAAAGAACCTTATTTGTATATATATATTTTTTTATTGTTTAGCGTTCATTAAACTTTATTTTCAAATTGTTGTGTATTTAACTTCCTTTTTGGCGCTTGCTGGAAAAGTTTATTCCAATCCCTTCGGAGCCTTCCTCCCTTGCCCATTTAGGGCAAGGGCCGAACGAAGTATAAGGACTAGTACGACGACCCCTCTGCATTCGTGATAATAGGTAATATATATATATATATATATATATATATATATATATATATATATATATATATATATATATATATATATATATATAAATTCCTAAATCAGCAAAGATCCAGTAACCCATCCTTAAACCCTAAACTCGCAATTTTGTTAGAAATTGTGTTAAAACGAGTTAATTTTTCAGTAGTTTTGTCCAGTAATATATAATGTGGCGTAAATTGGGGAAAATATATAGTTAAAGATCATAATTCCTTAAAATAATCGGAATTTAAATTTTATTTGGGATTTTAGTTAAGAAGGGGGTTGCCAGTTAGCTAAACTTACGATAGAACCGACAAATTCCCGAACGAATCAAAAGGATTTATCAAAACGGTCTCATAATTCATAGAAAACGGTAAACCGATAACTATTTTATTTACTATTTTACATTACTATTACTTTTTAACAATTTATAAAACTTGTTCACATTATTGTTGACTTTCTGATAGTATTTTTCTTTTATTATAAGTCAAGTAATATATAATGAAGAGTAAATTGCGAAAAAGAATTATACATAAAGTTATTTATTACTTACAATGATCGAAATTTAAACGTATGGGGGGAGGGGTGCCTTCTTATAACTTTTCTTATTCATTAATATCATTCTTCATCTTGAGATTTCTATATTCGAATCTAGTTATTTCTTATTGACTGAATTTGCCCCTTGAAACATTTGTCTTCCATTTATCTGAATCTTGGTATTCTTGTTGGCTGAGATTCCTTCTTTTTTAACTTGGTTGGGTCTGTAGGGGTGCGAAGATGTATCAGAGAAAAATTCCTTTCAAATCGATAATATAAATAGCCCATTAAATTACCAACTCAGGACAGGCTCCGCAATAGCGTGATGGTTAGAGTATTGGCCTTTAGATCTAGAGATACCGCGTTCGAAGAAAAATAACGAAGAAAACGGAACTCAAGGAAAACGACTTCAAGGGCTAACTCATCAAGAAGCAAGAAGAAACCATCACGTCAAGTTAATAGGAAGATGCATCAAGAAAGGAAGGATACGAAGATCAAGAATTACCCCCAGCCAACTTAAAGAAGAAGGAATCTCAGCCAACAAATAAATAGAAGACAAATGTTTCAAGGAGCAACTTCAGTCAAGAAGAAATAAATAGATTTAAATATAAAGATGAATCAAGATGAAGAATGATATTGATAAATAAGAAAAGTTATAATATATGCCCCCCCATAACTGGTGGCCCTCAAAAGGCCGAACAATCTTCTGATCTTCGTTACAACTGCACCTGCTCTCCTACTAGAGATTAAGAAAAGGTGCTACTGGGAACTTCAGGAGATCCGGGAAGGAGATGCTATATCACTCATAGTGCGTTTGTAGAGGTGCGAAGATGTATCAGAGAAAAATTCCTTCCAAGTCGATAATATAAATAGCCCATTAAATACCAACTCAAGACGGACTCCGCCATAGCGTGATGGCTAGAGTATTGGCCTTTAGATCTTAATCGAGGAGAGTAGTAGCGTAGTAGCTCCGTGATTAAGTAGTAGCTCTCCCTTCTACGACCTCTGAGTCTGCGGGATAAGTAGAGTTAATTTAGTTGGATTGAGGAGAATATCAAATATCAAATGGAAGTTAAGACAGATGCCATAAGAGACATAAATAATGGAAGGTTTAAGAAATTACGTTAGGATGAATACTGTAAATCATATAATAAATAGTAAATAAATGCCTTTTTGTTTAATATGAGCCATTAAGATTTGTTTAATATATCAATGGACGCCCTAAGGGCAATTTTACTTTACTATTAGTTTCCCAAAGCGATTATCAATTCAAAGACTTCGTTCGCTCTCCTCAATCCAACTAAATTAACTCCACTTATCCCGCAGACTCGGAGGTCGTAGAAGGGAGAGCTACTACGCTACTACTCTCCTCGATTAAGATCTAAAGGCCAATACTCTAGCCATCACGCTATGGCGGAGTCCGTCTTGAGTTGGTATTTAATGGGCTATTTATATTATCGACTTGGAAGGAATTTTTCTCTGATACATCTTCGCACCTCTACAAACGCACTATTATCTGTGAGGCTGTTGTCAGTTATATCCTTTTATTAAATCTTTTTTCGATTAATTTTTCTCAATAAGAAGCAACCAATTATAGTTAACAAGGTAAAGTGTTTATACCAAGACTATAAAATATCTTTGAATTGATAATCGCTTTGGGAAACTAATAGTAAAGTAAAATTGCCCTTAGGGCGTCCATTGATATATTAAACAAATCTTAATGGCTCATATTGAACAACAAGGCATTTATTTACTATTTATTATATGATTTACAGTATTCATCCTAACGTAATTTCTTAAACCTTCTATTATTTATGTCTCTTATGGCATCTGTCTTAACTTCCATTTGATATTTTCCTGAAAAAAGTTTTATTTCAATCCATGCTCTTCCTTTTTCCTCTTTCTATTAGATAGAACTGCATCATAATGGCATTCTTTGAGATTTCAGTGACAAAAATCTTCCCGCATTTTCAATCTATATCTCATAATGTATTTCGTGATTCTTCTCTTCCCTTGCTACCTCTTTAAGATCCTATCTAAAGAGGAGTTTCTCTAAAAGGAATTTGAACAAATTTCTTTGTTTCATGCAAGAGCATATCGTGCCGTTTTCGACCGCTAAAAGATAAAATTGCTACTTAAAATTTACAATTGTACATCTATTGTTTTAAGTAAGAAGTTGCAACGTCCTTTTTATGAAGATGTTTTTTTTCAAATATTCAAAACTGTAGCAGAGAGAGATTAGTTTATGGAGGTGATGCTTTCTTAATTTAGTATTTTATTTCTTTGTAAATAGTTTTGTTCTAGTTATTTCAAGACAGGTTTAGCAAAAAATGAATCAATTTGCATTATGATTAACTGCACACTCGTGGTTATACTCAAAATTAGGACACAAATCATCCTACCATTTTTAATTTACAATTTAAGTCTTTCATTTTTTTAACTGTCCGACTCATTTTGTGAACGTTCACTTAGAGGAAAGATTATGCTCGAACCCAGCATCAAATTGATGCTGGAATTGGTCATGTTTCCAAAGACACAGCTGCATCTTCCTTGTCATCTGGAAAGATTTCATTCTCAAAAGCGCAAAATAATTAAATATTGATGATTTTCAAAAGATCTCCATAATGAAATCTGACTGATAATCTGCTGATAATTTTTTCCCACTGAAGTATGATTAAATTATCCGTTCGAATAGAAATCCATGGTGACTGATGAAAATATGAAAATTAAACGATATAAGGAAACCACGCTAAAAGAACTCATTAATACATTCAATAGAAAGTCATTACCAAATCATTTAATCACACAAAATTCTTGTGTTAGAATGCATTCTAGCGAAAGTATTTTGGAGAAAATTTCAGGCAATTTATCTTGCTTCCATTTTTCTTCTTCTAGCTTCCAGTTTCACTAGCGTTGGAATATATGTATATTAGTGCTTGTCTAACCTTTAAAACAGTAGTCAAATTTAACTTCGCCTATTGAGTGGTTATCTAGATATTTCAAACTGATCCCCACCTTTTTATTTTTATTATCTGGGTTCTGTTTCTTATTGTTCTAAGAATCTCATATCTCTTCGTGGCAATGACCTTCTAAATGATGGCCAAGACTAAAACGTATTGTGGTTAAGAGCATTGTTAAAACAACTTAACGGTTCCCCACAAAAGACATTGTGATGAGATTTCAATAGGGTTGGCAATGACAGACTTTGCATCAAGAATACATAATTTATTGAGAAATGACCGAATAAAATGTTACATCGAGAGAGCTCATTTAGAAGATCAGTATAAAGGATGATGTTCATCGAGTGATTGCTAGAAAATCCAAATTTGCCCATTTTGGTCGCAGAAATATTTGCGTGAAAATCGGTGCGTTCTTCTGTTCGAGAATAAAAAACTCGAGGGAGTATTCCAATGGAGGACTTACTGACTCGGTGCCGCGAGGTGAAGATATTCGACTATGGCAGCAGCTTATGTTATAATGGCATTTTCGAAGAATGAAATAAGTTTACAGCGCGTTTATGAAAACTAACCAGTGCGAACTTCTCCTCTGAAGTCATCACCTAAAAGAACCATTAATATCTAGAATCGAGAGTGAAGCACAACGTAGAGATATCGGACAGACATTCAACTTGATAGACTAATTCAAACTTTTATGAAGCGACACAAATGAATTCGGTAATTTTTAACTTCATTTATTATTTTATCATTTTACTTATATATATAAATTTGTTTTATAGTTATTTGTAACCTAGTTGTTTGTATTAGGGCACTTTATTATTCTAATGTTTATAATCAAATTATTAATTAAATATTTAACGCCGAGTCAATTTTGTTAGTTTAATTACTTATATTTCTATTATTTACTTTATACTTATACTTTGGTTAGTCTATTTTGTATTTTGAAACATTAATAACTAAAGTTACTGTGAGGGAATGCCCTCGAAAAAAACTCGTGAGAGAAAGTCCCCTCGGAAATACCCTCTCTCTTATTTCAAGACCACGTGCGCCCAGCGTGAGAATTTTAGAAAGTTCTAGAAAGAATCAGTCCCTCGCTTAATCATCAGTCACAGTTGTGTTTGTTTTCGGACGCCACTCCCCCCCCCCCTCCTCTCCGTTCCCTGCGAAAACACCGAGCCCAGCTACATTAACTCTACTCCCATATCATGAGGCAGGTTTCACCGTCTGGACCGTCTTTTTATCATGAGTAGTGTTTGCTTAGAGTGGCGTCAAGAATCCCCTAGCGACCGCCAGGCCCTGAGGTGTCTATCGTTTCAGCCACCCAGGTATTTAACCCGAAGCTCACCATTTCTCAAGGAGATTGAAAGCCTGCCATCCACTCCGTTCAGACTGCCGTCTGTTTCCTGTGAACCCCTGTAACCCGTGTTGAGTCGTCGTAGTACCTCGTCGAAGATCTCGCCAGTAGATCTACTTTCGTTAAGCTTTGGCGCCTGATCAGAGGAAAGCTATCAAGCCTCCTTCTTCTCGAAGAGCTGTGTGGCCCTCTCATCTTCACCACCCCTTCAAGAGTGTCCCGTTCTTTAGAGACTGAGACTCCCTGCCGATCTGCAGAATCGTCTGGAGTTGAAATTACGTCTCTCTGGTGCAGAGAAAATTTCCTTCTTCATCCCGAAGTAATCCAACCCCATCTTCGAATTCTCCTCGTCTGGTTTCCCCGAAGTATCTTTTTCAATTCGCCCGCGCTTTAATGTAAAACAATCTTGCATGGTCATCCCCAGATTACCTCGCTAATCTTCACTCAATTCATTTAACTACCATAAGTAATTCGAGTCCCAGCCAGGAATTCAAAACTTTTTTCCCCTCACGTTATTTCGGTCTTCTCGGTAAAGGATCGCCTTCACTGTGCCGCCCTCTGATCCCTTTGATTCTGGATTCTTCTAATGTCTCTCTCTCTTTGCTCATTCGCGTCCAATTCCTATTTCTCTCGTACTATATGTATTTATAGTCAGCTACACCAGGTTTCTGTATCTTTCTTTCTGTCATAAATTTTTTTTTGAAAGACAGAAAATAAAAATGGCATAGCCCTGTGGTGGTTGTTAAATCACCCACAGATTCTGTAATTGCTTTCTTTGTATGTGACATGGACAGTGAGCCTTTAAATTGTGAGCGGGTAAGAGGAAGTGGTATAAAAAATTCCTTGGGAGTTACTAGATTAGGGAGATACTGGGTTTGATGGGGTAACGCTTTAGGCGAAATATAGTTACTGTGCCTGGTAGCTTAGCGGTAAAGCATCTGATCGGCAATCAGTAGACCCGGGTTCGAGTCACGGCCAGGAATTCAAAACTTTTTTCCTTTGGCGTTATTTCTATCTTCTCGCTAAATGATCGCCTTCACTGTGCCACCCTCTGCTCCCTTTGATTCTGGATTCTTCTAATGTCCCTCTCTCTTGCCTTTAAAAAAAACTCGGGTTTCTTGTCTCATTTGCTTATTCGCGTCCAATTTCTATTCCTCTTGTACTATATATATATATATATATATATATATATATATATATATATATATATATATATTAAAATTATATTTTGGGGGTATTGTCTTTATATATCCTTTGAAATACAACCCGGTCAACCGTAAATCACACTCTTTATTAAACACCCAAAAAACAACACTCAATTGGCCTGGTCAGCTGTCAGCCCGTGCTTGTGAACGACTTTGTGCACAGAGCTAGTCAACATAGGGATACCTCGACATTTACTATTTATAATTATTTGTGCATTTATTCACTTCCAATAGTTACTCACCTTTGTTCCTTTATTTTGTCTATAGCCACTTTAATCATATATTTCTGTTTATAAGTACTTTATTACTTATGTGTTTATTAACTTTCTTTTAAGTCTAGTCACTTTTACTAAATTATTATTGCACTTTTTACTTTTCCCTTGGAATTTCCAATTATTTTACCACTTTTAATTAACTTCTACGTCTGCATATTAACTATGAGGACACTTTCTGGCGGGATGTAGACGACTCCTTCCTGTATTATTCCCTCTTTTTCTTTTGCAGACTACGGTCCCGTTGAAAACCTCAGAGTAACTGCCTCGAGTCTTCTTTCTGGGGCTTGCACCAAGATGAACAGAAGACCTTAAGGGCGACGTTCTCCTCGTCAAAGAGGTAACCCTTGTGCATTATCTCTTTCTTCAGAGAGACCGGTGTGACTTCTTCTCCTTCTTTTAATATGTCTTGTTCCCCGTCACTTTGCTGGGATTCCTTCTCCTTGTTTTCTTGTTTGTTTCCTTTCCTTTTTCTTTGGCTTTGGTTAGAGCCCTCACTTTTGGAATCTTCTGCCTCATTAGATTTTATTTTCTGTCAGCCGTTGTTCCTTTTCCTTCTCTGTCTGGTCTCCTATCAATTTGATGTTCAAAATTTCTTCAGAAAAGGGCGGGGGAGGGGGGGGGGACAGCTTTTTATTTATGCCGTAGAAGGCGATTAATTTCCTTTGCAAATGTACCCCAGTTTTGCTAGATTTGCTAAGTTTTTTTGTAAAAAACAAATGCAACTGGAATAGAACAATAGTAATAATATTAAACGAAAAATGTAAGAAAATATATGCGAAATTCTTAGTTCTTCTGGACAAGAAAGAAAGCAGGTTGGGATGAATTAAGTGATTCTTATGGGTGATGATATGAATATACTCAGAGAAAAGGTGAAGTTAAAGATTCCTTCGATAGATTGAAGGTGGGAAGAGAATCAATTACACTTAAATCTATAATCTGTAATATGTCACTTGATATTGTCATTTAAACGAGAGACAAATTATTGTTTGACATGATCGCAGTCTATTTGTTTTCTTTTTAATGACAGATGATTAAAGAGAGGATTAGAAATGTGTTCGGTGCGTATGCTATTTTTGTGTTTGTATGTTCATTTATCCAATGCCGGATTTATTGAGATTTTGGAAAGTTATTTGGTAGACACTAAGAAATCTTGTGAGGAGGGTGGTTATTTATGGGTTTGTTTTTAAGTGTGTCTTGAAAACTATACTCTATCTAAGGTTTAGTATTCTTAGATAGTTTTTCGGAATTTTAGCTTATGATTATAAATCAAGGTGATACAGTGGAATTTAATGCTAGTGTGTTTTTGGAATTTTTCTCTTTAGGAGTGAATGTAAATTTTATTGCTTCAAGATAAGCGTTGTATATAAAATGCGGTGGAAATAACAAAGATGTAAAAATTCTTTCGATGTTACAAATTTCTTCATCGATGAAATGTGGATTTCAAGTTCTATTCCCTTTTGCTAGATGGAAAAAATTACTGATTGTTCATGTTGTCATTATGAGTGAGATAAAAATTAATATGGTGGTTTGTGTAAATAGGAAATTGGGAGAAATTAATCCAGAAGGTTGCGATGAACTAGGATGTCTAGGAACGAGTGTAAGAATTTTCTTATTCAAATTTTAATTTATTTGATGTGTGTAGGGAATTTGGTGTTTGAAAGATATTATCGAATTTTTGGTTTTCGGACCCTAGTAAAAAAAAATAAAAATCTACCTCCGGTTTGTTACATCCTCAATTTAAAACCATATTTGACTTTAAACTACTCTATACACTTAGACAACTTTAAAATATTCCCAACTGACCACAAATATAAAAAATCCACTAGAAACCTTTGCACTGTACTCTTTCATCACATGCCATTAAAAAGACATTAAATAGAATTTGATCCAGCCAAACATTTATCTCGCTCAAATACAATTTCAGCAGAGAGATTTTCGACTCGGCTTTAATCGATTTTCTTCCTTAATTTTTAATCTATACCCAAGAAGCTATAAATTAGCCTTTCTCTAAGGAGATTAATATCATCACAGACAGGCATTAATTACCTAGCTCATTCTAACCTCATCTCTTGTCAATAAGAACTAAGGATTTTTGTACATATTTTCTTCCTTTTCTCATTTTAATATTATTGTTCTTTTCCCTGTACATTATTTTTGTGAAAATTCAACGTAGGTTACTCTTATTTTACAGCTTAGAGATGAGGGGAGAAGTTTTGGCACTACTAGTGTACTTAGAATAAGAAGAAATGATCATATTGCTTTTTCATCTCGATTAATCAACGTGACCAGTATGGTCTACAAACAAACTATTTTTGCTCACGTAGAGATAACTCTGATGAAAGGAGGGATAGGATGTCTTCTATAATATAGGTCTTTTGGACAATAATCAATTATTTATAATTCTCTCCAAACAAGTGGAAAGGATATTGGAGAGTGGTGAAGGATAGAATATACGATCCTTTTTGGTTGAAAATGATACTCCTAGTTGGAGCTGAAAGATTGTTATAGGTGTTCATAATAATCAAAGTTAAATTAATAATCTAGGTCCCTAAAATGTTTGAGTATGATCTTTGAATATAAATCTTCATTAACTGCTAAATATGCTCCTTTTGACCCGAAAACTCTTTAGAACGAGAAATCCAAACGGAAATTTGTTTCATAACATTTTTCACTCATATGGAAAATTGTTTAGAAACCAATTATAATTTGCAAAGAAGGATCATACTTCATTAAAATTAGAATATAAGAAGCTACCTCTAAGAAAATAGTTTAAGAATGGATAGAACGAAGACGAAACATGAAGTAGCTTATCCGTTCACCAGACTCGAATCCCTTTAACTGCGGCCAATCTCGTAAGAGGCGAGCGTTGGTAACTGCAGCGCACCACTAGAGAGTTTTTCAGTTTTTTGAATGACGGGCACTAAAATGTGGGCGCTTGACAAACGTGATGAATCAATCCATTGCCGTCATAGGTAGGAATGATTAGTGTGTTTGCACTGAAATCTTTTTGAATGAATTGGAATTCTATCGTGCGCGTAGTCAAATTCAGTAAAAGCGTCAAGAACAAGTGAAAATTTTCGTCAGACCTAAATTTCTTTTAGCAATCTTTGGAAGCTATTGAGTGAAAGTGAAAGCGTTAGGAGAAGTACGAACATACATTCAAGCCAGAAGTTAAGTAGTGAAATAAAAGTAAATAAAGTGTCAACAATCAGCATGATACAGTGAAAGGACAAAAATCATGTGTGGTGAAGGTTCTCTTTTCTCTTATTCTACTACACTTTGCACACTCTAATCGGGCACAAGTGAGGGGTGGGATAATACCAGAAATGGGAGAGGTGACCAAAGTTCTCAACAGGAAATTACATTTTGGTCTGATTAGACTCAATGATTCCTACTCTGGGTATGTGGCAATGTGCCACCAGTATAAATAGAGGAAAAAGCCAACAAGAGGGGAACCGAGGAAATTACTAAGTCAGATCGACTGGAAGCCAGTGATCCCACCTGAGACTATAGCTCATAAGGTTGTAATTTGGAAGCAGATATAGAAGCAGATGGGGGAAACTAAGTTAAGGCTATTAAAAACGAAGTGGAAGCAAAACAAACTTGGGCAAAGATGACGCAGGTCATTAAGCTAGGTAGTTACAATGATCTGCTCAAAACCAAATTCATGGATGTTGAAAGTGATAGTAAGGCCAAACAAGGAGGTTTCCTACCTGAGGAAACGTGAGCTCCAAAGATAGAAAAGTGAATCCATGAGAGTAAGCAAAGCAGGACTGTGTGCGGGGTGTAATTGAGAGCATAAAGGCATTATTCGAACAATCAATTCCAAAACTAAAATATACTCCACCAATGAATAAATTAAGAATTAAAACAGGCAAAAATTATAGAGAGAACTAGGAGGAATTTGAGGAGCTATTCATAGACCATTACAACCAGTATTTATGATCACAGGAGAGGACAATGCGAACTTTGATGCAAACCATAAAACCAGTATCATGGAGGAACTGAACCTCAAACTGGGTGATACCTATTCACTGGTAGAGGAAGGTAACGAATCGGTGGTATGTTAAATATGCATGAAATTAGGACAGTAGTCGAAAACTTAAAAGAGAAAGCCTGTGGGCCATCTAGACTAAGAAAAGAAAGCATAATTTAGCTTCCTGTCAACGAATTAAGTGGTCGGCGGAAATTTTTAATGCAAGCTGGAACATCGGCTACCACACGGCCAGGCTCGAAGTGGCTAAAATGTTATTAGCGGGTATAGACCCATCTCGCTGCTCAATTTAATAGCTAAAGTTTTCTAAAAATTGTGTGCTGTCGATTGATGGTTCATCTCGAGATGAACCAAAGGTTCAACCCCCAACAGTAAACATTTAAGAGAAAGAAGGCACGTAGATGACCCTAGAATTGATAACGGAGAATTCGGCCAAAGCAAAGAGTGAGGGAGGGATGGTTGACTCAGTGGGCCGTGACGTGAAGTAGGTGTTTGATAAGGCATAGACGGATGGACTCGAGTATTAGCTGGTGAGGATGGAACCTCGGGAGAAAATGGCCAGCCTGTTATGCAGCTTTATAAACGACCTTAATGCCGATATGGTGTTTGGTTGCTTCGAAAGACCCACCTTTAAGGCAAAGAAGGGGCTCCCTCACGGAAGCTCTTTCTCCCCAGTTCTCTACAAAATTTCTAAAAATAAAGTTTCACTTCCCTTTGCCGTGAAACAGCCTATAAGCAGTTCGCAGACAAGGTTGCACATATTATTGCTACCTCAACAAGAACAGCAAGGAATGCGGCCAAAACTATAGTAAAAGAGATCCTGGAAATGGAAGAAAAAGACTAATAGTGATAAGTTCGTAGTGATACCTATCAGCGGGAGGAAGGTAGATAGCATAACGGTTATGGCCAGAGATACGAGTATCGGGACGAAACTAAGGTATTGGGCCTTAAAATAATTTTAAGAGTTCATCTGGCGCCTTCCTCCTTGGGCATAAGTCGCCGTAATTTCCACTGCCTAGTACTAGGCTACTTAAAAATAGTAAAATGAAAAAAAAGCAAAAAAAACAACAACAATAAAATAAAAAAGAAAGATGTCAAGAGACAGGATGCAAGGTCCAGCGTCAGGTCGAGGTCCGCCTCCCCCCGGCGCAGGAACGTGCGACCTACAATAATAACAACAAAACAGAAAAACAACAACTAGTTAAATAAAGGGGAAGAAGCTTGGCCTTTCCCCAAAGTCAGTAAGTCCACTAGTCAATGTGCATGAACTCGTCCCGAGTAAAAGGGTCAAGGGTTAGCGACCCAGCCCATCCCAGTACCGGGACAGGTAACGTCCTCGAAGATAACCCAAACTGGAAAATTCAACAAGAATGTGCCGAACAGTCTGGGGTACAACGCAGTCCTCACAGTCGTGCGCAGGCGAGCGCTCCATCAAATTGCGCTGCGTCCCGCGAATGTGTCCAATTGGAGATCGACAGAAAGCGACCTGAAGCTCTCGTGGGCATTGGGGGGTAGGTCCATAGAAACGGTCGCGCCGCAATGGCACGCAACCTTAAGTTCCCTTCGACCGTCTCCTATCTACTTTGCCAAGCAGCCCAGAGATCTGCCCGTATTCCTACCTTGTAGTTGGTGTGAGGAAGAGCGAAAGGCTGGTCCAGTCGCCCAAGTATATATGTCATCCTTCCTATTTAGATGGAGAAATTGTCATTATCAGGACCATTTTTTCTAATTTGTATTACCCCGATTGGTTCATATCGTCTGCCCATTTTGCAGCTAGGAAAACATTCTATGGTAATAAGCCTTCCCGCACTAACGACTTCAACGAATGTATAACATTGCCATTTAATAATAAATTAAATAGTTTACAGGACATATTTGGAAAAGCGGTATTAATCTAGACTTTAAATATAATAATTCCTTAAACCAATTGATGATGGCCAGGAAACCCAAAGAACATCATAACATAGAAGTATATGCAATACCATGCAACGATTGCCATAAAGTTTATATAGGGAAAATGGGGAGAAATCTAGACAAGAGATTGTATGAACACAAAAGAGATATTAGAGTGTGCAGCGAAAGCAGTAGAATATTTTGCCATGTTAGAGACAAGAATCATACCATCGATTTCAATGGAAGTAAAATGGTATTTAAATCGGCTAATTATGTTAAGAGAAGAATCGTAGAATCAAGCTTGATATCGTCAGTTCCTAATTTAAATCTATATGAGGGTCAATTTTCTTTTAATCCTATAATAAGAAAGCATATAAACAAAATAGTTAAATGTCAGCCCTTCAATATGGCTAGGCCTAACCCCCCCCGATTAGCTACAAGTAGAAGATTGGGGGAAAAAGAGGAGATCTTGTGTTATGCTTATATGCACTTCTCTTATATTTTCTACGCAGTGTCAATTGAAAAAGGGTGTGAGGTACACCGAAACTGTTCTGAATTAAATTGTCTTCGGAGAATGTGGTTTAATTCCTCATCTTTTCTTGCGATATTGCATTAATTTTCATCATATATATATATATATATATATATATATATATATATATATATATATATATATATATATATATAATATATATAATATATACAATATATAATATATATATAATATATACAATATATAATATATATATAATATATACAATATATAATATATATATAATATATACAATATATAATATATATATAATATATATATATATATATATATATATATATATATATATATATATATATATATATATATATATATATATATATATATATACTAGCAGAGATACCCTTCTTTGTTCGGGTAATATGTGCGCTTGGAAATAATTAGGGCGGATTTAATCTCTTTTTTTTGGGGGGGGGGGTCTCGGAAAAACAATATTCTTAGTTTTTCCTCTAACCCTGGAGTAATCAAATAATTGCAACTATGCCTCTAATAGAATCTCCCTTTAGAATTTATTTAATTCACATTGCAAAACTTCTTACACGGATTGCGAAATGTATTCTTCTGATAGTAAATGGCAATTCCTACCCTGATAGATTTAGGGTTCTTCCGTCAATGAAAACATCCTCTTCTTTTCCACTTCCAGTATGAATGGGTGCCTTTATGACATGTGGCAGCAACTTCTCTACCCCCAGCCGACTGCGATTTTTAGATTGAAGGCAGATTCAGGAGCGGTGTGCACACACCCTAGCTTAAAATATACTTAAAATGAATAAACATTTCGCCGCGCGCGCCTGGCAATTTACGCTCACGCGTGACTAAACGTTAGTTATGAGCCGACAACGTTGGGGCCACAGAAAAAGAACTAGTCTTATCTTTTTCTTCTTCTTCTTCTTCTTCTTCTTCTTCTTCTTCTTCTTCTTCTTCTTCTTCTTCTTCTTCTTCTATTCGATAACTTTATATTTTAAGAAGGGAATTTTTTTAATTTTTTTCTCTTGTTTTGAATGTCCTTTTGTAGGAGGGGAGAGGGAAAGGGGAGTGAGAGATGGGGTGGGGAGAAGTAAGAGAGGGGTCAGATGGGGTAGGGGGAGGTTAAAGAGGGGTTAAGAGAGAGGTGTGGACAGGGGGGAGATTTAGTGAAGACGGGAGAAAGTGGGGAGAGAGGGAGGAAAAGAGGGGGAGATAAGTTTCTCTGGTTGAGAGGTGAGAGAGAGGCCAAGAGAGGGAGTGGAGAGGGGGATAGAGATGGGATGGGATAAGGGAAAGACGGAGGGGGAGGGAGAGCGGATAAAGAGGAGGAAAGAGGGGAGGGGGGAAAGGATAAAGTGAGGTAAATTGGGGGAGGAAGAGGGAATAAGTGTTGAGGGCAGTGGAGATTGGTGAAGATGGGGAGAGAATTTTTTCTCTTGGTTTGAGAGGTGGGAGAGAGGACGAGAGAGGGGTAGAAAGGGGAAGAGGGTGAGAGAGAGGGAAGAAGAGGGGGAGGAAGGATAGCTGAATAGAGGGGAGAATGGGAAGAGCAGAGAGAGTGAGAGAAAGAGGGGGAGAGCTGATAGTTTGGGGTATATAGGGGAAAGGGGAAAAGAGGTGTGGGATTAGGTAGGGAGAGGAAGGAGAGAGGCGGGAGAGGGAAAGAGAGGTGTGGGAATAGGTGGGGAGAGGAAGGAGAGAGGTGGGGGAGGGGGAAGAGGCAGGAGAAGAGGGAAGAAGGAGTGAGTAGGGAGAGAGTGGGGAGAAAGGGGGTGAGAGTGGACAGAGTGAGGGTGGTTTGGGAGAAAATAGATGGAGGGGGGTAGAACGAGATTTTTTATTCCTATAAATAGACAGACACACGCACACACACTGACGGAAGGACTTCATTTAAAATTATATATCATTGATATCATTTTGCAATCTAATAACTTTGCCAGTTCCCGTTCAAATGACTTCATATTTTAACAACATGTGTAAAAACAGGTTAAAACTTTACGTTTGATGTTTTTATCTTTACAGGTATAGAAATGCCATTCACTGGAAGTGAAAAGGCGTTTTGTGTGTTGCAGTATACTTGAACACAGTCGAACAAGACTGTGCAGCGTGCATTTGTGAGAGAGTTCTCTAAACAGTCACCAACGGCAATGCAGAATTAGACATGACACAAAAAATTCAAGGAGGAAGGCTGCCTGTGCAGGGAAAAAGGACAAGCTGCAGCTAGTTCAGGCCATAAACGGCAGATGTCAAGCGAAAGCCCAAACAATTCTGTGTTGATATGAAAGAGAAACTTTAAGAAGACGAGTTCAAGGAACGTCTTATTTTCAGTGATGAGGCGACACACCATACGAATGGCAAAGTCAATAAGCATAATGTTCGCATTTGGGGTGAAGAAAATCCCCATACCACAGTTGAACACGTTAGGGACTCACCGAAAGTGAATGTGTTCTGCGCCATCTCCAAGAACCATCTTCATGGCCCGTTTTTCTTTGAGGGAAATGTGACCGGCCATGTTTATCTGCAAATGCTTCGGAACAGGCTAATGGATGAGTTCATTGCAAATGAACAAGAAGACTTTATTTTTCAAGAGGATGGGGCTCCATCTCACTGGAAGCTCACTGTGCGGGCTTTTCTCAATGACAATCTGCGAGAGAGATGGATCGGGCGTGGTGGTCGTGAAGACAATGTGCTGTTGAAATGACCTCCACATTCACCTGACCTGACACATTGTGATTTTTCTTCTCTGAGGTTATGTGAAGGGACTGCTCTATGTTCCCCCTCTTCCTGCAAACCTAGAGGAACTCAAGAACAGAATCAATACCGCACTGGAGACAGTTACCAAAGACATGCTGTAGTGTGTTTGGGAGGAGCTGGACTACCAACTTGACGTGTGCCGTGGCTCAGGCGGTGCGCATATTGATCATTTGGGAAATCGTTCATGGAATCCACATACCTTTGATTTTCTCAGTAAAATTTGGAGGAATAAATCTTATGTTGCCTAAGATTAATTATGCTTAGTTTGTGTATGTCATCAAGAAGCATTTATATTTGAAGCCCGGAAAGCAACAAAAACGACTCCCAAATAGAAAAGAGGCTGCCAAATAGCTTAAAAACAACAGATACATCACCATCAGGAAAGCAGATAAATCAGGCATCTCTGTCATCATGCCGACTGAGCAATACCATACAAAAATGGACACTATCCTAAATGACCAAAGCAAATTCCGAAGAGACTGCTACAAATTTGCCCCTCTGAAGCCCTCTTCTTTGACCCCAATAGAAGCATGTACCGCCAAGTCGATGGAGTTGCCATGGGTTCTCCCTTGGGAGTTCTCTTTGCCAACTTCTATATGAGAGTAGTTGAACAAAGGGTCTTCTCAAGAGTACCCAAGCCCCATATTTACTGCAGGTACATAGACAGCATCTACATCAATGTCCAAACAAAAGAAGAAATACATAATCTGGAAAAAGCCTTTAAGAATGTTCTTCCCTCAACTACATCATCGAAGAAAGCCAAAACAACCAATTACCATTCTTAGATTTCCTCACTACCAATATCAATGAAATAATAACAACTAAAGTTTATGTTAAACCCACCAACCCAGGATTTTGCATGAATGAGGACAGCGAATGTCCTAAGCGCTACCGAACAAGCGTGATATCGTCGTACATAAATCGTGCTTTTACCCACTGCACAACATGAAAGGACACACAACAGGAACTCGAGAGAGCAACTCAGGTACTTGTAAATAACGGATTCTCCAAAAAAGAAATACAAACAGCCACAAGAATTAAAATGGACAGATGGTAACTCTCAGAACCCCAGAAGAACAGGAATACGGATAATGAGGATATTATAAAACTGTTCTACAAGAATACCATGAGCACTGAACACCAAACAGATGAAAGAGCCATCAAGGACATTATAGACCGAGGAATCAAACCCATAAACGCCGAGAAAAAGATCGCACTAATCATCTACTATCATAATAGACGTACTTCATCCCCCTTCAAGAAAAATAACCCCAAACCCCCGCTACCACCGAAACAAAGGCCACATCTGATATACGAGTACACATGTAAACTAGGAGACCTTTAGCTCCTACCTAACTCGTATATCGGTATGACCGAAACCACCTACTCAAGAAGAATGTCATACCATCTGAACAACGGTGCACCTAAAAAACATGCACAGGAAGTACACGAAACATGCCTCAACCGAAAAATGATAGAAGAAAACACCACAATTTTGGATTATGCTCCCAACAGGCATCAACTGCTCTTCCTTGAAGCTATTTACATCCAAGAGAAACAACCGAATTTAAATATACAGTCTAATTCCACTGAAATCCTGCCCAGCGCAAGAAAAGCAAACAGAGGGACAGGTGTACTCAGAGCTGCCCCTAGCCACTAATCCCCTTTGGCAAGCAGCGTAATTCACCCCTCTCTGGCTCCCTACCTCTCCGACCTTTTATCACCTGGATCCAACCTGCCTATACGTGTATAGCTTCGTTCGTAATTTTTTTAATACATTTTGTAACATATATAAACTGAATACTTTGTAATAATTCCCCATTGTGACTCTGAAGATGATACTCTATGTATCGAAACGCGTCAGATGAATTAAAGAAAGTGCTAAATTACATTAATTTACTTCGACCTTTGGCAAAATAACAAGCATCAGTCCCCGATGAACTTCGGTACGCTTATCCACAGGTTAAACTATGAAGAAAAAGGCGAATATAAGACAAATCGAGAGGATTGAAAAAAGAATTATTAATTCGAAACTAGCGGTCGCTTTTAATAAAACATGCTATAATGAAAATATACTGCCCAAATTTACACGTATATATATATATATATATATATATACATATATATACATATATATATATATATATATATATATATATATATATATATATATATATAGATATATACATATACATATATATATATATACATATATACATATATATATACATATATACATATACATATATATATACATATATACATATTATATATATATATATATATATATATATATATATATATATATATATATATATATATATATATATATATATATATATATATATATATATATATATATATATATGAGAGACATTATGAGTGGTCCGCCCGACATTCTATACAACCTGGCAACGATCAACTAAATGCAAACAAAGGTAACAACAGAGGCAAGAACGGCAACGAGGGCCCTGGGAATGTCGGCCAGCAGGGAGGCGATGATATAGACTTCATTAATCCTAACATGGATCCCTTTCAACCCGAGCTTCACGATAATCTTCTGGTGGGAGGGGAGCCGGAGATGTTAACTGAGACGCGGTGATAAAACGACCATGCCGCTTCCAGGCGAGGGACCTCCTTATATACCTCTGAAGAAAAAGTCCGAGCCCGGCCAAAGAAGATTAGCGAGGATGGTCAGCAGAAGCTTCTGGAAGCGGCATCGATGGTGTTGTTCTCCGAACGGACGTATGCGATATTAAGAGGCGATGAGTGGAAGTTCTTCGAGAAGGCCATCCTGGTGCTGTCCTACCACCGCAGAAGGGTGGCTAAGGCGATCTTTTCCTTAGAGGTGTTCCAAATTGCACGTATGTTTTCTGAAAATATCCTGGAGGTGGGGACTAAGGTAGGTAAGAAGGAAGGCCAGGGATTCTTTCAGGAAAATCGCCTCCAAATTTCTTCTTGACCAATTGGTAATCTGTGGATGTGACCAAGCAGGTAAAATTGATTTTCTACCCAATGAATGAAATATGAGGCTGAGTATGTAAATATTTCCTTCCTGAATTACTGGTTACTTGAAAATTTTATATTAGAATAAGTTTTGCGAAGAGTTTCATTTAGTGTGTCTCGCTATGGATTTCCAAAAAGAGGTTGTATTACATGCAAGTGAATTAAATTTATGTATTTAGCAATGGTTTGAAATCCAAAATCTCAATATGTTGTTTTATTTAAATATGCGTATCTTTAGAGATTATTATTATTTATATTACTTAAATGTAATGAATTCATTCAAATTCATTTGCTCAATCGTGATTTTCCTCTGCAATCTTTTCTTCAACTAATAAATTTCGACAGGAATTGGGGTTTTCTAGAATCTATGGATGTTAATAATAATAACTGCTTTTGTATAACGCTCTTCAAATCCAGAGGCATACCAAAAGCAGAAGAAAGGTTTTTACTGAAAAATATTTTGGTGATGTAACCAAGAGAGAATTTGCATTTGACAAAAAAGAAAGAGGAAATATGTTTCATTCGCCCCTAAGGTCTCCCTAAGAAGGCCATAAGTAATTAAAGAAAAATAATATTCTTTCCCATGCTAATTCACGGCTGGAGTTGTGGAAATATTTCTTGCTCGATCCCCTTGTATACGTTAAGTAGAGCTTCCCCAGAGAGCGTCGTTTGTTGCAGGCAACAACGACCTCCAGGTAACAGTTCGCTGCAACCTGTCGCAACAAAAGTTCGGCAAAGCATTCCGGCCGCCGGAAAAATTGCTATATGGGGGGTTTTTGTTTTGTGCTGAAAAAATTGAGTTTCAAATCCGTCTTTCAATATTGTCGTAGGGTGACCGTGAAGATGGCACACCAGAAGACCGGGATACAGATCCCAGTGCCAGAGTTAAATAAACAAAGTCGAGTGCGCATGGCCTAAATAGTAAATTATCAGAAGTTCTGGGATTAGAGAAACTAATGGTAGAAAAAAATATAACTTTACTATATACAAAGAAAATATTAATAGCACAAGTCAATAACACAATAAATAAAATGAGACCTAGGGTGCCAAACGGGGAAGGTGATACAAAGGACTTGACGGGTACGAAAGTACTAGGGAGGATGTACGGATATTGCTCTTAGAGAAAATGGGAGAGTGCTATTACCGGGGAGACTTACGTAAAGCCTAAATGACTTGAGACTTGTATACGGTGAGTAAACGGGCGCTGCAAAGTTGAACTTGCAAGATTCCTTCTTCATTTACCTCACTAGGAAATAGGCAAGGGAGTGCCCCAGTCGTTGAACGAAGTCGATAACGGATTGATAGATGCCTGTCCGTGTCTATCATCTGTCGGCAGGAACTCTGGCGTTAGATACGAGCAAGGCCAGGTCGAGAGGAGGCGTCGCGTTCAAAGCTGGTAGCTGTTGGGAGGTGAAGCAGGGTGCACGATGCTGTACGTGGCTGCTAACTAAGACGGGCCTGTTTAGTACTGATTTCTCAACGCTTTTCTCGAAGTATTTATTTTTCTTCGGCTGAAGCGAGTCGCCGGGGGCCCCCCAAAGGGGAGCGTAGATCTCATTAGACTTGGCGCGCCAAGGGGGGTGATAGTCTCGGCGGCCTCACAGATTTGCGCAAATGTCCTTGGAACCGTGGGTCTAGCGTTAGTCAGACGATGAGACGGGAAGATAAAGAGAACCCAACCCGAGTCGCCTGACCGCGCGAAGTCTCGATGCTCTCTTGGGGCTATCTGGCCGTGTCAGTTGCATCTTTCTTAGGCGCCACGGGTAGATATTGGGTTATAGGGGGGATAAAATTTTTCTCTCTGACAAATATCTTAATTCGAAGCAAAGTTATGGACATTCTACTTTGGTGGTTTTGGCAGCCCGCTAAATTATAAAAGCTCGTATCTCAGCTCCAAATTTATCCAAAAGTGAAAACAAAAAGCCATTCAGCCATTCAGCCATTCAAAATAGAATTTTCTCGTTTTAAGATTGATTGAGTAAATATTTTACATAGAAAGAATATAAAAAATGTTACGGCCTTCTACATTTATAAATAAAGGGGGGTGACCTCAAAGTACATGAAAATGAAATAATAGTTTTTGAAAAAAGGCACTAGCACTTTCGTTTCTTTAGTTTATTCAACATAATCAGGTCATTATCGATACCAACATGTATCCTAGGCGGACAAAAAAATAGAATTGGTTTTGTTATGCAAAACGATTTTTGATAGAGTATTCTTTTAAAAAAAAATTCCAAATGTACCATAAGGTAGGCTACCTACCTTACTATGCATTTGAAATTTAATTATTTAAAGAATACTCTCAAAAATGACTGCCCCTATTTTTAATCGAAAGCTGTATTTGGAAATTTTTATTTCCAAGGATATTAGGTTTGTCATGTTGTCAGACATCATCCCTTTTAATGACCTGCTCCGCGATCCTCTATCTTCTATTTTAAGGAAATTTTACTGTCAAATAAATTTTAAACTTATTTTCATCAATAATGAAAATATTTTCAATTTTTTTAGAGTAAAGGATAGTATTCCCAAGTTGAGTCGTGCATTGTATATATGACAGGTTAAAACCTCTAAAGATAAGTATTTTATTGGCACAAAATTTGTATATCACAGAAACTAAAGAAATTTAAACAAAGCCCTATGAAAGATGGTCTTCTAAAGAAACTAGTTTGAATGCCACAAGGGTTATGGGAGACCTTAATATCTAAAAATGGCAAACTATTATTAATCTCATGTCCTCGAGTGAAATTAATATTCGGATTTAAATTGTTAATAAAACGAAAACACTTTTTAAAACACAAACTAGAATAAAAACTGCAAAGGTATCGTTAACATATATTTTATATGGTAGGGGATGGAATTGACCAGAGCAATCACGGAATAGTCTCTGCTTTAAATTGAAGAATAAAATATTTTCCAAAATCAGTCCCAGAGGTCTTCCAATCCCAAACCTACAATTTGATGATATACGACGTTATTGATAGTGAAATATCATCTGGGAACGTTTTAGTTAAAATAAACTATATTTTCATGAATGGGAATATTAGTAAAGTAAGATTTGATGTAGAAGCTGGAGAAGAATAAAGGACTATGCCTTGAACTTTGTTATTTCAACAGCAAAATCAAAGGTATTATTCACGGTATATATAATGAAACTAACAGGGATTAATAGTGGAAATAAAAACTTAGCAACTTTAAGGAAGGAAGAGTGTATGAAGTAAGAATGGGACGAAGAAGGTATCTTGTCTTATGTATTTTAAGTAGCCTATAGAGTAGACTTAAGTATCATAATGAAACATCTAAAAACTGTCGACAGAATCATTCAGAACACACGAACATTATAACGTGCAGAAAATGGTTAATTCACTAATATTCCCATGATATATATGTGTGGTAAACGAAATGATGGACTCAAACTTTAGACGAAGTATAAATAGGATAACTGGGAGAGAACAGAAGACGATTCTTAACATTCATTTCAAACGTTTCAGGATTAAAATAAATCCCATTATCAGTGCTGAAACACACTAAATAATACAGATTAAAATATGATCATAAATCTTTTTCTAAATACAAGCTAAAGAAATAATCCTGAAACACGAAGCTTAAATTTGAAATGAGTTAAATGCAATGGGAAAGCAGAGAGGAAAACTAACGATGGAGAATTTGATAAGGGAATAAAATTAACAATTATTACTTTTTTTACACAATGTTTTTCCTAAAAATTACCATGGCTTTTAATGTGTGGTGTTATTCAATAGAACAAATAAAGAATAATTATTCAAAGAGGGTCAAAGTTTTTTCATATAAAACGACCCTAGCAGGTAAATGCTCAAGATGTTGCTTACCACATCAAGTATCCTGAAGTTCTCAAGTTTGACGCTAAAACACATTGCCTCAGGAGGGTTCGAATGGGGCTGGGCCAATTTTATCAAGGTGAAAACTAGTTCTCTCAGATCTAGACATATTCTGCATAAAGAAGGAGAGTAAAGTGTGAGCCTTGTTTCCACCACATATGATGAAGTGCTGCTTGTTGCATGTACATAAAATCCGTATATAATTTTGGATCGCATAATGGTGGGTAGTTGATCTTTGAACTTATAGAGTGATTCCAAAATTAAGTCATTAGTGAGAACAATACAGGGCAATATAAACTCATTTACCTTATATCTGTGTTCTACATGTATTTTATACAAAGAAACAATAAACAGATATATGTACAGTATTTTATACTCGTATGCATATAAAATTATAAAAAACTAAGTATTTAATCATTCAGAAAGTTGAAACTACCTTATCCAAGAAATTATTAGTTTGAGATTTTATATCTGTATTCTCTAGGTATCTTTAAACTCTGTGGCAATTCTGTGTGACCAGTTTTGGACCATCTTCTTGAATGCCTAAGAGTAATGTATGAAACTGCAGAGCCTACTTAGATGCATATACTTACCTATAGAATGATCGTTTAGTTTTATTTCTTAGGGTATTTTTAGCACTAATCTAGAAAAAAGCTATTGAAACTAATTTTGCCCCCAAGGTGCAACCTAGCATAAGCAATTATAACTTAAACGAAAAAAATCACCAAGACAAATTATAGGAGATAACTTTGTTCGCACAAACCAGCATTAATTATGTTTTCTTCCTAAGTTTATGTGTTAACTGGATTAATGCTTTGCAGGTAACGGCTTATTCATACACACAATCACACACACCATACATACCCCTGTTAGTTCGGTCATTATTCATCTGCTTAATATACTTATTTAAATAATACTGCAGGTATGTGTCATTATGTAATGCTAGCATACATGTATAACTATTACTTTAGAAATTTTAGCGAAACTTGACCACATTAAATACAATTGGCTGACTACATAGCTTAATTTTGTCATCATTTTGTTCTAAGGTAAAAAATGGCCAAACCATCAAATATCAACTACATAATGAATGTCAATGGTGGCATTTTTTTGTCTCATTCAAATGGAAAATAAATTGAAACTGGCAAAACCTATTCTAACAAAAATTAAATATATTTGTAGATTGAGAGAGAAAAAAAACTGCCTAATAAACAACTTTCTCTATGTAAATACAAATTATCTCTCTAAATATTAAAAAACTTAATGTTTACACTGTAACTCATTAAAATCCTTCACGCATTTTTTCGCTGAAACAAATCACTAATTCCTTCAAAAGACAATCTATCCTTTGGGCAAAATCGAATAGATCAATGCACGTTTCTACGCTCTTCTTGCGTCTCTAATTTAGTTCTGATGATATAGACCCTAGTTTGAAGCTTCAACTCAACTTTAATGTCAATTGTGGTTGTATTTGGTCTCTGTAGTGAAAGTTCAACTATGACTTCATCTTGTTCATCGGTTTTGCTCATTTCTGCTCCTCTCCCTTTATTATTAACAAGTTGACCTTCGTGATTCTGGCTTACAATCAATATTTTAATTCTTGACGACAGGCTTGCAATTTGTTTACAACTTTCATTCCATTTTCCTATAGAACAATTTATTTTCGTTTCTCTACTACAAGCTTTTCTTCTGGCGTCAGATATTATTCAGGGCTCATCTAATAATAAAACTTTCGAGGAATGCGGTGCTGGCATAAACTATGCAGGAAGGTAAATTACTTAGGGGTGGAAAGTAAAAAGGAAGGTAAAAAAAATTGAAATACCTCAGAGACTGAAGTATAGTTCAAGTTTTTCTGGTTAACGCAACACAAAAATTGGGGTCGCACTTTACACAGGTAATTTTGGGGAGTTAAAATGAGATAATTTTCTCTGGTGTAATATTTGGAAAGTGGAAACTCATGTAAGCTATGGAAAGTATATGCTACAACTGCTAAATTTACAAACAATCTGTCTAATTACACAGAATTGTTAGCGAAAATACACCGGTAATAGAGCTTCCGCTAATTAAATGTTCCACGATATGCATTACGTCTGCATAGCTAACCTCTCCGGTATTTAAAAGGAATCTTCTATAATTTGAGATTCAAATTTGAATAATCGAGAAAGCCACAAACGTTAGTGAAACGTTAATGTTCAATGTGGTCATAGTGAAATAAAATATAAGATGTAGATAAATAAATGTATGAGCAGAATTTTGAAATAAAGTTATGTATGGAATTAGAAGAAAAAAATGATACCTATAAAATTCCAATCACCTCTCACATAGCCTTTGTACTATTCAGCTAATGTAGGATGCGTGTTAGGTTCGATCTCGCGAAAAGGTGTCAGTTGTAAGATTGGAAACCATGCCGGACCTGGTTTGGACCGGACGTTGTTCTAGTTGTGTGAGGTTCATTTTAATACATGAATATAACTCCAAGGGAGTAAAGGTATTAAAACATAATTTTCTTTCTCTCTACATTTGTTGCTGATGAAGTGGCTTCCATTTCGTCATGTTAGACCAGTAGATGGGCTTATCCTTACCATCACAAACCTGTAGGAACCACCTTCAATACGCTCTATCCCTAAACTAGTGATGCATTCTCTCTTTTTCTACATGAATGGCTCATCACAGTAAGCGCCGCTAAATTGGTATTAACGGGTCCTCAAGTTTTACCGACCCTCTTTGAAAGATTAAAAGTTCCTCTCCTAGCACTTGGAGTAAATTGTGAGCCCCCTTTCGGCTCCATCTTTTTTCCGTTTGGCTGAGTAAAGGCCCACCTTACGTTGACGACAGGTGACAATGGACTCTTTCCTTGGCCTGGTGCTGCTCGCAACAAAGCTCTTCGTGCCAGAGATAATACGAATACAAGGAGTTACAAGGAAAAGAAGTACCTCAAAGGCCTTGCGGCCCATATCGAGGAGGCACTTTTTGTGGTTTCGATTCTTAGCATGTACTGATTACTTGCTATGAGATCATCAACTTTTCAAATATAATTTGTCAAGTCTACTCTTGAACTGTTCAACACTGCTACTCTCAACAACCCCCGCTGGTAGTTTATTCCATGTGTCACAAATGTCATATGTGAATGACTTACCCACCGGAATGGTATTGAATCTGGGCAGCTCCACCTTCCACCCGTGATTTCGAGTCATATTCCGGTTGAGGGTAAAGAATTTGGTGGAGTCAACATTTTCAAATCCTTTCAAGATTTTAAAAGTCTCTATTAGACGACCGCGCAGTCTTCGAGTCTCTAACGAATAGAGATCGAGCTCTTGCAGTCTTTCTTGGTATGACTTGTTCCATAGCGATGGGATCAGTTTCGTGGCCCTGGCTTGCACCCTTTCCAGACGATCGATGTCTTTTCGATAATGAGGAGACCAGAACTGAACAGCAAACTCTAGGTGAGGCCTTACCAGCGAGTTGTACAAGGGCAAAACAACCTCTTTTGTTCGAAAGGTGAATTGCCTCTTGATGTAACCCAACGAGCAATGAGCCTTTTTCTCCACCTGTAAGCACTGCTTCGAGAACTTGAGATCGCTGTTAATCAGCACACCTAAGTCCTTCTCGACATCAGTAGACTCAAGACGCATACCTTGTAGCTCGTAGCCTGACCGGGGGTTCGCATACCCGATGTGCATCACCTTACACTTGTCTAAGTTGAAAGGCATCTGCCACTTGTCAGCCCACTCGCCGATCATCCGTAGGTCATCCCTACAACATCTCGATGTTTTCGGGATTCGCTACATTAGCTCCAAGTTTTGTGTCGTCGGCAAATTTCGCTAGACGACTCACCAGTCCTTCATCTATATCGTTGATGTAGATGATGAATAATAGAGGGACTAGCACGGAGCCCTGAGGGACTCCGCTCGTTACTGACGACCACCCAGAGTTGTGGCCTCCGATGGTAACCCTCTGTCGCCTGTCCGACAACCAACTTTCTAACCATTTGGCGACTTTTCCTCTTATTCTCAGGGCATGTACTTTCGCCATCAGTCGGTGGTGGGGGACTTTATCGAAAGCCTTTTGGAAATCCAAATAAAGTATGTCCACCGCTCGACTTCTGTAAAACTCGCTCATTATACCGTGGAAGAATTCAAGCAAGTTCGTGAGGCACGAACGCTTTCTTCGGAAGCCATGCTGTGTGTCTCTCAACAGGTCGTGAGACTCTAAATGATTCATTATCCTATCCCCTATGATGCCTTCCAGTACTTTGCCCACGATTGAAGTTAGACTTATTGGTCGGTAGTTTCCTGCGGTGCCACGGTCCCCCTTTTTGTGGATTGGGGTGACATTGGCCATACGCCAGTCTGCAAGTACTTTGCCACTGTCGAGCGATGAGTTGAAGATCTCAGAAAGATGAGGGCTCACCTGATCTTTCACCTAACGCAGTACTCTTGGCAGGAAGCCATCAGGACCTGGGGATTTATACGCATTTAACTGACCTAGCCTTCTAGCAACTTCTTTGGAAGTTGCAGTTATTGCTTCTAGTGATTCTAACTCGCGATCTATCACTATCGGCGGTCTAGGTATCTCTCCGCCCCTTTCCTTCGTGAAAACCGAGGAGAAGTAGTCGTTGAGTATGCCAGCTATTTCCTCATCTGAATCCTGGAGAACGCCGTCGGCGTCCCTCAGGGGTCCGATGTGTTGGCGTACTGGTTTTCGGCTGTTCACGTACGCGAAGAACTCCTTGGGGCTCTCTTTAGAGAGAGAGGCTGCACGAATTTCTTCGTTACGCTTAGCCGTGCGCACTAGTGCCTTAACCGTTCTACTATGGGTCACATAGGCTTCATGGTGCATCGCACTACTATTCCTCTTCTATGCTCTGTGCGCTGACTTTCTAGATTTAATAGCACTAGCGATTTCTTGAGAAAACCACCTAGGCTGAATGCTCGCTAGTCTGACAGCCTTCGTGGGAACGCACTTGGCCTTACGATCCATAAAACGATTTTTGAAGTCGTTCCATTTGGAATTCGTCCCGCCTTCGTTAGTTGGTTGCATCTGGCCAAGTGCCTCCCGAAGCCCATTGAAGTCTGCACGTCTGAAATCCAATTTACGTGCTCGTTTATTAGTATCTTGCGTACAGGGAGCACGTACTCCAAACCTTACCATGTTATGGTCACTACCACCTAGGCACTCATCCACTGACAGGTCAGAGACGAGGTCATCTTCAGTGGTAAATACTAGATCTAGAACTTTGCCCCCTCGGGTAGGCTTGCCGACCCACTGAGTCACAAAGTTGCTGTCAGCAAAGTCTACAAGCCGAGAGGCCTCTCCGTCGCCTGTTCGGTCACTCCAGTCGACTCGGCAATTGAAGTCCCCTACCAGCAGCGAGGGAGGGCCGTCTAAGAGACTGCACATTTTTGGGTACAGGTCTATCTATATCAACCTCTACCGTCCGATGAGGAGGTCGATAGGCCACTATGAACCTGTACATTGTACTGTCGACCTTGAGGTCGACTCCTACTACCTCCTGCTCTGGGACAGTTCTGCATTCGATGGGAGATAGATGGGCCCGTACATACACCAGAACTCCACCACCTTCCCAGTCAGCGCGATCTTTATGGAAGGCCGCGTAACCGGTTACTCCAAACTCACCTATGAAGTCCCTGGTGTCTGCACGAATCCAAGACTCCGTGACGGCCACTATGTCAAGCATCTCTGATGACATCAGTGCTCTAAGCTCGCAGAACTTGTTCCTTATTGAGCGGGCATTTAATAGAATAACTCTTAGGGGGCGTCCGCTAGCCCTACTGCCCCCTCCACTTCTCCGTTTCCCGACGGTTCGTCGTGCGTCCTCCCCTCCGAAGCTGAATTCGGAGGCTGACCACCACCCACTTCCGCCCCTCCTCTGTATCGACGGAAGGATTGGGTGCTGGGTGCTCGACCTCAGGTGCCGAGGGCGCTACTTCGTGGGATTCTCCCACTGGGGTCTCAGTCATCCTTTCCCCTACATCGGATTTCTTTACCCAATGTAAACCGCAGCGGATGAGCTCACGCAGCACACCTCTTCCACGGACAGACAGGTGAGTGCCATCCTCACTAAACAGCCCTGACCGACCGTAGAATTCGTCGAAGGGGTTGACGAAACATACGCCCATTCCTGATAGGATTTCACCTAGCCTCCAATTTATGCTCAGAGCCTTTTGGTTGGCCAAGGCACCCCCGGGGCGTCTCGGTAGGATCCCAACGACGATTGGTTTTGGATGTTATTTCTTTCAACGAGGCTGCTAAACTTCTGACATCTTCGATGATGCGCTCAGTAAAGCCTGCAGAGCCTCCCCGTAGGAAAAGGTCATTTCCACTGGCTTGGGCCACTACCGGCGTATCTTGCTGTCCTAGTCTAATTTTTTTAACTTCTTTTATTTTCTCTCGCGTCTTCTTACCTGGTAGTCTACGTAAGCGCCACATTTTCTTGCGCATCCCGTTTGGCCAATTTGTCAAGCCCCTCACTTGAGAGTCACCGATAACGATTGGAGACTCCCGGTCCGAGTCCAGTGTAGCAAATCTATTTGACGTTGGGAGTGGTGTCGGTATCTAAACCTCTCTCGGTCTATGGGCTGCCCTTCTGACAGGAGTGAAGCCATCATGACTTATTCTTTCGGCAACGGATACATCGGAACCATCATTATTAAGGGGGAGTGAAGGATTACAATTGTTTTTCTTTTTCTTCTTCTTCTTCACTTGGCCACTAGTCTCTCCGGGCACTGACGATGCAGTGTTGCCATTTTGATTGAGTGGCTCTCCGGAAATCGGAGTTGACTGGGTCGCTAATTTTGCGGCCAATTATGCGACCCTATCCTCGAGACGGCTAAGCTTGCGCAGGTGCTCTGACTCCATAGTCTCTATTTTCATCTCGAGTGCTCGAGCTCTCTCCTCCGAAGCCCTATAGAGATCTTGTATCTCCCTACAGTAGGCAACTGCTTCTTGGACTTCACCCTTCAGGATGCAAGCAGTGCAGACACTGCCCGGGTGGCATTTCAAAAAACACCCTTCTGGGAAATCCACACACCACTTATCATTCTGACATGTTGCGCATGTATATTTTAGAGCACCTGGACGTCTCTTTCTTGTCATTCTGAAAGCTTTATACTTAATCACTTTACGACCAATCAATAAAAAAATAGGGGGTTTGGTGAGTTCTCCCCGCGGGAGTCGCTCCCGCTTATCGATCGGAGACGTTTCGGATCTTTCAGAAGGCACGCTCCATGTGCTGCTGTTCTTCCGACCGAGGGTTTGACAATAGCCTCACCTTCTTGAATCTCACTTCACGCGATATGGGATTCAAATTGGCTACAACTCAAGGAAATTAAAATCATTAAAGTATAGATGAAAAAATACAAGTTTTCCATCTGGCGCAGCTTTTGCATCAAACACCCATAACTTCCAGATCCAGAACTTAGGTGAAGCAAGACTAACTGGCGTTGTTACCTCCTTGGGGCAGTTTTGGTGCCACTTTGGGGAAGAACGAAACATCCCCTCACTCCTTTTTACTGAGTGTAAACTCCATCGTTGATTTCACTAGCCAGCTTTCTTTTTTAACCCTAAATTGTTTTTTACTCATTAATGAATTACTTTGACACAAAAATACCCTGCAAAAAAGGTATTATTATTATCCTTCAATATTGGAAAACAAAGTTTTTGTAGAAATTTAGGAAGCAAAGGACAGCAGGACATGAGAGAAAACCCTTATTGCAATGATATTCATTCATTCAAATTCTTTCATTTGCTCATGCTAAACAAAATAATTCAAACTAAACACTTAATTTAAAGAAAAAAAGCATATTGACATATATACGTGTCATTTCCTAAACTCTCTTTTTATACAACGGGTTTTTATAACTTCTAAAAATAACTCCAAACACTCAATTTGAAATTATTTTTCTAGGCACCTAATCAATCAAGAAACAAATGATAACATAGTCTCTCAAACATCTAAGTAAGTGGGTATAAACTATCTTGATTATTCAGTGACAACCTCTTATACTAAATTATTAAACAAAATATATTTTATGGTGATATTTAGGCCTATAATCGGTTGTTAATGATGAACATACCTGGAGTACAAATATAAAGATATTTTTACTTGCATCGAAGTGGATCTTTTGTACTGAAAATTATCAGAAATTGCCTAGTAATGTTTTCTTAAAAGTTAATTGAAGAAGCTGTATTGTTTTTTTCGCTTAAGGAAAATTAAGTAGCGTAAATCTACGAGCGCAACTCCACCTGGAAATATGTAAAAGATATCTGTAAAAAAGGGTTTAAGATGAGAGAGGTGAAAATGTTTATTATATATATATATATATATATATATATATATATATATATATATATATATATATATATATATATATTGTGCTTTTAGTTTTCATATATCGATTGTTTCAGCCATGTGCAGTCTAGGCAACAGAGGCAGATGGGAAAAAAGGAAACTCCTCCGAGCCTTCGCCATTATCAAGCTATTCCTATCTAAAATCGTTTCTGGGTGATTCTCTAAGCGGTAGGTTAACTTTAAATAAATTGGTGGCAAAACTATGACGGAATGAAAAGGCAGGCGTCAACGTCGGGCAATCCTTCGTGACGACGTGTCACGAGGCTAAGTTAATTTAAATTTGAGTACAAATGCAACCACCAAAGTATACCTTGATTTATATACAAATGAAACTCAAGGGCGCTACTCAAATGATCGAAACTAGTTACCTGGAGAATCGTGGCTAAAGATGCTCTTGTGCGGCTATGAATACGATCTCAAGATAAGTTATCGCAAGAAACTCGACTTAACGTTAGCTTATGCCAACTTACTTGAATCCGTTGAAAGTTGGTCGTTGCAGCACCGAATCCGCTGCAGCTGAGCTCTCTCACGTGGTGTTCCTCAAGCTCTCATGATGACGGCGATGGCGGTTGCTTTATGACATTGTCGATTGATGTTCTGGGTAGCCGTTGTTGACAAGCAGCTTAGTTACTCTATTTCTGTATCAATCGCTGGCCATCTTAAAGTATGAGAGGAGGCTCTGTTGATTAGAGCCTTCGTTACGGAGTTTTTGTATCGGTCAGGACGTTCGGACGATTCTCTCATGCAGAAGCCAAGATTTGTTCACTTGACTTAAACTTCAGTCGTAAAATGTGTTTGTTGAGACTGCAGGAGGACGTCGGAAAATGGTACCATGGAGTTGTTTTGTGTTTACAAGCTATAACATTCATTGACGTTTTCGTGTGGAACTATACAAAAAATATCCTAAGCGCAATAAAGTGAATGACATATGTATATATATGACATTAAGCAAAGAATAACTGCTGTTTTTAAAACAATTGATGAAGCTATGTTAAGAAGAGGATGAACAGAAATTAAATATCTTTTAGATATCCTTCGTGCAACGAATGAGGCCCGGAGAAAAAAATATTACCTTTTTTATGGTTTTTCAAATTAAACAACGGTTGATTAAATTTAATACCATAAATTAAAAAATAAAATTTGCTTGAGGTTTCCTAGATACTGTAATATTTTACTTAATCAAGATAGTGAACATTTCATCATGAAATGTGGTGCAATTAAATCCAGGTTAAAATATTTGTTGTTTTTTTACCATAAAATGGTTTTCATACTTTAATTTTAAAATAAGAATAATTTTTAATGACGCAGAAACAACGTGCAATTATATTCAAATAAGAGGATGAGCAGAAACAAATATTCTGGAATAGCCAAAATTTTAGAAATTAAGTTCGGGAGAGATCTCACTTTGAATTTTTATGTACTCAGCTTGTGTAAATATTGGGCTTGATGTTATTTCCTCTAAATATAACTATTCCTTACCTTGTCATGTGTACTGATGGACTAAAATAATTGTTAATAGTACCTGTAGAGGTATAATAAGAGTTTTGTATATATATATATATATATATATATATATATATATATATATATATATATATATATATATATATATATATATATATATATAATATATATATATATATATATATATATATATATATATATATATATATATATATATAAATATATATATATATATATATATATATATATATATATATATATATATATATATATATATATATAAATATATATAAACATATATATATATATATATATATATATATATATATATATATATATATATATATATATATATATATATATATATAATACATATATGTATCGAGGCCAAGAAAATAATGGTCTCAAAAGATTGCAATCACTACAAATGCATTCTGTTATATCTCTGGACAGTTCCTGGAAAGACATCTGGGTTTAACTAAGCCCCTCCGATGTTCTCCGGTAACATAGGAGAACGGGCAAAAGGGTAAATTTTATGAGACAGATTCCTGACCTCAGCTCAAAAGGCAGGCCCTTCGAGGGAGTACTTATAAACCATCCATTCAAAAGTGCACCTGTCGAACTCGTTTCACTCTCTCTCAGAGCTACAAGACGCCAAGCGTGGGAGACCAGCCTGAGGTCACACTTTGCGATTCAACCCTCCACCTCCATATTACCCTGCGGGAGTAATTTAGGTATATAACAGGTTGACCCGAGAAAACGAGACTTTTTGTTCGTTCTAACGGAAGAGACCCATAAAGTCACCGGTTGAGAGATTTTTCGAGATAGAGAAGAAAACAGAAAAATCACCGGTAGAAAGTTTTCTGCAACCAAGGAAGCTCGGCGCCATTCGAGCCCCAAAATTATTGAGTATCAAGCTACTCAGTTTGAGGACTTCAAATCTTACTCTATCTGTGTTGGACAAACCCCAACTAGATAGAAAAAAAGAAGAAGACAAGGATTTCATCTCGTCCGAAAGAAAACGAGGTCAAGGTCGCCCCTCCCCCCTCTATCGCCTAAAGTTAGAAGGACTAAGCTTTCGCTTGAGTATCTACCCCAAACCAGATCCCTGGTGACGTCACCCGTCAAATCGACAGGCAGGTCGTCGAACGCCATCTATTGAGCAAACAACCAACTACTCGAGCTACGCCTCTCCGGAAGAAAATCTCCGAAGATAGTCTAACTGGTCTCGGGTATTTAATCTCCATTAGCTTATGTGAGTTAAGAATAATCCCGTTGTTTATGTCCCCGTGCATAATAATTAGTTTATTATATGGCTGGCCAAGGACAAAGATATTAACTTGAAATTGTTTCCCCCAGAAAATTCTATCTCGAATCGAGCTTCGAGAGCTCGCCCAGCAAGCCCATTTTCTTTTTTTTTAAGTGTATTACATAGATCTGTATTTTTTTATGTTATTTAGTGAGAAGGTTTATGTTCATTAAAGTCTATTTTTTAGTAAAATCACTGTTTTAATTATCCTCGAACGATTTAAAGTGGCAATAATTGATAAAGACAAGAAAGAAACCCCTTTTATTCATTCAATAAAATGAGAATTCAGTTTAGCACTCTTAGAAAACGATCCTTAAGCGATCACCGAGGCACGAACCTAGGCCTCAAGTCAAAGTTTATTTGGTTTATTAAAAATTAATAAAACAAATATATATATATATATATATATATATATATATATATATATATATATATATATATATATATATATATAATCTCGGCTAACCTATGACAGTACCGAAGAAACCACCCGAGAGTAGACCAAAATTAGCCTGAATGCAATATGCCCGCTCTGGTAGCTGAGTGAAGTTTAGCGGCTTTTCAATATTTCTGCTCTGGCTTCTGTAATTGCTTTGTTATTGAAAACACTATGCAACACATTCAACTTTTTCCTTGTTCCTGGGTAAAAACATTTATTTCTCTGTTGGTCGTAATTTAAGTAGATGAAAAAGTCTTTTTTGACACCAAAAGTTTGCTTTTGTAGTTTGGGCACTGAATTGCTAAATTTTTCCATTCAGAAAATAATGAAAGGGCATTATTAAATTCGGCATGAAATAGCAAATGTTATTTTTAAAAGGGCATTGAAATTTTGTAGAATAATATTAAATTTAAGGAAACCTTCCAAAAAATTCGAGATTTAAGAAGAAATATCTAGAATTTAATATGCTTTTATGAAGTTTCAAGAATGTTTCAAAACTTACCAGAAAATAGCAGTGGAAACTTCTAGAAACTCCTAGAATATTATAGAATATTATCTCAGAAATACTTAAACATGGATCCACAGATTTGTTACAATTTCAGCTCTAGCTACCTTAGTGAATACATCAGAAGCGAAATGGTCTCAAACGATTGCAATCACTACAAATGCATTCTGTTATATCTGTGGACAGTTCCTGGAAAAAAACATTAATAAGAATGTGTGAGGCTTACAAAGAATAATTTTGCATGCCAGATGAGAACCAAGAGAAACACTAGGCACCTCATTTTGCTAGTGAACACTGAAAAAAACTTCGGAAGGTGAGAGAATTGCTTGTAAGTAAAACTGAAAAGATAGGTGAAGATGTAGAATACAGTTTCTTAGATATTACTGTTGAGAGGAATCCATATTATCCAAACCAAAGAGACCTCATTAATCTTGTCAGAGATCTTGGCTTGTTAAATTCAAATGCTGAGTTTTTGATTTCCAACCTGCTTCTATTAAGAAAATGACAGATCCCATGAATGATAGGGTTTCGAAGTCATCCGTCGAAATCACGCTCATGTGGGCAAACACTACATTATGTTATAAATCTTGTTCTATAATTATGTCTTTCAGCTAAATATACTTATACTCAAGTTGTGCTCAATGTGTATATTTATCCTTTTTTTCCTCCAAAATATGTCTATATACCGGGTGTCCTCCCAAAATGTATACACACTTTAAATAATTGTAATTGTAAATTTTGAAAATGCATTTTAATAAACACACTTTACAATTAATTAATGTGTGTATACATTCTGAGGGGACACCCTATATATAGACTACATTTACTCAGAAGATATTAGCGTGGTACATTACAACGCCAGGACTATTGCGTTCAAGCTTTAGGGAGGATACGCTATCTCACGCTGGAACCGTGCCAGGGTATACGGATGTCTCTAAATCCTAAGAGGTGGTCGGCATTCATATCGTGTTCCCCTTGTTTGAAGTCGGCTGGGTTTAGCATAGTGTTGTCGTGTTTGTTTTCACGACCGATCTTCTTTCAATGCACTGCCCAGTACAGGAGATTACGCTTTCTGTTCGTTCGAAGACAAGATCGTGATTTAAAGTGACTCACAGAGCGCCCTGGTTGCCTTTAAGGGATGTGAAACTCCGCACCGACTTTTTAGGAGTATTTCTGACGTCACTGCCGTATTAATCCCGGCAGATGAAGCGATTATCTACTGGGTTACTGAAGTTTTAGAGATTACGTAAATGAGCGAGCTCATATTCACACAGATACATAGCATAAATAGAGCAGCTTTTTTTTGATGCCCAGAAAAGAGGATGGGAGACGGCTGACGGGTACCTAAGCTGGGAACCATCGCGCATCGATATTTACCATGGACCAACCCACAATTTTTCGACCGTTTTATGCCATTCTGCATCGTCTCCGAATCGGACACATTCGCGGGAACATTGCTATTTAATGGAGCGTTGCTTTTACTTTACTGCCACGGCTGCTTCGTCCTTCAGAATATCCGATACATTATTGTTTAGTGTCCAACACTGAGGATTCTTGCGCTTGTTACCGGTCCCGGTACGGGGAAGAGCATGATCGCTACCACATGTGCTTTTACTCTGCGAGGTTTATTGTAATCCTGCCTGTGTAATCTCCGAATTTGGGGTGGAGAAGGCCCTCTGCATTGCTATAATGATTGTTGTTAGTTGTATTATCGGGCATCAGGACATGATTTACATTTTTTTATTGTTTGTATTTTTTTGGCTGTTGTATATTTGTTTTCTGTCTTAATTCTTTGTTGTTTCGGTAAATTTGGTATACATAGTCACCCACTTTAAGGAAATTTAATCCAACCATTTCTAGCTACTCCCGAAGGAGAAAGCCGTGCATTAAAACAATTAAAATTGGAGCGCCTATCAAAGTCTGGCAATTGCAATCAATTTAAATTAAACCTTGTTTTAGAATGAAATATTTATTACAAATAAGTTGAGCTTCATATTTATTTTCAAATTTAAAATAATTCTATCATTAAAGCTCTTTTCACACGGAAATATTATACACACTGTCTAATATATAGTAAAAATTATACACATGCCATAGACAGTATGCCGACTCAATTCATAAAATTGCATTATTCAAGAAATAAATCTTAATTCTAAATAAAATTATATCCTTAACTCATCCCAAGATCGAAAGGACTAAGATTAGTGAACTCACAGAATTCCTTCCTGATGCTAATTTACCATCATTACGTGATAATGCTAGATATATTCACACAGTATCAGACCTGGATACTTTATAGATAGATAACTCTAGTATTGTTAATCACGTAACAGAGTCTACTAAACATTTGGTTAAAACTAAATCCTAGATATGTCCTTATTCCCCCCAAAACAATAAAAGTTGAATTGTCAACGATGCTGATCGAGTGAAGAAAATTTATCTGTGACGATAAAAAAATGTAAAAAATTCATTTGAGAAGGATTTGGACAAGCTGTATAATATATGTGCGTGTTCTGGCAAAAAGAAGAGGTTGAATGGCCACATAAAAGGGTTTAGTGTTAAAAAGAGGGCTGCTAAGAGGTTCATATTTTGAGCATTTTCTTCAATGAAAGACAGTAAATATCTCATATTTGTTTACTTAGGAAAAGCATTCTCTTATATTATAAGGAGAATATTAATGTCAACTTGTATAATTTTGTAACGAGGAATGAATGTATAATTTTGACAAACATGAAAAATATAAATAGTTGTCTCTGCCTTTACAGATTACGATAGAATAAAGATCTTACATGCATGAACAGCGTCAAAAAGTTGCATCCGGATCAAAATACCAAATTGGACTCATTTATAAAAAAAGATATTACATGAGAAAAATAGAAAAGAATTTTTCAAAAAACGGAGCAATATTAGCAAAGAATTTGTCCAAAATATTCCGTCAAACTTGCCCAACAAATATTACATGAGAGGTATTTATCAATACTATTATTATTTCTATCATATTCTATTTTAACCCTTTTCAAATACCCAATATGAAATATATTTTACTTATTATGATATATATATATATATATATATATATATATATATATATATATATATATATATATATATATATATATATATATCGAAAAAACACAGTAATAAGACTAATTTTATACGCAAAACCAGGTTTCGACGGAAACATCCGTCATCATCAGTTGCCGGTGGACAAGTGAAATACAAAAGTTGCTTAACGTACAAACACAAAAATCAGTGGTGCTAAGGTGGATGGTGCGGGAATGTAGCGGCATTTTTGAGAAACGGAATTATGAATTTCTTGCTTATTAAGGTATTGGTATTAAATTGGCTGTAGGAAGTATTAAAGTTGGGAATTTCTTTTATAAGTGCCGATTCAATTAAGCGTTGATGTATATAATTGTGAGAATTATAAACTATTTTAGCATTATAAATATTAATTTGATGATTTTCATTGGACATATGTAGAAATAAACTCGAGAAGAGGGCACCACGACGCATATCACATTTATGTTCATTCATTCTCTTGGAAAATCTGCTGCTTTCACCGAAATATACTTCATTACATGATTTGCAGGGAATAAAATAAACTCCCTCTTCTTTATCGATCGCTGTATTTCAGGATAAGCTATTTCTAATCGTATTCTCGTACTGCGGTGGAACATTGATATTGTTGCTCCATGCCAACTTTTTGAAATGATTAACTGGGGAAGTATGGGTAGGTAACATAATGTTTGTCACATCTGTTTTCCTTATAATTAGCTAGGGAATAATATATGGTTCTGGCTTTATAGTGACACTTTTCTATGAACCAAAGGGGATATTGCAGTTGAATTAATGTTTGAATGATTGTATTAATTTCTTCTTGCAAAAAACAAGGATCACAAATGGGATATGCTCACAGGAACATGCAAGAAACTACAGACCTTTTAACGGATACATCGCGACACGAGAAATAATGAATATAAGCAATAGAATTAGGTGGTTTCCAGGAGAAGGAACAATATGCTTTGTCGTTTATTTGAGATATTTTTACATCCAGAAAAGACCTGGTTTCGCATATAAAATTAGTCCTATTACTGTGGTCTTATCCATATATATATATATATATATATATATATATATATATATATATATATATTATTTCTGAGCTTCAAGACCCAAGCTCAAAAATAAGCCCTCCAAAGCTCAGTCGTGCTTAATTTTCCTTTAATATATTTTCGTAGAATTCCCCCCCTTTTTGTTCTATTCTAAGACTGCTAAGAGAGTCTAATATATATTGATATCTGAATATCTTGAAGAACAGAGCCGTTACGAAACACGTAAGGATATATAAGAGAAACGAACATTAATCCCGAAATAAACTTATATTTTACCTTTATCAAATGAATACATAACATTTATACATTAACTACAGCAATACTCTTAATATTATTATAAACAAGAATTAATTAAATTAGTTTACCCACAAAAATTGGTTAACGTTTTCTCTACACACAACAATAATATAAGAATTAGGCTTACGGACTCATCTGGAGTTTCAAAGGCCTCAAGAATGTTATTTACTCTCGACGCGTGCCGCCGGCCAGATGTAGATGAGCGAGATCACACGGTTGTTTTGGCGAGGGTGGCAGTTAGGGGGTCCACACGTTCTTTTTTTTGGGGGGGGGGTACTTCTAGGACGAGAACCAATACGGTGCTTTATGCAACACCTAGGCAGTTGTGGTCTCTCTGGCGAGAGTGAGTTGAACTTGGTTCTTAAATCAAGTTAACTTGGAGTGCCGTGTGACCACCGAGTAACGAGCTTGAGGAGGAGCTTTTCTCCTTCGTTACTTATTTTCCTATGGACGAGGACTGAACTCGGGGAGGGTCTTCTTCAAGGGCGCGTATAACGGAGGGGGATTTCTTGGACGAGAATAAGTTGAACTTGGATCCTTACCAAGTTAACTTAAGAGTTCGGTGTGGCCACCGAGTAACGGGCTGGAGGGGGGAGCCTTTTCCTTCTTCTTCTTAATTCCTCAAGGACGAGGAATACCCCTGGTGTTTAAGGTGCACCAGGATATGAGGAGTCTCTATGGCGAGAGTAAGTTGAACTTACCAAAGTTAACTTATCGTTTGGTTTGATAACCAGGGACTTAGCTCGAGGATGAGCTTCTTCTTAGCCCCTTAAGGTAGGTAGCCCTGCCTCTCTTGCAGGGTACTTCTTGGTCTGGCGAGCCAAGTACTCTACCTCTCTAGTCTCGGTAGTTCGGTTTGATCCGAAGACTTCGTCACCTAGAGACTGACGTATACTACCCCGATTTTCCTCAGAGTTCCTCATTTATACTTCGTCACCCCACTGAGGGAGTGGTAAGAGGGGGAGGGGTTTGAGGACGGCCCCAGGAGAGTTCTTTTGGCCAACGGTATTTCCCATGAAGTCAAACATTGGCTTTTCGTTAGCCTTCGAGATTGGGAGAAACACGTCTCCAATTTCTTATTTGACGTGAAACTGGATCTCACTCTCATGGGGGAGATCTTTCATTTTGACCTTTAAGGTCTTTCATGGCACCAAAATAGGTGACGCTGCGGTAACGAAATGGCCACGCCGATGCCTGGGCTGGATGTCTTTGCGGTAACCGCCTTGGGACTGCATCACGAGTGAACGGGAAGGGGGGGGGGGGTGAAGGGAAGATTCCCCTACATATATATATATATATATATATATATATATATATATATATATATATATATATATATATATATAAATATAAAGTTTTAGGTTTCACCATTTGAAGTTAGGCAAGCAAAGTTGTCTAACTTTCTGTATTAGGTGAATTACTTCTTCCTCTTCAAATGATGATGCCCCAAATTATATTATATATATCATGATAAGAATAACATTTATATTTTAAATATATAAAGTTCTTAATGTATTTTTGATTGTACAAAACTTTACATAGCTGTACATACATATACTACAATTTAGCATTATAATATTTTTTTGTGTTCATTTCGATATATTTGTCAGAGATTGGACAATCCTGAAAGTTTTTGGAAAATAAATGTAAATCTTGTTTATATTTCTAGTTATGAGATAAGCTCAAAGGCTGAGGTGACTCTCTGAAAAGTTCTGTTGATAGATGGCGGAATACTAAATGTCACAGACAAGATAGATCGTAAAAAAGTCAGCGTTCCAAATATCTCTTTGAATGAGATGGAAATGAATTCATTAAATGCAATTGGTTTTGACTCTAAAAAGGAAAAAAATAGCTTGTTTCTTAAGGAAATAAGGTAAGAAAATGGAAATATTAAGGTTAGCCCAAAAAGCAAACTGTACTTTATCTGACATTTATTTGTGGAGACTAGTGATTTTTTTAATCAAGGAAAGAATCTAAACCACTGAGACATAGAGAATGAACAATATTCTTATACACTATATGAGTTTTGATACAATAGAATGTGTTATTTGTGATAATACAAATATTAATATTTTTTTTTTTAAATCAAGCATTATTCTATTTGAAGAGGAAAAGTAGAAAACTGTCAATTTAATTGAGTGTGCTTTCCACATCAATAATTAGCTTTGCGTCATGTTATTTTCAATCTGCCAGTAGAAGGAGTGACCAATTATCCAAATAAGTACTCTAGACGTAATGGAAAAACTGCTAATCATTGCATCCTAGTGATAAGATCATCAATAATGTAAGTCTAGATCTGTGATTCATGTATGAGTGTTTAGGGTAAATCAAGTCCAGCAAGATATTTGTTAATTTTGTTTTCAGAAAATGTACTCCTATCATCATGCCATAGAGCTAACCACAGCTGTTTGAATTTTTGTTCTTTATACAAGGACAAGAATTCCTATTCCAGAATTGCTTTTTCTTGTGAGCTTCTTCCTAGATGTCTATTGCTCAATGTAAATCTTCATTAGGAACACTAAATACTTCTATCAAGCTCCAGTGGTTTAAATCATGATGATCTTGGCCTTCAAGAAAACAAGTCAAGATGTTCAGAACTTAGTTTTCCTTGCCTTTCAAAGGAATGCATTTATTTTGGTTGTATCAACACCTCGTGTCTCTCTTTTAGCTGGAATTGATTAAGATTACAGAGAGACGGCTATGAAACCTATCATCAATGTAAGAAAAAATCCTCATGTTCATCTCAAGAAAGATATGCTCAAGGAATCAGACTCAATAAGCTACCAGAGATGAGATCAATTTGGACGGAGATTAAAGTGAGGATTTACTTATTATCAGCATCAGTCAAATTTATGAGCCTACAGTGTTGAAGTTCAAAGATGAGAAAGACCTAAGAAAATGATCAAAAGTCCTTTCAGGCTCCAAAGCTTAAGCCAAAGTATCGAAAAAACTGACAAAATTACTTCAGAGCCATCCCAAAATTCCTATCCTTTGGAGAAAAGATATTTCCAGATTCTATATAAGCCAAAAAGTTGAAATATTAGAAAAACTTTGTCTTTAAGATTTATTTAAGTATAAATATGTGTTATCTTATATTATAAACAAAGATTTTGTAGGAGAGATATTATTATCGAGCATTGAGAAATATAAATGTATTTATCAAGTAAAGCAATGAAAAATTTGTTTTCTTAATTTTTATTTGGTAATAATATGGAATATATTGAAAATTAAAGCGTTAGTTGACCAAATATAAGATAAAATCTGAAAAATACTGAATTAAATTTCCATTTACCTCATTGCCTGCATGCGAATATTATATATAAACCCTAAAAAATTCTTTTCTATTTCGTTTACTATTTCCTGATCTAAAGAAAAGACGACATTTTGGGGACTCTAGAGAACCGTCTCAGCTCAAGCCGAAATTATTCTTATAATGTAGGGACAAGATGTAAACTACATATGCTTGAAGTTTATCGAAACTATTTAATTTGTATGTTTACAACCTTTACCAGTGGTTATTTACCTACACATATGAAACCGATAACCAACGAGTGCATCTTAGCCAGAGGTTGGTGATGAGAGGATTTTAAAGTGGCGAGGTTAGAACTGACAATGTTGCTTGAATAAACATTAAGGTCTAACTCTCCGAACTTGCCCAACATTATGGCAGATATACTTGCTGGTTTGGGGCCGGGGAGGAATGTGATCCTTAAGATGCTAGTTACAACATGAATGTGAAATTATTATTTTAGTTAGGGCTCCCGTTTCACCTTCGTAAATTAGAAGTGGTCTTCTCTGTGCTTTTCAATTTATTTCATTCTTGTCCCTCCTATGTCAATGGATTTCACTGCTGAGTATTTTTTTATTTTTTACTTTTCATTTACTATTATTTATGCATTTTTTTCCTTGTCTATGTATTTTCTCCTATGTCAATGGATTTCACTGCTGAGTATTTTTTTATTTTTTACTTTTCATTTACTATTATTTATGCATTTTTTTCCTTGTCTATGTATTTTCTCTTCTTCTATCGCTTTTGCATTTCTCGCATAGATATTCATCTCTCTGCGCATCTAATTTATAATTAAAGTATATATATATATATATATATATATATATATATATATATATATATATATATATATATATATATATATATATATATATAGTAGTGATCAAATTGTTAGGAATTTCTTTAAAATTCGTTATTTTCCGGGAAAAGTTCATACAAACTTATTTTATTAACAAGTAAGCAATTTATTTTCATACATATGGCAAAAATATCCTTTCTCAAATTGATTAATACTTGGTTTGACCTTTTTAAGCCGCTCTGGAATGCCAGTGATTAAAGTAAAGTTTTGCATAATTGCTTCACGCTGTCAGAGTGAAACCAAAGGTAGATAAGACGTTCTATGAGCTTTTCTTTGGTTGTTATGAAAACTTCGTGTATTTCATTTTTTTCGAATATCCCATAAATTCTCAATAGGGTTCCTGTAATGGGAATTCCTAGGCCATGATAGCAGTTCAATGCCATTCTGTGCACACTATGTCTTGACTGATCGCGCCGTGTGACAAAGAGCCGAGTCTTGCTGAAATATGCATGATCTGTCACCAAACCATTCCTTCATTAGAGGTACCAAACAGTTTTACACTACTTAAATATACTTATACTGATTAATTATACCTTCAGCAATCTTCAAGTGACTTGTCCCTGGTACAGCAATTGCTCCCCACACCATGATTTTCTGTGAATGTTTCACAGTTTTTGTAAGACACTCTGGCATAAACTCACTTGACTGCCTCCTTACTGTCTGCACACGGTCATTAAGTACTGTGTCGAGGTATGGCCAAGTGTACGTGAATATTCGCACACAGACTCTAAGGTAGGCCAAGCAAGGCGACAACTGTTATTGTTTCTAAGAGTGCGATATGAATGGATAGCGCCGGCTGCGTGACCAAGGAATATAACAACACAATGAAAAAAATAGATTTTAATACACACGAAATAAAAGGGGGTACATAAATGAGACGGACTCAAGCTCCGAATACTAAGTAGGGAATGGTTATAATGGGAGATTGAGAGTAATGAATGATTAACTTCCTATGAAACTCGAGGGTACGATGGGGCAACTTGGGGTAGGTCCGGTGACCTTTATTACTCACGGGTGATAGTCACAGGACCCAGAGCGGGTTGAGGCTACTTTCCTCGAACTTGCGTTTGCGACATGCTAGCCTCCTGTACTCAAGAGGTCACCGAAAGAACTTCGAAAGGGGGTAGGGATTAGATGACTGCTTCACACTGGGCTTGAGCGAGCTAATTGGCTTCTTGTCGTAAGAGATAACCAGAAGAACTTCGGAGGACGACTTCTCCAATCCTTGATCCGATGGAGGATGAGAAAGGCTGACGTAGTCTCACGAGACTTTTCTACCTGACCCGAAGACATGGGGGGATGTTCAGCTCTTCCATAGCTTGCGACCCTCACTCACACTTCTTGAAAGAGAGCTCGTTGAATTGCACTCCTTGCGGGGAAGTCGCGTCTAACGAAAGCTGTCCGTCAGCCTGGAGCGGGTGCATATATTTCCGGAGTTATTCAAAACAGGAAGAGAGATTGAGACCATCTTAAACTTTGTTATCGGGCGTGATGTACCGAGTGCCTCCTTACGAAGAGTGTCAACAGCTGGGATTAGCAGCCGGACGGGCGACAACGGCGGGGGCCATAAGCGCGGTTCACTGCGAATCTACAAAGTAATCTCCCGACCCGAGGAAAGGGGGTTGAGACGACCGGGAGGAAGCTTGGGTGTGAATTCCATGGGAACCTGGCGGCGGGTCAAAATAGGGTGAGGTCAGAAGGGAGAGGGGGAGGAGTAACGGCTCGCTTTCTCTCCTGAAATAGTGTCTTTGGAGGTGGGGAAATAATATTATTCAAAGAGGATTCTTCCACATACTGCAATAGTTGACTCGTCCAAAAATACTACCTGTAACAATATAAAACACTATAGCAGTATTGAAACAACCTGTGATGCTAGTGGCAGCAATTAAATAGCCAGACAAATAAAGACGTGAAATTATTTAATTCAGCATGAACGCGTATCTAATAAGTTTATTAGAATGTACCTACTACATTAGGTACAGTCTGTTATCTTATGCATAATAAAGAAAATAACTGGTAAATGTACCACTCTTACCTCTTTCCATTGCTCAGAATTACAAAAAACATGAGCAATAACCCAGACTTGTCGTGCCTCTATCATGGTTTTGATAAGCCTAGGCTTCTTTCTTGGATGTTAGGCTGGTAATTTACTGTCGAGTAACATCTTATTTATTGCTATTCAAGAAATACTAATGCTATCTGATAACATTTCGCTTTCAATCTTCCTACAAGATTTATTATGTCCTTAATATCCATTTGTTTAATTTTCCTGTCTTTTCTTGGTATTGTCTTCCTCTTGCGATAACATTTCCCAGCCCTCGCTAAATCCAAACTTAGATGGTTTAAATTTTTTTTCTGTATATTGCTTACTGTTTGACAAGAGACTCCCAATTCATTTACAATATCTTTCTGTTTTAGTCACTATTACTTAATAAAACTTTGATCTGTCCAATTTTCTGAGGACTCAATTCACTGACTTCCCCCATAGCTGTTCACTTTATTTTTATCTATTATACTGCAAGAAAAAAACGGTTACTATTATCCAGAGGGAAGCAAAATACACAGTAGTTGAATTACTTGGTTAGTAACAACAAAAGAGAATAGATCGCACACTTTCACACTGCGAAGTTTGAATTGGAAATGAAGCACGAGACTAACAGTTGCCGCAGCGGCCAAACCGAATCAGCTTTGCCTTCTTTTATTTCAACATGTTTTCCAGATGATGAAGCAAAACACTAATATTTAATCTGAAAAAATGTACAATAGTTCTTTCAAACTAATATGATAAAATAACCTCATTATTGACTCTTTAAATAGTTTTAAGTTACCTTTTACCATAAAAATTACGAATTTTCTAGGAATCAATAATAATTTGATCACTACTGTATAAATATTTGTTTTGCTTTTCATGCTCATAGGCACTCACAAGCTATGTAAATGGCTATTTCTACCCACCCTGCTGCTTCTCCCGCACTGGTTTCCCTCCCCAGTCCCATATACTGTACTTAGGAACTGAATTGACTATCCTACGTTTTTCTGTACACACAAAGTTCAAGCTACTACCACTTTCTACTTACGGAAAGTTGAAGGTCCAAAGCTTGCTAAAGTTCTTTTCCATAACTTATATCGGTAGTCATTTTACGAGCCACTCGCTGCAGTTTATTTTTAAATTTGCCTAGGGTTCATTATACCTTTCTCCCACTGACAGCACCTCTGCAGTGAAAGCTGCCCTAGTTTTCTCTATGGTGTCCTTAAATCGCCGTGCGCTGCGTTTAAAAAATACAGATTTTATCTCGGCTAAAAGATATTGGATAAGATTGAGGTATTCTGCATCAACGAGACACGGAGAAGGTCTCTTATAAACTCGATTTTCACGGCCGTTACACCCACTATATACATATTCCTATACCATTGTGGAGCTATAGGAAGAGTCAGTGGGATCAGTATTGTTACTTCTGATTTTCTCTGCCCCTCCCCCTCAACTTCGAAGTTATTCTTGCTACTATTGCTTTAAATCCTCTCTCAAAGATATAGACATCTTCACATAATCTGGCCATCCTTCAGATCTCTTCTTAAATGAACTAAGTGATCTCCTCAATGTTGCTTTCTCAAACTACTCCACCATTCTGGTGGTACTCGGCAACTTTATTTTTATTATCCCCCAAAACACAACCTCACATAACAGATTCTTCGAACGTTTATTTCTCCTAATTAGTCACGCCCTCCTCAAATATTATCTCTCATTACTTTATTATTCAATTTTGTTTTAATTATAGCTAATTAACTCTAATACTCGTTTTCCTTTGAAGTCCCAATAAATTATAGTCTCTTTCAGTCCTTCCGATCTACCAGGCGAAGAATGCTTTAAAAGCTAGTCATTCGAGAGAAATTTTATTCTCCCGCGTATCTGAAGGGTGTAAGAGGCGGCTTTAATAGAGAACGATGTTGTTGTTCTCTGTCCTAGTGTGTGGGTTCAACCGCAACCTCTGCACGCATTTTTTGCAATTAGGAATTTTTTCAGAAAAAATATTCCGTTTATCGTCTCTTTCTTTGCGGTTTGATTGATTTAGTTTCATAATTTCCATCTCTTTCAGTGCTTCCGATCGACCTAGCTAAACATGCCTTAAAATCTCATCTTTTCAAGAGTTTTTATTCTCCCACGTAGCTGAATGGTTAAAGGATGTGGATTTAATTGAGATCAAAGCGGTTGTTTGCTGCTTCAATGTGCTTGATTCGATTCCCTCCTCAGCGCGGACCTTTGTAATTTTATTCAATAAGTCTCCTTCAGCTTTGATAACGGCTTCTATGTGATGTCTGAATCGCCTACATGTTAGGACTCATTGGTTCTTGTTCATATTGGACATTACTCTGACCAGTGCTGGTTTAACCTAATCGCACATGTAGCACGTGGTACAGTCCCCACGTTTCAGGGGGCTCCGCGTGGATGTTAAAAAATAGTAATAATTCAATTCTTTTCCTTAGGCACAGAAGGCTGAGACAAAATAATTATTAATTTCCCTGATTTTTTATATGATTATTATAGATGATATTACTATATATAAGAAAAATATAGAAAACTTCACTAGAGCATGATGCATAGTATAATAAGTCTGCCATTAGTAGTACACCGTATAGTCCAGGGCTACTCAACTGCCGGCCCGTGGTCCAAATCTGGACCTTCTGGGTGCGACAGAAATAAACATATAAAAATTGAATATCAGGAAGGTCCTGGCGATGGAATCCTAAATGTATATTTCGTTGACTGACAGTAGGATAAGTTAGGCGTGTATTAGACATAATGTAATTAACCTATTAATGCAAATAAAAGTTTAGTATAGTTTATATTAAATATCAATAACAGAAAATGGGATAAATCAGCTGGGTGATGACATTGATGAGAAATATTAAGATTGTAGCTCAGTAAAAAATCATGTGTTTCCAGATCTACCAAAATATCATGAGATTTACTGAAATTTTGATGAATCTCAGAAATAATTTATCAATCTCATTAATGATTTGTATATTGTTTTTCCAATTTTTTACCAAATAGTTATCAAAAAATACTGATATAATGCTTTTTAACTTAATTTTATCCACATAACATATATCACAAGAACCACTACATATATATTAAAGTGCGTCTGCCGAATTTTTACCTACCTACTGATTTTTCTCAGAATAATCTACTGAGATTTCCTCTGCACCATCTGGCCCGTACTGGACTGAAGACGCGGTTTAATGGCAGTCGAGACACAGCTGAATCTTAGCGTGAGTTTTGTTATTTTGACATGTCAAATGCTAGATTTAGGCCTCTTATTAATAGTATTCGTATTCATGAATAAGCCAGGAGTACGTTGGTAGGGTATGGAGTATATTAATATATCGTGATACGATGAGCCAAAGGGGTAAGATAGTTTTCCATTCTTTTCTGCTTCTACTCATCTATGGGGATTCCTTGCAAAGGCATTGTCAAATAGTAAATCTCCTCTTCCTCTGCCCAAAAGAATGTTTGATACTAGATGGTCTGATCGAGCATTATGAGACTCGAGCCCTCCACAAAGAGTATTTTATTATCCTGAATGTGTTGGAAGACATTGATTAGGATACTGATGTCGAGCCTGAATGCAGACAACAGGCTGAAGACTCTTGGTAACCATGAAAACATTGGAGACAGGAATTATGGTCATAAAGTTAGATCAGATTCTGCAAAGACTTTCAAAAACCAGTGTTTCATTGCAGTCATCAGATCAAGACTTGAATTCTGCTTGTGCCTTGTACGAATCTTTGCAAACTTATGTTGAAGCTCTTCGACCAACTTTCATAGCTATTGAAGATAAGGCCAAAATTCTTACTGATTGCCATAATTACCGCAAGAACGTTTCACGACAAAGACGACGAAATCGCAAATATGACTACTATCACGGTTTTACCTCAGATGATAGCAGCATAGAATCCATCCAGCCATCTGAATCAATCAGGATTAGAGCTTTTCTGGTTATTTTGGACAGTTTGGTTGCTACTCGCTCTAAAAGGCAAATAGAATATATGAAGTTGCAAGGTAGGCTTGGACTTCTTCGAAAGCTGCCAAAGCTTAATCCAGATGAAGTTAAGGCTGGTACAACAAAAATAATTCACGCTTACCTTGAAGATTTGGAAAAGGAGTTCGAAGAGGAATTGATATAGTTTAGTGAACTTTTGAAAACTGACCTAGCTGAAATTATTGCTGGATCTCAACAAGACCTTTACGAACTGACATTGCATCGTCTGATAGTTGATAATACTTTTTGGTCTTGTTTTCCTAATGGCGAGATCACGTTGAAAATTTATTTAATTCTAATGGTTACCAACTGCAGTGGTAAACGCTACTTTTCAAAATTAAATAAAACCAAGAACGAATTAAAACACGAGCGCATGATACCCTTTGTACCTTTTCAAACTAGTTAATTTTTACATATATCATATCTAATGAAACACAATGATGACTGCTGCTGAAATTTATTAAATATTTGAAATGTCAGCTGAGTTATGGAGCGCCCATTTAAATGGACACCATGCCACCTAAATATAATATGAAGCGCCTATTTAAATGGGCACCATGTAGCTTACAATATGTGTTGAAATTTATTTGAGGCTACAATTTACCTAATGATACACATAACTTGTAATAACAAAATAATTTATTCTTTAAAAAATGAAATATATATATATATATATATATATATATATATATATATATATATATATATATATATATATATATATATATATATATATATATATATATAAAGAGAGAGAGAAAAGTGACGTATAGAACATTTGCTAAATCCTGAGTTGTAAGTAAATAACAGAACTACAGAAAAAGCCGAATATTTGTATACCCTATTCTGGAAAGGAGTCACAAGATCCAAACATCTAAATTCGGAGGCGAAGTCGATTCATCATTTAATAGCAAGGGCGAGACAGAGCGGCTCTTTCACACCTCGTCAGCGGGGGATGAGGGGGGGGAGCTTTGGACGAGTTCCCAGGATGGGAAATATTTTGCGAACGTGCTCAGGAGTCGAAAATTTGAAATTTTTCGAACAGGAAATGACGTTGTCCTTGGCGTGATACCAAAGCACGTGGTCTCCGATAAAATGGGAGGGGGGGTCAGAATTTGTTCTTTTACACTCTTCCCTTCTATACAATGGAACTTTACTTAAAGAGAGGGAATAACACGGAGATCGCAAACTTGGAATGAGGAATTATTATTAAGGGCTCAGCCTGATAAAAAAGGGGGACCTGATCTGTATTCGACAGCCTTAGAAAAAGGCAATTATATTGATATGAGCAAAACTTAATGTAAATGGGTCAACAAAATAAACAAGATTTAAATTAAGGAACAAAATTAGAACTTTGTCTAAAAGGGTAGTGATACAATAACCAAAAAACCACTATATTAAATTAGTATCTACAGGGACCATAGATATATGTTCAGAGTTAAAAAAAATTAAATTAATGTATACATGATTAGCTGACGGGTTTACAGGCGACCTATAAACAATAAATTCTTTCCTTATTAAATACATGCTAAACTTGGTAATCTCCATACTATAGCTAAAGCTTCCCGTCTATTACCGAGTAATTACGTTCACGGGGTAGTAGCTATCACCTCGCGTAAGCCACCAGGTAGCCTTCACCTTCGTCAGAGTATTGGAGCAGCACGCCTCTAATTCCTTCGTTACTCGCATCCGTCTCGATGCCGAAGGGTTTAGAGGGATTAGGGAGCCTCAAAATGGGGGCGGATGCTAGCTTGTGCTTGAGCACCTGGAATCTGGTAGTAGCTTCGGGATTCCTAGAAAGGGGATCTGGAGATCTCTTCTGTAAGAGGGAACTTAAAGGGGGTGGAAATAAATGAGAAGTTAGGGATAAATCTACCGTAAAAAGAGGCCGATCCCATGAAAGACCACAGCTGTTTCTTCGTGATGGGAAGGGGCATCTCGACAATGGCTCTGACCTTTTCGTCCTGGGGGCTCATCTGATTTTTAGAGAGAACAAGCTCTTGAGTAGTAGGGGTTTGGGGATGATATATTCAAATCCATTTTGCAATTGCTGCAGCTGACTCTCTTGAAGAGGCGCTAGCCTAGGGAAGACATCCAACACGGGTATGATGATTCCAGGGGTCCAGGTAAAGATTGGATAAGGTAATCACTATATTGTTTAATGCATACTACATGCACGACATTAAAGGGGTCAGCGGGATACATTTTCTAAAGGGGACTCTTAATCGAGGGCCAAAATGTTGTTGATACACGCACAGCGGCGATATTTTTTAACATATTGATTTGCAAAACCTAATTTCATGAGGAGGCTAGAATCAGGTAATCCACTGGTCCTTTTGGAAAAGGGGCTCTTCCAATCTCTCAGGGGGTTTGATATTCTCCGTGGAAAATAGAAACAGCACCTCCTCGCCAGAATTAAATCTTTTTCCTTCGCCTTTAAATCGAAATAAGTTCGATACTTCTCCAAATTTACCTCAGCATTTTTGTACGCGATGTCTGCACAGATCTCGAGGTGTTTTCCGAGGTCTAGGAGGTACGAATAGGAGGATTGTATTTTGTAATCCAGACGGGGATTGGTAAAAAGTTCCTTTAAAATAGCAAGAAAGCCTCGAACATTGCAGCCATGCAGTAATTCGAAGCAGGCGAATCCTAGGGTCCTATAGGATATTTCACTCACGCAAACAGTGCCACGGGTAAAAAGTGGTGCCATTCTGTGGGCTGATCGATACACAGTTTTCTGAGGATTGCGTCCAATGTGCCATTTAACTTTTCGCAAACTCCGTTTGTGTCGTGATGGTATGGGGTGGTAAACGAGGTTTTACCATGAAGAGCTTTCCGATATGCTCCATAAGCTCGGAGGTAAATTATCTTCCTTGATCCGACAATACCTCTTTAGTAATTCCTACCCGAGAAAAATGGAAATGAGGGCTTCGGTGCACGAAACACTATGAATGCGCTTAAGGGAAACTGCCTCAGGAAAACGGGTAGTGAAGTTAACCAGAGTGAGGACGTGACAGTGTCCTTCACTAGACGGGGGATGAATGTGGCTAATAAGATCAATGGCCACATGAAAAAAATGTTCCGAGATGATCTGGCTTCGCTGACGGGGGGCTGGCTCGATGCGCCCTTTTGCAGATTTCCTTTGGCAGGCATCGCATGATTTGCAGTAATCTGCAATTTCTCTGGCCGCAACTAGCCAATAAAAATACTTAAAAACCCTCTGAGCAGTTATATTATGACTAAAATGATCAGATAATAAACTATCGTGAGAAATCTGGAGGATTTGAGGGACGAGGGAGCGGGAAACACACAAGGAGCGTTTTTCAGGTTCGCTTCCTTCGGAACATTTACGATGTGACATCTCATCTTTGACAATTTATGAGATGCTTTTCCCACCACGGGAACACTCTTGCTCCTGGGTTATGGCTTTCTCCCAAAGGGGGAAAAGAGTTGCACACCCCTTCTGGGCGCGGGCAAAATCCTGGTTTCTTAGGGTCTTGATCTTTGGATCGACGGGGTTTTCAAAAGAATGGCTTCCAGGGAAGCCTTGGTGGCATGGGCACGGGTTACCACGGGTTATGCTACCGGGCTACTTGTAACCTGGGTGCTCTGACTAATCAGTACAAAGCAAAACCTGATTGGGGCTGCTACCACTTCGATCCAACCATTCAAATACTCACATTCGATGTGGCATTTTACAATAGGGAAACGATTTTCTCGGCCGAGGTAATCATGGACCACAGCGAACTTTTGGTGGTCAGGACCGACTGAGGGAAGTAATTTCTAGGATATCACGATGCATGTGCACCCAGTGTTACGTAAAAGGGTGGACACACGGCATCCGTTCACGGCTCCATTTTCAAATTTCAAACCACCGGGAGAGCTCTTATTAAAGAGAAAATTTAATTGGTGACCGGAGTTGTTGGTTGACAAGAGAGACGTAGTGGTATCTAGAAGAGACGGGGAAAGAGCAGGAGTAGCACTAACTTGGTGTACCTGATAAGAAGACGCGCTTCTACATTGAGAATTTTGAGTGCAGTTCGTGCGTACATGAGCTTCTATTCCGCACTTAAAACAGATTATCTGCCTTCTTGGGAATAACGACGTGGGGACAGTGGTAATTATGGGCTTAATATCTCTGGGTTCCGAAGGAGGGAGGTTCCTGGGTTTCGAGGGGCCTTGACCTTTTAAGAATTTAGGGGTATTTCTTGGAGGGAGCCTGAAGTTATTAATCTTAAACTTGGGAGGAGACGGGGAAGGCTTCTTATTAACCTTGGGATACAAGTTATGGCTACCTGAATAAACATCAGCCTCTTATAGGCATTCCTTAAACGTAGAGCAGCGCTTCTCCTTAACAAAGGCATGGATTTCGAGGGTCAGGGAAGTTAAGACTTGATCCTTTAGGACGAAGTCCAGAATGGACTCGTACTCTTAGGGGACTTTACACGCATCTAGCCAAAATTGGAGCTGTTTCTGGATGGTATACCAAAAAGGGCAAAAGGTCTGACCGGGGCGGATCTTTTCGTGACAAAAGAAGTCTGGGGTCATATTTACGGCAGCTAAGAGTTCAGACTTGAGGGGAGAATAGTCCACAGTGGACTCTGAGCGAAGCGAAATGAATATGTCTTTTAACTGTGAGTTTAGGAGGAAGAGCAATTTAACGAATCCATCTAGCTCGATATCCCAATTGTTGATTTTAAAATCTTCTCCTTCTTTAAATGCGGGTAATCCAATTGATCACGGCCTCATTACAGTTCATGCTGCCCTATTCTCTCACGCTCTTCCATTTCTGTTATGTTCTTTTCCATCTCACGTTATTCTTTTTTCTCTTTAGCTTCTCTTAATTCTTTTTCCTAGGCTTTTCGTTCTTGTTCCTTCGCTCTTCTCTTTCATTTCTCTCTTTTTCCTGAATATTATTTAATAATTCTCGTCCAGCAGGCCCAACGACTCTCCCTGACTCTTGTAACTGTCAAACGAAGAAGACATCTTGTTGGCTTAGTAGGGAGAACCTAACACGCGAACGGGGCTATTGACGTTACGAAATTACTCGGCAATATACGTGAATCGAAACTTTTCCCCAAATAAATATTTAAAAATTATCACACTAAAGGAACACTATAACTCCTCCTACACAATTAGAATGGGTTAATCTTTCTAATCCGGCTGGGGATTAACTCAAATATTCCGGTAAATGGAAGACACAAGCACACAGAACGGGTCCCAACTAATAATCTAAATTTTAAATAGTTCTACTCATCTAGAACTAACTTGAACTTACTTCGCCCAAAATAGAAAAATAAAAAAAACTTCAATAATGAGAGGGAACTAAATACTAAAACTCAAAGAGGATGTAAACCAACTAAACAGATTTACAATGTAATAGACCTCACACACTTGACACCAGTTTTTATAATTTAGAAGTAATATATATATATATATATATATATATATATATATATATATATATATATATATATATATATATATATATATATATATATATATATATAATATATGTCGTTGTACAACCACTGTTTACCATACACTACTGCTAGATTATGTGGCAGAGGGAGACTTAATCACCTACTGCAACGCGAACCGTTAAAGGAATGTTTGCAGGGATTAATGCCCGACTAGGAGGTCAAACTTGAGGCGTTGGGTTTCAAATCCTTAATAATCAGATAGAGTGCATAATTGGTTGGCGAGATTTCCTTGAATAGGACGAGAGTATCGTTTAAATTTAGTTAAAGATGAATTAACAAAAAGATAATTTTATTTACAAAGATTAAAATATGAATAATAATAGAGAAATGGGAATTATTTAAATTGAAAGAGCCTCTTGATAATTATTATGAGGAGAAAATTCTCAAATAGAATTAATTGATTAATGTAACTATGCTCTGATCAAAAAGGGGGAACTTGACAATACTAATAATGGAGGGAGTTTCAGTTTTATGGGTCGATAACTTCAAGAAAGTTCCTTCTTGCGATGAGGCGAGTGGGAAACGATCCGATGAGGCAAGTGGTGCACGATCCAAATGAGGCAGGTGTGGCACGATCCGAATGCGGCAGGTTGAGCAAGATCCGAACCAACCTTGCGATCAAGATAGCTAAACTTCAAAGATGACATTCGAGGGGGAATGTGTGAATTCTCTTAATTCCACGGAAAGAGAAATCTTCTTTTCCTCAAAGGTAATCGATTGAGATTTTCTTCAGTTCGATTAAACGAAGGGAGACTGTTGAACTAATTGAAAGCCTTACCGTTCACAGAAGCTACCAATTAACTTGGGTAGAATCTTGGCTGAATAAGTCTTGCTGTCTGACGAACGCTCACGGGACGAGACGATAAGAACGGCCTTGAGGCGTGATTCTGGAGGGGCAGAGGCTTGGGAAATATTTTGCGAACGTGCTCAGGAGTCAAAAATTCGGGAATGTTCGAACAGGAAATGATGTTGTACATGACGTGATACCATAACACGTGGTCTCCTATAAATTGGGGGGAGGGGGTCAGAGGTTGTTCTCTTACACATACTTATTTTATTATTTTGGCTTATAATGATATTGTGCCCAGCATTGAACATGCAATGCCACATCGCACTTTGTACATTTTTGTTTGACATTTTTTTAAAAATCACCACACCTCCGCTGTGTTTCACCCATCACAATTGTCGTAGAATGACCCTTGGCTTTGATCACTCTACGCTTTGACACCCTTTTAGTAGCGGTATGCTTTAAGGGGCGTGAGTTACTTCTATGATGAAGTAGGCTTTGTTCTAAGAGTGCTATTTTAGTAGTTTAGTCCTTAAGGAAGAGCTATTTTTAAACACATAAGGATAAGAGGAAACACCAGAATCTACCAAAAATAAACATGTATTTTAAATTAAATATTACAAACCAACAGTAAAAGCATTTCTATATTTGGCCTCTAAGATTTTTCAATGACAAAACATAAACAAGTAGGCTTCCAATAAACAAACCAATTGCCAATTAGTATTTTTATCACGACCCTATTTGTTTAGCATAAAACATTAAATTAATGTACTGTCATCTACAAACACATATGACCTAGGTTCAAGAATAATGGTTTCTACTCTCCTTTAAAACGTGGGACGTACTAAAATTCTACTATCGCAATAGAGATATAAATGTTATTGTTAACTTACAGGTAGGTATTATGGATTGCCGGATGTCGCTGGAGGACTTATCTCTCGCTTTAGAGGGGGGGGGGGCCGCTGGTTGAAATTTTCGAAGAGGGATTGCTTGAGATGTGAGAATCACTCGAGTGTGAGCGGCTTTGCTTTTGTTCAGTCGGGCTTCTTTGCAGACGGAAAAGGCTTCTTCGGTATGGCACCGATATAAAACTTGACTAATTAGGTTAATACGGCCCTGAAAGAGGGGATCGATTTTCTCAATCTGATCCTATCGTTTCTCACGGAAATAGTCTTGTATGGCTGAAGGATCGATCTTTACGAACTAATCTTTCTTCTGGCGAATCGACTTCTAATAATCTTCTTGTCTAGCCGATGGATCGATCTTCACGAACTAATCCACCTCTAGCGTATCGACTTCTGATAATCCTCTTCTCTTTCTTTGCGGGGCTTATATATAGGCGGATTTCCGCCCCATCTAAAGGGGGAAGTGACCATGCCACAGATGCAAAAGGGGGGGGGAGCGAATGGAGAGTTAGCATCTGGGGAGAGCGAGAATTCCTGAGGTGGCACTGGGGTGCCCAAGTCAGCTCGCAAATTATAGGCTCGCAACCGCACCGCTACTTGGCGTGCCTTCTGACTCGCACCGTTTTTTTTTTCTAACCACGGGTTTATGGGTCTCGTAGGTAATACGATCGTTAGAGCGTCGTTTAAGGACCTTAGGTGGTCGCCTTCAAACATATGTTAGCTCCAACTGCCCACAGCGGCGAGGAGATCACACATGGTAAGCATTTTCGCCGGCTACCTTTCCCACGCTTCTCCTCATGAAGGGGGAGGGGGCTTGAATGTACCTATACTCCTCCAGGATGCTTAATGTAGCCATTTCCTTACATTTACCTCCATCCTTAAGAAAATAACGGGAGGGGGGGAAGGGTCCAATCCGACGCTTACAATAATATACATGGGTAACTTACGGAACATTATATTATACAATAAATTCTAGTTCACTCGGGAATGCCTCGATAACATTTCACCTGACCTTACATTAATTCCTATATTACTGTGCCAACTTAGGATTTTCTTACCTACCACTAGGGGGTTACTCGCCCCTACTTACTTACAATTCTACTGATTTACACTTAACTTTGCTATAATACAATAGTTGGGCTGCTCCTTAATCGTCGACAGGGTTCCGACTTAACGAGTCGGCCATACAATTGTTGGACCCTTTTATATAGTGAATGGAGTACTGGTACTCCATCAAGAGTAAACTCCATCTCAGGAGTCTTCCATTCTTACACTTATTTTTACCTAAGTATGACAACGGTTTATGGTCGCATTCCAACTTGAACTCGCGCCCTATTAGATAATATTTGAATTTACCTATGGACCATATTATGGCCAAAGCTTCGATTTCGATAGTAGCGTAGGCTTTTTCTCTACTCAACAGTTTCCTACTGACATAAGCTATGGGATAGGCTGTTTCGTCATCTTCGTATTGAAGCAATACTCCGCCTAACCCGTCCCGACTAGCGTCCGTGCGAAGGCCGAAGATCTTGTGGGGATTTGGTAAGCGAAGAATGGGCGCAGTTACGAGTTTTCCTTTTAGAACCTCCAACTGAGTTATTGCATGGGGGTTCCACGTGACAGGGTCTGACGCTGTCTTTTTTAACAAATCATTCAGTGGGGCCGCAATGGAAGCGAAGTGTGGTACAAAACGCCTATAGAACGAGGCCGCTCCCATAAACGATCGGAGTTGTTTCTTTGTTCTCGGCCGGAGCATCTTGACTATGGCGTCCACTTTTTCTTGCTGGGTAGTCAAGTGTTTTTGTCCTATTTTGAATCCCAGGTAGTCAATGGATTCGTAGGCAAAATAACACTTGGTCGGCCCGGCGGTTAGACCTTGCTCCTTCAATTTCTCCAGCAATGAGCGTAGGGCGTGTAAGTGTGACTCCCATGTACGGGTAGCTACGTACACGTTGTCGAAGTAAAACGACACGTCGCTTAGTCCAGCGATAATTCGCCTCATCATCCTATTATAATTGCTACCGGCTGTAAGTAGTCCGAAGGGTAGCCTGGTAAACTGTAACAGACCTCTCTCGGTCGCAAAAGCCGTCAGTTTTTTGGACTCCTAAGCGAGATGTATTTGATAGTACGCTTTACACAAATCCAATTCGGTGATGAATTTAGCGTCTTCAAATAAATGGAGATTTTGATCTATTAGTGGGATGGGCTCGGCGTCGAAAACGGTAACTGAATTCAATTTTCGGAAATCCACGCACATCCGAAATGATTGATCCGGTTTCTTAACCATTACTATGGGGGAGCAATAATCGGACTCCGATGGCTCTAAAATTCCCAATTTTAGTAAATTCCGGACTTCCTTATTGAAGGCTTCTCGTAGGTGGATCGGTAACGGATATGGTTTGCTCCGAACCACTGAATTAGTTTTTAGTTTTATTTCATGGATAAAATCCTTGGCACATCCGGGGTTTTCAGAAATGACTTCTAGGAATTCCATGAGCAAGCTCAACATTTCCGCTTTTTGTTGAATTTCTAAGTGGGGATTTATCTTTAAATCCACCCGAGGGTCTTCCGGGGTAGGGGAGAGCGAGGGAAGTTCGTATTCCTCGTCTTGTTCCACACACACGGTGTGTATGACTTGCAGGGGCGTACCCGGGTAAACGGCATCCATCGGTTCTTCTTCGTCTAGAAGGGTAATATTCTTTATGCACGCGCGGCGGTGATATTTTTTAAGCATGTTTATGTGATAGGTTCTTCGCCCTGTTGGGGTATCTATCAAGTAATCGACTGGACCCCGTGCCTCGATTACTTCAAACGGTCCCTTCCACTGGGCCCATAACTTATTATTTTCGGTCGGGAGTAATAATAAGACTTCATCTCCTGCCTTTAATTTTCGAGCCTTTGCTTTCATATCGAAATAGTCCCGGCATTTGGCTAAATTTTTCTCGGCGTTCTCTCGAGCTAAGCCAGAGCAGTATTCTAGGCGCTCGCGCATATCCATCACGTAGGCGTAAGATGATTTGATTTCTTGCTCGAGCTTCGCGTTGGAAAATAATTCCTTAAGAATACTCATAGGACCTCGCACATTTCTCCCGTATAATAGCTCAAAGGGCGAGAATCCTAACGTCCGATGAGGTATTTCTCGGCAGGCGAAAAGGGCTGCAGGCAGGTATCTGTGCCACTGTGTAGGGTTGTTTTGACACACCTTCCTCAATATATTTTTGAGAGTCCCGTTTAATTTCTCGCAGATTCCGTTAGCGGCTGGATGAAATGGACTCGTAAAAATTGGCTTGACTAACAGTAGTTTGTTAAAATACTCCATCAATTCTGAGGTGAATTGGCACCCTCTATCAGATAGAATTTCTTTAGGCAGGCCTACTCGTGCAAAAATTGAAATTAATGCTTCCGCGCAGGAAAAAGTGTCAATCTTCCGTAGGGCCACGGCATCTGGGAACCGGGTGGCACAATCCACTAGGGTGAGGATGTAGGAGTGTCCTCCACTTGAAGGGGGTTGAATTGGTCCCACCAAATCAATTGCCACTCGAAAGAATGGTTCGGTTATAACGGGCACCTTTTGTAAGGGAGCGGGAGGTACCCGTCCTCTGGAGGGATCCTTCTGACACACGTCGCATGATCGGCAATAGGCCACAATTTCCCTGGCGGCCTGGGGCCAATAAAAGTGTCGGAATATCTGCTGCGCCGTTTTGTTGTGCCCAAAGTGTCCGGCTAATATTCCATCATGCGCGGTATTCAAAATTCTTTGCGTGTATTCTTGAGGTACACACAGTGCTTTCTTGTTCTCCTTATCCTCCTCGCTGATAGTACGGTAGAGAAGTGAGTCTTCTACGATATACTGGATAGGCTTCTTTCCTTTCACTTGGAGAATTTCACCTTTAATAGCTTTCTCTCATAGAGGTTTAAGAGTGGGGCATTCCTTCTGAGCACTGGCGAAGGAAGTCGATTTGAACCCATTGTCTTCGAGGGTAATCCTCGGGGTCAACTTAGCAGGTTGCTCTTTCCTCTGGGCTTCTTGTGCCCGGGTGACTACTTGTTGGGCCACTTTTTGCTGGGGAATTAGGGGGTTTTGTCCGATTAGTACTGCGCAGAACTTAATCGGGGCTACTACCACGTCCGTCCAACCGGTGAAATATCTGCATTGTATATGACATCTCACGACGGGGAATCGATTGTCGCGTCCTAAAAAGTCGTGGACGATTGCGAATTTCTTATGGACAGGGTTTACTGGGGGCAGCAACTTGTCGGATACCACTATGCACGTGCATCCGGTGTCTCTGACTAAAGTGGATACTCGGCACCCATTAACAGTGCCCTCTTCAAATTGTAGGCCGCCTGGCGAACTTTTGTTGAATAGAAAGTTTACCTGTTGCTGGGGCCCTTCGGATGTTGGCACGGGGACGTAGGACGAATCAGCTTGTCCTGCTGGGATCGCGGCAGTCAGGTTTTGCACCTGTTGTCTCGAGGTCTTCCTCAGTCGGGAGTTCTGTGGGCACTGGAAACTCAGGTGACCTATTATCCCGCAGGTATAACAAGTGACGGGCTTCCTGGGATACGTGCCGGTATTAGGGTATGATCCTTGTGGAATCCTAACTTCTTTTTGATTTTTTTCTCCTCCAAAATTTGGTTTATAAGTTCCTTTTGCGGCTGAGAACTTAAAGGGCTTCTTCTGTAAAGGCCTGGGTGGCGGCCCATTTTTCTTTAGAGAGGGAGCCTTCTCTTTCTTGTACTCCCTAGGATATAACCGATGATTTACCGCGTGGAGGTCAGCCTCGTCCAGACACTCGTTGAAGGTAGAAGCTTTTCGGTCCTTAACAAATGCACGGATTTCCTGGGGTAGTGTACTTAGTAACTGATCTCTAAGCATGAAGTCGACGACCGCAGCGACTTCGTTCTCTACCCTTTCTGACTCCATCCAAAACTGTAGGCTTTGACGAAGCTCAAAGCCAAATGGTTTGTATGTTTGTCCAGGTCTTATACGAGACTACCTGAACTTCATCCTATATTCTTCCGGGTTAAGGTTTGTTGCTGAGAGAAGTTCGGCTTTGAGAGTGGAATAGTCCACAGTCGCTTCTGAGGGTAAAGATACGAATATCTCTCTCATCCTACGATTGAGTAGCGGTAACAGTCTGGCGACCCCATCTTCTTCTAGGTCCCAATTATTGACTTCAAATATTTTCTCAAAATGGAAAAGATATGAGCATAAATCTCCTTCGTCCTTGTACTCCGGGAGTTTCATGCTGGCCGCTGGTGACACTCCTGTTCTAGATGACACTGACTTAACCTCTAACTCGTCTTTGCTAAGAGCTCTTTCGTGGGCCCTTATCTTCTCTCTTTCATCAGCTTCCATTTTCGCCTTTTCTCTTCTTTCATCAGCTTCCATTTTCATTTTACGTTCCTCTCTTCTTTCTTCTCTTTCGTTTCTCATTTTCTCCTGAATAAACGAACTCAGATCGGTTCCTTCCAGTCCGAGGCTTTGACCTTGCTTCCGATAAAGGTCAAACAATGCCATCACGCTTATGTCAGTCATCTACCTTGTTTTTAATCAAGCCTGACCTATTCCACCACCGAAACTTACCACTTGGCCTAACAATTACCTTTAGATGGTATCCACCTCTAACTTTACCAATTTCCCACTCGTCAAATATTCTATTATTCCTGGTGTTACTTTTATGTGTTAGCTCTTCCTTAAATAGACACTGCTGGGTTCTTTCTAATATAAAACCTCTAGACCTGACACCACTATTATAATATGTCGTAGAATGACCCTTGGCTTTGATCACTCTACGCTTTGACACCCTTTTAGTAGCGGTATGCTTTAAGGGGCGTGAGTTACTTCTATGATGAAGTAGGCTTTGTTCTAAGAGTGCTATTTTAGTAGTTTAGTCCTTAAGGAAGAGCTATTTTTAAACACATAAGGATAAGAGGAAACACCAGAATCTACCAAAAATAAACATGTATTTTAAATTAAATATTACAAACCAACAGTAAAAGCATTTCTATATTTGGCCTCTAAGATTTTTCAATGACAAAACATAAACAAGTAGGCTTCCAATAAACAAACCAATTTCCAATTAGTATTTTTATCACGACCCTATTTGTTTAGCATAAAACATTAAATTAATGTACTGTCATCTACAAACACATATGACCTAGGTTCAAGAATAATGGTTTCTACTCTCCTTTAAAACGTGGGACGTACTAAACTTCTACTATCGCAATAGAGATATAAATGTTATTATTAACTTACAGGTAGGTATTAGGGATTGCCGGATGTCGCTGGAGGACTTATCTCTCGCTTTAGAGGGGGAAGGGGCCGCTGGTTGAAATTTTCGAAGAGGGATTGCTTGAGATGTGAGAATCACTCGAGTGTGAGCGGCTTTGCTTTTGTTCAGTCGGGCTTCTTTGCAGACGGAAAAGGCTTCTTCGGTATGGCACCGATATAAAACTTGACTAATTAGGTTAATACGGCCCTGAAAGGGGGGATCGATTTTCTTAATCTGATCCTATCGTTTCTCACGGAAATAGTCTTGTATGGCTGAAGGATCGATCTTTACAAACTAATCTTTCTTCTGGCGAATCGACTTCTAATAATCTTCACGAACTAATCCACCTCTAGCGTATCGACTTCTGATAATCCTCTTCTCTTTCTTTGCGGGGCTTATATATAGGCGGATTTCCGCCCCATCTAAAGGGGGAAGTGACCATGCCACAGATGCAAAAGGGGGGGGGAGCGAATGGAGAGTTAGCATCTGGGGAGAGCGAGAATTCCTGAGGTGGCACTGGGGTGCCCAAGTCAGCTCGCAAATTATAGGCTCGCAACCGCACCGCTACTTGGCGTGCCTTCTGACTCGCACCGTTTTTTTTCCTAACCACACGTTTATGGGTCTCATAGGTAATACGATCGTTAGAGCGTCGTTTAAGGACCTTAGGTGGTCGCCTTCAAACATATGTTAGCTCCAACTGCCCACAGCGGCGAGGAGATCACACATGGTAAGCATTTTCGCCGGCTACCTTTCCCACGCTTCTCCTCATGAAGGGAAAGGGGGCTTGAATGTACCTATACTCCTCCAGGATGCTTAATGTAGCCATTTCCTTACAACAATGTTATGATCAATTCTGTCGTACTGTATTGCATTAGGAGTTTTGAGTGGCACAAATTTACCAGGCACATCAGCAGATTTTAGAAGAACCTGTACAATTTTTCTTCGGAAGTGTAGTTCAGTGATATTATTATGGATCTTTTGGTAAAGAATCCATCCATTGACAATAGAAGCATTTAGAACAAATCTAATTAGTGGATAGTACCAGACCCGTTTACGGAATGTTACTCTATACTTTGTTCGAAATTGATAAACATGTCCACTCCTCCCATACCTTCATTGTATGTTGTATTATATTGGTTTGCATTTACATATACTAAGAGAAATGGCATCCTTTCTATTTGTATCAACAGTTACATAACTATTGTCTTGCCAATGGCAAACTACGATGTTTTGCTTTTGATCAATTACCATTTCTGCTTCACCTCTCTCTGATTTTTTCATATCAGAAAGAGGGACACCTCTAATCTTATGCCGTGGGACTCGTACCTGTGAGATTTATATCTTCTTCCCGGAATAATTCAAGCAGGGGCAGGATGGTAAAAAAGTCATCTATGTACTCATGACTTCCTTTTGAAATTAAATGTTTTTATTACAGATTCACCAACACTCATACCTGTTTCGCGACCAGTATCTTTTCCTTCATTTAGCCTTAAATTTTACAAGAAAACCTTTATGAGAACAGAGGCACCATATTTTATATCCAAACCTTACAGGCTTTCCTCGAATAAACTCTTTTAGCCCGTGTCGTCCATAATAAGGCTCCATTGCATCATTAATTGCCCATGTCATCGGAAGAGGGTGATACACCTCTAAAAAAACTTTGTTCAAGTGCTCAAATAATTGCCTAACTTTAAAAAATTTATCTCCTACTGGTTGTTTAGTATTATCCACAAAATGTAGGTTTCGAATAATTTCCTCAAATTTATTTAGACTCATTCCACATTGAATGACAACAAGGTTTCGAGTATCTGCCTCTCTCGTCCAGAATAGCCGGCGGTTTTTTACATGTAAATACAAATGGCTATAAGCAATGTTTCAATATAAAAAAAATTGTCAAACAGCTAAGTCATTATTATGCATTGGAAAATGTTCTCACCATATTATATCCAAATAACAGTTGAATACCCAATACTTTATAGAGTTCCTCAACAGAAACTGCTAAATCTTTTCCAAATTTCTGTTGGTGATATAGGTTTGTCTCTGATTTAATAAGATCCATTAGTTCATTGTTCCAAGACACTTTGAAGAAATCAATAGGTAGGAGTCCTTTATTAGACCATTTCTTTAAAATAACTGGATTATGTGGTACTGGTTTCGATACCGGACTTGCATATATATTTTTCCAAATATGAGGTATTCCATGGGTAAACAGGCTTTTTAGACTTCGTTTTTTTGTTTGGAGGTTGCATTTCTCTTTCGCTTTCTCTACCTTGCATGTCTTCAAACGTTTCCTTTATTCAAAATACAAAACAAAAACATCAATATTTACCCTCTAATTCTACAGTATATAGGGGCCTACATATCATTATTTATATAGATAGTAACCACAAAATACAATCGTACATTAACTACAGCTGTACTACAGTACAAACTCTAACTTCTAACTAGGCTGAAATTCACGCACCCGAAATTATTGGAAACTCCATGATGAAGATGGCTCTCCACAAGTATTTCGATTGTTAAATTCAAAATGCGGAGGATATGTCAAAACATTTGCTCCCAAAAGCTTTATATTTTCTTGCCAAAAATTGACAAGCTCTTTGGCTGGGTCATCTATATCGGAGTCCATGCCATCATCAGAATGTTCCAAGGCTACATCAATGCCTGTCGACTTATCATTATGATTATCAGAGAATGTGTGCAGATAGGCAACAGAATCTTCTACATTTACAGTAAGTCTACTGAAAAATATTGTATTGATATTTTAACAATAAAGAAAGTTTATATATAAAATAAAACTATATATTTACCCTAGCATAACATTTCTGAGTATTAGGCCTAAGTACCACATACAAAGGAATAAAAGGTACTGTGAAAATGAGACTACCTGGTATAAACTGAAATATTGTCCCCTATGGTGCCCATTAAAATGGGCATCTACAGTCAATCAGCCACAAAATTATATTATTAAAACTTCAGGCAGTGTTTAGGCGTTTATATTATTAATTAATCAATTATGTACATTAGTAACAATAAATAGCAGCAAATTGTTCGTCATAGTAATACTTATAACATGGAACTTACCTACTGGTAGACTTTTACTAAGTGTTCAGCAACACTGGTAAATTTACTTCACGATAAATAGTATGTTTAAGTTGCCAGATGAAATATTAACGTTTTCTATGAGCCTGTAATCAAAGAAAAAAATATTTAAAAGGACACGTTAAAATTTACAACAAAACGAAAAATTTATATATTGCGCCCGTTTAAATGGGCAAAATGCGTTCGTGGGTTAAGAGTCAGTATGGGTCTAACAAGATTGAACCATCTCCCTCTACTGAGTATTGATCACGATTTACTGAGGGAAATTAACACGTCAACCATAATTTAGGAGTTTTCTGTTGCCAAGACTCGCAGGTGCTCCATGTGAGTCCCGTATCTAGTTGCTGTACACTCAGTTCAGCAAATGGTTCCAAAATTCTCCAAGGCCGCACCAATAGTCTATTGGCTAAGGGACCGTATAGACGGTGTCATTCTTTAAAAAGAAATAAAAAGTATACAAAATAAAACACTTTTTTTTCAGTTGAGTCCTCCCAGCCATAGTAACAATTCTTTTAAATTCCTCAGATAATTTTTTCCCTCTCTGGAAAAGAACATGGGGCTTCGGGATCAGATACAATATATATATATATATATATATATATATATATATATATATATACATATACATATAGGAGTGGGGGCCTCGCCGTCTTTATGCTACGGGCCGCACAGCTCCTTAAATCGGCCCTGACTCTTACTATGGAGGGTTTTAGGGATTCTTTAGCGTTATGAGAGTGCTCATTTACCCCTTTCCTAACTACGTTACATACATAGTAGTCCAATGGATCGAAATCTGGAGAGGTTGGAGGCCAAATGTTAGGGGTAGTGTAATCATAAAAACTTTCCGCCATACATTCCAGCGTTGCTTGAGCCTTGTGTGATGGTGCCGTGTAAGGTCTTGCGTTGCATATATTGTTGTCGATTCATCGCTTAACCATCTTTGGCCGCTAACTCCTTGCAAACTTGAAAGACGTTTAAAACTCGTGTTATTTCTTAATTGCTATGTTCATCCTGTATAGCCACGATAACTGCGTGCCTATTCATTTCTTATGTAAGCATAGGCTCTGCAATTGATAATTCTGAAATATAGAAAATATAAGGTCAAATAATATTCTGCTATAGGAAAAATAATTTCTGACCTCGAATAACTTACGCACCCTATATATATATATATATATATATATATATATATATATATATATTGATATATATATATATATATATATATATATATATATATATATATATATATATATATATATATATATATATATATATATATATATATATATATGAATCCATTAAACCACATTGAAAGAGAAAACGCAATAACTTTTTCGAAAAAATCAGTGCAGGGAAGCGATTTGAACAATAAACACTGCAGCTGCGAGCACAGTTAAAAGTATGCCTTTAGTACACTATGCTACTAACGGCATACTTTTAACTGTAATTAAAGCGGTGTTCGCTCCCTCAATGTGCCTGGTTTGAATCGCTTCCCCTCACGGATTCTTTCGAAAAAGTTAATAAAAATATTACTGCAAGGAAAAATTATTCCGTTTTCTCTTTCAATGTGGTTTAATGGATTTATTTTCATCATTCTCTCGCGCTACTTTGAGATATATATATATATATATATATATATATATATATATATATATATATATATATATATATATATATATATATATATATATATGTATATATATATATATATATATATATATATATATATATATATATATATATATAAATAGAGAGAGAGAGAGAGAGAGAGAGAGAGAGAGAGAGAGAAAGAAAGAGAAGGAGAGAGTTACAAGGAAAGAAAGTAACCTAGGAGACCTTACGGTCCATTCAAAGAGGGTACCTTTGGACTAGCAATCGAGTAGGCACATGGCTGCCCAATTGTTTTGAGTCCCTAATCGACCACTTTTCAAGACTTTGTCTAGTCTTGACTTGAACTGGTCAACAGATTCACTGTTGACAACTTCCACTGGAAGTGCGTTCCACTTACCGCAGATACTGTAGGTGAAAAAATTTCCACACAGATTGCGGTTGTAACGCTTCAGTTCAAGTTTGAAACCGTGATTGCGCGTTCTGTTCTCACTCAGGGTGAAAATATCCTGGTAGTCAACATTGTCGAACCCTCGAAGTATTTTGAAAACTTCGATCAGCTGACCATGCAGTCTACGGGTTTCCAGCGAAAACAGATCTAATTCCCTTAGTCTATCCTCATAACTTTTATGTCGGATAGAGGGAATCAGTTTGGTTGCCCTAGCTTGTACGCGTTCCAACCTTGCGATGTCCTTTCGAAATGAAGGACTCTAAAATTGTACGGCATACTCCAGGTGCGGCCGAATGAGGGAGTTGTACAGACAAAGTACTATCTCCTTGTTACGGTATCCAAATTGGCGCTTTATGTAGTCCAACATCCTTTAGGCTTTCTTCTCTGCCTCGATGCACTGTTTCGAGAACTTGAGGTCGCTAGTGATAGTAACACCCAAGTCCTTCGCAGTGTCACTCGATTCAAGGGCAGTTCCCTTAAGGAAGTACGGAGATTTGGGGTTTCGGAGGCCGATATGCATTACTTTGCATTTGTTCACGTTGAAAGGCATTTGCCACGTGTCCGACCACTCCCTAATCCTTTCAAGGTTTGCTTGGAGGCTGGCAGTGTTCCCCTTCTTTGCTAAATTGATACCAAGCTTGGTGTCGTCGGCAAATTTGGAAATTTTGGCAACCATATCTCCGTCCATGTCGTTGACATAGATAATAAACAGTAGTTGTCCCAGGACGGATCATTGAGGGACACCGCTAGATACGGGCGCCCATTCAGAGGCCCGACCATTCACCACTACGCATTGCCGTCTGTCACTTAGCCAGCTCTCTATCCAACCTGCTACCTTTTTGCCTATGCCCTGCGCACGCACTTTCCGGATAGAGAGAGAGAGAGAGAGAGAGAGAGTGGCTCAGCAAACTAATGAATTCAAACTTGAATCTCAGTCAAATATATATTGGATTCAAATGAAATTTGCTATAAACAACTTATTTGTGCTTTATCCCCGAAAATAACAGTATAGCTATGATAGTTTTGCTAAAATTAAAAAAATAAAATTGTCACTCAAAATTCTGCTTTCTAAATTAAGTAAACGTGCGATATTCGTGCGTAGGAAATACGAAGTGTGAATGCCTAGTCTATGAAGCTATATCTAGCCTTTTGTTTTTCTCTTTTTCAGTCAACATTTAAACTTTAAACTTGTATGTTGTGTTATTATACTCTCTATCACAATGGTATTAGCTTTAAATGATAAAATTATAATAGAAGTATGTTTTAAAGAAAAAGTTTGGAATGGAAATAGAATTTTTTATCAATTTCCACATAGAAATTGAAGTCGTAGAAGTTTTATAACATAATTTAAAGGATGAAACTACTGGCGTAATAGCTTAAAATAAAGCTAGTGGTGGCCATAATAAAGTTGCTACGACAAGGAATCAAATGATTGAAGTAGAAGAAATTGTTTCATCTCGGGAGGAAAACCGGCAACTCGTCTATCTCAGAGGAAGGTCTCCATTCCCAGTCAATCAGGTATTTCCAGTTCTTCTGTACAACGGATTTCAAAACGACAAAAATTAAAAGCTCATAAAATAATGCGCATTTTCCGTCATGATATTAATGTAAGGCAACGTAGAAAGATACGAGGTAAGTTGCTTTCCTTCGATATTTATCTTAAGATACAAGAGATTTTGTGTTTATCGACGAAAAGAAGCATCGTAAAAAAAACAGAATAACAGTATTTTTGGCTCAAAGAAAAGGAACATCGATCCATCCCACCTCTATTATGAATCTTCAATATTTAGCGAAAAACTATGGCTTCTGCGTGATTCTTATAGAATGGTTAAACGAGTATCACTTTTATCGATAGACAAAATCCAATGTTAATTCAGAAAATGACAACGAACTACTATCTATCTGCCTGCTTCTTGATTGCCATCAGCTCTATCATGAAGGAGACTTCATTACCCACCAAGATGTTGGGCCCGTTTCTACTAATAAAACATAAATTCTTCTAAAAAAATTGTCGTCATTGTTTAAAACAATAAAAAAATAAATATAGTGAACCTAAACTTTATGAAGAATTCTTCTTTTGGGGGATAACAGAGCGCTATCTGATATCAGAAAATGTACTTCTTTCTTTGTAACGCGAATAAAGGATGTGTGTGACCAAGAAGGTGGATATATTAATCATATATTTCAATGAAAGTATATTATTTTGATTTTTTTACACATTATACTTTGTCGGGAGCCATCCGCAAGCAACTATTTGAGTGAATATTTTATTTTTTTTAATTGTATCAATACTATATTTGTTATATTTTTGAAGGTTCAGGGATAATCATGAATACGTATATGTTGTTGTATACAGATTTTCATTTAGATCTAATTACATTTGATTGAGTTTTGTGAGCTTAGTCAGGTTTTTGCTGTGCGTGTATATATATATATATATATATATATATATATATATATAAAACTCACACTAAAAATCAGTCACCAGGGATGACGAGAGCGCACTTAATTGCGTGTAATACGGCATGGACTGGATGGATATACAGTTGTTCGGGATATAGGAAAAAGTTGTATCAAAGAATTGTGCAATTCGGCAAGATTATGTGGATTTTGTCCTTGACGTTTGAAAAATTGTTTGAGCTAGTCCCATATATTTACGGTGGTTTCGGTGATTTTGCTGTTATTTGTATTGAATGTTCATCATCAGTCCCAGTTCAAGCGCGAGAACGCATGAGATTTCATCGTAGTAGACAGGAATTGGAAGATTACGTTCCATGGTAAAGTATAGGGCAAATGCAAATCTAGTCGTCTATAAGGTCAATCTAGGCATAATGGTCCAAAATATTTTAACACCTCAACCATTCGTTCGTCTATTTTGTAGGCATCCTTCAAAACAGACGAACGAATACTAGAAAACATCATAAAATTAACACTACCCAAGAAAAAGACAATAAGTTATCTCTACGAATATATTATAAAACAAAAAACTCAGCAACCTACTAATGAAAAACAACCTCTGTGCAAAAAAGCTAACCTAAAGGCTACAAATGTTGTATACAAATTTATATGCGCCCATGAGGACTGTAAGCATCATATACACAACTAAATATATAAGTATGACCACCACCACCCTCAGCCGATGCCTAAAAATGCACTTACAAAAAGAAGGAATCAAAGCACACTACAATGAACAAATTACAATAAAGATCCTTGTTGAAAACATTACCATCCCCAGAAAAAAACTCGGATCTCCGCCACCTGAAGATTATGGACGCTCTTCTGATCAAAGAGATGGGCCCTAACCTGAGCACACATGATGAGAGATCTCTGAACATCCAATATGCGGACGATATTACCCAAGTTGTTGGTCGTAGAAGAAATTCAGCGAGGATGATGGCCAGAGCCACGACAGCAGAAGCTGGAAAATAAAGACCAACGTATCAAAATTCCCAGCAACTGCAATAGGGAGACGTCGTTCCGTCCCTCTAGATCTATAAAACTTCGAAATCGACTACTCACCGACGTGTCAGTGCTCGGCCACAAACCTGCCAGTACTGGTATGAACAGACACGTCAGCTCACGGATTGGATACGCCAACACTGAACTCAACAAACTCCTCGGATTCAGAAACCTCAGCACAACCAATAAAAAGAAGTTGTACACCAGTCTAGTCAGATCAAAACTGGTATACCCTGCCATTTCGCTCAACACAGCGTCAAGAACAAATATAGCAAGATTCCTTTGATTTATTAGCAACGCTAAGTGGTATGCGTATTGGACTTCGAAAAGCCTTCATGAAGAAACAGGTCTTAAAGCACTAAACACATACCTCTATAAAAAAGTTCGAGACATCTAGACAAGACTAGAGGCTATTCTCCCTATGGAGCTTGTAGCGGTTCTAGACCCAAAGGCAGAGGGCGGTGTAAACAAAAGATATCTCCCCAGAACCAGAACAACGGAACCTGTACCAAAGTAGAAATTAAAGGAAAGAAAAAATGCGAAATAATAATATGAAAAAAAAGGATCCCAAAATGGGACAAGTTAGTATGTCAATAACAACTACAAAATAATAAAAAGATGCTTCCCTGGGACAACATTAACAAATACGAAAAAATAAAAAATAATAAATGGAGATGGCTCGTTCACAGGGCACCCCCAAACATACATATCTGACTACCACTTCCTTTCTTTCCTCACTATTACTATCCAACTTCTCTTCTAAACTGCCCCCCCCCCCCTCTTATTCTATCTTTCTCTTTCAAGATTCAAAAAGACAAAATTCATTCTTTGCTGTTCACCAAACAATTACCTCGCCGCTAAAGGAGGCAACGAGAATAGGAACATTACATCAATGACGCCTCAAAAATGACCAAGACTTCAGTCTGAAGAGGCCAGAAGAAAGGCGAAAGCTCACGGCCAAAATTTGTAAAAAATTCGGATATTTAAATAGGACCAAATAAAATGGATTTTCCTCAGTTGATGTTCGATTTCAGCCTCATATAAAAAACTGCATTCGACAGTTAGAACTTAGAAAAATAAAATTGGTAAAGTCGAAATACAACCTGCTCTTTAACAAAATATGTATAGAATAGAAGCTACTCCCATCATACACTGATATCTATCTATCTCTCTCCCTCTCTCTCTCTCTCTCTCTCTCTCTCTCTCTCTCTCTCTCTCTCTCTCTATATATATATATATATATATATATATATATATATATATATATATATATACAGTGGCGGCAACAAAAAAAGTGACATGTGACAATTCGGGGAAAATGAAACAGAAAAATGTAACTTACATATTTTATTATGAATATTTCATGAAAGTTAATACTTGGTCATGTTGCCCTTGCACTTGATGACCATTCTGAGTCGATTGGGCATTGATTCAGCGAGGTTTGCGAAGTAGGTGGGGTCGATCGTAACCCAGATCTTCTTCAGTGATTCTATCAGGTCCTTGATGCTGCCGGATGCTGTCTCTTGAACTTTGGATTTCATCAGATTCCAAGCATTCTCAATAGGATTTAGGTCCGGGGAATTACCAGGCCACTCCAAAACACTAATATTATTATCATTGAAGAACCTTTTTACTAACTGGGACCTGTGAGCAGGGGCACCATCATGCATGAAAAATTCACACCGATGAATTTCCCAAAATGGCAGCATGTGCTGCTTCAAAACTTCGAGATAGTTAGTCCCCATCATGGTTACATTCTTGGGAAGGAAGTACAGACCTCCTCTGCCCTTGTTTCCACTAAAGGCACCCCACACCATCACACTATCAGGGTGCTTCACAGTTTTCACGGTATATTTTGGGTCATACCGAGACACATTGCTGGGACGACGCACGATCTTTGACTCTCCTCTGACCAGCCTAAAGGTGCTCTCATCACTGAACATCACCTTCTTCCAATGGCCAGCTGTCCAATGTTTATAGGTCTTGCAAAAATTGAGCCTTTTCATCTTCATAGCCTTGGTAAGAAGTGGCTTCTTGGCAGCGCGGCGAGCCGGTAGGCCTAAGTCCTTCTGTAAGCGATGACGGATGGTCCTGAGGGCGACGTTCTGGAGAAGGTCTGGGTGTTTTTTCTTGATTGAAGCGGAGGTTACAGAAGGGTCTGACATCACTTCACGCCTTAGGATATTATCAGTCCTTGGAGATGTCTTCCTAGCTGCACCAGTGCCCTCCTTCCTCTTTGGTATGGTACCTGGTGGCAATAACTCAGCTGCCCGTTTTAGGCGATAAATCGTATTTCTTGAGGTTCCTAAATCTGCTGCTACATCAATAAAAGACTTTCCCTGCTCTAATAGGGTCAAGGCACGGCTTTTCTCTGTCATAGAAAGCTTTTTCCGCCCCATTGTATCCACTTGCACAGAAGTTATAGCACGTCAAATGTAGGCACGAATGCAGGAAATCAGCACGCTGGAGCGTTGTACACCAAAACCTCACTGTACGAGCTCAAACGAGACAGTGAGTTCCAATAAAGCGCAGTTCTGTTGTCTTAGCTCAGGAGAGTCATCCACTCGTGGCATAAGCCCCGCCCCTTTTCATTGGCTTGTTGGCAAGTAAAATCGTGAAAGCGATTTTATGTATCGATTTCTATTGCCAATATTCAATGTCACTTTTTTTGTTGCCGCCACTGTATATTTAGTAAAAGATAATAGGGCGCCTGAAAATGATGAAAAATTCAGCCTACAGCGCAAATTCATGACTCAAGTCGTGGGCGTTAACCACTAGTGCACGATTGACTAGAAGGAGGCGAGCAATATGGCTTACCGAACTCATAAAAAGGCTTCTGTGCTCCGCTGGACAATTTCTTATTAAATGTTATCTAATACCTTAGCGTGAACAAGGAGGAGTGTAAAGATTTATGGACATTATTTTTCAATGCCTTTTCTCTGAACTCTAAAGAAAGTTGAGGCTGCGTTTTCTTTTAGTCCAAGGTTTTTCAGCGGTCAACCGTGCCGCTTCGCACGAGTGAGCTATTGTTTCGAATTTGGTTTAGTCCGAATTTTTTATATAAATATATTTATATTTATATATATATATATATATATATATATATATATATATATATATATATATATATATATATATATATATATATATATATATATATATACATATATATATATATATATATATATATATATATATATATATATATATATATATATATATATATATATGCAACAAAGCCCCATGGAAAAATAATACGAGGATTCCAAGTACTTTCGATCTTTATTTCGAGTTCTTTATCAAGGAATAACAGAAGTATTGAAAATTGTAATATTTATAAGGTTTCCATTTCATATTATTTCATTTTGTTGATTGTTTTTTTGTTTTTTGTGGCCGTTCCCTCTCCTCTCTATCATCCTTATAAATATTACAATTTTCAATTCTTTGCATATTCAATTATTTTACAATAAAAGGTATGAATACAGAATAATGTATATATATTATTTACCACAAGATGTACACTTTTTCTTAAATAAAAATGTTGATAATACATATGTATGAATGTCTAATAAAATTATATACATTTAATTTTTTATTTACTTGTCCCTGATATTTCCAGGCAAGGGCTCCCTTTTTCCAATAAGGAATGCAAATATTTAAATGGCTATAAAATATTTTGACACTCGAAATTGAAGAAGATACTTTCCGTAAATAGCAATTTTCATCTGGGAAATCTCATATCTCGTTTTTACAATACTCTGAAATAGCAGTCGGAATATAAATGAAAACAATAGATTTATGCATCATCTTAAATGCTTTTGTATATCTGTACATACATATTTACTCTTATGCTCGCATGCAAAACTACTGAATTGTTATGTCTTTATTTTGACATATTTATTCCTACGGATGCTTGTTTTATTGTGAATACATTTCAGTCTCTATTCTCGTGGGGAGAATTCAACAGGATTCCCGGGTCGAATGAGGCCTTTTCGCATTTGAATTTGTAATAATCCTGCAGTGGAGATACATAGTTTGGTAATAATTGCATTTTCAACTGTATTTCGAATATACACGCCGAGGGACCAGGTTTGATTTCCTGCGAGAGCGGTTCCGCTATACATGTTTCGGTGCTCGCGAGGAGCTCCGAGCGCTGGTATCTAGGAATGAGAGAGTCGGCATGGAATGAGAAAGTAAGAACTCGAGTGAAAGTAGCGCAACTGGATGATTTGACAGACTGGTTGCAGTTCAGAAGTTAAATAGTGAAAGACCACCGGTTTCAAAGGATTTATAGTGTCAAAAGGGCTTGAACATTGTTGTGATTGGAAGTATTATGCGGTGGTAAGAGCATTTAAAAATATTAGGTGTAAAATGAATTGTGAAGATAATGAACAAGGGTAGATTGTAGGCTGTGTGAAAGGTTAGCAAGATGCATCCAACGTGAGCTTATTATGTGAATGAGTGATTTAGATAGAAAGGTCTGAATGAGGAGCAATTGGATGAAATGGGTACAAGTTTGCATAGTCGAGATTTTAGAGGGTGCATCCTTGGGGTTTTCGACTGTGATAGAACGGTCTGAGGCCGCTTTGATTCAGCCTCTATCACATGTTAAAACACTTGCTTACCCACGTGTATCCTGCGAGAGGGAGTCAAACGTGCGTTATCACCCATCATAGCCGAAGTTTAATCAAGGAGGTTCACTCTCCCGTTTCGCCTCCATACGTCGATCTCGCCAGATTGAATTAGGCTTATGGGCAGATAAGGTATTTTTCCAGGCGCCACTGGGACATTCCCCTGAAGTCCCCCACTCAATTATCCTCTACGCCATGAAGATGGCTCCGGCTATTTATACCATAGCTTTTCCCAATTGAAGCAGATCCAGATTATTTTCACGAGGAATCAAGCCGATCCAGTCTTCCTTGTTCACCTAGGAACTCTGCCGAGAAACCCCTTATTGCCCAGAAGAGGACAATATCCTTTGTGTGCCAAGGTTCGTGCCCTTCGAGACGCTAAGTCAACAAGGCATCCTTGTTGTTCAGAAAGAGAACAACGTTAGAACAGCCATTGTTCTTTGAGCCCGTTTGACAAGAAACGGTTCTCATCCCCCCCCCTTGTTGTTCAGAAAGAGAACAACGTTAGAACAGCCATTGTTCTTCAAGCCCGTTCGTCAAGAAACGGTTCTTGTTCCCAAGCCATCACGTCCGGATAATTTAATTCCCCCCCTTTTTAACGTTCTTCAAGAGAACGCTTGGTTTCAACAATAACCTCCATTGTTCATCTAGAACATCTCCGATTTGCTGTCACAAAGATCGCTCGTACTTCCGAGCCCCACTTCGCTCTCACTCTTCGAAGACAGTCCTTCCTCTTCGTTAAGGACAACCCCCCGAAGAACCCTTCTGCTGGAAATTGCCAGTGGACCGAAGATTCTTTCGCATCGTCTTCCTCTGCACAACAACTTTGTAATTACGTAAGCTGAGCATTACCTTTAATCATTTAACCTTTTGTCAACGCTACCCTGTGCTTTAAATGGTTTAGCGAACCATTTCCCCCCTTTTTTGTTTGTTTCCCGTGTTTAAATCTTTCCTAAATCTTAATCCTCAGATTAGTCAGATATTCCCATGACCCTATTCATTCACGCGTTTCTCCCATTTTTAATCCCCGTTTATGTAAAGATTTTTTTTGTGTGTTGTTGATAGTTTAATTTATAAAACTGTATTTTATTAATGGTAGCCATATTATTTATCCTTGTGCCCCGTTCCACTTCTTAAGCATATTAAAGATAAATAGGCCTCTCCAGGCCCCCCCCCCATTTTTTGTACTAACCTCGGTCAATAAGATTACCACGCACTCGAAATATAGAAAAATCCCTTAACGAATAGTTATATATGGTATATCGTCGGGAGCCTATTCTACAACATCGACGTAGATATGAACCCTGAGAGAAGCGTATCCTATAGAGCATGCACCTCTTCTCTATGAACTGTCATGCTGTAGTGGAAAAAAAGAGGGGTGACTTTCTTCTTGAAAGGGCAACAAGCGACAAAATTTCTTTTCTGGAATTTAATAAAAGTGAAATAGCAACGAGATCATACTCGCAGAAAGTGTACAAGTATACATCTGCACAAATTGTTGCAAAACCTAGAGAACGTTAGGATCTGATAGGTTTAGCGCACGTTCACCGAAAGTTAAAATGTGTGAAAGATATTTAGCCACATATCCTACTGCAGGATTTGGGGCCAGAAAGGCAGACCGAGTTGTTGTGAGCAGGTGGACACAAAAGCCTTCAGGTATCATGTAGAATTAATTTGCGAGTAAGAAGATAGATACGGAGTGTAAGTTTATAGTGATGTTGATAAGAGACAAACACCACCCTTTGTGAGAATGTAGTTGAGGAATTATTCGAGCTCCCCTTCAACCTAACTATTGCCAGAAATGATAAAGTTCACGTTTCATTAGCGATTATTATTATTATTATTTCTTCGTGAAAATAATGATACGCAAATAGTGAATTAGGTTACATGATGTTAACAAATGTTTGTCGCTCCATGATCCCTAGGATCAACGAAACCTCAGTAAATATCGTATCGATTAAACTCTACAATCGGCTATGATTTAATGTCTAACAATCGATTGAGAAATAGTTAAGGATCTTAAGCATAAAATTGAAGCCTGATATTTAAACTCATTTCTCTCATTGTTTATTGAATATTAACATTACTAAATCGCTCTTTAATCTCGTGAATGTGTTGTATATTTTCCTCTTTGGTTCGAACCTAGTTCTCTTTTTGACGGCTGACTAATCTCTTTGCTACTCTCGACAACTTCTGGTGACCAGTGGCGGTCCTAGCCTACATATATGGGCCCTGGGCGTAACTTTGTTACAGCACCCGAGACTTCGGAATGAGACCCACCTTCTAATATATACATAGAACCTAAAATTTAGAAATAAACATTGAAATTTTTTTTAGACAAACTAATTTTATTATTGAACCTATGGTCCTAATATTTAAAATTACACGCATGTGCAATTCTGCATATTTGCGAAATAAATGCCTGAATTAAAGCAAAAATTATGTAAAAAGTAAACATAAATACTAAAAAGCCAGTTATATAAATGAATAAATAAAGATAAACGAAATATACAATGAAATAACTAAATAGCACAAATCCTTGACTATTCTAAAGAACAGAACCTACTTATTACTCCACTAACTAAAATTAAGGGAGCTATATTTTTGCCCCCGTTTGTCTGTCTGTCTGGTTATCAGCAGGATTTCACAAAACCTAATTACAGAATCGCAATAAAATTTCTGGGGTTTGTTGGGCTCCCCAGGTACAAAATGATAATATTTAGGGAAGAATCCATCAAACGGTTTTGATGTTTACATGAAGAACACATCATTGCCATGAACGAACAGCACATACACAGTTGGTTTTGATAATGTCTGCTTCAGGTTTCTCTTGTCAGGGGTGGGGGCGGCTTGTATAGCCCCAGTGAGGTGCTCGAGAGATATTCTAAATACAGGAGCTATAGCGGCCGCCCTCACTATTTGGTGCTCGCTTTTGTCGCCCGGCAATCCAAGCCGCCCCTGGCAAGATGCCGCTAACATCGGCCTCCGATATTGCACATACTTAAATCCACTTGTACAGGCGACCATCTGAATTGCTAGATGGTTTTTAGCGAATTATGGGAAATAGCTCTTTCATCTGTTGTTACAATTTCTTCCCTAATCCTATTTAATATCCCATCGATCTATTCTAAAGTTACTTCATTGAGATTGTTGGCTAAATAATTACGCCCGAAATGTTTTCCATCTTCTCGAAGCAATCTAAATAAGCTGATATTTGATATCAACTATTGTCGCCCGTCAATCCAAGCCGCCCCTGGCAAGATGCCAGTTGATGATAGTTGATATTTGTTCACTACAAGGTACGTCTACTGGTTCCATGTAATAGTTGAATTGAAGATAGCCAGGCAACTGTCAGGTTTTTTTGTAAATTCTTTTAATAATTAAGATGGGAAGTTGAGTCCCAATCTTTACAGCATTACTCGGTTATTCAATGCATTGAGATGTTTTTAAACTCTGTTCGTAGATATATATTGAGATACATGCAAAAGTCGTTTAAATCACCTAAGACGTTGACCGCTGACCTATAGTCATATAGGTTCATAATGTTCTGGTCCGGTATTTGGGGAATTTAGGGTGCTGCTAACTGGTGCCAACTATGCTAAGAGTAATTTCCATTTGTAATTATATAGCTAAGTATGACTTATCCAATCCTTGTACTGTTTTGAAGTGTATTCCTTCCTTAATAGCTTCTCTCAAATGAATCTTAGCAATGACACTGTAATTCCAAATTCGAATGGTGTCATTTTCTAGGTTCCTCCCATTACCTGAAATTATAATCTTGTCCAGTTCTATTCTTCTGATATAATTTCCATATCTGATTTCCTTGTCTCTCCAGTCATTTGTGTTCAGCTGTAAGATTTTTAGTTTCTTAATATCCATCCCCCTTTTATCCATTCCATCTTTGTGCAGTTTATTTTCCTGTTGGGTCTTATCTTTTAAAGGTAGTTAGCGGTGTTTATTCTTTAGAAGGCGTCTCTGATTCGCTTGGCATCTGGATCTGCCTCTGTTGTTGATGTGCAATGAACTTTGGAAGACTCTTCTTTTAGTGATGGACTTCTTTTGTTCAATGTTTTTGATTTTTTCTCTCAAGGGGTTTCCTGCAGGTGACTTGGGTGTCTTACTATTCTGTGTAGTCCGAGGTCTTTTATGTTTCTATGTCTTCTATATTTGTATCATTCTTGCTGTATTGTTAATTGCTTTGGTTGTCTTCCGCGACGTTACATTTGAAGATTGCCTATCAGTTAACTTCCTTTGTAAACTTCATGGTTTCAAGTCTGTTCTCTTTCAGCATATTGTTAAGTGTTGTTGCCTAAATTCCAGGATTTGCGATGTTCATTACCTGTGGGTGTAAGAGTCGTTTGATTATTTTAAAACTTATATTTCCACCTAAGTTAATTTGTTTGGTTAGGCCCTTGTTGGTTGTTATTAGCCATGGAAACGGAGTTTCTGTTGTGTGCTTCCGTGTTCTTTTTGTGTCTCCGTCTCTTTTATTCTAATAATTTCCCTCCTTTTAGGATAGGTTATATCCTGTCTGTTAGTTCATGCACTCTTTCATTGCAATATTACAGGTGCGCTAAGAATGACCTTCCGTTCCATATATTGAAAAAATTTAACCTTTCTCTTTTTGCTAGGTTGAAACTGTTATTTCCATGTTATTTTGAACTAATGTATATAAAAGAAAGTGTATTTTGATACCAAGAGCTTTTGTTTGTAGGTAGGGTACAGAACATTTAAATTTGTCAATTAGAAAATAATGCTAGGTTATTATTTGTTTCGTAAAAAGAAGTGAAAATATATAAAATGCTGTAGGCTTTAATGTTATTCAAACCAGAGCGAAAATGTTTGGTGTGACAGAATCTATGAGGATGTGTAAGTCTTACAAAGCATACTTATGGAATGCCAGTTGGGGACCAAGGCAAACCTGCGCACCTAATTTTGATTGTGAACACCACTAGAGAGGGGAAAGAAGAGCCATGAATTTTACCAGTTGCAGGATTTGGCGCGAACAATCTGCCACAAGCGTTAAAGTGGCAAAAATGCGCATACTCTTTCCATCCCAATCATTCCATATTGCACAAGTAGCACACAGGGCTGATCTACCTGAACCTACCCCTCCATAAGGGAATAAGCCACCCTCACAAGCAAGCAACAAATAGGAATATGAAATAATAGGTGAAGCTGTAGACTACATAGAGTGTCAGAGATATGCCTGTTGAAAAGAATCTATACTATCCAAACCAAAGAGACCTCACTAAACTTGTCATAGATCTTGATTTCTAAATGTGCAATGCTGTGTTTTTTACCTTCAGACTCAAAGAGTGCGATTTTGGATGAAACGTGCAAATAACAAGCCAAAAGAAACATCATAAACATTTCTTAAGATTTTTTGCTTATAAATTTGTAGTATACTATTGCAACAATATATCTGGTATGTTTGATGCAATTGGATTTACATGTAATCCAGATGAGTGGAGGTACCTCGTTGACAGCTCGTCAAATAACATTAAGGTTATACTTCTTAAATGGGCGACAGGATGTCCTTGATGCACATTTTGACAAGTTCAAAATGCGAGCATACTCAAAGGAGTTGGGGGAGAGCTTCCATCAACACATAATGAACTTTGAACATAGATAAGAAAGGAGTATACAATGAAATCGTGATGGGAGACTACATTCGGGGGCTTGTACGTGAAAATGATTTACATTACAAAGGAAAATCGAGAAAGAATGTTCACTTCTAACTTTATTACTTCTTTTTATATATATATTTTTGTCAGTTTCAATAAAATTGTATAAATTTAACTGTTTTTAGCCTTACAATGAATGAAAAAAGTGTCAGGTTTCATTAAATATTTCTTTATACTAGCTACAAAAGCAAAATTTAAATAGAAAAATGGCATTTTCTATTGTTTTGAACTATAATGAGCTAGAAAATAACACTTACTGCCTAGGAACAAAAATTGTGTTACATAGTGTAACTAAATCTTTTTACCTGCACTTGTGTTTTTCCCTGGCATATCATCTGAATACTAGTAAAGGCGTCTCTTTGGCAGGGAGAGGGAGGGAACCTCATGCTGTATGAAATTAGGGCTCTGCCAGAATTTCTAATCAATTTCCGTAGATTTACATATTTTTAACATTTGAATATGGTTTTTAAATTTAACAACCAATATTCCGAGAACCACTGTTGTTTCTTCTGAAGCTCTTCCTGGATTTGCTCGCAAGTGTGCTCTCCATCCCATGATTTGATTTTATATCATATCACCCTTTTATTAGCCGTAATCTGTATATGTGTTCTGGCTTCCATGTCTACATTTTAATGTTTTATGCTACCTGCCGAGGAAAGCAAATGTTCTACATACATCCTTGTTTAATGGGCAGATGACTGTATAACCTGATGGAGTCTCAATGCACTTGATTCGAGAATATCAATTGAATTACTTCTTGTGGTCTTATTTTCTTCTCTAAGGTTAAGCTTGGTGGCAGTGGTTTAAAATTCGAAGGATTCATCTCGATATAGTGTGCCTCATCTTAAGGTATGTTGCATGAAAAATATACTAACTCAAAACTAGTGGGAGAATCCATTTTGTCTATCTTAAATCTATCTTGATTGTCTTCCATGGACTCTCACTCTCTTTGGTCACCCTTCCCTTGTTTGACCTAGACCTATCAGAAGTCCAGAGCTGTGTTTCGGGTCGTGGTCAATAACTGGGTCTCCTGCAGGGGTTAAATATACCATAATACCAACTGCAACTCAGACTTTGCTCTTGACCAAGTTATGTAAGTACCAGAGGGAAATAAGTTAAAGATTAATATTATTAAAACGGAGTATTAGATAATATTAAAAAAATCAGCCCTGTTGGATGGAATGGGGCCGACATCGGTCAAAGGGAGCATGATAAGTCTCTAACTAGACCCAAGAGACCATGTATTTTTTCACTCTTCTACCCTAGTGTTTGTTAAAATTACGATAAACTTCACAACCCTTACAAAAAACACACACACACACTCACACCCATACATAGTTGTTTGTTGTGACCTAGTTCTTTGGAATACCGAGAAAACCTCGAATTTTGAGGTAAACATATGGTTATCGAAGATACGGATTATATCTCCCCACAGTCCTATAATACTCAGGTTTGGGGCCTCTGGCTTCGCGATAAGGTGCCCAACGCCTACCACGCGCTCGAAGAAGGGGAGGTATCGAAGGAGATACTGAGTCACTCCGCCCCTCCAGATTTAGAGACGACTCTTGCAGTCAGTTGCAAAATAAAGAAGATTAAAAAATCAAGCAGATATAACCCAACTTCGCTTTAAGCAATAGCTCCCTCTGAGCTAGTTATGCCTAAGAAACCTATTTGGCTGCCCCAATAGAAGTACTAAATCTCGGTGACAAATCGCCCTTGGTAATCACACCGCTCTCTACGAGTTTACCCAGCCTACTTCACCTATAAGCTGGCCTTCTCTGCCGAATTTGAGAGTTTTGAATGTTCTGATATCAAAATCCTCGGTTTTCATCCTTTGTAGAATTTGAGCCAAGCTACCATTTACAACATTGCTTCAGGTATAAATATGACAAATCCTTAAGTAGGTGGAACCAAAATACTTTTATAATTTTTATTACAAAAGGAGACTTTTTCAAATCTTATTTTTCTGCGCATGCGCTAAGAGGGCTTTAAAATGAAAAATTCAATTGAGAAATACTATGGTAGTAGATTAGCCTTTCTCTTAAAGATCTGTGCCAATGGCCTCTTGGGGTAAAATAAGGTCAGACAGGATTCGTTAGTATATTTCATAGAACGAAGGAGAAGATAAGTTGAAGGGGGAGACTTGGAGAGAAGCGAAGAAGGGATTGGTTAGATCATCACAAGGTAACGTATATTCAAAGGAAGGAGCTTGCAATCCAAGGGGGCATCTTATTCAGTAGTGGGGGCAAGACATTACTTCGCGAGAAATAAACAAAAGATTTGTTGCATGGATGTTAAATGGCAAGAATTGCTCCTAAACAGCGCTGTATTTAAAATTAAACAAGGAGTATCGACAACATAATTAACCAAGGCAAATAGTTGCGCTACTATTGACCTCAATTCACTCGCCGAATTACCCAATGGACCTTCTTTTGCATGCTTTCCACGCTGATTATCGAAACAATTTCACAGCATTCAATATAAATCCCTTTGTATGCACCAAGTCCATACACAGATGATGCTAGTTATAAATTGAGGCTTACTACCATGCCTATTACAAGGAAACGACTACAATTTAGTAAAATCTTGAGAAGTAACATTCACAGAAATGTGTCAAATGTTTTATTGAACCGTATTAACCAATCGGCACTAGCATGTGCTTCATGCAACACTAAAATATATTCACTATTCCATACAATGGTCTAAATAATTTCTAAAAGGCAGAATACAAGAGAACCGGCCAATGTAATCTTATTACCATAGTTATAGATAACTTTCTAAGCACAACATCTTAAACGAATTTCATTGCTATAACAGCAGATGCTAAGCATATTTATGTAATTTCTAATCGCAGCAACCCCTCTCCTTCAAAAAGATTTGCCTCTCATTTTCCAGGCAAGAAGACAAAGCTGCAACAGCAACCTGTACCGATACTGCAACCGCGGACTTTAAGATAGCACATGTTCGAAATTAAAATATCCAAAGGATGACCACCTCCTTCCTTAATGAATGGTGTCTGGCTACAATCATCTCTATTCTAAAAGAACACACAGATGTTTCCCTGGCAGAGAATTTAGCTCCATCAGTGTAATGTTCTGCGTATGTAAACTTTTAGAAAAGAAGTTCAATGAATGACTAAAATAACAAAAAAGATTACAGAATTTTAGCTCACCAAACCAGAACGAATAAGATAAAATTAAATCTTCCATTAAATGCGGGATCCTTGCTGCTATCATTTTAAATCTTACGAAAACATATATGTAGTAGCATTTGCTCGATAATTATCCTTAATTAATTACATCAAATCCAATTACAAGGAACATTGCAGCTCTTATAGTAAAAACTTTCCGACAAAAGTTTCTGCGTGGACGTCCAGGGAGCTTGCTTCCCCTTTTCTATGAATATGAGGAAGTTCCAGAGGAAAAGATCCTAATCACAACCTTATTCTTTCTAGTTGCCAATGATCTTACACTCAACGATAAGATGTTCACTGTATATTGCCGAATTTACCGTCTGACAAGAACAAAAGATTTGTGTTTGGGCTGTCCATATAATACCGTGGGAATCCTAATAAGAGTAGCTTAGGGAAACTGGTAAGGAAGCTGATGTGGTCATATAATCATCCCTGGTTTGCTCATTTGAAGGATGGTTGGAAAACTCAAAATAGTGCTTATCAATAGAAAATGGCCGAAGTAAAAAAAAGGAACAGTGAAGAAATAGTCTAAGACATTCTGACTGCAGAAAGGCTTCCGGTACTTGGTACGTGGAAATGACTGTCCTGATACTGATTGTTCTTTGAGGAACGCCTTCTTAAGGTTTTTAATGGAGTCAACTGGCGCCGTCAATTAGGGAAGATGGAAGGTCAGAAACCTGTTCTCTAGGAAAATACTAACATTTTCTGATCAAATTCAGTGCAAGAAAGACAGCATATCCTAGAAAGAATCAACACCTTCCTTGTGCTGTTCTACACTCCGGTAGGAGTGTAGAACAGCAGATGGTCTTGTGAATGATCTACGTCAAATAAAGGAATTATTAAATTACAAGAAAGCAACCCGAGCTTGAAGATTCAGTACTTAATAAGATGGCAAACAACAAATGATACTTGCCACAGAAAGTCGTGCCATTTGCCGTATTCAGCAGTAAATTGAGTGACTCATTGAACCAAAATATTCTGATCATTTAGATTTCTCAGAGAAGCAAAACAACTTCAAAGAAGGAGAATACTTATTCGAGAGAGTCAAAGAAGCTTTGTAAATCTCATTAGCCTGGAATCACTTTTCCTGCTGGACACTGAACATTGAATCAGAGTGGCCTCTGGAACCTGTCACATCTTACACACAGAATGATGACTACTTAAAAGCGTTGGATTATGTTAAAAATTTAAAACCGATAAATATCATTAGTGAAGGGAGTGTCAAAATGGTGAGCGCCTTTTCAAATTTTGAAACTCCAATTGATGGCCCATGTGCAGGTATCCTTCCTGAGATGATGGTGTTCCGTTGTTCATCTACCATTACTCGGGTGTCTCTTCGTAGTTAAGTAAACTCTACATATAACAGGCAGAGACCCAAATTAATGAGGAAGCCCGATCGTACGTGGATAAAGTGTTTTCTGATGACTAAAGGACAATACATAAGTTAAATATTTACTTAAAATAATCTAATCTATAGAACCTAATATGACTGAATAATCCTGGTGACCGAATAGACGCACTTAAAGGTGAAAGTGCGCTTCAATCTATCGGAAACAAACACATTAAATACATGGCATGGATCAATTCAATACTAAAAGCTGAATGTCAAACACGATGGGAAAATTCGCCTTAGTCTTAAAGCTCCGTCCATTATTGCCCCGACTCTTCAAAAAGACATAATCCAAATGCCTTAAAAGGGTTTTAATTCATTTTCTATCTCCTCCAAATCCAACTCTCTCACCAGATGGAACGGCGTAATCTGATGAAGCACTCCGCTGAACCTCTGTGCTAATATTGTTTCGAACGCTACACTGCAAGTCAACTTTTCTTTGAATGTTGTAACCTCGGAGAGCTTCGGGCGCAGTTTCTGTCCGATTTTCTATATTTCTCGCTCCCTATGTGTTGTGCGTTTTTAGATGAGTAGGTTTGATTTTTTTAATATTGTTGACCACTCGCTGGTTCTTTCTCGGAGGTGAGTCTCTACAGGAGCACCTTACCTCACCTATTATATTTTGGGTGTTGATTCCTGATGTTAAGGGTGAGTGTTGTTTATATTGATCTTGTTGCTTTTATTGTTTCATTTTTTAGTGTGAGGGTATGGAAAGTACAAACTCATATGCCGCCAGGCGATCGTGGGAACCAAAGAGATTTGTCGTCTAAGTTGACCTTCGTCTCCTCTCCATCCCCCTCCCCCGACATCCTACCACTCTCCTCCACCTCCCCCCTGACCTAAGTCGTTATCCACGCCAAAACCCCCAACAGGCGACAGGAAGTCTGTCTTAAGCAAGACTATCACACAGACAAGCCAAAATTCTATTTGCCTTCTTTATGAGACCAAGGAGATTGTTCAGAAGGCGTCGTAATAAGCAAATTGTCGTATAGGGAATCTCTCTCTTGATTTCACACAGTCCGTGGTATAAATGGCAACGCCGTTCATCCCTCAGCAAAAGTGTTCAGGACCTACGCGAGTAATCCTCACTTTGAGCGAGAGTCGTTGCCGTAACGTATCGACTGCCAACGCGCGCAAGCTGAGTCAACCTGGTAGCTGTCTTAAAAAGTTCCTGAGGAAAATCTCGCCCCACAGAGTCTGTAAAGAGAATAATACGCTCTGTTGCTCAATGTAAGTTGAAAAAGGAAAAGGAACATCCAAATAGTTACTGGAAGTAACTATTTTTTAGTGTCACATCCAGTTAGGAGTGAGCTAACCGAAACTGCAGTCAGCAGCCCCGAACCCATCGTCTTATCACCCCTCTCCCCGAGAACTCGTGTTAACGCCACCCGAATCACCCCGTCTGGACCTGAGTAGTCGTCTCTCCAATCCATTACAATTAATGGTAATCTGTAAACCCAGTGTCCCTCTATTCTTAAATTACCTATTCAATTAACAATGATTGATACTCCCATTGAGTTATTATAAATCTAGGCGCTTAACGTCAGTGTTATCCCTTTTTTTAAGAAAATTCAAGTCAGTTATTCCCTGATATTATTATTTATAATTGCTGTCAACCCAGACTAATCCGTGTTTAATATTTAATGCTTATTTACCTAAATGCCCGTTTAACTATTGCTACTAATTTTTTTTTGTTGTAAAGTAAAGTTGATTTTTGTGTGTGTTTATTTGGTGGCTCCTCCTTTTTGACGTACTCTTTCTTGGCAAGAATTTAATTAAGAATCCTTTCGGCTAATTTATTCAACCTGTATTATGCACTCTTAAAATTTAACAATCACAAACCTCCCTTCCAGTAATAAGTGGAACTTTTATACTGAGAATCTTGGCCGTGCCACAACCCGCCTCTAACCAGCCTCCTCATGTTTAGTAGGAATTAAAGCATATATATATATATATATATATATATATATATATATATATATATATATATATATATATATAATGATCGCAGATTGAGTGATAGGGTCTCAATACCATCGACTTAAACAAAAGCGGTGTATCCAGATCAAGGATTAGAATAATTATTGGACCCGACTATGAGCAATCCTACGACATTATAAAAGTGGTGTCAGCTTTAAGGGGTTAAATTTTTGAGAAAGCGAACTCATATGGCCTAAACTGGCCAACGTTCAAGGAAGCTCAAATAAACTAACGTAAATTGTAATAATTATAGTCTATTTCCCGAAGGAATATAAATACTAACCATTAATAATCTTTTCCAGATAGCAACAACAAATCTAGGAAAATATTCGTTATTTTGGGGGTTAGTTATTAGATTCTATCTGTTAGGAACAATCGCAGCTTCTAATTCTCTTACCAGGTGCGTAAGTTCTTTCGTGAGTCACCAGTTGCGTCAGCAAGAGCAGCAATGGCTTCACAATCGTTCGAAGTTTTCGTCAAGCAAGGGCAAGCTCTCGGTCTTACAGGACAAGAACTAAAGCAATTCGTCCAAAGCAAACAGCGAGAGGAAAGAGCACGTGAAATGGAAGAAAGAAAAGAAGAATTGAAAGAAAGAAGAAGAAAAGAAGTGTTAGAAATGAAAGTAAGAGGAGAAGGGTTAGAATTGGAAGAAAGGAGAAGAAAAGAAGAGTTAGAATTGGAAGTAAGGAGAAGAAAAGAAGTGTTAGAAATGGAAGAAGGAGAAGAAGAGAAGAGTTAAAATTTGAAGAAAGAGAGAGGATTCGAAAACATGAAAGGAAATTAAGCAGGGACCAAGTTGAAGTCAGTTCTGTTGGATCGAGTGATCATCAACCCCAGGCCCCCACTATGAAACTTCCCCAATATAAAGACGAAGAAGATTTGTGCTCATACTTAACACATTTTGAAAAGATCTTTGAGGTAAACGGATGGGCCCTAGATTCGGAAGGAGTCAGTAGATTGCTCCCATTGCTCAGTCCGCGCTTAAGAGAAATTTTCATCTCGTTACCACAGGAAGTTCCAATAGACTATAGCACCTTGAAGGCCGAATTGCTATCCACCTTCAACTTGAACCGTCAGTTCTACCGCGCTAAGTTTAGATCGGCTAAAATCCAGCCCGGTCAAACTTACCGACATTTTGGATATATCCTGAAGCGAAACCCCTAGTTCTGGTTAGAATCCTCCAAAGTCTAATCAGAGTATGAGCCCCTGATTGACTTTATGTTAAAAGACCAGCTATTGTCCCCCCCCTCCCCCCAGGAGATCCCGGCATTCGTACAAGACCGCCGAGGGTCTACCTTTCACGAATGCCTCAAGGAAGCTGATCTCCATGCGACGAATCATTGCCTATACCCACAGGATACCCGGAAAAATAGTCCCCTGTCTCCAAAGAATAAATTTAGTCAATGGAAGTCCCAACAAAGAAAACCCCCTCCATTGATAAGGACCACAGCGCCGTTCAGGCCAAAGAATAAGCCTTTTGTCCCCCACGAAGACAGAAAACCCCCAGTCTTCAATACCCCCTACAACAACCAGCACCAGAATAAGCAGGTTATATGCTACTCGTGCGGTTCTCCCGGCCATTATAAGTGACAATGTGTACAGAATTCCAGCCTACGTCCAACCCAGAGCCAGCAAGTCCACTACGTAACCGCTACCCTTCCCACGGAACAGCCGGCTGCGCTTACGTCAAGTGAACTTCCTGTTCAACAAGAGTAACCCCGGAGGACTAAATTTCGAAACCAGCTCGATCAATGGCTGTAAAGTGTCCACCCTGGTGAGAGACACAGGGTGCACATGCATTGTCGTGTCAGACAAATTGCTCCCCCCCTTTTGACCCCCAACATGAGAAGTATTCAATTGCACACGACTTCTTGGGTCGAGAAAATAGATTCCCGGTAATCCGCTGCCATGTACAGTGTAAATATTTCACTGGTTGGGCCGACGTAGTAGCACCCCCATCAAATTTTGCTCGGTACTCATTAGCCAGAGTGCACTACTCTCCCCGAGTGAAGTGACTCAAGTTGTCGTCACTCGAGCACAAGCTAGCCGCGAGGCCTCTTCCCCAACGCGCCTCCTCACTCCAGAAGCTCCTTTAGAGGTTCTAAAGAGTAATGCATAATTCCTCAAAGCTCAGCAGAGCTGCCCTTTACTTCAATCCCTTTGGGAAATGGCCCGAGAGAACGAAGTGGTGATCGTTCGAGGGAACCGTCCCATAAGGTACGTCATCAACGAATCCCTTCTGTTTCGCACCTCGCGAGATGAGTCTGACCCACCTTCCAAGGTCATGTGTATTCCGCGCACACATGTAGGTCAAATCCTGCGAGTAGCACATGAAAGTTCCATGGCCGGTCATTTGGGTCATAACAAGACTTCTCAGCGAGTATTTAAATACTTGTTTTGGCCCGGTGCAGCCAAAGATATTGCAGAATTCTGAAAAACGTGCGATTTGTACCAGAAAACCACTGCAAAAGGTCGCATAGCCCCAGCTCCCTAGCAAAGAGCCCCAGTCATTTCAGAGCCCTTCTCGAGAGTCGCCATCGAAATCATCGGACCTATTCACCCCCCTTCCGCCGAAGGTTATACGCATGTACTAACATTGATAGACTGTGCTACCCGATTCTCAGACGCTGTCGCTCTAAAAAGGATTGATAGTATCTCTTGCTCTGAAGCCCTTATTTCCATTTTTTCTAGAGTAGCATTGCCCAAAGAAATCTTGTCAGATAGAGGCCGCCAGTTTACCTCTGAGCTCATGGAACACGTGAGCACCCTGCTCCAAATCAAACCTATTTTTACCACGCCCTTCCATCCGAGCGCGAACGGCATGTGCGAAAAGTTCAATGCGACCCTGAAAAGCGTCCCCAAGAAGCTTTGCATGGAACAACCCCAAGAATGGCACCGATATTTGCCAGTTGCGTTATTCGCATGCCGCGAAATTCCACATAGGACCATCGGATTTTCCCCGTTTGAGCTCCTGTACGGAAGAAACGTGCGCGGGCCCCTCAATATTTTGAAGGAGTTATGGTCAAATTCCCATATGTGTCCAGAATTAAGGAACAATTATTCCTTCATCCTCGAACTAAGGGAAAGATTAAAAAGGTGTTCTGACATAGCAGTCAGAAATTCCGAAATTAATATGGAAAAGTATCGGACATACTTTAAAAGTATCGGACATATCTAAAGGCCAAACACAGAAAACTGAGGCCCGGAGATGAAGTTCTGCCCTCACTTCCCACGGACTTCCATAAACTTCTCTCCCAATGGAATGGCCCCTACCCCGTTCAGAAAATCCACGGATCGGTCGATTACGTAATACAGACACCCGCAGGTGATAAGTTATATCACATAAACATGCTAAAAAAATATCATAGACGGGCCTGTATAAACAATATAGTCGCCTTTAACGAAGAAAGGGTAATTGACGCCGTCCACCCAAACAACCCCCTAAATATTGTTAATTCGATTTGCGGGGAGTTAAGCAAAGATTGTCCCCTCCCCGTCCTCCCGTCAAAGCTTCCCCCCCAATGAAACCTTTCGCCGGGTTGGATGTAAACTTCGACCTCACCCCTGCCCAAAGGAACCAAATGATGGCGCTTTTGGAAGAATTTTGTGACGTCATTTCCGAGTCACCAGGATGCTAGACTCAGTTCGAACATGATATCGCCCTCACTACGCTCGAACCTGTGCGATGCAAGCCCTATCCCGTACCGGTGCACCTAAGAGACGCTTTCAATGACGAAGTCAACAATTTTTTGCCATTAGGGATTATCGAGCCATCTACGTCCGACTACTCTTCCCCAATAGTCATGGTCCGCAAGCCAGACCAGTCCTTTAGGATGTGCGTCGATTTTCGGAAGGTAAACACCGTCGCCGTGTTTGAGGCCGAGCCTCTCCCCCTAATTTCCCCAAATTTACATTTCTTCAAAGGAGCCGCCAACATCACTGAGATAGACCTATGTAAGGCCTATTATCAGATCTGCCTAAAGGCATCTGTGAGGAAACTAACTACCTTTCCCGCAGACAAAGGTTTAATGGAATTCACTCGTCTCCCTTTTGGCCTATTCGCTGCCTGCAGTAGCTACAGCTACAACCGCATAATGCGCCGTGTAATAGACGGTTTAAAAAACGTTTCTTTTATTTTGATAACGTGTATGTGGCTACACGTTCATGGAACGACTATATCTTGTCCCTCCGCCCGCTTTTAGAACGCTTAAAGCATCAGGGATTAAAGATAAAACCCTCAAAGTTCCATTTTTCTTATAAATCCATAAAATACCTTGGATTTAAAATAGGCGAAAGTCACCTGACCCCACGTAAAGAAAAGGTGAAGGCTATTGTAAAAATGCCCCTACCGCGCACCAAGAAGCAATTACGGTCTTTCCTCGGTGCTGTTTCGTTTTACGGCTGCTTTGTACCCCAATTCGCTTCTGTAGCAGCTCCTCTAAACGATCTGCTAAAAATAGAAACTCCCGGACCCCCTCAAGTGGAACCCCAACGCCGAAGCGCGCTTTGAAGGGTTCAAAGAGAAGCTAGTCTCCGCCCCGGTCTTAAAACTGCCGGACCCTCAGAAAAATATTGGCGTACAGACAGATGCCTCCCAACTGGGTATTGGCTGCGTATTACTCCAATACGACGAGGACCAAGAACTCGCTCCTATAAGCTATGCGAATCGCCGACTGACGGCTCGCGAAAGCGCGTACTACTACGGTAGAACTGGAATCTTTAGCGATTGTTTTTAGAATAAAAATTTTTAAAATGTATCTGGTAGGTCGTCCATTCCTCATAGAGACTGATCATAGACCGTTAGCCTATTTAAAAACTTGTAAGAACCGAAACCGCAGGCTAATGCGTTGGTCATTATTGCTAGCTGAGTACCGTTATGAAATCAGGTATCTAAAAGTGTCTGACAATGTACTCGCAGATAGCCTTTCGAGAAAACCAATTTCAGATAGCGATTAATAGTCAATTATTGATTTTTTGTGTGTATCTCTTTGTATAAATAATTATTTCTTGCCTGTATGGACTCTGTATGTGTTTTGTTTTCTTGTTTATTGTTTTAAAATATGTAAATTAGAGAAACTGAAGAAGCAGTAGTATTTTTTAGCCATTAGACACTAAGATAAAGTCCTAACAGTTCTGATAAAATTACCGACTCAATTGTTCGAGTCGAGGAAGATAATTACAAATTCCCCCGGTAAAGTTAACCTTCACATTCTTCCTTATTTCATGGCGGAATAATGTTCCTCGAAATAAGTAGGCGTGTAAGGGTATGGAAAGTACACACTCACATACCGCCAGGCGATCGTGGGAAAGAAAGAGATTTGTCATCTGAGTTGACCTTCGTCTCCTCCCCCCCTCCCCCAACATTCTACTGCTCTCCTCGGCCTTCCCCCTGAATTAAGTCGTTATCCGCGCCAAAACCCCCAACAGGCGACAGGAAGTCTGACGGAAGAAGGCCTTAACTCCCAGAGAAGCCTAAATTCTATTTGCCTTCTTTATGAGACCAAGGAGATTGTCCAGAATGCGCTGCGATAAGCGAATTGTCGTATAGGGAATTCCTCTCTCGATTTCACACAGTCAGTGGTATAAATGGCAACGCCGTTCATCCCTCAGCAAAAGTGTTCTGGACCTACTCGCGTAATCCTCACGTTGAGCGAGAGTCGTTGCCGTAACGTATCGGCTGCCATCGCGCGCCCGCTGAGTCAACCTGGTCGCTGTCTCAAAGATTTCCTGAGGAAAATCTCGCCCCGCAGAGTCTGTGACTAGAATAATACGCTTTGTTGCTCAACGTAACTTAAAAAGGGAAAAGGAACATCCAAATAGTTACTGGAAGTAACTATTTTTTAGTGTCACATCCAGTTAGGAGTGAGCTAACTGGAACTGCAGTCAGCAGCCCCGAACCCGTCGTCTTATCCCCCCTCTTCCCGAGAACTCGTGTTAACGCCACCCGAACCACCCCGTCTGGACCTGAGTAGTCGTCTCTCCAATCTATCTCAATTAATGGTAATCTGTAAACCCAGTGTCCCTCTATTCTTAAATTACCTATTTAATTAACAGTGATTGATACTCCCATTGAGTTATTATAAATCTAGGCGCTTAACGTCAGTGTTATCCTCCCTTTTTTAAGGAGATTCAAGTAAATCGTCCCTGATATTATTATTTATTATTGCTGTCAACCCAGACTAATCCGTGTTTAATATTTAATGCTTATTTACCTAAATGCCCGTTTAACTATTGCTACTAATTATTATTTTGTTGTAAAGTAAAGTTTATTTTTGTTCGTGTGTTTCTTTGGTGGCTCCTCCCTTTTGACGTACCCTTGGCAAGACTTTAATTAAGAATCCCTTCGACTAATTTATTCAACCTGTATTATGCACTCTTAGAATTTAACAATCACAAACCTCCCTTCCAGTAATAAGTGGAACTTTTATACTGAGAATCCTAGCGGCGGCGCAACCCGCCTCTAGATTGAGTGATAGGGTCTCAATACCATCGACTTAAACAAAAGCGGTGTGTCCAGATCAAGGACTAGAATAATTATTGGACCAGACTATGGGCAATTCTACGACATTTAGTTATCTTAAATATTGGATTTTTATGATATTTCGCTCTCTGTAGTTTAGTAGGTTGTCACTAAAGCGGATCCTAAAATCAACAAAAATATCCAGAGCGAATATGAACTCGCGTCCATTTATTATATTCCAAAGCAAGCTATTTCTCAGGCAAAAGCTTCTTTTATTGAGAACGGCCACTAATTCCCTCAAATTAAACTCCTTCTACGAAGAAAACGAGCATGTATCTAAGCCTTTTAAGTACCAAAAACAATCTATACTAGAGATGAAAATACAACTTTGCATGATGTATTGAAAAATACGGCCTTGGAAGTTTTCCAACAATGGGTAGCTAGTACTATTAACACATTAATTCAGTGAACTCGTCAGTACTAATGCGTTCTTCCTGGTCCCGACTGGTAAAAATTCAACTTAGAAAAACTCTTTCTCAGTAATTTGGCACTAGAGATATTAAGACTATCTTAGAGATAAATACATGAAAGATATAAGAGTTACCAAATCAATATGTGGCAAAAAAGCCACAATTTTCCACCTATACAAGAGGATAGGTAGCACATATGCCTGCAACAGCAACTGAGGAAACTTTTTCTCCTCTATAACTGGAAAGATCCTCACCAGATTTATACTAAACAGCTTCATCCAATACCTGGAGAGTTTGGCCTTCTTCTCGAAAGTTAATGTGGCTTAACGTGCTAGAAGAAGGCTAGTGAACAAGATGTATGCGTTACGGATGGGCCAGTTCCTCGTGCGTGGCTCCAAGGTTGACTGGGACTACGGCGGAGATGGAGAGCTCCTGGAGGCTGTGCGTGGTTTTCTCCACCAACTTCAATGCTTTTTAATTTAGAAAGAATACAAGGACTTGTTGAGCCGCATTGGGCAGAAGCAAGATAAACAAATCTTTGAAGAGATCTTCGCTAACAGATGCCTCCAGGGGTCGGCGCGGGGCTTCATCCGCCGAAGCAAATTGCTAGTTCCATGTCCTTCAGTTTTTCTTGCTTTAAGAGCTGACGCAGCTGCTTGTGCGGTGAGGTGAAATTGAGCAGAACAAAGACTTTGTAATTGTCTTGTATTTGAACGAGGCAGGTGAGGAATTTATGACCTCACGCAACTTTTTTCCAGCAAAGAATTGCAAAATGAAGACCATTTGCGAAAATCGTACATCTTCTTCTCTGACTTGATTTGCTTAGAAAGTTTTCGCCCTATCGAATCAAAAGTTCTATTTCTCTTTCTTGATAAACGGTCAATGGGAAATTTATTTGCTCTACAGAATGAAGCTGGGGTCTACCCTGCCAGTTTTTGTTTTGAATTTTCAACAGTGAGTGAACTAATTGTGAGATATGGACACTTTAGAACAGTGATGCCAAACAACTAACTGATTATCACATTAGCTTTCTACATAGTCTGATTTATATATAAATGAAAAAAATTCTTTTGACTAGAATCCTCGCCATAGCAAATCTATCCAGCATTCATACCCTGTTGCAAAGAGCCAAACTAGGATGAACTGGCCTTGTTACACGGATGCCAGGCCATAGGATATCAAAGCAGCTGCTCTACGATGAGCTGGCAGATGAAAACGGAATCTGGGTGGACAAAAGATTAAGTTAAAAGACATCTTTAAACAGTCTCTCAATGTCTTCAATGCTGAAGATGCTTTGTGGCATTAGCAATTCCTAAACCGGTCTAGTGGAGAGGCATTATCAATGGTTGCAACTATGCGGAACACCAAAGGACACTGAGACCATGGTGAAACGTGATATCAGAAAGGTTCTATTGAACTCTCGAACTAATCCAGCCCACCGGTGCGCCAAATGTGGTAACATGGTTATGGAAAAGATTGGAATCTCAAGCCATATGAGACAAAAACATCAAAGAAGTTACAGTCACCATCGACTACGGTGGACGAACAACAATGTGTATGGTCTATCTCCCTTCTTAATGTGCATATTTATTTGCTACCGACCTTACTAAAGGTTTACTGCCCTTAATTAATTTTTTTATTCAGTTTGAAGTAATGGCAGAACTTTGTTTTTGAACATTAAAAGATTAACTAGCTCCAGATTTTCATCTATTTAGCTAATTAGCCGTTGTGAATACAGAGTTGTGTAAATCAGGATTCTATTGTTTCCTGGTCAATTTACATAGTTTGAATATTACATCTCAAAGCAAATTTAATCCTTGGTTTGAATAAAACATCAGCATAGATCGAACTTTTTAAAAGGACATATGATTATCATTTGATGTGTCATTTGGGACGAATTATTTCTTACACATAATATTGTCCATTTTGGGGTGTATTCAGAGTTTATAAAGTAAATTAAGTTGATATCAACTAGTGATGTAAGAGTATTCCAAACAGACTGTCGATTCATTCTTGTTAAAGCTCTCTAATTAGTAGAATAAGAATTTTATATTGAAACCATACCATTCTATATTTTACTAGACCTACAAATAGTCCTTAAACTAATTTGGTCATGATATTCTCTGTAAATACTAAAATGGATTTTTTTCTGGTACAGAATATGATTCTCTGTGAATAGTATATTTTTTAAGTAGTTATGCTCATATTATTTTATTTAGCATATGTTTAAACGGATTTCACTAATGTGAGTTTAATACCCTCATTAAGGCTTAATAACTGATTTTACATACATAACTAATTTTACCCTCATCTTATTTCATCTTTTCTTTACAAGTTACGACTCAATTTTCTATTCAACTTAAGTGAAACTATAATTTCCTTAGAACTTGAAATTGAAGGGCGTTCATATGAGATTCCAATCTCTCAAGCGAAAACCCTAATGAGATAATTTGGATTTGAATTTATTTGGTAACTATTGATTAGTTTTGCTTGATCAACCCATTTAATACCGATGCCTTCAGTATTAGCTTATTTCATGAAGATTTCTTGCAAAGGAGTTCAACCTCATGGACATTTCAAGAGTTGGTTGTAGTATTCAGATTCCAGATGGAAAAAAATCCCCACCATCTTCTTTGAGATGTACTCATATGGCGTTATGAATCTACGTTTACATCCATGCCTTAGGGGACAATATTATTTTTAGTTTACCATTCCGAATTTATTTTTACGGATCCTTTCTATATGTTATTTTTATCATTTTCTTTGTCTGTACATCGCATCAAATTTATTACAGCCCCTTTACTATTATTGCATTGATATCATCAAAGGAATATTTTTAATTTGAATGCTGTACGACCAACGTTTTCCGGCCAGATTTTACCTTTTATGTTTATGACTTGCACAATATGTAAACCTCACGCAACAATGAATGCATACTTCTTCATTTGCCTCTCCTATTTGCTGCTGATATCGTAGAAATGTAGCTCTCGAAGCAATAAAATTATTTTATGACATCATCAGCTCAAGAACAGGCGTTTACCTCGCTCATTAATTATTTAATGCTTTTGTTTGACTTAGCCAAGGATCAGATATGTTTTTATTTCTGCAATTCAATTTTTCTGGTGCGACAGCAGAATAAATTGAGGATTACAAAAGGAGAATGTCGGTAAATTCTCATTCATTATGATGGGGATGTGTGAGTTAGGTTTTTCTTTAAGAAAACGTGAAATGAACACATAAATATTTGAGTTATATTTCTTAAATCTAATACGTATCGTTATGTGTTTTCATCAAGCATGTAATTAATATATAGTGGCTATAAATTTGGAAATAATTTTCTTGTTTTTAATTCTTCTACGTTTAAGTGTGTAAATAAGAAGCGGATATATAACTACAGAAGGTTTAGAAGCAAGGTTCTTAAAAGAATCTAAGTCAGTATTCTTTAATCATATCCTTAGAATCTTCAATAATTTCCTTGTTTAATTTTTTCTCAATCTTCTATATTCTTTCTTCCGCTTTCAGATAATCACAGATCTGCTTGATACTTGATTCTCATTTGTTAACTAATTGAAATTTGTCATGAAAAATTTCGTTGCTAGTTATACAATTTCAGGCTTCTTCCTCATAGCGTGTTTTCTTTATTTCCGCTTGTTCTCGTTCTCATTCTCTCTCTATTTGCATTAAACCTTTTGCACTCGTAGGCTTTTCATTTTCCCTCTTTTGGACACAAGTCCCTTATCCTTATAGCTTCAACTTTATAATGGTGAGTTGATTAATTTGGTTAAGTGGAAAATCGTCCGAAACTCCATGCCGTTAATTGCACTTCAATGAAGCGAGTCCCCTCTTCCTCTCATCTAATAACTGTGGAAATGGAATGAAAGCACGGATGGCTGGAAGAAAAAGAGCCAAGAGGTGGAGCCCCTCTCTTTAGTATTCTCTCTGAACCCCAGCATTGGGGCCAAAAAGAAAGAGAAGGATGTTCTTGCGCAAACATCATTGAATGAGATGATTTGGTATATATATATATATATATATATATATATATATATATATATATATATATACATATATATATATATATATATATATATATATATATATATATATATATATATATATATATATATATAATAAAAAACTCACAAAGTGGCACGTGAGGAAAGCAATAATATGAAAATTAACCCACAGGAAAATGAAAAGATGAATCCAAGCACTTTCGAACTATATTTGCAAGTTCATTTTAATATTATATATGGAAAGGACATTTATTTAGCTCTGTTAAATGTTTCGGTCCACACATCGGATCATCTTCAATGATGATTAGATTTAAAGGCAAAAAAATAACTCAATTTAGTAAGGTACATTAACTAAAACAGAAGTGACTAATCACCAGGCACAAACAAACTTATGCCACATTAGATAAAGCCAACGAATTGAGACTAAAATTAAAATATAATGAGTATTAAACCTCAGAGAAGAACCGAATACGTAATTGATGCAAACAACTATTTGCATTACCTCATGCCGATAGTCGATCGTCGCCAAGAATGAAAAACTGAACGAAAGAGGACCCTGAAATTAGAGCATTATTTGTTTGCAAGAGGAAGCCAGGAATCAGTGTCGGTGAGTGCTAGATTTGGTTTCTCTTAAAATAGAGCAATTCTATGTACTTTTATAAAGGGATTGAAGGAGCTAAAGAGAGAAATGAAAATTGTTCCGATGAATAGGGGCGGCCAGTATTTTATGCGTGATTTACTATGCTGGAGAATTCTTGTAATGTTTCCCTAAGTTATTCGACAGAGCTTGGGTTTCTCTCTTATCCTCTTCCCTAAATTCTCAATCTGATCTAGGTCCGGGCTCTGAGCAGGCCACTTCATGAATGACTCCTGATTCAGAAAATTCTTTACCAAATTCACCTTGTGGCAAGGTGAATTATCCTGCATAAAAGTGACAGGTCTGGTAGTTGTGGCTCTCATATGGGGCACAATATGTGCTTCAAAAAGTTCCTTATAAGCTTTGACATTCACGTCGCTCTGCAGGTGAACAAGTGAACTAGTATTTTCACCCGAAATAATGCCCCACACCATAATGCTTCCTCCACAAATCTTGATCCGGCTATTTACGTAGTTCACGGATAATCTTTCGCTCGGTCTTCGAGAGACGAACCTACTGCCAACTACACCATACAAATTGTACTTCGATTTAATATTCTTTGCCTAATGTTTGTTTGCAATGGTAGCACGAAGACCATTCTCATAGGTTGATATTAACTCTTCATATCTAGTACATGGCCAGATGACACCCAAATAGAAATATTTCCAGTCACGTTTAGAGGGCTGAAGGAACTACCTATGATGGTAAGCACATTTTTTGAATAAAAATGCCTTTTTGCACATATTAGGTTTAGGAATAAGTTCTTGCGTTTTTTTTAATGTTGTGTTGATTTAAGTTTTGTTGACGTGATTTGTGCACATATTAAGAAACAATAATAAATAATGAGAGCAAAATTTGCAAAGGTTAGGTAACGTCTCTTAACAGCGTAGACTATTAAGCTTTTGCTTAGGGTACGTCTTGAAGTTGAGTAATAAGTCATTGCGGTTTATTTAAAAGTTGTTAATTTATTTTTTTTTCTGTACCCTCAAAATGGAATGTCAAGTTGACAGAAAGGCGCATTTTCGACACTTGTTGTTATTCATTTTCAATCGAGACGGGAACAATGCAAACCCAGCCAAAGCTCGTCGCGATATTTGTGCTGTGTACGGAGATAATGCTTTATCAGAAAGGACAGCTCAATGGTGGGTTTCACGTTTCAAAAACGGTCATTTCAATCTTAATGACGAAGAACGTTCTGGTCGACCCATTAAGTTGGATAAAAATCGATTAAACGACCTTCTTGATCAAAATCATCGTCAATTGGCGTGTGATCAGGAAACTGTAGTGAATCACCTCCATTCGATGGGGAAAGTTCAAAAACTCGATACATGTGTTCTGCACGCTTTGAGTGAAAGCAACAAACTTCAAGGCTCCACGATTGCCGTAGGTTTGCTTGCTTGTCAGAAGGCTACTCGTGGATATAAGGACAGATTTCTTTACCGCATCATCACTGGCGACGAAAAGTGGTGTGTTTATGTCAACATGAACCATCGAAAACAATGGCTTAGCACCAATAAAAAACCACTTCTGCGATTAAAGCACGGACTTCGTCAACGAAAGACGATGCTGTGTGTGTGTTGGGATTATGAAGGCATCATTCTTTACGAGTTCCTTGTGAACAACAAGATTGTCAATGCAGAACTCTTCGTTCAACAAATGTATCGACTCGCCGAAGCTATTCGTGAAAAGCTACCTCATCAACGTTATGGAGTCCTTCGGCAACACAACCATGCTCGTCCTTACATTGCCAATATGACAAAAGACGCCATCCAAACGCTTAATTGGGAAATCCTGTCGCATCCTCTATATTCGCCAGTCTTGGCTCCATTGGATTTCCATCTGTTCAATACCGATATGGAATTAAGAACTTGGTTAGACGAATTCTTCGAGTCAAAATCCAGAGGTTTCTATTGCAGAGGCATCGAAGAACTAGTTAAACGTTGGGAAGAAGTCGTAAATAACAACCGAGAATACATTATTGATTAAATTGCATATTGTTATCAATTAAAAATGAAGTTTTTCTAAAATAGTTAATGGTAATGACTAAATATGATAAAACCGCAAGAACTTATTACTCAATCCAATAACTTGCAGTTTCATCCATCCTAACATGTACAATTTACATGTACAACTTAAGGATAATAATGTGTTTATCATACATTACTTTACATTATTTTGTTTAAAGCTACTGTAAGTTCTGTGATGAAAACCTAAGTGTCCGAAACATTAGGGCGAAAACGTTATATTCTGTTACTCCCCGTAAAACTACACTTGGTAATAAAGAGCATGTATCGAACCGTTTAAAGTTTGCCAGAGAGCATCTTGAAAGAGAAAGGAACTTTGAAGAAAAGCCATATGACCGAATGACACCAACATACGAGTACTCGTAGAACCTTTCTGCCAAAATAATGCCTGTCACGTTTGCAGGGTTGAAGGAACTACCTATTATCTTAGGTGGGCGCGATAACCGATACATCGATAATCGATAAATCCAAAATTATAATACAATATTAATTATTGACTATATATAGCGTTATTTTATAATACAATAGTAAAAATATTTGAATACTGTTTCTTAGTTTCTTACCTGGTGAGGCTCTCCTTCATCTCTGTATAGGTTTTGAGGATCCTCCTCACACCTCGAACCTACATATTTCTGCCTCCAAGGCACGCGCGACTCGCCCCTGTGCTAAACTGGAACCAAAAACTGAACTGAAATTATCGATTATCGCTAGTCTGGAATTAAAAGTATCAGCGATAACGATTCATCGATAACGCGGATAACAATATCGAATAATCTGATATCGTTATCGCGATAACGCCCACCTATGCATGTGATCCTAAGCAGACCATCCCAACCGTGAAACATGAGGAGGTAGTCGAATGGTTTGTGGCTCCTTTATTGCACATGGCACATGAGGAATAAACATCATTGATGGTGCGACGTATCGAAAGATATTGGAGGAAATGCTATTGAGGGCTTAAATCCGAAGGAGAAGCCCAGAGAAGCTCAACTCTTTGAGGGAGATCTGCTTGCTTAGGAGAGAAATAAAATATGGAGAAATGATTGCGAAAAATTAATATCAACCTATGAGGACCGTCATCGTGCTACTGTTGCAAACAAACATTAGGCAAGGAATATTAAATGACAAATGATTATTAGTTGAATACTTTTTTCACCTGCTAAATTTTGTTTATTAGCAATTATTGTTATCTATATAGAAAATCATTCTTATGTGCATTTCAGAAATGTTGAAAATTGAAGTCTGAAATGCTCGTGTCACCTCACTCTCTCTTTCTATCTCTCTCTCACTCTATATATATATATTATTATAGGTATATATATATTGATTGTTATATTTGACAGCAGAAGAGTCATTTTTTAGTTTCTTGATAACTTTCATAAATGATTATTCCTTAAAAGAGGGGGAAACCATAAATATCATTTTAAATCATTATTTATTATTCGCCAGAGGCCTCTTTCAACCACATTGGTCATCTTCAGGGGCTATACTGATGAATTTAAAGAATTTTTGCTCAATAAATACAAAATATATGTAGATATTTTACAAGATTTTGAGGAGTAACATAGAAAAAATAAACTTGAGATCAAAATGAAAATTTTTGAATTTAAAATGAAACTATTTACAACGAACATATGTTAGAAAAAAAACAGGAAAAAACAAGAAAACTAACACATCTCTTTCTGAAATAATTGTTGGTAAAAAGACATAGATTTCCAGTACTAATTTTCTCCTGAAAAAAAAAAAATAAATAAATAAAATATATATACAATATATATATATATATATATATATATATATATATATATATATATATATATACAGCAGGAATATGAAGACACAGGTGATTACACTAATCATTCATTGGCCGGACGTTTCGGACCTTTACTAGGACCATCTTCAGCGACTATATCGCCTAATGAGAAGGGGAAGGAACATTAATTGATAACAGTTTTAAGAATGCATTAAAAAAGCGGAAGAAGGCAAGTTAAAATAATAAAATTGACAATTATTAAAATTAAAGTAAAAACAGTAATAACAATAGAATTAAATAATATTACCCAGTGGTATTTTAAAAAAAAATAATAGAAAGTGAAATTATAACAAACTGACTTGATTATCACATATTCAAAGTTACTGAAGTAAACAAAAAATAACCTATTATATTAAATTGTAAAAAGGAAAAAGAAAAAAGACAAAAACCCGAAAACAAATCAGAATGAACAAAGGGGGAGTTGAGAAATCAACTAACTAAACATATAAAACTACTGTTGAAATTTATTCGGTTGGTCGGTTGGCTAGTTAATCTATTGAAGTGTTGGTTGGTTATATAGTGAATAATTTAATTGAGGAGGCGTAATTATTTAGGTTTGGATTTATTTTAATGATATATAGTGACTCTAAGATTTTCAAATCGAGAGAAGTTAAGGCTAAAGATAATATAGTAAATGAATTAGAATTAAGAGGATGATGGTGATACTCAGAGTGTTGCCTGATAGAAGAGGCTTGAGGTTTAGAAATGTGAACACCAGTCCTATGAGACAAACCCAAGTGCTTTGCGATCCTGCAGTTGAATTGTAAGCCAGTTTGGCCTACATAACGACTATGGCAGGTCGTACATGTAAAATTGTAAATTATACAGGATCGCAAGCCCAAAGAGATTGGCTCCTTATGGAGAAAAAAGGAATTTAACGATACAGGGTTGGAGTTTATACAAATGAATTGGCATTGAGAGAAATGGTTGTTAAACGTAGAGAGACGGAGTTTGTTAAACTCGGATGTCAAATGCTTGAGATATGGTAGGTTAACATAAACTTTAGTGAAGAAACAGTAGTAAGTAAGGGTCGAGGATAGTATATTTTGGAGAGAAATTTGTATACTAACTGGTCGAAGATGGAATCGGGGTAATAATTAAAATTGAAGAAATCCTTTAAATAAGTCAGTCCTTCATAAAACGATATCCATTTAGAGCATATATGGTAGGCTCTCAAAATTCTGCTTCTAATACTGGACAATTTAAACTGACTGGGAGAGCTACTAAAGAAATGTGTACCTAATTTAGAGGTGGTAGGTTTTCTGTAAATGGATGTATTGTAAGAGGAACCTGTTTGGACAACGAGATTTTGTTGTCCTTTTCTGTTGCCATAAAAGCCTTATGTTGGAATGTTGTTGGTTAATATAATTTAGAAATAGGGGTGCATGATCACTGTGCTTAAAAATAGAAAACAGTCATCTATAAATCTTTCAAAGACAATAGGACTCAATTCTAAAGGACACTTGTCCAGCCACCGAGTTTCGTGGTGACACAAAAAGCTATTGGCAAAGGAGGGACCCAGTGGGGAACCCATAGCCATGCCTTCATTTTGTAAATAGAGCTCGTTGTTGAAAAGGAAAATAGCATCCCCCACGGCTAACTTTAAAAGCTTGATGAAAAGTTGCTTAGTTAAACCTAATATTTCACTCATATTATGAAAAAGAGTATCTGAAATAATATTAATTGTTTCCTGTACCGGAAAATTAGTAAATAATGAATCCATATCGATTGTGGCCATAAAAGAAGAATTCCCCAAACGGAGATCACCAATATATTTTGAAAAATCGAAAGAGTCACGTAAGGTGAAGTGATTGTGTGTCAAAGGATCAATAAGCGGAACAAAAAAATTAGCTAAGTTGTAGCTTGGAGTATTGACTGCAGATAAAATAGGGCGGAGGGGTATTTCATTTTTGTGAGTTTTAGGTAGACCATAGATGACCCCAGGTGATGAACCAGAAACAAAAAACTTATGATACAATCAATTAAAATATTTCTTTTAGTAAGAGAACGTAGAAAATTATTAATTCTATCTCCAATTTTCAGAATATACTTAAAGGGATCTGTATTCACTTTGGAAAGTTTCGACAAATCCGATAGAATGGTATACATTTTGCTCATATAATCAGTACGATTTAAGATTACTACGTCTTTGCCTTTATCAGGTTTACAAACTATGATAGATTGATCTTTGCGTAAGGTGAAGAGGACAGTGAAAAGTTTAAAACTGAAAACAGGATTGGAAACTTTTAAACTGTCCCACTTGTAGTAGAACTTATTATCCAAGCCTTCGATCTCATTAATCAAATCGGGAGTTGATTTAAGTGATGGAAGATTATTGAGCTGGTGACAAAGTCTTTCAAAGGCAAGGAAATATCGATAGAAATTCAATTTGAAAACAGGAAGCCTGAAATCTAATCCTAAAGATATAAGACGTTTTTCTGATGGAGACAACACTTTATCAGAAAAGTTAAATATGACTTCATCTCTAGATATATTTAAATTAAAATTAAGAATCAGGTTATTAAGTTTACGGTTTAATCTATTTGAGGTCAAAGAGATATATTTATCTATTCGGCGTGATATAAAGCCATTGAAAACAATAAAATCCAAATGAGACGTGGAATATTTCAACGATAAAGAAGTACGAGATGCTTTAGTCGAGAGTTTAGATACAAGACCCTGTTTAAGATGGATTTCTTCCGAACAAAGTTTGAGGGTCCAAGATTTATAAAGATCACTCTGCATGAGAGATGATCTGAAAAGTTTAAAGTGAAGAAACTGTGCGACGTAATTATAGTTTTTGCAAGTGGACAAAAATTGAACGTCAATCTTAGCTTTCTCCAGTTTCTTTGAAATTGATTCCAATGCACGGGATCTTCTGACAGTGTCTTCATTGTATCTTCTGCGAATAATACTGGTAATTGATTTGTTCCTTGGGAATCTGATATGTAGCAGGAATATGAAGATCCAGGTAATTACATTGATCATTTATTGGCTGGACGTTTCGGACCTTTACTAGGACCATCTTCAGCGACTATATCATCTAATGAGAAGGGGAAGGAACATTAATTGATAACAGCTAAAAGAATGCATTAAAAAAGCGGAAGAAGGCAAGTTAAAATAATAAAATTAACAATTATTAAAATTAAAGTAAAAACAATTACCAGTAATATATATATATATATATAACAAGGAGATTTGCATAACCACATCCTTTTCAATGATCGTTTGGTGCTAAGCAACGAAACTACGTTTATACCTGGCATGTAAAGAATTGACGCGACTCTTGGTCGTAAATCTGTTCTTTCTTTTCTGTAAACTTCTCCATATTTAAGAAGGGGAATAGATTTGAAGCAACGAATTTTCGGCCTATTAGTCTAACTTCGGTAGTTGGGAAGCTTTTAGAATCTGTAATTAAAGATAGAATAGTGAGCCACCTTGAGGCAAATAAGCTGATTAACGATACCCAACATGGATTTAGGCGTGCGAGATCGTGCTTGACTAACTTGCTCGAATTCTTCCACAAAATGATTTGCGTGTACGACGAAAGCAAAGCTGTAGACGTAATATATTTAGACTTTAAAAAGGCGTTCGACACCGTCCCCCACCAAAGGTTATTAATGAAAGTTAAAGCGATTGGGGTGACTGGTAAGATTTTAAACTGGATTAGAAATTGGCTGAAAGATCGCTCGCAGCGGGTGGTAATAAATGGGGAATGTTTAGATTGGGCCAGCGTTAGTAGTGGGGTACCGCAGGGCTCTGTTTTAGGCCCTTTATTGTTTTTAATTTATATTAACGATTTAGATAAAGGCATACTTAGTCGGATTTCGAAATTTGCGGACGACACGAAGCTGGGCAATCGTGCCTATGTAAGATCGGATGTCGATAAATTGCAGGGGGACCTAAACTCGATTGCCAATTGGGCGGACAAGTGGCAAATGGAATTTAATTTAAGCAAATGCAAGGCAATGCACTTGGGTTGCCATAATTTAAGAGTAGAATATACCATGAAAGGCCAAGTCCTCGACGCGGTTAAATTAGAAAAAGACTTGGGAGTATTAGTCTCAGACGATTTTAAATTCTCGAAGCAATGCGCGGATGCGTGTAAAAAAGCAAATCGCGTTTTGGGTTATATCGCGCGTAATTTCACCTTCGAATCTAAGGATGTAATTTTACCTTTATATAAATCCCTTGTGCGGCCACTTCTCGAATACGCTGTTCAATTTTGGGCTCCATATTTAATGAAAGATATCGCGCAATTAGAAAGAGTGCAGCGTAGGGCTACGAAATTAATTCCAGAGCTGAGGAATAGATCATACGAGGAAAGGCTCAGGGCTTTAGATTTGCCATCGCTAGAACGCAGAAGATTACGTGGCCAGCAAATAGAAGTATTTAAAATACTGAAGGGTTTCTCAAACGTTGACTTTCGCAATCTGTTCGAACTGGATCATAGGGGAAATACTCGTCAGCACGGGTTAAAATTAGTGAACAAGCGTTTTAACACTAGTATAGCCCAAAACTATTTTACATTTAAAGTTACTCAAAATTGGAATCGGCTGCCCACCCACGTAGTAGATAGCACTTCGGTTAATATGTTCAAAAATCGTCTCGACGTGCATTTGAATAGTTTAAATATAACTTAGTTGAGCACTGTGAATTTAAACGTCCTTGCAGAGAGAGAGAGTTTGGAGCGGAGGTTTAAGGATATGAAATTATGATGACTAAAAATGTTGCCGGCGATTCTCTGCATGTGTAGCTTAGATGTCCCATTTCTTTTCCGCCTATCCTATAAGTAATCTCTATCCCTAAATTAGCTTTTCACCACTAGCAGTCGAGTGGCTGCGGAAGATGAGAAGAAAAACTTTCTATCTCCCCCGACCCCTAGTTTAATTAGTTAAAATTGCACGATAATGTACACATGTAGATAAGTGTGTACAGTAGATAGTATTAAAAAAAAAAAATAAAAAAAAATAGCATGTTAGAGATACACTCGTAGATAAGGGTGTATCGTAGTTTTTGATTTAGTGTAGCGGACTAGCCTCGAGCGGACCTTAGGGTCTTTGCTGGTCCTAGGTTCTGTAGTTCTGTTCTGTAGTTCTAACACTTTATCAATCACTTGCTTTACGAGCTTCTTCTAAACATTTGCTTTGTGTGCGGTTATTCTTCTAGGCTTCTCGCCAAATATCCTTCCAGTTATCCTTCATAGGTACTAAGAAGGAGGGAGCAAACCCTTTCTATGATTCCGGCTTGGTTAGGGGTTTTTATTGCCATTTTCTTTTTGTATTTCCCTCATTTTTAACTCCTCTGTAGAATAGAATACCGAAATCCAACTAACATATAAAATTCACCGTACCATCACCCTTAAAGGCCAGTAGTTGTATTCCTTCCCTTTAATTTAATAGCTCCAGGAGAGGAGGGAGTTCTAATAGATCCAACTATGTACCGTAGATTAACATGAGATCAAAAAGTACATATGGAAACATGATCGACTCCATAATATGTTGAAAACCTGCTAATAAAGTCGAGAATAGAAAACGAACCTTTATTATCGTTGCCCTATCCAACAAAATAAGAACGTATAGTTATAGCCAAAAGTTTTGATACTACTATATTTTTTCATATATAGATAGGAGCATAGATTATTAGGAAGTAAATAAGTTGGTATTAAGTCTGCACAACTTTCAACGTGAAAGGTCACGTACCACGAATTGATGACAACATTTTGACCAAGATAAGGCGTCCTCATTAATCGTTTCTCGCACCCTTTAATTTTAAATAAATATTAACTATTTTGACAAGAATTTATTGTGTAAAATTTCAAATTTCTCTGGTAATACGAAACTAGGTACTAGTACATAATATGCGGGTGAAAACATGAAAAATGACATTTAGAGTAAAGAAAATGGTCAGAAATATGACGGATTCAAATTACATAAGAACTAGCTAATCCACATGTCTCGATAATCTCTTAGAAGATTACACTATGGGTCTTAGAATTTTAAATAGATTTAGGAGTTGTAATCTCCTGATATGGATTTTTTCGAAACAATGGACTCTAGCGTAACTCTAGTGTAAGATACTTAGCTTTACATTTTGCGTTTCAATAACAAAAATATTGATCTTCCCATATATAAATCGCTTGTAAAATCTCATTTGGAGTATGCCGTGAAATTATGGTCTCCGTACATATAAAGGACATTACGATATTGCAACGCGTTTTGCGTCAAGTGACAAAATTAATTCTCGATCTAAGAAATAGATATTACAAAGAAAGACAGATAGATCAATTTACTTTCACTGGAAGAATCGGTATGTGCGCTGCCAAATATTTAAAATAATATACGGGTTTACAAGTTTAAATTGTTACATATTTGAGCGAGCTAAACTATCGGCGACCTGAAATAACGGTGTGCTTGATTTTATGAAAAGAATCATGGGCGAAATGTGAACTATTAGATTTAAGGTCAATAAAGGAACCTAGAATGGGCAGATTTTGGATATGGTGAATATACGTATAAAGTTCGGAAGGTAAGAAGGACTAACAATAGAGCGCTGTCCTAGCAATGAGTGCAAATATCGCAGAGGAAAAGTGCTAAGATATTTCCAAGTAGTTTTGGCATTGATCTAGTTCATTCTCAATGAAAAGTATAAAAAATAAGGGAATATTTGAGATAATTAAAACAAATAAGGTCACAGGGCCTTTTCAAAAAGTATTTAGATTGAAGAAGAAAGAAGAGCGTCAAACCCGTGAGAAACCCACATTTACCAAGGTGGGTCGCAAGGTCAGAGCAAGAAAAACCTGAATTGAGAAATATGGTCAAGGGTCTTAAAAAAGTTAACATAAAAGAAGTATGTATAACGAGGAGAGAATAGCCAGTGGAAAGAAGAGAATCGAAGTAACGAGAGAAAAAGAGAGGAAGTTGGTAGGAAAGAATAAATAAATAAGAAAAACTATGAAATAATCCTGTTATTTCCTATTAATGACTAGCATTTTTTTTTCAATTATCGCCAGATATTTTCTTTTCCTAAAGTATTTTGAAAATGTTCTGGTCTCAAGAATCTTAACTTTAATTAAATTTTTAGGTTTTTGTGACATATTTTGTTTGCTAGGTTTTGTTTTAATAACCTAATCTATTTTTGTATTAAAAAATATTATTTAACCTAATTTAGTTTAATCTAAAACTAATATTTAGTAAAGCAATAAGTTATATTATTAAAACAAAAACTAGCAAACAAAATCTTTATTTAACAAAATAACAATAATTTAACTAGATTTGAGATGCTGAAGGTCAGAGCATTTTCAACACTTACAAAAGTGAAACGAATCCGTAGTCGTCTCATAAATCTTTTAGCAAATAAAATTAGCTCTCGATAATAGGAAAGTAACAAAATTAGTATACTGACGATGTAAATTTAATAACAACAAAATCAACAAAAAGATCAATCAAAATTTTGAGAAAACAGCTAAGAATTAAAATATAAATAATTTCTTTTAGAATAAGATTTTTTATCGCTTGATCATTTTGAAAACTCCGGGCAAAATATTATGATAGTCATTGTGGCTGAGGAAAGTAACTTCAACAATGCTACGACGTCATTTGAATGATACAATATATGAATTTAGCTGAATTAATATTTAGTGTTCGTTTGCTCCAATGTGAAAAATAGATAACTTTTGTTGGCTGATAAATGAACAATAACGTTTTACTCAACATAAATATAATAGTGAGTTCGGTTAGGTAAGGTTAATAATAAGAATTAGTTAATCTGCGAGAGAAGTGGCCTGGAGTTTCTCAACCCTCTTCAAGAGCGTTACATATACGACTAGGCAACCATCAAATGTTGAGGAACTCCAGGAGACTTCTCTAGCGGATTATAGAATTCTTATTATTAACCTAACCTAACCGAACTCTATTATATTTATGTTGATCAAGAGATAGGGAAAATGTGACAGAAAGACGTCTCTAATTATGAACAAGTATTTTATACATAGTCGACTCGTTGCGAATTGCAAAAGCCTAAGAAAAATTTAAAAAGTAAAATAGCGGAGGAACTGCATCCGAAAAATTCTGGAATAAAAATTGCTGTTTTATGTAAATTTATTCATTCATAACAACAAGTTGGGTACTAAAAATCCCCAAAATATGGTTATGATATATTTCTCTTCGCTACTATACTGAAATTCCATTTAATATTAATTCTGTAATTATATATTCTTGTTTTATCTGTAGGAACTTCATAATCTTGCAGGTATGTAAGCAATATAGAGGCTTCTAAGTATGTCTGGAGTCTGGATGGTGAAGAAGTATTTATGTTGGAATTCTGGCATTCATTCGGGTGAAACATAGCTGAAAATAGTGGTTCCATATAAGTGGTAAAATGTCTCAAGAGCAATCAGGACGTTAGTAAATGCTAAGGATTTAAGTTAGAAAAGTACCCAAAAGCCTCAGTAGAGTATGTAGATGTCAACGTTAGAATTTGGGAGTAGACTTTAGTAAGCTAAGGAAGATTTTGAGTGAGAGCGGTACAAATAAACAATTTTAGGAATGTTTAATATGAAAGGAAAATAATTTTAAATTTACAAAACTACATTTATTTGACGAAGAACACAAATGGCATTGCTGTCCCATCATTTAACTAACCAGTAGATACCATTTAAGAAATGTTGGTTAGGATTTGATTAAAAATACCAGAGAAAACTTTACTATGTAGGTGAGACAGTGACTAAAATAAATGGTAATCACATGGTTGAAGATCCGATGACTGTGGAAGATGAGAAAGAACTTTCGAGCCAACCACAAGAATCTGATCATGGAGTAAAAGGTACTACGTGTGAATGTACAATGTCATGAGTGCGGTGGGCACTCTTTATTAAAACAGTGCAATTATTGAACATTAAGGTTAGATTAGAGACAACGCAATATTTTCAAGCTGTGAACGTTGCTCTTTCAACGTTTCATGTGCCTCGCAAGCACAAATTAGGTATTTAAAAACAGACCCAGGCTATACCTGCTTAAAAAGGCCTATTCATCGCTAGAATTGAAATGCTCTAAGCAGTAATACAACGGCCTATGCAATGCGAGATGAAAAAGTCTTAATCAGTAATCTAACTTAAAAAGGCCTAGGCATTGTTAGATCCAAAAGCCTTAATAAATGATACGACTTAAAAATGCTAAGGCTTCACTAAATTAAAAATATAAGCAGTAATTAAAGTTAAAATGGCCTAGGCATTGGTAGTTACAAAGGCTTAATCAACTTAAAAATGACTAGTAATCTCTAAATTAAAAAGCTCTAGGCAGCAGTAAAACTTAAAATGGCCTAAACATTACTGGATTAAAAAGCCTTAATCAGTAATACAACATAAAAAGGCCTAAGCATTGGTAAATAAAAAATTTCTAAGCAGTAATACAACTTAAATAGGCCCAGTCTTCGGTAAATTAAAAAGCTCTATGCACTAATAGAACTTTAAGAGGCCTAGGCATTGCTAGATTAAAAATTCTTAATCAGTAATACAACTTATAAAGAGTTATGCATTAATGCAGGTATGTTTCAACAGATTGCAGCTATTTCTGTACAATCTAAAGAATCATTTCTTGTCTTCTTAATATTTGTCGTGGTATAACATTACATTATATCAATACCATATTATATCTATGGGGAGGGACCAATAACTTAAAGGCGAAGCGACAAGGGACGAAACGCCACGAGTTTCGACGCACGGAACAGCGATAAAAGACAGCAACGAGGACAGGTAAAATTTGGGCAATGGCAAAGCTCAAGATTATTTAAAGAGGCATGTACAAAAATATAATTTTATTTACATAAAAATAAAATAAGAGAATTAATGGGGAAAATTACATCGGTAAACGAGGGGGGAATTGCGTTATGCAACAGACTCTGAAGTTAGAAATGAATGCGTTACAGAAAGAGCCTATTCAAATTGGGAGGATTAACTTAAATGGGTTGCTGAAGGGGAAGAGGGGTTGGCTTATGGAAGATTCCGGGTGAGACGTCAGGGTAAGACTTCACAGATGTCTCCGGCAGTCAGTAAACGTGAGGGCGAAGGGCGCTCGGAGCTTCTGAGCGGGAAGTTGACTTGATGACGGTTTTCTATAGGTGGAGGGGGGGCAGCGGTAAGGTCCAATCCAGGGCAGAGTATTTCGGCCACCCGAAAACGAGGAGGGCTTCGACAGGAGTTGATGAGTGGAGTGGGAAAAATCGCTCGGTGGCGATCGTCAAATGGCATTACCTCACTGGCTGGACTAATTCCAACACAAAAAAAGTTCATCCGTCACTTTGCTTTGTTGTTAGCACCTGACTTGGAACGAAGGGAACCTTCTTAGGGCCGGACAAGACTCCTTAACTCTGTTTCTCCCACCTGGAAGACGAGCCCTATATATCCGAGGCTCTCCCCGCAGGGGTGGGGGAAACAGCGTTACTCTCGAATGTCCTAGAATCTTCACGCCGAGGCGGTTCTAACCCGCGTAAAGGTGGTCCGTGGTGGACGCGGTTCGAGGCTACCGCGTGGAGGGGGGGGGAGGCTTACCAATTTAAGCCTAACCAAATTCTAGAATTTTTTTAGCGTATGGACGTCACTTCTGTGCTGGAAAAGAAATTACACGTGGAATTCCCCCACAATATTTATTGTAAAAAAAGTAGTGTTCAGACATTGTAAGAGCATGTAAGAAGTATTGTGGTAAATAATAGTTTGAAGAAAGTACCGTGAGAGAGTGTCAGATGATGTGAAGGATTAGAAGAGGGCACAAAAAAACGGAGTGCTTATTTGAATGAACGTTTAAGAGAGAAAGTGGTAAGTGGGAAACGGGGGGATGAAATAACGTATGAGAAGATTTGATGGAGAGGGCTTGGTGACTACTCCAAAGGATGGACTCTGATTGGACGAGATGACACTGAACGAAAATCCTGCCCTACATTCATTTGACACTTTTTTAGCCAGTTTCTATGTTCAGTTCCCACCAGTCCTCTTACCACACTTAGTAGGTATCTTCAACCCCTCTCGCCACAAGGTGAGGTGCCACGTGATTTTAAACAGTATCTTGACTCTAATATTCCGTCAAACTATCATTCTTTCTCTCAACTTCCCTTCTTATCCAAGGCTCGTGAGAAAGTAGTATTTGCCCATATCATGGGACACATGTCCTCCTCCAGTATCGAAAAACTATCCAGTTCAGCTTTAAGGCAGTTCTCAGCAATGAATCGGCTCTCTTAAATGTAACTGACCAACACTGCCGCAATGCTGATACTGAGACGCCATTAATTCTATGCTTCTAGGTCTCTTGGCAGCATTTGACTTCGTTGACCATTCCATTCTTCTACACCACCTTCGTAACTTCCTTGGTGTTTCTGGAACAGCTGGTTTTGCTCTTATCTGTTATCTCCTAATCTTTTTGCCTACATCCTTCCTCTTGGGTTTCTTCTGCGTTGTATAGTTTTATTCGACAATTTATATGCTGATAACAAGCAAATATTTTTCTTCTCCTCCCAAACTCATCCACGTGACCGTCAGTAATCATTTATCAGAATATGACAGTATTCCCGAATAGCTATCAAATAACCTCCTCCTCAAATCCAACCATCACATAACTGAGATTCTTTTGGTGACCACCTCAGCAGATATCTCTGAGTTTAAAAATGTAGCTTCTTCTCTCAATCGAGGTCGCTCTCCGATGACATTCTCGGTCAACGTTTGATAACTGGGTGTTCCCTTTGACAGTCAGGCAACTGTCGGTGTACACTGAAACCATGCGTTCATGGATCTCTTTTGCATTCTTGCCTTCCTTGGTCAAAAATTTGATCACTGCGCGGTGCTCAACCTTCTCCATTGTTGAAAAATTTGTGACTGATGATCTGCGATCAGCTACTGCTTCTTAAATAGACGAGGCAAGAGCGTGCGGCTGCTTGTTCTGACTTGTCATAACTTGTTCTAACACCCCTACAAAGAGCCATCCCCCTTCCTCTGTTTTGCCCTACCGATTCGTAAAACTTATTGACCGCCCCTCGTATTTTAGCTTTGATTGAAACCCAATGTAACTTTTAAAATGCTGGAGTCACTCTTTCCTCTCTCACAGTTGTGCCATGAATAAGTCTTGCTGACATGTTTAGAATTAGCTTCAGTTTTCGAAGTAAGTATTTTGGTAAGTTCAAATATAAAGTTACAATAATCCCACCTTCTAATTACCTGGTTTATTATTAGTGTTTTCATACATTTAGAAGTCAAATATTTTCTGCTAAAAAATATGTTTATCTGTTGATAATTACAACTTTTAATTACTGTGTTGATGGGACAACGTTCCTTCACTCTTAAGCTCTGGTCTGGGGTTGTGGGTTTTTATCAACCTGCTTCATCCCCACCCACACCTTACTCACATCCCATTTTAGTTATCCTTTGAATGTCTATAGATTTTACGCCCTACCTATAGTAGAGCCACCATGCTGATGGGCTGCCAGGTCACTAGGCTAGAAGAGTGGCCTCAAATGGCATCAGCCGGCTTTGCCTGCCCCGTATTCACCCCTCGCAGAGCGGGCTACTGCGTGGGGATGATTAGAGTATGCGTCTCGTGCTAAACATAGGGTCACCATGCTCGATGATGAAAATCAAATAAATAAATCTCTGTCCTTTCCCTTTGGAGCCACCCTCGGGTAGTTCCACCGAAAATATAAAAGTCCCCGCCCTTGTGCTTTCGCGGGGGCCCTTCAAAACTCTTTACTCGGAGAGGAGGCTTATTCCTCTCCCAGGCCTACGTTTGTAGCAGACTTCCCTTCATCCCCTTTCTCCAGCGGCAGTCCCCATTTTACTTTCTAAGGGGATTGCCAAGAATTTAGGCAGGTGACCTATAATTGACCGCCCTTGGTGGGAGCGGCTCGATAAGAGCAACAACCTTAAGCGAGCAAGGGATGGCAAGTCCCGTCGGCCCTTGCCCCCTAACATCCTGCACTCGTGTGTCATGAGCCTACAATTGGCCACTATACGTGCCCCCACAATCTTCCTCATTAGATGAAAAGGGAACCTTGAATGGGATCTGTGATGTCTCGGGGGGGAGGGGGCACATGGAGGCCCCGTTTGAGATGGACATGCTCCCTCAGGTGAGCCAGCCCCAGACAATAGTATCTTCCATGAGGTCGAACCTGGCCTCGGTGCCAAGCAGAGGACCCGAGTCCGCCCCTATGCAATCTCCTCCTTTGACGGCTCTGTGCCTCAAGGCCCCTAGGCCCATCTTGCTTAGGGGCTCCTCCCGGGGGATTAGAGAGGCGGATTCTTCCCCCAAGTTCCTTAACCTAAAAGAAATAGAACAAGAAAAAGGCTCGGGGCTCCTCTGCCTCCGCGGAAGCCGCAGAGACGTACTCGTCTGCGGCCGTTTCAGTGAACGACTAAGCCAAGATCAGCACGTTCGGCCCAGTTGCTCTCCCGGGGGTGGAGTCCCAGACGAAGACCGGAACTGCGCAGAATGGATCATCGATTACGTCGGGGCCCCTCATTCAGAGAGCACCTGGTGCTTTTGAGCAATCTGGCTTTAAACGCTTCCTTGTTATTCGCTCCACTGATGGTAGCATGTTGTCTAAGGGCAACATGATCAATTAGAGGAGAACCTCTGCCCCTGGCCCCTCCAGGCGCACGAGCACAGTTTTTTCCGCGCTCATTTGGAACCCTTCTGCTGGTTCTACCCTCCCTGGATGCTCCCCAAGGAAAGTTGGCGGTACAAAGGGTTTAAAACCAGCCGCAGCTAAAACCACGCATCCCCCTCCCTTACCACAACGTGACCGTTTCCCGTACGGTGAAGAGGCAACACCCCTGAAGATGGTCGTGAGGCCATCTTCCGAGGTTCTTAAAGCTGCCACCCGAAAGGAGGACAGAACTAAAGGAGCTTCTACTCCTTTGCCCACACCCAGTGGCCTTGCTTGTATCATCCTTTGCCTCAATAACCAACGTATTACTCGTCTTTGTAAAGACCTGTGCATAGCCGAGGCTGTTTTTGATCCTTCAGATGTAATGTTTTCTACTCTGGTAATAACTTCATTGCTGGTTTTGTTATTGCTATCCAAAAGTTACTCTACCGTCGATATCAGTGTATTAATCTTCACATTCAAATTTTTAACCTCAGTTTCGAAGTTCGAGTTCTCATTTGCTAATGCTGTAAGCATATGCTGAATCCTATTAAGCTTTTTACTTTCTCCTTTAGACTTACTAGGTCTTTTTGCCGGAGCATTTAAATTTTCATCAGGTCAAAGTCGAAAGTCACCTTCGCTTCTTAATTCTCCCTTTAAGGTAGACAAATCTACAAATTTGCATTGTTTATACTTTATATTTTACCGATATGGTTAAAATTTATACGCTTTTATAGTTTTAATACATTGTTTTAAAATAATTTTGTATTAAAATTTATCTGCTAGATTTCTAATCATAGGTGTCTACGTAATTGCTATACTTTTCACAGAGTTGATTACGTCTTTCTTTATATTCAACGCAAACCTTCTGTCTTATTTTCAAACTTATATTTTTAAGCCATTTAATCCTGTCTTCGTTGCTTAAATTTACTTTTAAAAAATTCACATAAAAATCGCATGGTTATACATAGATAAGAAGAATGGAAAGGTCATGTATGTTGGATAAACTTGGACCCTTCTAACGTTCATGCTGATTACACTGGTCTGCGTCAAAAATGTACCTTAGGTTTTCTATAGTGTTTCTTAATAAAATTGACCTCCTAAATCCGAATTTGTCATCCTTTTTTCTCTATCACCTCCAGTTTTTGCGAAACAGGAAGTGATAACGATTTTATAGTTTATACATCTCCTATATTACATCAAATTTCAATAGTTTTTGCACTGCTCTATTCGCAGTAAATTTTGTGTACATTTTAAGTAATTATGCAAATAGGTTTATATTTTGCATGTTAAAAATTGCTTAGCATTATAATAATAAGAATACTAATAATAGTGGTTGAGTTAAAAATGAACAGAAAATGTAAGAATAGCTCCGACAGATTTTGCTATGTTTGCGGCAAAGTGACTTTTCCCGAGCAGCAAAGTACAATCCCTCCTGTAATTAAATCTTTGTATCATGCATATTTTGGAGTAAGGCTAAGAGATCAAGATAAAAGTTTTGCACCACATATTTGCTTCAAGGGATGCTACATAAGTTTAAGACGCTGGAGTGTGGGCGAACAGAAGTCCTTCTCTTTTGGTGTTCCCATGGTGTGGAGAGATGGCAAGGACCACACTACGGACGTCTATTTTTGAATGACAAATCTTAAGGGTGAGCATTGTATCAAGTATTTAAGCTTTCTGTATTATACTGGGTCCTGAAAATGTCATTATTATGCAAAGACTTAGCATAAAATTAAAAACTAACATAGTTCACTTCAGCATGAACATATCCTTTACTAAACATTTATGTACTATCTGCAACTCCAAATAAATTCCTTTATGTAATACGCAATTATATTTTCCACAGGTATAAATAAGAAGGATAAACATAGTGTGGCATATCCGGATGTTCTTTCTGCCATCAAACCCCTGCCCCATGGCCCAGGAATTCCTATACCTTCTCCCCTTGAACATATAGGGGTACATGAAGAGATTAATATGGAAGTTGACCAAGATTATGACACATCTGAGTCTTATCAGGTTTCCACACATGATATGGTCGCAAGACCATTCACTCAAGTTCAGTTGAATGGCCTGACCAGGGATCTAGGGGTTTCAAAGGTGAATACACAACTTCTTGGCTCTCGACTTCATGACAGTAATCTTCTCGCTTAAGAAACAACATTTAGGGGGGTACAGAAATAGAGAACAAGAGTTTCGAAGCTATTTTTTACAGCATTCTTCCAGCTCTTTAGTATACTGCGCCAATATTAAAGGACTTGTTGAGGCCCTTGGAATTCCCTACAACCCATTAGAATGCAGACTGTTCATAGATTCCTCTATGTAGTAGAAGTTTAAAAGCTGTGTTACCTAATATTGGTAACAAGATAGCTTCCGTTCCTATAGACCATTCAATCCAACTTACTGAAAGTTATGAAAATATGAAAAATTGCTGGATGCAATAAATTACTCTAGTTATAAGGGGAGCATATGTGGTGACTTAAAGATACGATCATTTTACACTTGGCATTTCTAAGCTTTTTGATATTGACATTTTCATTTTTAATTATTAATACTTGTATACACCTTTTGGTCAACTTACATTTTACAAGAATGCAAATCTGGAAATCATGAGTCATTTTTTAGTTATATTTTTTGTTGAAGTGTGTCCCTATAGGTTAATGCATTCTATTGGGTTAATGGGGAACTTATCCTAATTGAGAAGGTATACAACACAACTCAATAAACTCAAAATAAGATGTACATATATCCAATTAGTTCCAATACGATGATTTAATGCATCGGCATACAGGATTTTTCAGTACATATTCATATTCTTATTGTTTTAAGAAATATTACTTTGAATTTGTTTTTAGAAATATTACACTGAATTTACATACCGTGTTAAATTTTTTTCAGGTAGTGTCTCTTACGCTTGGGACGCAAACAGGCTACACGAAGCATCCCTGTTTCCTATATTTATGGGACAGTCGTGCAGATAGTATGCACTATGAGAAGAAGGTTTGGCCTCCACGAGAAGCATTTAGAATTAGATCAAGCAATGTGATAGCTGAACCTTTAGTGCCTCCTCAAAAAATACTCCTCTCTCCACTGCATATGAAGCTTGGCATAATGAAAAATTATGTCAAAACCCTTAATAAAGTAGGCCAAGCTTTTAAATTTCTTCTTCAAAAATTTCCACAAATCAGTGACGCTAAGCTCCATGGGGGAATTTTTGATGGACTTCAAATCAGGAACTTGATCAGCAATTTGATGCATCAATGAAGGACATAGAAAAAGATGCCTGGGAAGCTTTTAAAGCTCTAGTTAACAATTTTCTAGGCAATAAAAGAAGCCTAGAAGAATATGTTGCCCTGGTCAATCAGCTCTTAACAAGTCTCAAACATTTGGGAGCTCGAATGTCTATAAAGATACACTTTTTACAGTCCCATCTGGATTATTTTCCCGACAACTGCGGAGATTACAGTAAAGAACAGGGGCAAAGATTCCACCAGGAAATAAAAACAATGGAATCCAGGTACCAGTGGAAATGGAACGGAAACATGCTTGCTGACTACTGTTGGTGTTTGAAGCGTGATGCACCAGATGACAGGCACAAACGAAAATCGTCAAGGGCGTCTGTTCGTCGAAATTATAATTATTTTCTTTATTATGTTGCATTCTTTTATTTTTTGTTTATTAAAAGAATTATAGTTCACATACGTGTATTCCTGTTTATATGATATAACAGTAATAATGCATTATTAAATAGAGAAAGTTTTTTAAAAAAAAAATTAAGAAAAAATGAGGTAATCTCAATGAAAATGGTGTATGTGCTGTACTGAGAAAATCTGACCTGATTGAACAAATATACATTCATTTTTGAGCCCAGAAGGTTCGATTCATTAAAAAACCACAAAGAAATCATGGGAAACATAAAAAAAATTTCAAACGCAGGCCTGTGTTATTTTTATTCAGCCATTATTAAAGAACTTGCCGTTTCCAGTGCAATGGAGCAGCTTCTTACAGTAAGACGATCTCATCTCTCATAGCACTTCTTCCTTGCTCTGCAAAATACTTTACTTTTAGCATTGCAAGAAACTTCATTTTTATTGCTTTCATAAAGCATAGCACCGCAAAAAATACGCAACTGCCAAATCGAAACCCATAATATTGTACTTAATGATTGAAGAGATTGTTCTGTGATCCATCTTGGGTTTGAATTACTATGACAGTTAAGCAATACTGCGTGTTTATAACTAAGAGTCCTGGACTCTGACAAGTGTTTTATTTGCAAGTATAAGTTGACATTTAAATCTCTCAAAGCGTTTGAATTCTCTTTGCATTCGGCGGAGGCATTTAAACAATTCTCCCCGAAAAGACTCACTTTCCTAATTTTATGGCGATATTTTCTGTGAGGAAAATTGGTTCTGAAAGTTTAGATAACAGTTCCCAAGCGTTTCAGCCATTGCGACTTAAGGCATGTGAAATATGATTTGGTGGCATCAAATTCACGCTTTTTAGGCAAGATCGGTAAAGAAAGGGGTGCAAATGAAGAAAGTGAAAGTTTTAAGGATAAATAGCAGCAAATCCTCTTACCGGCATTGGGGTCTGAAGGGCACTCAATTCTCTAGTAATAGGAACAATGGAGAGACGGCGATAAAGAGACTGAGAGAGACACGAGGTCATGGATATAGTCCAAAGCAGAAAGAGAGAGCGTTTAAAGAGATAATGACAGCCAGTGGTGAAATTATATTATTATTCATAATAATTTATGTTTATAGTGCGTATTTTGTAAATATGTTCGAATATTTTGTTAATTTTAAATAACGATTATTTTATTAAATTATGTGAAATAATAAAATAGGAGGTTTTCTAAAATCAGAAATTAACCAATATTTCTTTTTTTTAGCTTTAATTTATAGTTATTGTGTAATCAATATTGTTATAAATAAGTAATATGACTAAAACTAACGAGATTACAGAAACAGAGACAGCATAAATCCATCTTATCGATAGCCACAAGTTATCAGGAGTAGAAAAGGCTACAAAAAATAAATTTTAAGATATGATTTTTAAAGCACTATAAAACTATAACACGGCAACATTACGTGTCTATCAAGGTGGAGAAGTGATAGAAATATTTTTACAAAACCTAGAGAAGATAGATCTTTCAATTGTGCTTTGACTTAGAATCACCGAAGAACTTATTTTTATCTTCCAGTTTAAAAAAACATCACCTAAAACAAATAGAATAAAAGAAGCTATGGATATATGAAGTAATCAGTAAAAAGCTCTTCAGAATACCACTGATAAGAAAGTTGGAGTCATGAAAATGTTCTGAAGTTATCTCGTCAGATGAAAGTGATTATCGGCCATGTAAAATGACTATTGAATTGTTATTTCTCATGTAATTTATGGATTTTAATTTAAATTATGTTGAAAGAATTTATTTAAGAATTTAATTTTTTGTAACGTTTTTCAGATTTTTAGCACTTCTGAAGGTACTTTTGTGGGATTAGATTTGAAAATGCATTTTACCCAGCTTGTTTTGGTACCAGATATAAAGTATGGTTCTAACAGGGTATGGTGCTGCCTTTCTTTATCAGCTTCAAGGGAGATATTTTTATGTCAGATAAAACTGAACTTACCAAATTATACCACTATTTTTTCACAAATGCAGAGCCAATTCTTCAGAAATTACATCTCACCTCACCAAGAAATGAAGTTATAATTCCGCAAAGACAATATTTCCTGACAGAGTCAACCACACCAAAGATTGCCTTGGAGAATTGGGAACCACCATGTAGGAGAATCGTCACTCCCACGTTCTCTATCAGTGGAGACACAGGATGGTTACCGCAAAGACATCCGGCCCCAGCATCAAGGGTCAAACTAGTAACCCCAGACCCTTGCCATTCGTCGCTATGAAAAGCCAAAAGGTTGTAAACTGCATGATCTCCTCTACGAGAGTATATTCAATTTCACCTCAAGTAAGAAATTGGAGACGCGTTTCTCTCAAGCTCGAAGACCAGCTGAAGCCGAGGTGAGACTTGATGAGAAAAACCGTTGGAGTAACAACACTCCCGCGGCTCATCCACAAGCTTCCCCTCCCCCCTCCTACCCCTACCCCAGTGGGGTGACGAGGTATAAATAAGAAACACTCGGGGAAAAACGTGGTAGAAGACGTCAGTCTCCAGGCTACGAAGTCCCCGGATTGAGGCCGGGCTACCAAGACTGCACAGGTAGAATACGTGAGTCGCCAGACTACAAAGTCGTCCGCAATAGAGGCAGGGCTACCAAGGGGGCTAAGAAGCAGCTCATCCTCGAGCTAGCCTCTGGTTATCAGACAGAACGTTAAGTTAACTTGTTCAAGTTCAACTTACTCTCGTCAGAGAGACTCCTCATACCCTGGAGCATCCTAAAGCCCAGGGATATGTCTCGCACTTGAGGAATTACGAAAAGAAAAGGAAAAAGGCTCCCCATCGAGCCCTTTACCCGGTGGTCACCCTGAACTCTAGGTTAACTTGGTTTAAGAACTAAGTTCAACTTACTCTCGCCAGAGAGCCTCCTAAAGCACCGTGATTGTTTTCGCCCTTGAAGACCCCCTTCCATTGAATACCGTGTGGACCCCATCTGCTACACTCGACAAAGTACCTTGTGATCTCGACCACCTCCAAAAATCTGGTCGAAGCACGCGTCAAAGGACCTACCAGATTCCTGTGGTATCTGGGGCTCATTGAGTTCAAGGTCAAACTCAAACCCGCTGCCATAACAACCAAGGTATTTGAACTCCAATAGAGAAAATTAGCCTATTTCGTGTATATTGAAGTGAGTAGCTAATTAGTCAATATTAGAGGGTCAAGTTAATTGGAGTCATTTGTGTGTATTTTAATATTCGTAATATTTCTGTGGTTCATGTTTTGTGTTTGGGTAGTAAATTGTAAAATTTAAAATATAAGTCTATGTTGGGAATTCCTGTGTGTTTCCTTCTTATCCTTACGTGTTGAAGCGGCTCTTCCTTAAAAACAACAAAATTAGCAATCTTAGATCAAAGCCTACTTCATCAAAGTACTTCACGTTCCACCAGGTATACCACGACAAAAATGGCGTCAGGTGTGGAATGATGAAAAGGGGCATACTGCTACACACCCATATGGAGTGGCCATTAAAGAGCCTAGAATTACATCCAATAAAAAACTTGCGAGGAGCAATAAGAAGTACCAAACGTACTAATAAAACAGAACTTAATAAATCTTAGAAGCTAAGTGGAGAGAGGTAGCGTCAAACAACTTTGAAAATTTGTTGAATTCCATGTCATAAAGAATTATCGCTGTAATTGTGTTTTAGGATTTATGTTGTATTGTTTGTTACATATTGGGATATCTCTTTACTAACGAGTTATTCTATATGTTACAAATTTACTGGTAAAGTTATCTTGATTACTGCCTATTCAATTTATTTATTTTTTCTCTATCAATCTCTACTTATTATTTTCCAATGACTGAGGGGCCCCGATTTAATTATTCCCGCCATTCATTAATTTAAATTTAACACTAAAAATAATTATCATCTGCTAGTGAGACATTGATTATAAAATAAAGAGATTAGGAGGAAGAAATAATAAACGATAAACAACGAAGCTCGAATGACCATAATAAAGGCGATGCAAGAGATACACGTAGAGAACAATGAAGACTCATGTCCTTGAATTTAAATAATGGCGAGGCCTCAAAGGGATTGGATATTTTAGAAGCACTATAATTAGAGTGAATGATTTATAAAATTATATAATTTTTCCGCCATTTTACGAAGTAATACCTATTTTTTTATTAACAATGTTCATTCAGGTATTTTCTCCTGTTCACCTGATTCTTTTCAGGTTGTTTACACCATAGTATTTGATTAGACGGTTTTTGCATAATACCTAACCCGATAAAAGTTGAACTGCATAGATGGAAAAAAAATGCGATTGACATGGAAGCAAATAAATTAAAATATGACTTTAAATAAAATAACTGTTAGAAATAGTAATTTCTTTTTAACTATTCACCTCCCCCAACAAAAAGTACTTTACAATAAAAAAAAGTACGCAAGAATAAAATAGTAATTCTAAGAGACTTTGGAAACGCTGAAAGGGAAGGTACCATTAAACAGATTTCTTTTTCCAAATAATGAGGCTTTCCATTGATATAATCTAAAATCTAATGTTATCCTTGCTAACGGCATTGTTTGCTCTAAGGGTAATTTTAAAGAAAGAAGAAGGATTTGATCAAAGTAAAACATTTTCTTGGCAAGGTCTCTTCATTGAAGCAGTTACCTGATTGAAACTGTCATGATGCTATGTTGGCGAATTGCTGATTTTTCATTTTTAGATTGCCTCTTCTAAGGTCAATGCCGCGATATGCGAACAGAGTCAAGCATTTAATGAGCGCCCAGTGATCCCTATAAGTCTATCCTTACAATTGAAAAACACTCCTAATTTAAATTTATTAAGAAGCAAAATAGTAAATTGAGTATGAAAATATAACTTCTTTAATAATTTAAAGAATTGGCGCGAACAGTTTTATTTAATGGGCCAAGTTCAGGGAGCACGAAATATTGTTCATTTTTAGATATATTAATGGCTGTTAATTTCGGGAAATAAATGTAATTAAAAAAAATCGATATTAATTTGTATATAGACGAGGAAAGATATACATTTTTTGGTGAAATATCGAGTTAAAAATTCGCTGAGAAACGCTCTCAGTAAATTAATTTAATTTGCTGAGAGCGTCATCGGCTCGCGACCATTTACCAAGGCTTGTCTCTACACCTAATGAAGGGCTATAAAGTATAGTCCTTGGCGACTGAATAAGTGGTCTTACTCCAGGTAAATAGGGTGTCTTATGAATTGGTCTACTGTGATCTAGGGTAGCAAAATTGTCCTTGACCATACGCATTAATCTTGGGGAACCAAAGTTCCCCCAGTTGAACTACAACCGTCGACTCTTTAGCCGAAGAGTCCGGCTGAAAAGGATGGCTGACTCACTTTTAATATCACACTTTCCGGTAACTGGGGCCAACTGAATGGCATTTGATTACCACGATTTTCTGTTTCTGGGAGCGGGGTGCTTATGGGACCTGGGATGATTGTAACGGCCCAGGTTGCGGGTACTTCGCATCCCCACCGCTGTAACGAGGGGTGACAGCACTCTGCGAACCAAGGAGGGCGTGGTCTTCTTGGAGGTGACCTCATAGTTAGGAAGTGAGACAGAGCGAGTAATGTGATGCACCAAGTTGGTGATCAGTGATTGCTGCTCTCACTGATTTCCTCTAACAAGACGCGTTCTTGGGTTGCAAGTTTTTCCAGCGTTTTTTCTCCCTCCCTCGGCTTCCTTTTGGGCATGATTCAGCGTTCATAGCTCCCTGTGTCCCGACACTAAGTAATCCGGTTAACAGAAACCCATGAGAAGTACGAAGCTTACCAGTGAGGTAGAGTGCTCGGTAACCTAAAATTATGAAACCAACTTTGGCAAGTATTCTAATCATTCTCACAGAAGTATACCCACTCTCATATTTTATCCATAAGGGAATTCTCATTCATACATTATAATATGCTGCATCACTTTATAACATTATAATTTTCAACTTTCTCATTTCCTTCCATACTTTATATGTCTGTCTCAGAGAAAAAAATTATTATCTTCCTTGTTCGATAATAGAGGATATGATGATAATAAATATATTATTATAATTTAACTTGAGAATTGTTGCAAAACACCAAATTTATAATAATTTATTCTGTCATATTTTCTTGTTTTATAATGTTTACCTCTTTTTCATCCTTTTTTATGCTTATGGCTAGCCAACCTTCCCGTTGTAATTTATGCCAAATAAGCGAGGCTAAAGTAATAGTCTAATATTATCTAACTCCCTACAAAGCAACAACCTTATTCCTCTCTATTCTCTATGACAATATAATCAATGAAAATGGCCAAGGTAAGACTAAAGTTCGATCAACCTAATCAAACATTAAAGTGGTAAGGCAAATCAAAAAACATAAAAGCTATAAGACAATGAAGAGAGGAATTTAAAGCATGTAAAAAAAATGAATTTTAAAACAAAGGCACTGTAAAAAAAAACAAAAAAAAAACCATTTATGAAGGCGTCGAACATACAAGTACCGTGTGATCAGAATGAGTTTTGGAGAAATCTGACAATTAGCAAGAACACCAGTTGTACAAGCTGCTATCGAAACGTTAGTCTTAAAATCAAGGGTTTATCTGATTTTAAGGCGGTGGCACATTATGAGTTATAACAAAGTACATAAACTTAACGAGCACTATTGAATTTTGTGTCTGCTTCAAGTCAAAAACAGCGCAAGACCAAGTTATTGACGATAGGATAGATTGGAAAGATGAAACTATATTCTTGTTAGCATTGTAGTCGATTGGTACAGCTGTACATACTGGTACCAGAAAAATCCGAAATTACTGTATAAGACAGATAACTTTACTAAGGCTTGTTGTCTGATGTGGGGTATCCTATTATATAAAATTAATTATTCAAGTTTTAGTCGCCTAAACATAATAATAGCTTGCCAGCAGGTTTGAAGTAAGAAACCTTCCTAATTATTTTGATGAGAGACATGTCTTAAACAGCCTCTCCTTAATGATTATATGCATATTAACACAATTCTAAGAAAATCAACACACACTTTCAATGAAAAAATTGGTTATTTTTTACTTTACCATAATTACATTTTATTTGCATTTGATTATTTCTTGTAACACTTCAAACGCCTTTTCCAATTCTTTTCTTTTTGGAAGGTTAAAAGGCAAAATTAAACAGAAAGGGTTTGAACCAGATTCCTTCGAAATCAGATTCAAACATAAATTTGCTGTACCAAGTACCAAAAAAGAAGTACACAATTGGAAAAATAACCCATAATAGCAGAAGAAGACAGTACCAAAAAACAAGTACACAATTGGACAAATAACCCATAGAAGAAACAAGTACCAAAAAAGAAATACACAATTGCACAAATAACCCATAATATTAGAAGAAGCAAGTACCAAAAAAAGAAGTACACAATTGGACAAATAACCCATACTATTAGAAGAAGCAATATGCGTGCATAAACTTCGGCACATTCATATTCTAAATTTGCCCCGAGCCGTTTTGTTTTGGATTACTCACGAACTTGTAAGTATAGAGCGGTGCAGCGTAAAACACTGAAATAGAATATCTCGAAGCAAACACTGTTAAATTAACCCACCGATCATAAATCTTCTGAGGCGTAAGCGTAATTAAGTTAACGTTTACTCTAATAGGATTAAAGCGGCTGTTGTCGCCGTGCGAAAAATCTCCATAAAAATGGAACCGTTTCCTTTCTTCCATTCTTCTTTTGTGTTTCTTTTTTACTCTCTCTCTTTTTTCTGTGTCTCTCTCGATAGTGGCGGTGATAGTGTAGTAGTCCTGGTGGTTGTGGTGGTTTATTAATAATGGAGGTAGTAGTAGTAGTGGTGATAGTGGTAGTGTAGTCGTAGTGGTGATGGTCGTAATGTAGTGGTAGTTGTGGTGTGGTAGTGATAGTGGTAATAGTGATAATGATGGTAGTGGAGTAACCTAAAGGTACCCGGTTCGATCCCGGGTCTGGGCACCATTTTATGGTGTTTGGTGGGATTGATTTTAGTTAATAAATCAGCCTAGATAGCTATTTGAAAACCATTACCATAAATTTATTGAATTGGATGGAATAGTCATCTGCTAATATTTAGGCAGTTTGCAGAGAATAAGTGTGAGAGGATTTATAACTGACCTTGATTCGAAGTAAAGTAGAGCACGAATGCATGGGTAACTGCTTCACAGCGGGTTTGTGTGTGTTGGTAAAAGTAAGTGTTGCCAAAAGAATGTATCTGAGCCAATGATTTTTGGATGGAAATTATATATTACAAAATATTTGAGATTTTGGATTGATTATTTATACATAACTAAGTTGAGATTTGACATAAGATTTAATGGAAATTGTAGAATTTGAATGGAAAAATCTATGGATAATTGTACATCGAATTTAAAAAGGAAAGTCTGCTAATGGAATATTGATACAGTTAATATTTTACAGGAATGCCAAAGGGCATTGCTATAATGGTAGCAGTATTAGTGGTGATGTAGTATTAGTGGTGGCGTAGAAGTGATGGTGCTAGTAGTTATGGTGGTGGTGTAGTACTGCGATAATGGTAGTGATGTAATGGTAGTGGTAGTGGTATACTAGTAATAGTGGTGTTGGTGGCGGTGGATGTGGTAAAGTAGTAGTACTGGTATAGTAGTAGTGGTGATGTAGCAGTAGTAGTGGTGTAGCAGTAGTGGTGTTGTAGTAGTAGTAGTGTTGGTGTAGTAGAAGGAGTGGTGGTGATAGTGGCGTAGTATTAATGGTTTTTGGGGGTGATGGTGCTGGCGTAGGTATAGTAATAGTGGTGGTAGTGGCGTTGGCGTAGTAGTAGTGGTGGTAGTAGTAGTGAAGGTGGTTTACTTGTATTAGAGGTGGTGGTAGTCTCAAACTCAAACAAGAATCCAATTATCAAATCTGGAATTAAAACAAGAGATGTCAAAAATCCTCGCGGCTAAACTCTTGAAGTGAGAGACTTTATTTTTGGTCTCATTCAACAGAGACTTATCGAGACCTTCCTTTTGGGGTCCCACGTCCCATGGATGGGACCATTGGAATGAGTGGATTTCCCCAACATTTCTGAAATACCAACAATGGAAAAGGAAAACCTGGTTTCTTCACCAGGACAGAAATCGGCAATAGAAAAGTTATCACTTCTCTGCCGATTTTTGCGATCATGCTAATCGATATATCAATTGTATATCAAATATGTATATATATATCAAATATATATATATATATATATATATATATATATATATATATATATAAATATACAAAAAATTCATTCTGATGCAGAATTAGGATTGCTGTGAACGAACGTTGTTGCCGTGAGATAGCTGATGTTCCGATCTCCCATAAAAGCTTTTTAGTTTCTTGGTTTCACTTTCAATCACCAGAAACCATAGATGTTTGAAACATCATAATTGTTGCTGTTGAACACTATATTTCATCAACCCACTTCACCACATCTTTACCCTAAAAAACTTTCACTAAACTTTTAAACATTTACTTCAGCACATTCGTCACATAAAATATCCTAAACCTCTCTCAGCATTTCCAACTCCCATTCATCATTATTGATCAAATTACATCCTCAAACCATATTTTCCACACCCTATCTATTCAGATGCTTCATCTTGTTTCTTTTGCTAGCAACTGGGACGGGCTTTAGGAGTGATAAATCTCATGCTAGTCCAGGAACTTGAAGGAATAGAATGCCCTTCAGGCGTTAGTGTGTGCCATACAAGTGAGTCTAAAGTGTATCATGGGCCTTATACAGCAGCTCACATTTAGAGAATCATATGCCCTCCCATCTTGAATTGATGCTCACGATCTGCCACTTTATCTTTATAGCACACCTTCGCATTGTCTATATCACCATTTTAGTTGCAGATCCATCCTACATTTCACGGTGTGGGGGTGGGCAATTCCTCGGTTGTCTGTGTCGTTTTAAATAAAAAAAGCCCGATTAAACAGAGTAACGCATTTCTATCAGCGGTGAAGCCTTTTTCCATTCTTCTTTCTTCTGTATCGAAGCCCATTGCGTAGCTGAGAGGGATGAGTTCTTAGGCGAATTAGAATGGTCCGATCTATGAGAATCCTGGAACTGTGGCCATCTCGCAACTGAAGTGGCAAGTGTATTCATATTAATTGTGGCTTCTGTCGGTTTCCTTCTCATACTCTAAAGGATCACTCCTATAGTATGACTAAGCACGGAAGTACTATAGGGATGGCTATTCAGACGATATGTGCCCCTTTGATTAAAAGTGTGAAAAGGGGAGCTCTTCTAGTGTAGCAGGCTAGGTAAGTGCTCAAACGAGATCCATAAGATAAAGTAAAATATTCAGCTGGATTCTTTATTCTGTCGTAAATTGCGGGAACAGGTCTCGAAAAAGCGAACGGTAAGGATAACTTCTTGCTTCTTAAATAATGCAAGTTACTACTGGACATTGGACATATAAAGTGAGCAATATAGAATAAGAGGGTTTTAGAGGAGAAATAGTGGGGAAAAATGGGGAAATTAATAGAAAACCAAAAATGAAAAGTAGAATGAAAGACAGGTCCTTGGTGCTAGGGTATCTCTGGATTTCTTTGCGTTTTAGTATATATTTTTTGTTATATATATATAAATATATAAAAGGGATTCAAAATTTTGTAGCAAAGGGTTTTTTTATTCCCTACTGCTTTTGGTGAAGACTATTTTGGTTTTATCTGGGATGTTTACACCTTGATTTTGAGTTGTTTTTTTATTATTTTTCTTATTTTCTATTTGATTTTTTTTGTTGTTTTTGATATTTTTGGTGGGTTAATCATACTAAAGTTTGGGAGAAAATAAGAAAGTAGCACTTGACTAATTTAGTTAAAATGGATTTTGTTTGGCTTTGTGTTGGTTGAGTATTGTGAAAATCGAAGTGAACAGTGAGTCTACGTCATCGTCAATGAGAAGTCTGCTGCTTTTAAAATGTTTTGCGTGTCCTATGTCATCAAAGTCCATGTGCTCGAGTACAAACTCGGGAGGTAAGTGACGGTGTACTTTGTCCCAGAACCTTGCTTGCTCTCGGGTGAAGCTCCACGTTTATGGGATGTCGAAGTATGGCAAAGTGTACGGGAATATACGCACACAGGCTCTAAGGCAGGCTAAGCAAGGCAACAACTGTTATTGTTCTAAGAGTGCGATTTGAATAGATAGCTGCAGCTGCGTGACAAAGGAATATTCCAAACACAACGACAAAAATAGATTTTAATACACACTAAATAAAAGGCACAAAATAAATATGAATATATATAGGTACATGAATAAGACGGAATTAGGTTCCGAATAGTAATTGGATAACCAGCGTTATTAAATGGTTATAATGGGAGATTTAGGGTAGTGAGCGATTTAGTTCCCTCGAACCTCGAGAGTAAAGCGGGGCGAACTTGGCGGGAATAGGTGCTACTTTATACAAACTCTGATTTAGCGAAATACAGGCCTCTTGTCCTCAAGAGATCACCGGGTCAAACTTCAAAAAGGAAGGGGGAGATGACTTCTCCAAACTCGGAATGAGAGAACTATCGGGGCTCTTTTGCTCAAAAGGGTAACCAGAAGAACTTCGGAGGAGGGATTCTCAAATCCTTGATCCGAAGTTGTTTCAAAAAGGCTGACGTTGCCTCAAGAGACTCTTCTCGCTGACCCAAAGATACGAGTGTGATGTGCAGCTCTTCCGTAGCTTGCGACCCTCACTAAACTCTCATCGAGAGAGAGCGTCGTTGAATCGAGTTCCTTTCCGGGAAGCGTAGTCTAACTAAATCTGTGGGTAATCCTTGGGAGGGTGCATATATACCCAGATTTCTCCAAAAGAGGGAGAGAGAGGGGCCTTCTTGAACCCTCATTATCGGCCAGCAAAACCAACCCTGTCCGTACGCCAAAGAGTAAGAGGCCGGGATCAGCGGGTATGACGGAACGACCAGCGGCTAGAGCCATAAAAGTTGTTCAAGGCCAAACTACAAAATAGATGAGTAATCTCCCGACCCGGAGGAGGAGGGAAGATTAAGACGGCGGGGAGGTAGCCTTCAATTTCAATGTCATGCCTCGGTGTGAATTTCTCAGTGACCTGGTGGCCAATCTAAAACCGGTGAATTCGGAGGGGAGGGGGGGGGAGGAGTAATGGCTCGCTTTCTCTCCTGAAGTAATATCTTAGAAGGTGGGGAAATACTACTATTTTAGTTGATCCCTCTACACTCCTCCCTATCCAAAGACATTTTTCCAGCACAGAACAGTTTGGGGTGAAAAAATGTCACAACTAATTTCATCAAGAGGGGAACTTATAAAGCTATAATTTTAACGTTTATCAACAGAGAAAAAAACATATAACACTACACGGGATTTACCTAGGTGTAACCACAGATAACTTAATCTATACATACGCGCACACAAAATCAACAAGGTAAAATAAACGAAACTATTATTTACAAAAATGAATCAATCACGAATTTTACTATACACTCAGGTTGTTGGGGGGGGGGGTCTTCTATTGGATTCCTACTCAAGCTATAGGCTAGACACTTGTCGTTGCCTTTGACATACATGATCCGACATTGGTACTCCTTGAGTAGTCGGCTCCAACGAAATAAACGGCCATTTTGCCTCTTACAGGTTTTTAGGTACCCCAGGGGTTTGTGATCACTTTCGACAATAAATTCTTTACCTATGAGATACATCATAAACTTACGAATATACCACACTATGGCTAAACCTTCGAGCTCTATGGTGGCATACGCTTTTTACTATGGGACAGCTTCCTACTAGCATATCTTACAAGATATCCCACTCCATCATCATCATATTGAACGAGAGCACAACCTAGGCCATGCTGGGAGCCATCGGTACGGTTCCCCGAATGTTTTATTATGATTCGGTAATCTCAAAATAGGGGCAGAGATTAGTTTGTCTTTTAACTGGTGGAACCGATCTTCCACGGAAGGGGTCCAATTGACTGGATCGGGGGTCGTTCTCTTAAGCATGTCGTTAAGGGGCAAGGCTATGGCAGCGAAAATCAGCACAAAACGATGATAGACTGACACAAATCCCAAAAAGGAACATAGCTGTTTCTTCGATCGAGGGAGCGGCATTTCCGAAATAGCTTTTACCTTGTCGTCCTGGGTAAGCATTCGATTCCTACTGACCTGGAAGCCAAGGTAGTTAATAGTGTCATAAGAGAAGTGACACTTTGTCGGGCCTTCCGTGAACCTGTGTACGCGTAATCGGGATAGTAGCACGCACATAGACTGTACGTGTTGGTCCCAGGTACGAGTAGCGACGTACTCGTTATCGAAATAAAAATTCGATAGGCCATCTAAAAACCGGCGCATGATCCGCTTATAGCTTCCGAAAGCAGTTACCAACCCAAAAGGACCTCGAGTAAACCTAAATAACCCCTTTTACTAGAAAAAGCGGTAAAGCGTTTTGATTGCTCTGAAAGAAGTAATTGGTGGTAGATTTTGCCGAGGTCGATCTCGCAGATGAATTTCGCGTCTTAGAAGGCATGAAGACCTTACTTGATTAGGGGTATCGTTTCCGCGCTAAACTGTGTAACTGCGTTCAATTTGCTAAAATCGACGCAAATCCTATACGAATTGTCAGGCTTCCTAACCATGACAATGGGGGGGGCAAAAATCAGACGACGAGGGTTCTATTATTCTTAATTTTAATAGGCTCTCGATATTTGCGTTGAAAGTCGGCCGTAAATGTATGCTATGGGATAAGGCTTGGTCCTTATCGCATCTTGAGTAGTGAAGCCAATCTTATGTGTAAATTGGGTTGAACAACCCGGGAATTCTGAAATAACGTCGGGAAAGCCTTCCAATGAGGAAAGCAATTGAACTCTCTCATTAAGGGCGAGATTGCGGTTTACGTCCTAGTCGGAGTTAGGCTACGCTCGGGGGGAAGGAAGAGACGGCAGGGGATACTCATTGTCTGCTTCTACGCAAACCATTTGAACTTGACAGAAGAGTTCAACGGGATAGGCTGCTTTGAGGACGGGTTCTTTGTCTAGGGCGACTATGTTATTTAGCCAAGCTCGGCGGTGGTATTTTTTTAGCAGGTTGATGTGGTAAATCTTATAACCGGAGGGGGTTTCAATTAGGTAATCCACCAGGCTGCGGGGCTTTAAAACGAGGAAAGTTCCTTTCCAGTGGGAGAGGAGATTATTTGCTTCGAAGGAAAGCAAGAGCAGTACATCCTCACCTGATTTGAACGAAATCGCCTTTGATTTTAGGTCGATGTAGGTGCGGTATTTCTTTAAGTTTACATCGGCATTCCGGAGAACGATGTCCACACATTTTTGTAGCCGCGTACGCAAGTAAAAAAATACCCGTAAGAGGATTTAATTTCCTCATCCATACTAGGATTGGACCACAATTATTTCAAAATGCTCATCAGTCCGTGGACGTTATATCCATACAACAGCTAGAAGGGGGCAACCCCAAAGTCCTATGGGGGACTTCGCGATAAGCAAATAACGCTACCGGGAGGTACCGGTACCATTCTTGGGGCTAGCCGTGGCACACCTTCTCGAGTACTATTTTGAAGGTGCCGTTTAATGAAGAACTTCGTAGGACAGATTCTCCAATCCTTGATCCGAAGGTGGTTGAGAAACCTGACTTTGCTTCAAGAGACTCTTCTCGCTGACACGAAGATACGAGTGTGGTGTCCAGTTCTTCCGTGGCTTGCGACTGTCACTAAACACTTCTCGGTAGAGAAAGTTTGTTGAATCAACTCCTTTCGGGGAAGTATCGTCTAACTGAATCTGTGGGTAATCCTTGGGTGGATGCATATATACCCAGATTTTTCCAAATCAGGGAGATAGAAAGGGGCCTTCTCGAACCCTCATTATCGGCCAGGAAAACCGAGCGTGTCCTTATGGGAAAGTGTAAGTGACCGGGATAAGTGGGTTTGGCGTAACGTCAAGCAGCTAGAGTCATAGGTGTTGTGCGTGGCAAACCTACAAAATAGATGAGTAACCTCTCAACCTGGGGTAGGAGGGAAGATTAAGACTGCAAGAAGGTAGCCTTCAACTTCAGCGTCATACCTCGGTGTAAATTTCTTAGTGACCTACTGGCCAGTCGAAAAAGGTCAAGTCGGACGGTGGGGGGGTAGTAACGGCTCGCTTTCTCTCTCGAAGTAATATGTTAGGAGGTGGGGAAATAATACTATTTTAGGGGATACATATACGAGAGGGTTATCACCAGTTCACCATGGAGCTCACTCTGCCTTCTCCACTCTCTCCTTCGGGTTCTCGTTTTAATAAAGACAGCCTTATTTTAGAACCTTTTCAGTTTAAGGACTTGGGTCTTGATAATCGCGTTTATAGGGTACTGCCTTCACAGGAGTTTCGATCGAATGCATGCATTATAGATATTTAGTTTGTTGAAGGTACTCAGGTTTAGGAAAAGTTACATCAATTCCCTCCGTGCATTCGATGTCATTTTAGCTACATGAGTCCAATATCCATGAGTCGTAATACGGATTCCCAGAACCGCCCCCTGGAATTACATGAAAATTTGGGGTATTAGGAGATATCTTCCATCTTCTCTCAAAAGAGTTGATGTTTTCAATTTCTACCGCCATACTCTCTGCCATATAATTCACATTCCGATTAGGTGTCGTACAGATCATCGTTATATCGTCCGCAAATTGTACGTATAACGAGCCTTCAGTCAGAGGTTTGGGAAAGTCGATGGTGTATATGTTTTATAGCAAGTGCCTTATACACCCGTCTTGTGGCACCCCCACCTCGAGCTCGAATTCTGGGCTATTGAAATCTTTAATGTTTACAAACGCCCTTCTCTCTATTGCGTAGTCGCATAGAATCCTTTCAATTATAAGATTGAGGCCCAGTTGTAAGATTTTATATTGCAGGGCTCTCCTCCATACTTTGACACAGGCCTTTTTGACGTCGCGGAGTACCAGATTTGCATGGCGTCTTTCAGCTTTTATCGCTGCCAACTTCTCGGTGATTACGGATAGTGCCGTATCCGTTCCTCGCTTTCTTCTAAGGCCATGTTGTTGGTTGTTATGAGAATTATTTTCCTCGAGGAACGTATTCAACCTATTAGCCAATATTTTCTCCAAGAGTTTCCCTGCAAATTCTAAGAGAGATATAGTCCTGAAGTTAGCTGGACTGTTCGATGGCTTGCTGGCTTTAGGAATATATATCCTATTTGCTACCTTCTAGTGGTCAGAAAAGTAACCCACGTTCAGGCACGCATTCATGATATTTATGAGCCCCGAAATGGAGAATAATATTCTCCCTTTTCAGTCCTGTAAGCTCTGGTGCTCATTGACGAAATGATTTTAAAGTTTCCGAGATTTCTTCGGCAGTAATTTTCCTGCATAGTTCCTTCATGTCTCTCTCATGTGATACATAATAGAGAGGATGGTTTTTGTGTATCTGGTCATTCAAATCGTTTATTATTCTGTCTTAGAAGTCTAAATCAAAGTTATCATTCTCTTCCAGGGATATCTTAAATATAGATGCCGCGTCCGTAATTTCGGTATTGCCACGTGTAAGTTTATATGTCCTTTTGTGTATGTCCGCCTCTTAGTCTGCCAGAATGTACGTGAGTCGTTTTCTATATTTAGTCCGTCTATCAAATTGTCCCAAAATACATTCTGTTGGTCCCTAATAAGAGTCATTAATTCGTCTGAGCGTAGTGAAGTTGGGGCCAGTGAGGTTTACTTCATTCATCTGTTCTCCGTATTCCCTCGCAATAAATTTCATTCTAGGGGTCCAAGAAGGGGCAGAAGAGTTTTATATTTAACTCAAGGAATGGCTTCTTGATCGGCTTTAAATAAATTATCATTAATTTTCTCCAACTCCTCGTCAATCTCATCTAAAGTGGCATTAATTAAGGGGTCATGGTTGTAATTTTCGAGGAGTCTTTTATAAGTATCTCAGTTGGCTCGAGTGTAGCTCTTGTGTTCAGTGATTAGGACTTGAATGGGGGAGGTTGAGATTTTAATAAGGATAGCCTGGTGGTCGCTGGGGATAAAAGGGCCCGGTTCAATGAAGTAGTTGTAGGGGGACACAGTGCTAGTGAGCACTATGTCTGGTTTTGTAGCTGCTCTGTGTGTAATGTATGTGGGTAAGTTCGATTAAATTCTTTTCATAATTTTCCTTTCGAATAAGTGTCTCAAGATTCCTGCCTACTGGGTCGGTCGACGTGTAATCTGATGCAGCACTCCTCGCATTGCGGTCGCCGGCAAAAAGAATGGTTCTGCCGTGACCATAAAGTTGTAGGAAGTTGTGAAGGGGCAAGTACCCTCTCCTTTTTGGACTGGTACCCTGTTGCCAGGACCAGGGGCCCACTGCCGTACGGACCTCAACAGCGAGGTATGACTCATCGAGTCCACTCATTATACTGAAGTCAAGACCTCTTTTCACAGCTATCGCAGATCCGTCGAAACGTTCTCCACTGTGATTTTTGGTTGAATCTTCGCCGGGGAAAAGTTTTATTATGTGTGTGTTATTTATCCCATGTTCTGAGATAAAAATAATACGTCTGGGTCACATTGTCGTATTGCATTACCGTTTAGTATTTTTTTGTTCATACAACCGTCTGAGTTAAAATGGAATATTTTTAATGTCTCCATTGTCTTGTTCAGTAAAGATTCCTGTGTGTGGTCGTGTTGTTTTTTTGACTTATTCTCTTATGAGCTTAGGTCCTTGTGTAATATTTGGTGGCGTGATTTTTTTTCCTGTACGTTTTTTTCTGTATTCGCCGTCCATTAGAATAATAAAGATTACGAGTGCCAGTTTGATTAAGCCTTAGAGTAAAGCTTCCTCGACTTGTTTTTCGTTGCAGTCGTCCAAGGTGTATTCCCATTTGTATCTTCCGGATATTACTCCTTCTAATACATCAAGGATATCCATTTCCTTAGGCAAAGGGGACATTTCGTTAGTGAATACCTTCAAGTTAATTTTATCGAAAGGTAATTGTGCCTAGATTCCCTCTTACAAAAGAGGACGACCTCGGATGTCTCTGAGGCTGTGAGGGCTTCCGTGAGCGGGACGTGCACCCACCCTTCAGGTCTCGCTGTCTCAATCATCGTAACCTAATTATCCTTCTGTGTGTGTGATTAAGTTTGTTTGTTGTGTAGTTTGTGTGTCGTTATGCTTCCCAGTGCGTGTTTTGGCTTCATTTTCTGCCTGAACCTGGATCCTAGGATCACTGGAGAGAGCTGAGGCACTGGTGGGGATGGAAAGCTTCTGGCAACTAGTCTCGCACTGGGGTTTAAGAGTAACCTTAAGAATCTCCTCCGACCGTGGGTTTGTGGGAAACCACATCTTTTCCATTCCGTTATGCGTCAGCATTCTATTTAGTTCATCCGTAAAGTGCCCCAGGGAGGAGAGATTTGCGATCTGAGCAAAATAGATGCAACACATAATTTTTGTAGAGTTTTCCTTCTTGATGTGGAGGTATGTTCAATTTCTCCGAGACTCAGCAACAGCAGGTCTAGCAACCTTGTCGTAAGTACTGTTCACATTGTTTTCCTCTTCGTGTTTCTCTTGACTAGCCTTTCTCCTCCAAAGTTCTTTATTGACCGAGTAAGCCATGGAGAGCGTCTTATGTTCTCATGCACAGTTCAAACACTTTATAAAGATGCTATTACAGCTTCTCCAAGAATGCGGATCTGACGAGCAAATAGATCACAAAAGAAAGTTCCATAAGTGACAAGTGACCGTGGTGTGCTCCTCGTAATTATAGTACATGAAACACATCTGGAGGTTGATAAACTCCTAATGTTCGTTCTGCTCGGGGCAGAAACGGACGTTAAAGAAGAGCATATCTCCCTCTGCAGCCTTAACCACCATTTCCGTATCACAAAATACTATTTTGAATACTTATGAGTACTCTTTAAATTGTATAATTTCAGCCCAGGTGTGATTTATTCCACCTGTCCATGAATCTCTTCCATGGTGTGCCTCCCAACCAATGGATCGGGATGGCGAAGGATAATTCTTATGTATGTCTTAATTTGCGGTGGTGTGTGAGGTTTTAGGTTAAGTGTCTTTAGGCATTCTGCTGCTTTAGCAGAGGTGAGTTCTTCGCAATCATTAACCTTTGACCAAATAGCCGCGTATCTATTATTATTATCGATTAGTCTCACGAGCGCAATTTCTAGATCCCCATAAATCTTAGCGAAAGCCCTCCCCCAATCAGGCTTGGGGCTATCGGAGAGTGTCTTGATCAGTATCCGCCGGGTCTCCTTCATTTATCCTTCCATATCGTCATATTTGAGGATTGAAAAAAAACTTTTCCGGAAATTCCCCAACAGAGTAATGGTGTGTGTTTGCATGTGTGCGTGTGTGTAGTTTGAGAGAAACTTTATCACTAGGTTTTAGAGAAAAAAGAGTTTCAAGAAAGGTGCCCCAGTCCCCTAAAATATAGCTTTTTAAGTGGCACTTCACCTTCCGTGTAGGGCGCCTTTAAAATGCCTAAAAGTTGTTGTCCGACCAATGAGACTCAATGAAGAGTTGGGAGGATGAGGGGGGAAAAAGTTCACTCCTTGCCACAGGCCCACGAAAGAGAGTGAAAATTTCACAATTTTAAATGCAAAAAAATTGTACATGTATGTTTTAACAGCACTGCTCATCAGAATTAAGCAGATTTTTAATGACACTTTTATGTTTAATTTATTCATGTAGCTTTAAAACGAACTTTACCTTTTATACTTAAGCTCTGCAAAAATGGACCAAGTAGCCTCACGATAGACTTTTAGAAATAATTTACGTTCAAACACATACAAACATAAGAGACGCTGAAATCGATAAGTCCGTTGCTGTACCTCGTGTACACAATAGACCTCCCTGCTCCGGTGCGGGATGACACGATGTATCTGCCATTTGAAAATGACATCAAACAAGTTGTCTCCAGCTCATATAGGAACGCCGGAGTTCATGCCAGGGATACAGCCGAAATAAACAACATAAATAGATATGAGAGGAAGTGGGAAATAAAAACCAACCGACAAATATTCAAAATAATCTCAATGAACCGCCGAAAATAGATGACCTTATCGTGAATGACGAACTACACCCGTACTCGGAAGAGGGTACCGTCTTAGGTTTACGGTTCACTTTTGTTTTACATTCTTGGACGAAATACAGTTGATATTTATAAGTCGCTACCGGCTCAAGGAGGTAACGGTTTAGGGAGTCCAAAATGACTCCGCTCAGTAAAAAACTGAGGACCAATTTACTGTGAACTAATCATAGAATTTTATAAGACTTCAAACTGCTCCTCTTTGAGGAGGTGGTTTTGAGCACCACAGTACCTTATGTAGCCTGGTACGTTTGGTTTCATGGAAGAGCTGCACAAACTCCCGGCTAGGGTGAAAATTATGGAAGCCCTGTCTCTGGGTTGACATGAACACTCTGATGGGGCCTGGAAGTGATGCTGGTGCGCTTTATCCTCGCTCCAAATTAGCTCTACTTTTTTGCGGCTATTCTCCCCAAATTGTGGGTCAGCATGTTGTAACAACAGAAATTGTTTCCACCTACCTGGCCAAGGTTATATTCACTAAACATGGTACCTGAGTGGACTGTTTGCCCTCTCTCGATCAGCTAGTAGTGGCGTATGATAATAATAGTTGATTATCCACCTTAATCGTTCGTGGAACTGACCATCTCTACCTCTTTTTATTACATTCTATTATACCCACTGGCAAACTTGGTCTTCGAACCACAGAGCTTCTGGCTGCTTGGCACCCATTCGTCCTCTTACAGATTCTTAGTCTAATAGCAGTTCACACCGTGAGGTCCCTTCCTTCTGCAGCGGCTGAAAGCCCGCCGGCTGAGGCAATTATTTAGCCCAGAGTGCACCGAGCGATGCATTGCAACCAGCCGGGTAGTGAAGATAGACGCATCCAACTTCTCTCTGGGAATTTGAGCTATTCGTATAAACTGCTACCGATCCATCGTGACACGAAGTATGCTCCAAGAAAGCCGAAAGCAATACTCCCGGCACTGTGGAAGCTATAGGCGCTGAAGCTTAGCGACAAATAATCAAAGATGGGAACTTCCAAAGTGGGGTTCTGTGAAGAAAAAAAGGCACCACCGGACGAAGATCTACAGCAGCTGTCGAAGGAGCTTCCTAGCCTTATAATGCAACAGTGCATGTCCACGATCTTTTTCGATATTGCAGGAAAGCACGGCCGTACTGGGTATACGTAATTAGATGATATCATGTTCTGGGGCGGCCTAACGCCCTCCGCCTCATCTTTAAAGACCGAGCAGCTTTGAGTCTCAAGATCATTTACCTCGGAGTCGAAATTAACTTGAAAATTCAGGAGGCAAGACTTACAGACCGGATGCAGACACGTCTCAAGGAGCCCTTAGAGTGAGCACCCCAAGTTCCGAGTGAGGCTTGGGAATTTGTAAACTTTCTATGCGGGATCTCTCATTTACCCGCTTCTGGGCTCAATTGGACTACGGTCTTATAAACAGAGTTCGTGTGACGGTACCCCTGCTCTCGTTCGCCTAGGTATCTCAAATATTTAATAACATTGCAACATAAATCCTTAGATATCACTGAAAATGAGGAAGAGAGAAGTAACCATGGATAGAACACAATATGACCAAATTTATGCGATAACAAGAAAGAAACTGCTACCAAAGAATAGGCATAAGTTAAAAGTGAGCTAGAGATGTCATAATAAATAAAATGAAGAAGGACGGTACAATGAAAGTAATCTAAGTTTTCCCATTGAAGAAAAACCATCAGCAGGAAAATCAAAAGGAAAATTCAACTAGGTCAAAATCAAAAAGAAAAATGCATTAGAGAAAATGATTTTTAATAATATGGTTATGAAAGTTTAGTAGAAAGATGGATAGAGACTAATGTAGAAACCGGTGGAAATTAGATTACTCATTAAATAAAACATAAATAAAAATGAAAAAAGCGTTGCATTATTTTGAGGCCGATCAAAATATACGTTTATTTGTATTTTCCTCATTTTCTCTAATTTTATTCCGTTATTTTAGAACTGTTTTGATGGATTAATTAAATAATTTTCGTTCACAGAATTGAGTCATATATTATCTGTACATCTATCTATGCTTTGCCATCACCCTCCAGCAAAGAGTTGGATTACCAGGTAGTTCGTTTCTGACTTCTCCTCACATATAAAAATAAGAAAAACTAAACTTCTGTACCAATTCTTTGGAATTATTTTTTCTTTGGTACATTTTTTAAATACATATGTAAACCCACTAATGACTAGATTTGAAAAAAGGGGAAACTACTGTGGCCCATTTTCGAAAGTTTATGGTGACACTGTAACATCATTTCCTGGAGCCGTCACATGATGCTTCTCTCTCCACACCAAAAAAACAAATCGGAAAATCTTTACTTAAATGATTCTTATTTTGTTTTCCAATTTCCAAATTATCAGAACGAACACCAGGTAATCGGCTAGGGAATATGAAACCTTAAAATTAATTTGGAACCACTCTCAAGCTGCTTTATCAAAAAAAAAAAAAACTGTTATTGAAAGAGGCAGGAAGCGTGAATATGATTGAAGGAATATTGCTAACAAATACCTTCCCCCTTTCTTGTTTTATCCATATTTATTTTAATTGGTACTATAAATTTAGTTCAAAGTAATACCAAAAATAGAGTATTCTCAGAAATAAGATATTGTGTGTTTGACCAGTGTCAAAATGTAACCACAAGAACTATTGGATAATGAGGATGCGATAAGATGAATGAGAACATGAATTTTTGGTGACGCCAATTGGCCGCAACCATTTATGACAACCCAATTCGGAACTTGGTCAACTCAACGGAGCAAACTAGCTAAACCTATTTTTGTATTTTTATCTTTTAAATATAGAAGATGAGCATGGATTAGAAGCTAACTCACTGAAACCGTTTGATTATAATATATTGATCAAAATAAGTTGTTCTAGGCACTTAAAAGACTGTACAAGTAATTAATAGCCTTGTTAAAGATAAGAAATTCGAATCAAGATTTCGATGAGATAGTTTTTTTAAAGCTGAATTTTGATAACAAAAGTTGCGCGTAAAGGAAACCCATTTGCATGTGATAACGAAAAGAATTGTCAAAAATTCCCCCTGATCCTTCAGCCAAAATAAAAATCGCAAATGATACAGGTAGGAAAATTGTAAACAAAGATGCCTATTAGATCATAATTTTGTGATGTATATTCGACCCTAGTTCTCAGGCAAAAACAGTAAATAAATCCACAATATTCGGCCTAGGACTGAAGTAAAACTACAGTATTTTTATACCAGCAGCTGGGAAAATACTCAGCCGATATTATTCCATAGTCTGCAAAATTACGATATGCAAATAAATTGGAAATCATCGCCAAAATATCGATATCTTTTTCTCCTTTTTATGCAACCATAAATATAAGAGGGACCTGGCTATTTTATCATTTTAGGCAAATTTGGTTCAACCGACTTTTATATCCCTGTTTCTCTCTTCGATTTCTGAAAGACTGAGAAAATAGAACAGAATCATAATAAAGGAGGCTGAATTAGACTGAAGTGAGCTAATTCTTTCACCATGATTTTTCATTGCAGCCATTGTGGAACTTGCTTTTTATCCTAGAATTATTCATTTCCGCCGGACAACAATTAATGGATTTTTTTCTGGTGCCATTTTTTTGTTAATTTTCTGGGTGTTTTATGATCGGTTTTACTGATCGTGATAAGCATTAAATAAGAAATATCACATTCAAATTCCTCAGATCCATAGCTGTCAACCAATGGATTGAGTTCTAAGATATTACATGATTAATTTATCAAATATTCATTAAACTAGCGATAACAGACATAAAACCCCCACTTTATTAACTCTTTGTCACATGATTCGAATGTAAATCCGCTAAATGCTTTATACGCCTTCTGTTTAAATATTTAGTTCTTAGCAAATGAGATTCATGTTATTTTTCGAGAAAAAAGATATGTAAGTCTTCTTCATAATAGAATATGATTTTGCACGCCCTCTTCACTTCAGAGCCTAACTGTCTTAAATACTTTGCTATTTAGCATAGTGATAATTGCTCTGGTTGAATAAATTAGGCGTGCAATGTAGAAATCTTATGACTATCGTGATTAATGTTTCGATTTTAAATATAAAGAAGTATTAGAGATAACTACAAAATATTATTACCACATGGCAGATTGGAATACATTTAGATCAGTACAGGTTTTAAGAGATTTAGGGAAAATTCTCTTAACATAGAACAGATAGAGAGACAGGGGCCGGGAAAAGTATAAAGGGACTCAAATTGGAAAAGATATTTATTAGTGGGAACCATATGCTTTGTACATTTACGCCATTGCAGGCGGAACCTTAATAAAATGTGACAAGCAATATAGCATACCGTATAGAAAAAATAAATTTCTACATCCTATGACTAAAGTGTAAATAATAAAAGTTTCAACGTTAATTGTAATTTTAAAATGTGTTTAAGGTGCACAGGTTAGGCTTTCAAATATTTATAAGAAAGTAAACTATCCTAAATATTTATCTTATCTTATAAAAGCAGAATACATGCCGTTGCATGTGAAAAATGTCAGTTTAAAGGGGTAGGTCATCTGACCATTTGTGATGGAACCATGAACCCAGAGTTCCAAGCTGTCCTTAGAGACTATATGCTGCCTTCAGCCCGAGACCTCTCATGAAATGGGATTTTCATGCAAGATAATTCCCCATGTCACACGTGTGTGTCCATTAGACAGAGGTTCCAGAGAAAAATATCATGTTGATTGACTGACCAACTCAGACTTCGAATATGAATCCAGTGGAAATCTTTTACCAGGAGGTAAAAGATCTTGTAAGACGTCGTCAGCCAGCCTCCAATGAGTAACAGAAGGCAATCATCACCAAGAATTATGCTAACATCACACCGCTGAGGGGCATCATATTTGTAGAGAGCGTGCCTATCAATAAATCCTCTCATCGTTGCCAATAACGTCTCGGCACGCTTTCTGTATCAGTTTGACATTGTTGTAAATTTCATAGAACTTCATCTCCTTATCTATTTTATGTTGCCGATGCTACGTGTTTTGGAAAGGTTATATCTTTTGGTCGCGTGCGATTCTAGTCACGGGCGACTTTATATCTCACTCTATAGGTCGGTTGGTCCCCATTTTGCCTTTTTATTGTTTTGGTAATAACATCGTAACTATTCAGCCGATTCTAACGAAATTTAAAACCATTATGTTGTTTTCATTCTCTTCTATATTCTATAAAAGCCAAGGTCCTCCCAAGGTTTGCGGGGGAATTATATTTTGGGCGCAATAACATCATAACTATTCGTTCGATTCTAACGAAATTTGAAACCATTATGTTGTTTTACATTTTCCTTTGATGATATAATTGCCAACGTCTTCCGAAGGTTAGCCGGGAAATTATTTGGAAATAACTTCAAAACTATTTGGCACATTCTAACGTAATTAGGCACCCTTATGTTCTTTCACATTTCCTTTCGAATGATATAACTTTCAAAGTCGTCCTAAGGTTGTTCATGGAATTATTTAGCAATAACTTTATAACTATTAGGCCGATTCTAACAGAATTTGAAACCATAATGTTGTTTTCCATTCACTTTCGAATGATATAATTACCAAGGTCCCCACAAAGTTATTCCGTGTATTATTGGAAGTTTTGAAGGTCATAAATCAGAATAAGTGAGAGCACGTGACTTTTGGTCAGCAGACCTTGTTTAAATTCCTGTTGATTGCTTTGGGCATATATAGCATTTCTATTTATCAACATCATCATCATCATCATCATCATCATCATCATCACTAACTCTATAATTTAAGAAGGGGTTTCTCTTTGAGTATTTGAATAATAATTTCATCTAGTTTGGTTATGATATGTTTTTTATCACAGTTTTTTCTAATAATTATTTTATAATATCAAAAAGCAAAATGGTAAAGTTCAGAAATAAATATATAACGGCCGTATGCTAAAACAAATGTGAAATGCACATTTAAGCAAACACCTCTTTTTTATTTATTTTACATTTTAGCCTTTTTCATATAATAAATAAATAAATAATTGTGAAGCTACATTAAATCTGTTAAAAAGTGCATATCACATTTTTCTCAGCATACGGCCGTATCCAAATTTTGCGAAGTTCATAAAATTTATTTTTTATATATATCTTCTATAACGATATTTTAGCAACGTGATATTTTGAAAATGGGGAAATTTAGTTTAGAGTTCCTTTTTAAAATTTTCATAATTGGCGAAGTAAAGGAAATTTATAAAAATTTAATCATGGCTGCTTTTTTTAGATTTTAAATTTTAATCTTAGTAGCGAAGCCATTGCCTGGTTCCCCTTTATATAACTGTTATATTGATATTGATATGAAAACAAAACTTTACGGCCTTGCATTTATCTAATTTCCTAAAACTTCCGAGGTGTCAGAAAATTTTTGGCCGTGTTTGTTTCTGCTTCTTTTTGCTTGCTAGCCAAAGAGGTTATCATCATTTAATAGTTTTATTGTAATTACATATATTTTGTACCCTCGTCTATGCACAAAACAATTACACAAGAGTTTTGCTTTAGTCTCACCAGGATAAATAGCAATAAACTCATTTTGAAGCTGTTTGGCTGGTCACGTAGCGTGTTCCATAGATTGTTTTTTTTTACTTAATGGATTTAATTTTCAAATCTTGACATCTCTCCCGCACTCTCTCATCTTTCCAAGGTGATTTGCAGTTTGAGCAAATAGATTCTTGAATCCATTACTTCATCATCGGAGAAACTACCCTAAATCGATTCACCATTCAACTCAAATTTAATGGTCAATGTCTCGATTATTGGATCGAACTTTCACATATCTTGTATGAGGGATTTTATTACTATTTCGTTTAGTTATTGATTGTCATATGATGTAAACAACAAATATTTATGGGGAGCGTTCCTAGGAACATTTTCTTGTATCGTCACGTCACTAAATCACCCACCTAAATTCCTTGGGCTAATTCACAACCCTGCGTTTGAAAAAAAATTTGCTGCCAAAATTTTTTCTACTGATTCTTTGTATTTTAATCCACTGAATCTAAATCTGGCGTTGTTTTTTTTCAATATGGTCAAGGTTTTTTTGCAACGATCATTTTTTATATATTAATCTATCTCATATATATATATATAAAGTAATACTTAAAGGTAATATTTTAAAATAGAACTTCTTTAGTGATACAATTGTTAAAAAATGAGAAAACAACCCATTATTTAGAAAAAAATAATGATTTTTGAGATTTTCTTTTGTGCTTATTCCTTTGTAAACACCAAAAATAGTCTCAAATATTTTCTAGTATCTGTCCTGATGGAACCTTTCCCCTTCTTTTTTACTGTAATCGCCACAATTTTCTATGAAATAGTCATGATGTGATGTTAAAAAGTGGAGTTTTACAGGCATTCTTATTCCTAAGAATTGAAACTTTTGTATTAAACCTTTTACAATGGTTTCAAACTTTGGCCTTCTATGATTAGCGAGAAAATTAAGAGGAAGTTGTTAGAAAGATTGCCATGAATTTTGTAGGCCTCATTAAGACTTCTGTTAAACCAGGGTCTTTCCTTATCATCATTATTTGAGGACCATCAAAAATACCTGCAGTTAATTTGGCATCACTATCTTTTTATTTTTTCCTCCTCAAAATAAAGCTTTGGCTTTCTTTCTTTAATGCTTTTACGAGACTTTTCATTAATCCCAATTTTATGTGAAGTGGCAGAAGAAAATCTTTATTAGGATTGACTATGGGTCGATATTAAGAGAATCAGGATTAAAAGACTGTCGATATGGCCATTCTTGTTGCTCATAGTGCTGCTCCTCGGTTCTACTCTCACATAAACAGAGGATCAGGGATAGTTTGTGTAGCCACCTAACACTCTTAGTATTAAAGACACAACCTGGAATTTCAACTTTTCTTAAATCGGAAGAAATGTACAAAATTTAATATAAATGTAAGATTTTTATATAATGGGAGTTGCCCTTTTTTGTCTTTTAAATGCAACTTATTTGAAAATGAGATTAATTCAAATAAGGTCAGTGTTTTTACCTGCGGCCAAGCGCCAAGTCTAGGCCTCACTTTTTACCAAAGTAAGTAAAGTTCAATTGTACCCATTTAGAGCCATGAAATGACCCATATGATCATGGAACTTATGGTTATTTATCCTAGAGATTTTAAATCTGGCATCGGATTTGGCGCTGAGTGGCGATATCTATTGGCAGAAGCCTCATTTAGCCAATTAGCCATTCAAAGGCACTTGTAAGTGATTTGAACCATGAGAAATATCAAAGCAATAACCATTTATCATCCTATTACAAAACGCCGCAGGTCATTGGAGGGACTCTCCTGCTTGTTAGATAAAATAATTATACTGTTCTACTTAAAAAATCATTTGTTTAAATAAATCGCATTTATATGTTTTTTTACTTTTATATCTCCACAAAGCTTCCATTCATGAAGATTGAATTTAAGAGCATCCAGAGTAAAGTCTTCATTGTTTCATAACTCTCCATTAATTGAACAGAGTGGGCAACTGGAACAAATACTACTTTATTTCCTATGTGTAAAATCACAGCCTTTAAACCTCTGGTTGATGAGTCTTTAAAATGTCTGCATTCATCTGTTTTGTAGGGAAAGACTAAAGCTTCAATTAATCCATTGACATTTTTTGCACTATAACAGCATAGTATTCTGGTGAAACTAAAAAAAATTTAGAAACTCTGCATATCTGCTGCTGAATCAGTAATATTGGTTGTTTCTGAGGGTAGTAAATTATTTTCACCAGGTCTTTAAAAGGGTAACTGCTCTGACTCTTTTGCTAGATCAAAGTCTCTGGTCAAGTCGTTCGGTTGGGCTTGATTTAAAAGATAAGGGTGGTTTAATTCTAAACCTAAAGGCATAAATAATGAAGAGGTGTCCATTTCTTCATATTCCTCATCACTCTCTCTTAAAAATATCCGGATTAACTGGCGATACTGGTATGTGTACCTCTCGGCCGTGAGAAACTGGTCGTCTGGCAGAAGAAAGATCAGGATAAAAAAACCATGTTGCTTGTTTTTCCTTTTTACTCTTGAAATAAAATGATTGAAGGTTAAAAATCACAAAGTAAAGGACACTCATACGATCTATATATTTAAATGATAAATAAAGATATTATAATAATTAAATATACAATAAAAATAATACCTATTGAGTGAGGCAGAAATAACAATCTGTCCTTAAACGCGAGCAAAAAAACAAGGGTACACCATAAGGTAGAGAATTGATATTCCATTTACTTCATCTTCTCAGAATACAACACACGTCTTGCAACAGAAATGAGGAGCTAATTTTTTTATCTTGTTCCTCTAATTTCATCCCACGATTTGCGTTCTAACCTGCTTTCACAAATGACCCCATATTTTTTATTGATGTCCAGGCAATGCTACTTTCCCGCAGAAAAAACACCCAATCAGAGTGTTTTCTATTCATTTTAAAATCTTCTGAAATAGATAGAAGAACATTTATATATTTATAATTCAGAAATAAATTGGCAGTGAGGAAATTATTTAAAATAAATGCATTTTAGAATAGACAAGTGCAGATTTTTACTAAACTAATCGTTGAAACAATCTACACTAACATAGAGGAAACCCACCATTACTAGGGAAAAGGAGATTTTTTTATTGGTCCTTGACATTCAATTTATCTATATATTTTTAACGCTTTTAGCATTTATTTTAAATATATATATTTTATTACCTCTATGGGTGAGATTTGATCAAAAACATACATATTTATAAAAATCTCAGACAATATAATATTTTACAGATTAATCACCAATTTCATGGCTTAGGAAAAGAAAACGATTGATAGCAACCGTATCAGAGTCAATTAGGAATCTAATTATGATAGTTAATGCTAATGAGTTAAATACTGCATTCATTATCACAGAGAGATGCGCTCTTAATATATAAACATATTCGTGACGTCACATTACATCCATAAAATTGCAGAATTACCAAATATGATGCAATACATCATAATAGTCGCATGTCATTGAAATAACTTCAAACGATACTCAAAATTTGTAATTATATGATCAGGGTCAATGACATTTCTCTAATTCTAATAATTATATTTTGGAAAATAGCACAAAAACAAGTAAGAGTTATAGTTGTTTAGAAGAAAAAAGACCATAGCAAAAAATGTGACCTGATTAAAAAATAAGGCCAGATTGGAATCCAGTGCATTGAAATACCTAAGCATCAGTTGAAAAAACTTGCCAGCGAAAAACAGCAGACCAGTCTTAGGATTCTGCCTCCGAGGTTTGAAATATAAAAACGAAAACTCAGCTCTATTGAAATACCTTTTGATAGTCATTATTTACTACCTGCTCATTATTTTTGGGCCCAACCATACACGGGTAGAGTCTTTTAAAATTGTGGGTCCATTGATTTCCACCAGATTTTCCACTAAGGCCATAATTTCAAACTTCATCCTGACTTCATTCATCATTGTCTGGATTGGAATTCAAGATTGATAAAAGGGTAGAATCGTAAGGTAGATACTTTTACATTATTTATAAAGTGGTCCTATATATTATTTCTTTATTAGAGAGTTGTTAAAATAATTGAATTTCTCTCAATCTGTTAGAAAAAGTAAAGATGATTTATTTTATACACGATAAGATGAAGAGCGCAAGCACTTGTACCAAAAGAGGAAAGGGGAAAGGAAATTACAGTCAAAAAGGTTTCACAAATTTAGCTCATTATTCAAAATACAGTAGTTACTTTCATATATATGCATATATATATTTCCAATTACGGTAATTTTTCATTCATACATTGCTATTTTACGTAAAGACTTTTTTATTATGCTGAGAGATCTGGCAAAGGTTATGCGACTGTATAGCGCATCAAAGGCCAGGCTACTGCTACCCTACAGTCAGTTTAGATCTTCAGTCCCACAAAACCATCCCAGGAGGAGAGCCAGGAAGACATTGAAAACTCTGACGAGTAAGGAATGAGACACGCCTTGCAGACACAAAATTGAACAATAAACACCAAACTTTGCTAGGACTAGTGTCTTAACCAACGGTACTAGAGTGTCTACAAAATAATATCAACCTGCCTGCCCACCCCCAAGCCAAAAAGACTTTTCTTACTCAAAAATGGAATACCACAAGACTCAACTTTGCCAAGCGTTACAAGTAATTGGCCCAAGAGCAGTGGTGTAAAGTCATGTTTAGTGGCGAATTGATGTTTTGCATCTTCAAGCATAGGACAGGGACCGCTCGAAAACTCCTCAACTCTGGCCGATATAATGAAAATTACACCGAAAAGACTGTCAAACCTCCCAAATCTGTAATGATGTGGGATTGCTCTAATGGTTCAAAGGGGAAAGTAGTTTTTTTTCTTTCCCATTCCACAAAACAATGAGTGCAGAAAGATACAAAACCTTTATTGGGGATCATCTTTTGATTGTTTTCTCTTCTACAAATGTTTAAGTTTCCAAAGTATCTCGGACCCCATTTAGTGGAAAGGGGATTAAAGCTTTGAAATGGCTTGATAAGAGTCCAGACCTAAATGCCATTGAAAACTGCTGTGGGTAAACGAAAAATAAGCAGAGATCCTTCCACACCTTACTTGCCCTGGTTCCCAGAACGCCATTACGAATATTTTAATCCACGATATGAACGCTGTGTACTTCCATAACTTGGCCACAAGCGTCTCAACACAATTACAAAAGGTAATAAATAAGAATATGACAAAACTTTGATAGGTATGCATGAATTAACTCTGTTGGAAATTATTAGGGGGTTGTATTGTTTTATGTGGCCGCGTAATTTTTTGGCCGCTCAAACAAGGTTTTCCGCAGAGACTGTATTTTGTAATTATTATCTCTCTTAAAAAACTGTTATGTTAAATATGTGTAGATCATGTACAGAGCCAAAGCTTTTGCCATTGTTCTCAGAGTATAGGTGAATGTAGCATTTTGCCTTGTTTCAGAGGGAAAAAGGAGAACATTCTAGGCACATAGAATTAGCTTACTTATATATTCATAATTAAAAGTCCCATCTTTAGAGATAACCAAAATGTCTATAAATACGTTTCTCTAAGTTCACACTGAGCCCATAAATTGAAGGAATGTTGTCTTCTATTTAAATTAGCCATTCTTCGCATTCCAGATCCTGATGAGGCAAAGATGTTTCACTATAGAAGCTAAGCACTGAGATTGTCGATGTAAGGCTACATTTTCACTTTTTACTTTCTTCTCTTAAAATCTCCTAACCCTATTAAGAAAAACGAAGAATATCTATCACGAAAAAACGTGCATACACTGTAGCACAGACTGCGCCACTATCTCTGCAATAAAAACGACATCTCTTTAATTTTCAAGGAAGAATTCTTCCCCATATCATTTGTGATCCCAGTCACTTCCTCACGCTCTATCCACCGATAAAGAACTTAAATTGAACAAACTCCACTCAATTCATTTCAACAAGCATTTTTGATCAACACAATGAGTACTAATAAAAAGATTACATGCCATTCGCGATTTGTGACGCCAATAAACATTCCACCACATTCAGCAAGGAGAGATATAAACTCATGTACTGAGTATTGCAAAGGTCCTGTTACACTTTTTACGACGCTTTCAACAAAGGATATAATGATAGGTTGGGTGCAGTTAGACACGTTTTTATTATTTGAACATATAAATATGTGTTTAAATTGTAATATCAATCAATGTGATCGCCCTTAGCGGTGAGCAAGCGCTCCAGACAAGACTTGAAAACCATGCACACGTTGTGAGCAAATATCTTACTCATGCTGGTCAAGACGCAGCGGTATAGATCATATACGTTGCTGTGGCGAAAAATAAAGGCTTTACTTACCCTGAGCATGTACTCACACGGTGTAGTCGGTGAGATTGAAGTCAGACAACTGCGGCTGACAAGAGTCGTTTGATACCTACTGCTCTTGTACTGTCTTGGCCGTGTGGACCTAGGCACAATCCGGCTGAAAGATGGAGTTCGCTTTCTTTGGTATCTTTCTCACCCAGAGCACGACTTTTTCGACCAAGGTTTACCTGTAATCGGCTGTGGGGAGCCGGTAACCGGCCTCGAACCACACCGATGGTATCTTCTCGCTATTCGAAACCACGACGCAAAGGATCATTAGGGAGGCATGGTGCTTGGTCAAGAACAAGTAGCAGGGAGTTATCCGGGCTGAAGCTTACTACGTGGTAATTCTATATGTTGATGACCTAATCAATATTGTAGGTGTGGTGATCGGAAAAAATGCAAATTTGATTTCCATGACATTTTAAGTCATTGAGAAGGCAACGACAGTCCTCCAGGCTTTGTTCTTGCAAGATGTCTGTGAGCAGAGGCCTTTCCACGCTGCTCAAGCTCTTGCTCTCCTCCTACTTTACGGCCTTGGATAAACTGGCTACCCGATATTCTACTTTGCAAGCTGTGTCATTTTGAGTTTCAGAGGAATTTCGAAAGCTTCGCACACAACTTAAAAGTTGACAACTTTATGTGTGCCTGAACGAGGACGATCTTTGAGCCTATATGCAACTCTGTGGACGCTCATCCGGCTGAAATTGAGTCGCTTGGCGATGTTGGACTTATTGTGGCCCAAGGGCAGCAGAACAGAGACGATTCTTTTCACTTCCATTTAGACAAACTTGTACACCGTGGCGGACATTTTAATAACACGTGCTAGAAAAGTATAACTTTAGGTTAGCTTAAAGGAACTTTATATATCTATCTATCTATCTATATATATAATATATATGCATAGGTAAATTAGAGTAGAGAGGAAGAGTACCAAGTGTTGGTAGAGGTGGAATATCTGGTTAGAGTGATTTGGAGGCCTTACAATTTCCATCCTTTAAGGAGAAGTTAGAGCATGTCAATTTCTATTTATTCCCTCTTTTCATATCAGATTTATCACCCTCTGACCAAAGGTAACTTTGTATCAGAATTCATCTATTTGAGCGCCGCTGGGCTTTCGTGGTAATACAGAGCTTTGTGTACATTCGTGACGTACCATCCAGGTCTATTACATTATCCAATAAGTATACATAGAGTGGATCTGTAGTGCCTAAATGAGCACTCTTTTGGTCACTTCAGGGTCACCAGTTTATAATTGTGTCACTAGTTTATGGTAGGTCACCAGTATAGAGGTGTAGGACCGAATTGCAAGGTCGAGTAGAGCCAACAAGGAACCTCACAAATGAGCACCCTGTTGGCACTATGAAATCTTGGAATTGGGCACACAAATCGAATAGTGAAATAATATACCATCCTGTAATAATTAATTTATGTAACACAAAACGAATACTTGTAAATAACGTAAAATTACAATTTAATAATCTATGTATCAAAGCAAAGCAGAATATTTTGTAATAACGCAGGTGAAATCATTGTGCTCCCACGCGAACAGAGAAACATACATACATTAAGAAATAGGTGCAGCCGACAGTCGCACAGGTTTTCCAATTTGGGGAGCTGCATATACTATTATTTTATTACTCTATTTTATTTAAGTTACTTATTTGAAAATGGTTATGTTCCTAAATAGGTAAATTTTGAAGTTGGCGCAGTTCGTAGTTGCGCTGTACGCCCCTAGCGACCACTGGCAAAGTATTAGTACGATAGTTTGTAGAAAGTTTCCCGCGGTTGACATGGCAGAAGTTCTTTGTGATTAGTGCTAAATTTTACTTATTTTCTCATCTAGGCCAACATCTGAAATATTTTTTGCATTAATAGGAAATAAAACCTTCTTCCAGCACATAATCTTTTTGGAAATTGTTTTCATAGTTGATCTTGAAATGGAATGAAGAGTATTAATTTTTCCGTAAACACACAAGTAAATTATAAATTAAATCCCACCACGAAGTGTCCATGCTCTCAATCAGATTATAAAATGAAAATTCCATTAATATGAAAGATATTAATCGAGATGCTGAGATACTCCATGGTGCTGAAAGAAAAAGTAAGTTCTATCAAAATCCTGGAATTCAAAGTACACAACTCAAATCTTTCATCACCATTTCAGACGAAAAAGCATAATATGAGCCTCCTCATAATAACAAATTCAGATGGGACAAAACCGAGCCACAGCAGGTGGAAATGAAAAAGGTAGGTCTGTTGCCAGAAATAAATAACAATGATACAAGTATGATTTTAGGACACCACAATAATTTTATTTTCATCATTTGAATAGTGATTTCTCTGAAGTTATTGTAAAGAGAAATAATGATACTGTTTAAAGAACGTAAAAGAGAAATAAATACGATATCTCGTGATTATTTTTTTCAGATTTTATGGACAAGAGATAAAATGATAAAGACACGGATGATATTTTACTTCTTCCAAGAATTAATTTACTGCTCTTGTTGTCAATTATTTGCACAAGGGAGAGAATCAGGTTGTGATTCTCATAACGGGTAGAACATAATAGTGCTTGGGAAGTTAATCCCATGACGTTCACACAATGGAAAGAAATGGCAGTTAGAATTCGTCTAAACAAAACGATTAACAAGAAATAACGGACATTTGTCCAAGAGAAAATATAACAAAACTTTGTCTTAATGGACATCGTGAAGTAATGCAGCGCAAATACTTCAGTGAATGCAATAACTTAAAAATATTGAAATTTTTAGAGCTAGTGGAATTTGTTACAAATATAACCCCATCTTGAACGAGCCTACCCTTGCCCTCGACATGCTGCCACATGTTGGAGGCGATGGGATTGAGCTCGAACGAATGCGATGGCCAAAGATCCTTCGACGAGAAGTTGTAAAATGATCTATACACACACTAAAGGCGCACGGGCCTCAACAGCTAAGGGGGGGGGGGGCGTGGTAAAGACCATCATCGTACAAGCAAACGGACAATATTCACCGAGGGACGCTCGAACGAGCTTGAGCGTAACTAAGCCGATGGTTAGGCTTGAACTGTTGGGGGAGGGGGGGTCAGAGAGAGCACTTGCATAGGAGAGTTGCGTGTTGCTGTTACCTCGAAGATTTGGTTAGAGGGAGTAATCCTTGCCTTGGCGCAAAATTCAAACAGTAGTCTCTAGATAATGAATATTGAGGTGGTAAACTTAAATCTTACTTTCTAGTAATACGAATCGAGATTTAGCATGCTGCGTTCGAGGAGTGGGGGAAGCGGATCAAGGTAGAATCACGTGAATTAACGAGAATACCGGTAGCTTGAGGGATTCTACGAGAATTGTGCAGAGTCCAACGCGACGCGAATAGCGGCTACCAACGGGGGTGAACAGAGATTTCTACCAGAGTAGGGAGGATGACAGATACTCCTCTCAACTCTAGCGCCGGAGGATTTATAGGGAACGAATGAGGCCCTTCCCTCCGTGCTAAGGGGAGGGTTCTAGCTTCAGATGCATCTTTAGACGAGAATAGGCTTGGCCTTTTAGCGCAAGCGCGAGAAGGTTCTTAAGCCCGTGAGACGAAACTTTATACGACTTCAGATGGGACCTTCAGGGCTCTAACACTTGTCGCAGCTTTCTGTGATGGCTGCATTTCAGGTCATCGCGTCGTCTCACGGCGTCTCATAATTTCGCACCTTCATTAGCGCAGACAAAAACGGTCTTCCAGGTCTGTGTTGTCTCTTTCTCTCTATTGAAGGGTAAGGCGCGCATGTCTTCCTCTTTTGTTCCCTCTGTGATCTCTGACAAATATTGTTCATGTATAAAAAGGATTTTGCACTAGAAATTCCACGAAACCGTCAAAATCATGTTGCAGGCGTGATAAAAAATGTGATATAACAATAAACAGATTGTATCATGAAACATCAAGATTAAAAAAATTATTGGATATATACAAGAATTTCTTGAAATTGTAAAAATGACGTTCATTTTATTTGAATCGAGAATGTAGAAGTAAATTTAGCAAATTACATAGAACTTATAAACCAATGTTGTTTCCATACTGTAGTTGTCTATCAAGATTGCAACCCGATGGATTCTTTGAATTGAGACTTGATGAAAGAGAAGTCTTATGGTAAACAAGGTGAAATATTCCCAGAATCTGAATAAAAAGGCAAAATACTCCATTAATAGCAAGAATTTGACATTAATTAGGTTAAACGAAGAAACTCTATTTGGAAGAAGAGGATTCATTTAGTGTGTCAGCAGAATGGTGGTCCAATCGATTATTACCTAAAATAAATATAATTTCACTGGTTAGTTTTGTACAGTATTAAATATTTTCTATTGCAAGAAGAGTATATATTTTATAGTTGTCAATTAGATACCATTGTTGCGTTCGTAGTTTGAGTTCAAATATCGTCAAAATGATTCAACTAGTTGAACAATGCAAAGTTTGGTGGGAGATGGGTTACTGAGAGCTTTGAACGTTTTCGATACATGTTTTTTCCTGATGAAATTACATTCAATACCTGTATATTTATAGAATTGAAATATCCCCTCTATATCATTAAATAAATCTTCTCAAAAAACTGATCAAACTTTTATTGCCCTGAAGGAAGGAATCCTGATGTTAAGATAAATTATCTATCCGTTCCATTTTCTTCATTACTGAATGGATTAATTAGTATCATTCTCCTCAGCTGCACCACCTTTCAATACCCTTCCACCAGAAAAAAATACGTTCACTACATCCAAATCAACTACATCCTTTGTAAAAGCATTAATTGCCCCTTCTCTTATATAGATGAGACCGGAAGGAATCTAGAAAAGGGGAGTTACGAAAAGAGAGGCGATAGTAGGCGTGCAAGCCAAGCTTCTAAGATTTTCACACACACGAATAATTGTAATTATCGAATAGATGTCCCCCAGGCCAAAATGGTTGTTTATTCGTTTAAATATTTTCACAAAAGAAAAATGATTGAATCCGTACTTATTGACGAAATTTCGAATTTCAAACTCTCGGACGATCAAGTAAAATATAGCCACTATGCTCAAAGTTTAATCTTAAAAGATATCCTTAATGACCTTAAATTCACATCCGCTGACTAGGAGTCTTAATCTCCTTTCTTGTTTGAATAAAGATTTTGTGTCTGGCGTGATTTTATCTATTCTCAGTTTACTACCGAAGATGGCATGATAAACTCGATGCAGATATTAGTCTCGTAAATAAATATTACCCTCTTACACAGTGGTTTTTTACTCTCTCTCTTTCTCTCTCTCTCACACACACACATACATATATATATATATTATATATATATATATATATATATATATATATATATATATATATATATATATAAATATATATATATATATATATATATATATATATATATATATATATATATATATATATATATATATATATATATATATATATATATATATGTGGTGTTAGGGCTAAATTTTCTACTCTTTTAAAAAACAGGTAGATATATCGATGGAAAGTCAATGGCATTCAGAGGACAGTTTAAAGTGAGAAAATGTTAGCTGAAATACATGGATAACTGGAAGCCATATAAATATTGCATCATGATAATTTTCAACAGGGATCGATATGCCTATATCATGACTGCAGCACAATGCACTGTGAATACTGTAAAGATTGTTAGAGGTAACATGGGTAGAAGTAACGGAGACATCAACATCGTGGCCAGCAAAAAGGAACCCAACAGGCGTTTTGACTTTGACCACACGCCGAAAGTCATCCGAAAACTGTAGGACAAGGTGATAAAAGACCCAAGAAATCAAATCCGGGTTGCGGCAAGAGAGATATGCGTTGGAGTCGGCACAATAAAGCTGGCCCTGAATGAGGACCTTACCTAAGACTCGTACAAGAGACAAAGGGAAATATTCTGACAACCATGACCATGAGGAACCCATCGACTTGTGCAAAAAAGCACATGCACAAACTGAATCAGCCTGTTAAACCGGGGATGATCTAGTTCTACGCGGATCAAAAGAACTAGCATGATTATTTGCACAACAACTTGCTTGCCTACAACCATCCGTCTTTTCGCGTATCAAAATGATCAAGTTCCACAAATCTCTGATTCTCTTTGGGTGATCTCAGTTGAGAGGGTGATGTCATGCCGCCACACAAACTTTGAGCAGGTGTTTGGGCTCAATTAAGAAGGCTATTTAGAGCTTCCGGAGACTGTAATCCATCTCTGACTGGAGTGGTTGCCGCTAGAAATACATACGTCCGAGAAAGAGTCAGAAGCAGTTGTTAACTTTTACGATTTCATAGGGACCGATTTGTTGCTTTCCAATTTTTCGTTTATACTCATAGAGATTATTACTATGTGTTTGGTGCAGTTGAGAAATATATTAACCGCTATGTCTACAATAGCAATGCTGAGTTAATCGGCAAAATCAAAATAGCGTTTGAAGATGTTCTCAGGGAAACAGTGAGGCACGCGTGAGAGTGAGTCCGGAGCCATCTTAAGAGCAGCGTTGAAGCTGAGGGGGCGCTAGTTTAAGTGAACTGTTATCTTCCAGGCATATTCTAGTTGATAGTCTAGAAAATATAGTTACGCTTGTCTAAGCTATTGTGTTTTATTTTTCTTTTATGTGAACCATCAAATTTAACCCGAAAAACATATATATATATATATATATATATATATATATATATATATATATATATATATATATATATATATATATATTCGCCTTCGTGGCCGGAGCCGAATTCACTCCATCGTCAGCCGTGGTATTTAACGCCAGGCTCAGCCGGCTCAATTTAGTACCGGCTCGCTATCACACACGATAAAGGTCACTTCTTGATTTGTCTCCGTTTTCGTCTACGCGATGGCAAAGGCCAGAAAGCCTACCGTCGGAACTCCACCCCAGTCAATTAGCGATTTCCCCGTAACGTCCGTTCTCGTTCACCAGCGCAAGTACTCCCTCGTCAAGGTATTACGAAGTAAATCTCAACCTTCTGCATTCCTCCTACTCGAATTAACCATACCCTTCGTCGGCCAAGCATTAACTTCTGCAAGGCCCTTCTGCAAGGATCCTTATTCTATTCTGAAACATGTCAAAGGAAAATCACAAATGCGAAATTAGCGTCGCTGTTAACAAAACTTGCTACGATGAAAATATATTGTTGGCCTCTTTGACTTTTCAAAACGATTGTGATCATTTCTACCCATCTCACCTCCACTTTCCCTTACCTTCTCATCTCCTTCTTTTTCTACCCCTCTCCCTTCATTTACTCCACCCACCACCCAATCCCCTCACCTCTCCCCACCCCACCCCTATTGCTTCACATGTTCCATAACCATTTTACCCCTCCTAGTCAACCTCTCTCCCTTTTTATCCCACCGAACGACTGACTGAACAACCGACTGAGCTCCCGATCGACCCACCCACCGACCAATCTACTGACCAACCGACCGAGCTACCCAACGACCGACCTATCAACCGACCATCCAAATGACTCATCACCTAAACTACCTACTCATTTACTGACCGACCGATTGCCTAACCCACCGAAAGATCGATCCAATTGACCGATCGACCACCAGACCTACAGACCGACCGACCAACCGGCTGACCAATGACTGACCAACCAACCGATAGACCGACCAACCAACTTACTGCCTACCACCAACCGACTGATCGACCTGACGACTGACCGAGCGTATTATTAAACGACCAACCAAGCAACTGATCAACCTAACCACCGACTGACCGAGAGACCTTCCGACCAACCAAGCAACTGATCGACCTAACCACCGACTGACCGAGAGACCTTCCGACCAACTGGCCGAATAACGTACCCACCAAATTACCGACTCATCCAACAACCTGCCTACTCTTTTACCAACCGACCGACCGATCAACCAATCCGACTGATCGACCAACCAACCGACCGACCATCTATCCAACTGACCCACCGACAGCCCGACTGTCCAACCAACCCACCGACCCACAGGCCACCAACCAACTAACTAACCGACCGACTTACAGGCTGCTAACCAACTAACCAACCGACCGACCAGTTTACTCGTCCACTAATAAAAAAAACACTATTTTCCTCCAAATCAGGTATTAAGATATAGTTATGGAATATATATCTATATATATATATATATATGCGGTTAGGGGTAAATTGTGACAGCCACAGCCAAGGTAAAAGTAATAGTTAGACTCCGGGAAGATATAATATCATAAATAAAAGAGAACGAAACAAAGATCTTCAAAAGTAAAAACTAATTTATACCTAATTAGTTATTACTACTACTCTTAACTAAGCACATTGACAAGGATGTTATAGTTTATTATAATGAAAGTGACAAAAGTAGCATCTCAGCTAAATCGAGATCCACCACCCCTCACAACCTCCACCCTCTTTAGCCGCCAGAATCTTTTCCATTTCTAGCATTGTGAAAAGGAGAGAACAAAGGTTTAGGATAGAATAGCTAGTAAGTAGTGAAGTATGAAGCGAGAAAAATGGTTCAGGTAGTCAGTGAACTTTCATTCTATCGACACATAAACTGCGTCTAGAGAAAACAAAAGACATAAGGGAAATAGAAGAAAAAATGACTATAAATAAGATTAGGTGACCTTCGTCCTTTTTACATTCTTCTTTTTTCTATTCAACTCTTTCTGATTTTCGATGGACTGTAAGTTTTATGGCTGAAATAGAAGGAAGTAGAGGTTTGCATGTCGTTTGTATATTACTTGGAGGTCAGGGAATCTGGCGCATTTTGTTAAGGTGTTAAAGTAAAGATTAATAATTAACAATATCTACTTCAAGCATTTTTTTTTTTTTATTTAGCGTCGAAATTTTTTAGTTCTTGTCCCGGCGTTTAAACCGTTTTTATCATTAGTAACTTACTACTGTTTGGTATGCTCTCTTTTGTACTTTCTTCTCTTTCGTATTTTCTCCATAACTTTTAAGATTATATTCTTTTAGTTTATTAGGCATTAATTAGTTTTTAAATTAAAGATGTTCCTTTCGTTCTCTTTTATTTAAGATGTTTATCTCTTTCCGATCTAAATGGGGTTTCCTTGTTTAAGATATTTATGTCATTTTAGGGTTGTCCTGGTTCTCTATTCGATCGTATTTAGATTTAATTTGGGGTTTTATTCGTTAGCAGTATTGATTTTACGAGTACTTTTACTGTTATTATATAAATATATATATATATATATATATATATATATATATATATATATATATATATACATATATATATATATATATATATATATATATATATATATATTTTTCAACCGCTGATTTCTCCATTATTGTTATGATACTTGGAGATAGTCGATAAGATCTCCTGCCTTCTATGTGGTTAATTTTAGCGTGTTAGTTTTTCTCTCACCTCCTCTCGTCTCTTATTACCTCTTTTCCTGATTATAACTTGCTGCCCTATGCACTTATCGTTGGTTACTGCGTTCTCTTTATCTTGTATTTTTTTTAAATAAATTGGTTTATTTTTATCCTTATGAATCGTCTGGCCTTAAATAACCGGGCTGCAGTTGGTAAAACTCGGGTTGGAGGTTTAAAAATGAGAATATTATGGTGAAAATGGCAGTTCATAATTCCCACATACAATAGATGTCTCTATACTTTAATTAACTAATTGTAACTGAGAATTTATAAACTGCAATTTTCTCAACAATTTTCCCATTTTTACCCCTACTACCGGGTTTTCCTCTTTGGCATATTGCCTTTTACATAAGGATCCCCGAGACCAAAGAGAAACAGAATTCCATGTCCATTTTAGTGTGGTACAAATGCTACGCCATCGTGGCTCCCAAACCATCCATTGCCCTAAAGCAGGACTATTATTTTCAGAATGAGCCACGTTTAATTATTCTTGGATCGGATCCGGCAGCAAATCAAAAAAATGCATAAATTGAGAAGGCAAGCATTGAGCCTTAGCTATAAGTTGACTTATCTGATAGAAAGCTTTAAAGGAAATGAATGATAAACTGAAAAAAACGAAATAGAATTAAAAACGACATAAGGAAAAATAACGGAAAAATTACCCAGAGACACACCTGTCTAATCCTAGTGGTTTGAAAACAAGGACACAAGATCATGACCTACATCATGTACGCTCTTTTAGTCAACATTTAATATCCTGGAACATTTAAAGTTATGGTTTTCATCATAGCATTTGATTGACCAGCTTTATATAAACCTGTTTTATTATAGATTGAGAAAATATAATTCAGTAAAATATTTAGCACGTGACAGTTTCTACAATGGCTCCAATCAAAGAAACTTTTGGTGGTGCAATTATACGAGCAAATCTCATACAGAAAGAGGCTTTATAGATTCCTTAAGCATGTTAACTGGACTGCAGCTGAGAAGAGATTGACCTAAAGTAGACAAGATTAAACTGAAGTTAGTTTTATGTAAACAATGCAGGTTATCTCTATAAGAAACCTAACCATTCGGATTATTTTGGAAACTTAAGTTTTTCTAATAAATTCGTTATCTGCTGATAACTTTCCTTTTATTCATATAAAATTACATAACCCTTGCGCATACGTAGTTTATACCTATAGGTTATCTACAGCAATTTTGAAAACCCTGGATTTTCTCTGACAGGAAATTTAGATGGTACTTTACGTATATACAATTTAACCGATTGCACGTCATAGAACATTTTTCAACTAATGAAAAATGTCCAAACAGCACTCTATTAACCTATAGCTAGAAACTAGGAAGATTTTAGATATGGAAAGGTGAATTATTATAGCAACAAGGAATTAATTAATAATAATCATTAGAAGTAAACCGTACCTACACTAAAATAATAAATAATAAAATGAAAGGCCTTCCGATTCCTTTCTTTCTCGTTCAGTCGTAATACTTAAAATGACTTGTTTGGTTTATTCTGAAGAAAACTATGATCCTAAAATATGTTACATGAATTTGGCACAATCTCGCGGGAGTAGGATGAAAAAATGAATGATAAACGATTGGTATTTACATATATATTCAATTCTGCCTAAGAGAAATTTATAAGTAAGAATTGGATTTGAGTGTCTATACCCTGAGCTCGAATAATCGCTCTAACTAACTTCTACGCCTCCAATGCGAACAAGGATAAGATTGGCATCAATAATCTACATATGATCAGAGAAAGAACCCGCGGTCCTGCAGTCAGATCTCCAGTAGAGAGGTCTACTATTAAACAGGAGACTTTGAAGGAAGATCAATCTACAGCGTAATTTTAAGCATATCCTGTATTTAAGATATCTTTAAATTGAGTTGAAAGCGGACATACAGTAGGAATAGCCGCAGGTGGTCATCTATTGAAGGAAGATTTTGCTGATTAGGCGAGCAAAGCGACTCTTCTTCGTCGAAGAAGCTCGCTCGATCAGGGCCACGTCGCAGAGGTAGGGACAAGTCTTAGACTGATCAAGTGGCGTACATTTTCCTTAACGACGCCAGGTATTCGTTTTTTGAGGAGTTCAACTCTGATAACCTAGCCTTTCAATCTTATTTCGCTTTGTACTTAGGGCAAACGGACAGCCGAATTCAAGAACTTCGTTCTAAAATATCTCAATTAGAAAACGTTCTCGGTAGCTTAGAATTAAGTCATACGGCACTGTCGTGGGTTAGCTGAGATTATTATTTTTTTATTATTAATAAAGTGGGTCGTACGTTCGTACTTCCAGTGATCTCTTCAGGATCGATTTCTAAGAGCACTCTTCTTATTTTTATTCTTTTGAATGAATATAAAGGGGAGTTCTCTCTTTAATATACTAAATACTGCCAACACAACTAGTTCAAGGATAATTTAAACACTTCAACCAAAATAGACTTTTACTGTACATTAATAAACTAAAAATATTCGTCTTTAAGATATACAAATAATCTACGTTAAACGCACAGGGACATGAAAATAGAATTGATTACTCAAATAAGGTAGTGGGGTTTACCCAGAGAATCCAAACGAAATACAGTTATTCGAATATTGTCAGGAGACGCGTCGTGAGTGTAGTTTATTTGATTCTCAATAGAGGGCGTTACTTTGAACAAGGGGTTTACGAATGGCGTCGCGCGGAAGTTCGAGGCGACGGAGGAGAACTAACTAAAACAAAATGCCGATTGAAAAAGCGATGCGTCGGGAGTTTATGACCTTGAAAAGGTTTTCTTAGACGAGGCTTGAAGATGGCTGTATGATTTTCTAGCGATTTGGTTTCGCTTGTAGAGCTTCTCTTTTTGGTGAGAAATCTATCTAGTTTGGGGTGTCAAACTCAGATAGGGTAAGATTACTTGACGATCTTTGGTAATCGAACTGTGCCGATTATGCTTGGTGCAATCTGGTATTGCCCAAGAAAATGCTGATGAGGGCGCCAAAGAGTCCGCGAGGACTGGGCGACCAGACTAGTGTTTCGCTCTTCTTCACACCGATTACATGGCAGGAATACGGGCAGCTCTCCGGGCCTCTTGGCAAAGAGGATACAAGATGGTCGACGGGAACATAAAGTTGCATGCTATTGCGCCACGACTGTTCCCATGGAAATGGCCCCCCAATGCCCCCACGGCTTCAGGTTGATTTATGTCGTCTTCCAATTGGACACACTCGCAGGACGCACCGCCATTTGATGGAGTGCTCGCCTGCACCATACTGTCAAGACTGCGTTGTTTCCCAGATTGTTCGGCACAATCTTGTTGAATGTCCCAGCCTGGGTCATCTCCAAACACGTTGTCTGTCCCGGTACCTGGACGAGCGGAGTCACTACCGCTTGTGCCCTGTGCTCGAGGCGGGTTCGTGCTCAACGACTTGTAGAGACTACGACTTCTTGGAGGAGGATAGCTTCCTCTACTTTATTTGATTTCTGCCGTAACTTCTTTTGTAGATCACACGTTCTTGCGCCGGGGGTAGGAGGGCCACCCCCGACGCCGGAGCACGCTTCCTTCTTGCCTTTTTGCTTTTCTCATTGTTGTTATTTATTTTAGCCTTTGTGCTTTTCATTGTTGTAATTTGTTTTTTTAATATAACCTAGTAGTAGGCTATGTGGTCTACTGCAACTTATGCCCAAGTAGGGAGTCGCCAAATGGGCTACTACAATGAAAACAAAAATCTATCTCATATTTATTTGAAAATATCCCTTTTCAATATCTTCAAAGCAAGCAAAGGACTCCTGCCCTAATCTAATCAACTATTGTAATATTTGGATCTCTTCTTACAGGGCCTCTAGGAAGAGATTCAACTGCTAGTAATATGATCAATTTTGAGAACCTATTGATTTAATCTGGTATTGATCATAACAATTTACGCATCAATAATGTTATAATGAAAAACTTGGAGCATCATTATTTAAACAAAGAGATTTGATGCTCTTCAAACGTCACTCATAAAAGTCCATAAAATACAAATAAATTAATATTTCCTATTTTTCTTTTAATTTGATAATTAAATCGATATATGATAAACTTGAATAATTCACTGTTTATTAAAGTATTTACCATTTTAGCTATTCATAAGCTTCGTTAAATGGATCACAAGAAATTGTAAACCTATCAAGTAGGCGCAATGCGTCGTCAACTATTTGTCCCATAAGATATGTAAATTTTTGGAGAAATGAATATATAGATCTAAACCATTAATGGTGTTGAAAGTTTGAGCGTAGGTCCACTCATTTGGCTAGGATATTTCGAGAGTTTGTCACACTTACCTATTTAATACACTTTTATCCGATATATATTCCACTTCTAATTTTTATAGTATGCGTGTAGGCCTCCAAGTTATCCTTTTCCAATTTATTTTCGTCGAATTCTTTAAAAATCAAGTTATTTTAAAAGAATTTGACGAAAAACTTCAAGTCCTCTCTTTGACAATATAATAAAGTGTACGAATCTAAATAAAGCCTTGTTAATAACAATAAATAAATAAATTTAACAAGTTGGCTACACAACGCTCTATGTTCCTTCAGGTTTTAAGCAAATACCTTAGATTAAAATTAGTGGTTAAATATCAAATGACTTTAAATTTTGTGATATTTAGACTAAGTTAATATATGTACAAATATATATTTTCACCAATTAGAATTTTCACACAACATGTTGTAGAGGTATCGCCTAGAATAATATTATTTCCCCACCTCCTAAGATATTACTTCGAGAGAAAAAGCGAGCCGTTACTCTGCCTCCCCCTCTGACTTCATCCTTTTTGAACTTGCCACAAGGGCTCCGCAAAATTCACACGAGGCATGACGCTGAAGTTGAGGTTACCTCTACGCTGTCTCAATCGGCGTCCCCCCCCCTTTCGCCTCCTCGGGTCGGGAGATTTCACATTTACTTTGTAGGTTCGCCGCGAACAGCTTATATGGCTCCAGCCGCTGGTCGTCGTCCGTGTGGCCCGCTGATCCCTGCCAATGACACTTCCCCGCAAAGACACGCTCGGTTTGTCACGGACGATAAAAAAGGTTCGAGTAAGCCTCTATCTTTCCCTGTTTTGGAGAACTACGGGTATATATGCACCCTCTCCTGGATTACAGACAGATTTGGTTATATGACACTGCCCCGAAAAGAGTTTAATTCAACGAAGCTCTCCCTCAAGAAGTGTGAGTGACGGTCGCAAGCCATGGAAGAGCTGGACATCACATCCATATCTTTGGGTCAGGGAGAAAAGTCTCGTGATGCAACGTAAGCCTTTCTCAACCGCCTTCTGATCAAGGATTGCAGAAACCGTCCTCCAAAGTTTTTTATGGTGAGCTCTTGTGGACAAGAGGACCGATAGCTAGCTCAACCCGAGTTTGGAGAAGCCATCTCCCCCGCCCTACGGAGTTCGTCCGGTGACTTCTTAAGGCCCAGAGGCCCGCATCTCGCAAAACACCAGTTCCAGAAATTAGCCCCACCCACTGTTGGGTTCTGTCTACCCCCCGTGAGTAATCAAGGTCACCAAGACCTCCCCAAGTTTGCCCCGCTTTACTCTCGAGGTTCGAGGAACTAAATCCCCCACTACCCTAAATCTCCCATTATAACCATTCAATAACTCAGGTTATCTAATTAGTATTCGGAACCTAATTCTGTCTTATTCATTTACCCATAAATATACAAATTTATTGTTATGCCTTTTATTTATTGTGTATTAAAATTTATTTTTGTCGTTGTGTTTGGTATATTGCTTGGTCACACAGCTGCCGCTATCTATTCAAATCGCACGTTTAGAACAATAACAGTTGTCGCCTTGCTTGACCTACCTTAGATCCTGTGTACGCATATTCCTGTACACTTGGCTAAACTTAGATACACGTCTTAGAACAAGTAACGAATATAGAAATTATTCAGCTAACAATGTGGTAACATGAATAGAATCTACTCCAACCTTTAGATAAAGAAAAGTGAACTATGGAAGCAATAAGGAAATAAGTACAATATATCACTAGTGATAAAATAGTTTGCGATAGCTAAAGTTTTTAAAACCGTATATAAAAATAATAAACAATAGAATGGAAACTGTTCCGACCTCTTCTTCTCTCGATCTATTGTAAGACGTAAAGTGAAATGATTTGAAGATCCCGAGGAAAACCAAGTTACAGAAAATGTCGCATAAATTTGCGACAAGCTGTATTAAAAAAAAAATATGGCTCTTCTTTACAATTTCAACTTAAAACTAATTATTTTTAACAATGGTTAGTTAAGCTTGTTTTTGTTTTTCTTAATTTTGAAAATTATGTTACGGTACCAAGGATAACCCATCTCAGATGACCCAATAATTATAAACCACATATATATATATATATATATATATATATATATATATATATATATATATATATATATATATATATATATATGAGCGAGAAAATATTCAAGCGTAAATTGGTAAAAGATCAATTAACCTATCACCTCTTTGTGGGTAATTTGTTTTCTTATTTATAATTTAAGTGTGAACCTTTACATGGTGAGTTTATGGATAGCTCATCTTTGATGGGCGATCCTATGTAAAGATTACTTATCTTTACAAGATAAATTTCCAGTGCGTTTCATGTATATCGATACAAAGTTGCAGTGTGCCTAAGAACTAATGAATGCACCATTGTAGGTTATTTGACCTTCGACACAACCAGATAGAGTTTAACCTTTCTTCTAAGAATGTCAGCTGAAATCGAAAAATTGTACGACACCGGGAAAAGCGTGAAAGAAAGGGTGAAGTTGTTTAACTAACCGATAAAACTCGTTCACAAAGTGTCTAGGCATAATGTAAAGGCTCAGAATAAGGGCCTGGTCAGCAGCAAAGGCCACGTTATGCCTCCTAATATCTTCACCAAGGGTGGGGATACGTTTACAGTGAGGTGCTGTAGAATGAGGTATTATCAATCTGTTAATGGAGCATGATACCATATGAACGCTTTCTTATGTTTTCCACCATGGCTCTGCTACCGCATATATGACAAAGAAGACAGTAGTTGTTGTTAAACAATGTCACGCACCTTTACTCCCCAGACTTGTAGCCGTCCAGCTCTCCCGACTTTTATAGTTTATTCGGTTGGTGCGTTATTGAAAAGTTTGTCAACAAGACTGCTCACAAAACTTTAAGATTTCTAAGCGGTGCCCTTGTGGAGGTAATGTCATATATTCACAAGGATTCCTCAACAAAGGCAAGCAACCACTTTACGCTAAACCTAGAGCAGATCTTGTAAATTCTCATTATAATATATTGCTTCTTTTACTACACAGCTTGTTTTCTTCTCTCGCGCATCGCTTTAGCAGTAACCACGTAGAGATGGTTTAGCTTTAGCTTCCGTGGTTGTCATGACGTATCCTTACTTGATCCAAAGTTAGATTTAATAAATTCTATCATTATAAGCTCCATTATATTCAACTCTCATTTTACAACGGAATGTCAAACTAAATATTCTCATTAAAAAAAATTCCTCTTCTTTTAACAATATGAACTACCTCAGTTCTTCAAATATGTTTTCTTGAGTCCTTAATTCATTAGAACATATAATTAACTCTATTTTTTTATTTCTCCATTAAAGAGAGGGCCGTATAGTCGCGTGAATATGATGAACCTTTTAAAATTGATCTCTATTAATTTTGAATTGTAATTTGAAATGTGTATGGGAGAGAGAGCAATTACACGTAAAAGAATTAACTCTTTGTTCACCAATCTTGGTCGCTTTAATTTTGATTTGAAATCTATACAGCCAATTTTTTAACTGTATGCGTTTGCAGTCTCTGACTTTCCTTGTTTTAAAAACTACTATCGGTTTATGTCTTTATCAAAATTCTGCTCATTTCCTACGGCAAGAAGAGATACGGACCCTAAAATACCGCAGATTGGCAGAGCCGAATACAAATCTCGACGGTGCCTAGTTCATAATATATTTGTCTCTTTTATAATAATAAAACTGACAAGAAACAAATAGAGGAGATAAATGAAAGTTTGCAGCAAGTTATTAAAGTCTTTGTGGAGGATTTCCTTTCAAATTCTCTCACAGGCGGTCATAATTTATGACAACTTGAGATAAGATTAAATACTACTTCCATGTCTAAATGTGGTAAGGTTATGGGAGTAAAAACTGTACGGAAGCTGAATACCAAAGTCCAATATTCATGGAGCTATGAACGGGGATGGAAAGTAACTCTCCCAAAGCGGCTCCCATTTCGCAATGAAGCCAAAATTTTGGCATGAATGATCTGCAAGGCGGCTGCTTCCACTCTGGAACGGGGAAAGGTCTCTAATGCTTGAAGAAGTGTCCTCTTATAATAATAATAATAATAATAATAATAATAATAATAATAATAATAATAATAATAATAATAATAATAATAATAATAATAATAATAATAATAATAATAATCTTTATTGAAATAAGGTTAAGTAAATTCTTGCTTTGAAGTTTGATACAGTATTCGGTGGAAGTGTTTTTACAAGTGTTATTTTAAGCTATTTGGGCCACAACACGCTGATCTGGCAAATTGGTATACAGTGTATATAATATTCACATCACTCGGGAGAAATCGAAGAGAAGGAAACAAATTTCTTCATTTTTCCCACGAAATAAACTGCCCTCACTATTGATATGAGTCCTATTCTTTTTATTAGTGAAACTCTTTCTTCTCATTAATAAAATAAGGAATTTTTGGAAAGAAAGTCTAGATCTGATGAACAGTAGGACATTACAGAATATTGCCCAGCAAATGATTGAATTTGAATGAAGGAATCCCATTTAAATATGAAAAATTATTGAAATTATTTCTAACTAAAGAATTTGGATTTCCTTGCACTTATATATATATATATATATATATATATATATATATATATATATATATATATATATTCTCTCTCAATATATATATATATATATATATATATATATATATATATATTATCGAGGATAAATCCTAGAGCCACCAGAAACGGATGTGACATCTTTTAATGTCTTGCTACGTTTCGAAAACTATAAGTTTTCATCTTCGGGCTAGAACAACCAACAGTGCCTAAGAACCCTCGAATCTTTATATATCAAACACTACGCTCAATGAAGATTTAAATGCAATATCTTTATTAATTAACTAACTTTAACTACAGTTTGTTAGTTGGTTTGTTTTTTAACTACTGTTTGGATACTTGATGTTCCTCTCTCCCAAGCGTCAATGTAACCTATAAATACTAGTTCCTTATTTAACCCACCATTTACTATCTATGATGGATCCACTTTAGTAAGTACCAAAATAAACCCATTTTTCTATTAAATGTTTTTTACTCTTACAGTGTTTACAAATTTAAAAACAAAGATTAAATTTATTATTATGTTAATTACCTTTGACTATTGCCAGGTCAATTTCCCTTATAGTTTTTATTTAATTGTTTTACAAATTTCTGAAGTCACTTTTAAAGCAAATTTAACTATTGCTAAGTCATATTTAAATGTACATTTTATTGGTATTTTATAATTGGTCACCTTTTAAAATAATTCAATGTCTTGTTGGCCTTTTTATGTTTTCTTCAAATGTATTAACTGCAGTAAACATATTCTAGCCTGAAGATGAAAACTTGTAGTTTTTGAAACGTAGTAAGAAATTAATAGATGTTACCTCCGTTTCTGGAGGGTCTATGATTTATCCTCAATATAAAATGCAGGGTTCACGGCCAAACTCTATACAGATATATATATATATATTTTTTTTTCTCTCTCTCTTTCTATATCTCTCTCTCTCTCTCTCTTTCTATCTCTCTCTCTCTCTCTTTCTTTCTTTCTTTCTATGTGTAAGTGGCAGTAGATTTAAGGCCAGATCACCTTAGTCTGGGCCGTAAGGCCCGTGTGATCTGTGTATCTATGTAACTCTATGTAACTCTCTAGACGTTTCGGGTTGGATACACTTATCATCAGAAACTGTACACACAAATATATGAGGATACGAAATTAACTGATTAAAGAATGAAATGATTAGAAGATTGAAATATTAAAAAAGGGAGGAACATGTTTTTTTAAGATTAAAAATAAGGGTTTAACACAAACTGTCCATAATATTATAATATATAGGAGAAGGCAAAGTTAAGAAATAAAAAAAACACAATTTAGATTTGGAATGAAGCAGGACAAATGGAGCTTACATGAAAACACGAGGACGAGAGGAAATTAAATATAGACAAAAGAAATGGACAAGATGTGAAGTTGGTTTGGGAAAATGGTGAGTAGTTGGGTGGTTGGATTAGTTGAAAGAGAGAATATGTTGTTTAATATGGAGCGTTTAGGATAAGGTTTGAGGTATGGTTTTCGGTTAGCATAAGATTTTAGAATATGTTTTACATTTAAAGAAGTACTCGCGTATCGGAGATATTTCCTTTGTAAAAAGGACATTTCCTGTTCGCAATACCAAAATGGAAACGAGCTTTAGCCTTCATTAGGACTTTCGAATAAAGTTGAAGCACATGGAGCGATGGAAGTATGTTGAGGCGGATTCAGTTTTGCCTTAGTGACAGACAGCAAAGAGTTAGTATGGATGCGATTAAATTTGAGTCGGAGAATGTTACCAGCGGGGTTCTTCAAGGGTTGGTGTTGGGGGCGTTGTTGTTCTTGATTTATATTAACTATCTTCACTTAGGCATAAGTATGGACCTGAGCGAGTTTGCCGATGATAATGAGCTCTGACTCTAATGCTGAGGTATTATCAATCGAATTGACTATACTCTCCAAAAAGAAAGAAAAATGGAAAATGGAATTTAACATAAGCAAGTGTAGTGTACTTAGTATAGCTAGTGGTAACGCAATGAATAATTATAAACCTAATGCGAGAGTTTTAGCAAATTCGAAATGCGAAAGTGTGGTGTCCTGCTAAGTTAAGAGATTCAACCTAGAAAACAATGCAAAAGTGCTAGAGATAGATCTAATAGTGTAGTGGTGTTAAATGAAGAAATTTAAGTAATAGGAATGATAATGCCATTCTGGCACTCTACCCCTGCCATATTTTAGGTTCGATATTGCTTTGCTTGAGTCTGTGCTAAGAAGGATGACTACTGAGATTTATGTGTTGACGAGCTTATCTTATTTTCAAAGGCTTAGGAGACTAAATCGACATACGTTAGAAAGGAGAAGAGTTCTGGGGATTGATTGAAGTCTTCAAGTGTATGAAAGATTATAATAGGGGAGACATAAGTAAGGTTATTATTTTTTACCGAACAGGATAGGACACGTAGCAATGGGCTTTAGCTGGTCAAGTGTAGGTTTAGGAAAGAGATTAGTAGATATTGGTTTAGAAATTAAGTGATAAATGAGTGGAATAAGCTCACTACTTATATGATAGAAGCGTCCTACTTGCAGGGTGTTAAGAATAGATTGGATAGATTTATGGATTGGGTTGCTAAGTGTGACTGAATTGGGTGATGGGAACAGGAGCTGCCTCGTAAAGGCTATTGATCAGTCTTTTGCCGACTCTTTATTTTCCTATGTTCTTATATAGGTCTCTTAGTTACACCCATTTAAATTAAATGTGTAAACATCCATTCTATTAATGTCAGGGGGGAGCTTATCTTTACATTTTAAGACATGCCCAGTATGAATCCATTAAAAGGATAGATCTCAAATTTGTATACACCAATAAATTCCTTAGTAATTTAAAAAAAAAATAATAGATCATGGTAATTTATTAGGAAGACCAATTTCCTGCAATAATCATATTTTCTATTTTGAGGAGTATCAATTTTACGGGGTTATATATCTTTATTGTTATAAAAGCGAAATGAATTTATGAACCAGTGAAAATGGGAAACCGTTAGTGACCAAAAGATTTTTAGAAGTCCAATTTTACTACTTTTACCACCGATCTGTACTCGATTAGCAAAATGTTATTAAGATAACGAAAGTACTACCTATTTACGTGTAACCTTTCGTGATTTTAGCCATATATATATATATATATATATATATATATATATATATATATATATATATATGTACCACAGAAGGAAACTGAATAAAAAGCAGATTGGAGTTAGTACTTTCGTCTATTCGACATTTTCCAACTCACAATGGTAAGAAAATAAGACACCCAGTATTTATACAAAGCATGTTTCCCTGGGATGAGGTCAACATTTTAATGCTATCAGATAAGTCAGATTTTAGAAAAAGTGACAAAATTGGATCTAGCGAAAACAGCCCTAAGCTAATGTTGAGATTACTCTCCTTTATGTGAGAAATAAATAATTATTCCAGGATATTTCTCTTTATAAAATCATTACTATGGATTATAGTATCAGTTTTTGACCAGTTAAATCCTTGTCCTATCTTGGAATTGTGGACAGCTAAGGCATTATTCAGATAACCCTTAATTACTGCATTTTTGTGTTTTTGGGACCTTATGGAAACATTTTGGGAAGTTTGGCCTACATAGAATAAATTACAATCTAAACATGGAATTCGGTCTATGCTTTATTAAGTAATTTTTAATGTATGATTGTATTTAAAGGCTACCTTAATATTAAGTTGTTTTAGAATTGGCACTACAGACATAAAATTATCATGATAGGGTAAAATTAATAGGTTTTTACGAGGTTCTATTGTCTCTAATTTATAATTATAAAATGATTTTGTGGCTATATTCATACATTTTTCTAGAAAGTACTTTGGGTAGCATAAATTAGTAGCAATATCTTCAATTTTTGTGTATTCTTTATCTATATAGTCGGGACTACATATTCGATGAGGCCTAAGATACATGTTGGAAAAAACAGCAGATCTGTCGCCCAGTGACTACTTTTTATTCCGCCAGCTCAAGGCTACACTGCGTGGACGCCGGTTTGAGGACAATGAAGATATCCAACTCGCCGTCCAGGAGTGAATTGAACAGCAGTCGGAAGATTTCTGGTTGTGGGGAATTCGAAGCCTCAGGGACAAGTGGTGCAAGTGCATTGAAGTCGAGGGTAGTTATATTGAAAAATAACAAAAACCTTTTCCTCATATCTCGTTTCCTTATATCCGAATTGCAAGACCTATTAACCAACCCTCGTATCAGTCAAAAGAGAATGTAAAACAACAATATTAAAGGACCGGTTTCAAGTTCGATAGTTAAGTATTGTGATTATCTCCTTACTACCAAAGACTTTTGTTAACACACGAAAATTGATCCTTGTCACCATCGAGTTATGGCAAATGGTCTATGAATTGCAAATGGAAAAAGAATATAGGAAAACGCAAGCTTATAGTGGTAGTTCATCTTAGATTATAGGTGGAGTGTTGGAGCGTTTTCTTATAAAAATAGATCACTAAATCTTTTCTGAATATCTTTAAAATGTAGTCCGTCAATGGATCATAATAAGGCATTATATTTTAAATCTCATGTAGGGTTCTGAATCCATACATTTGAATCCGTTTCTTACTCTTGTTCAGAAACACGAATCTGCACCCATTCATATTAATTTAATAAATGAACAGTGGCAATCTATGTTGTCTTTCATGTTTTCAAACTTAATGCCACTTTAGCTGCAAAATTTTCTCCTCTCTGTGGCTTTTTTTTATACCGGAAGCCAGTTTTTTCTTAATTGTCGACATTCTCCCTTTTAATGTCAGGTCATCGACCCTCATTAAATTTAAGATACGCTATTTTTGTGTATCTTCTTCTTAAAATCTCTGGAATTTTTGTGTTCATTATTTTCTTTCCTACTGAGGTTCTCTTTTTCCCTAAATGCGTACTCGCGTACACAAAGTGTTTATCAGTTCTAAATGCAACAAAATTTAAAACTATGTGAATTTTTATTAATAAATAAAGGTGCAAACCAGCGAAGCCATTTATAAAGATGTTTAAAGGTGAAGAGAAGAGAAAGAAGTTTAATTATGTATATGCTCGATATAGCCATTACCAGCGCTCGGAATCCATGAAGCATGTAACTCTCTTCAACGTTAACGCACCAAAAGAGTTCTTCTTGTATGGTCAAACTTGTGTATTTTACTAACTGTATCTGGGAGAAGTGATATATAGCTAGACACAACGATTATAATTAAATGGACTTAAGAAGGCTAAGTGTTCCATCAAACTTGATTATATTGTAATTTCTTTATCCAGCTTAATTTTATTTACCATAAAAATATTGCTTTTAATCCTTTGTGCTTGTATTTTCAAGTTACCGTTTGAATTTTTCAATTATTCTAACTTCCTGATTCTGCAAAGATGGGAAGCATTCAGCAAAAACAAATATATCTGCAATGACTTGTAACTTTCCATATGACTTCCAAGAGTAAAAAAAAATCGCCCAGAATTTAAAATTTCTTACCTTAGAAGTTTGGAAATACATTTGGAAAATATCCTCACTTCCAATTCTACTTGTTTCTTCTCCTAGATATTTATTTCTCTTTATCCAACCTTAAATCATTCGATTTGCCGACAAGGCCCATTACCAAACTTGACCCCCCTACATTGGAATTTAAATTTAATAAACTTAAAAGCACAGGACCTCCGCGTATAGCGCTGAATAGTCCGTATATATTTTTTTAGTAATGAAAAAAGAATTTGATAAAATTTTAGTCCTACATTGAGGTTGCGAGGTAAGTTGGAGAACAGAAATATGTCATAGGATTTTCTATTGTATATTTTTCTGCTGAATTACAAAAGTGAGTATGCATTCTTTTATTGCGTTTCAAATATTTCTTTTATCCCAATTTTCATGTCTTCTAATTATTTTTCCTTTTCAATGTGATTCTCTTTTAATAAGTGACTCATTTTTGAGGAAAATAGAACAGCCCATGATTTGGAGTCGTACTTTATCGTGGAGTTGTCTTTTAATGCTCTGGTCTTCTTGTTTAGCGCCTTTTACTCTCACAAACTTTTTTATGTTTCTTTTTCCATTTAGATAGAGGCAGGTAACAGTGTAAAAATCCATATGGAAAACCCCTATAATTGCTGTAACCAACAAAAATGGTAGAGACGTTGGCAATAAAAAGAATTGGGGTTCTCGCTGTAATTATTTTAGTGGATCTCTGGTTTGAATAGTCCCAACGATAACGTGATCCTTGGTGCTGTTAGCAATGGTGATAAATGGTTGCATGAGTGCTTAATGAAACTGACTTTAGTTCCCATCAAACTTTAAGTTTAAATTTTTTACTTGTTTTTTTTAGATTCTGAGCGATTAAATACAAATTTCTGGGTTCAATAGCAAAGATTTTCAAATCCATAAACACCGCAAAATTATCTGAATTATTTCCCTAATCCTATCCCTTAAATGAGATTTTCTCTTAGTTTTATAACATTGGCTGCTTCAGGGTGTTGCGCCCTCTGCATGTACCTATCGCCTTTAGAAGTTTCAAAAATGGCTACGCGAGCTAGAAAATTTCCTTTACTACTTTACATATAAATATGTTATCAAAGAATTTAGGAGTATAATACCGCCCTCTGATCGCCTTAATTTAATCCCACCAATTTTCTTTCCTGAGGAAATAATTATTAGTTAAACTACACGCGCCCATCACCATAAGTTTGCTTGATGAAACTATGATCTCATTACTCCTAACATCTTTTAAAAATCTTGCTTAAAATAAACAGTTTTCTGAAAAAACGATTTTGCTTAAGCTCCGTTCTATGAGAAATGGGAATAAAATTACTCTTTTTACGTTCGTTCATCTTATTAGATGAGGCCCATTATGTCTGTTGATAGGTAAATTTTTAAGAGAGCAAAGCGGAAAGTATAGACGTTTCAGCCAGATGCGGACGGCAATAATATTCAGTTGAAAAGTATCGGGGAAAATTGCCTTAATTTTGACGTACTCTAGTTCCTTTTCTCTGATACAGGTCTACGCCACACCTGGTTGTCAGGGGTAAGATATGCAACAATGCTTCAGCTGAAATCTAGATCATTGCATGCCCTTCCTTCCAGTGACGTGCGGTGACTTTTTAAGATAAGAAGGCAATTCAAGTTTTACAAAAATAAATATGTTAATTGAAGTAAATATGTTGTTCATTAAAAATAACTATAAAATTGTAAGCTACTCACTTTATTTAAATGTTAATTTTTTTAAATGTTATTTTTTTAAATCTTATTTAAATGATAAAATAGTTTCTGTAAGTACGCACAACCAACTAGCCAAGATGTTTCATCATAGTGTCGTATATTGTATTTGCGAGTGCAACACTTTGTTTTGGATGACATCTAGTGTTGACGTAGGCCTACCTATTTTAATAATAGTTTCTTTTTATTATAAATTATCGCACTAAACTTCCTTTCTAATAATTTTTCATTAATGCAATCGCATTTTCTCACAACTTCATTTGCATCCATTTTGTTTAAATGTGGTTTATCACTTAAAAAAAATGAATAAACAATACGGCACACTTATCTAAGCACTGACTCGCCGCTACTGATCTCAGAGGTACGAGGGGTGACTCCGGTAGAGCTACCAGAATCCAGGAAATATTAACAAAATACTTAAGATACAAAAACGCGTAACTATATCGAGTTTATACTATGTAGCTGCTTTCATTCTCATAAGCAGTATTTAAATATAACCTAAAATATGTTTAAGCTTCAGAGCATAATAATAGATACATCATTGTGTCTTAGACATTTTGTTGCTTTTTCCTAGATTCTGGCAATCTGATGACCGCAGAAGTAAATTTAATTCCTTTTCAGTATAAAAATAGGTTATTTTTATTTAATTCTAACACGGCCTTGAAATATCTAGATAAAAATCATAAAACTCTAATGACTGTATATTATTGCTAAGAAAAGCTAAACATCTTATAAACTATTCATTCCAAAGCACCAAAAAGAAGAACTATTATTGAAATTAAGAGAGAAAACAAATGAGTAGAAATCTCGACAAAAAGGATGCATTTCTTTAAGTGCAGTCGGGCTTATCAGGGTCTAACGCCAATTGGATTGAAAGTGAACGGTATCGTATGGCGTATACAACTATAGGCAAGCAAAAATGTGAGAATAAAATTGATTCTGCTGTCATATTAATTGTTGGGGTGTAAGTTATTTTGCTTTTCTTTTTAAATAAGGAAAACATTGCTTCCTTTGCTTCCATTTATTAATAGCGGGAGTTGAGCAAGATCTAAAGACCATCCAGTGGTGTAATAATATTATGTTAATTTTAGCCTGATGTTATTACAAGCATAGTTCAGCACTAATGAGGGGCAGGTTCATTATGGATGACTACCACAGGAATTGAATTTATTCAGCCACGCATAAGGATTTCTAACAGACTTTCTCCCTGCAAGTCTTTAGTATCGAATAAATCAGGCAACTAGATCTATTACAAGTTTACTCAACTAAAATTTTCCTGAATGCATCTAAAAGAGGTCAAACCATTGTGCTCGCGGAGATAAAAGGAAAAATGGCCAGATGGCGCAGTTGACATCCGTTGTGGACGTGTCAAGTCAGAGAGGTTTGTCTCTCGGGAGTGCCGTGCAATAGCCGCTGCCTCGTAACTTCCAGATTAGTTTTATTGGTTTATGCTAATGAAAAACTGTAATAGAAAAGAACTTAGCAACAGGCATTTTGCAAAGAAAGCAAGTCTTCAGCTATATATTTATGTACCTTAATGATCTAAAATTTCGGCCTGAGTGACTGAAAATCGTGATTAACACTGAGAATATTTGTGAATAATGCACGATGTCGTGCTGAGAATACTCCTAAGATTCTTAAAAACTTAACAGCGTGTACTTTTAACATCATGGTGTTGGAACAATTTATAGCTATGTTTCGGAGGAGGGACATAGGTCAATGATATATGTTTTCACCGGGACATCGAAACAGGTCAAACTGCCACGACAACAGTTATCTTGAAAATGATTTACCCAAAACTAGTTTTTAAACATTTTTGGCCACCAAAATACACAGTGTAGCTCATTTGTGGCTATTTTCAGGAATTCGTATGTATGAAACTTAATGAAAGATTCCTTATTTGATGGATGTCCCGAGGAGGCTTTTATGGTAACAACTTTTAAAGACTAGATCACAGGAAAAAAGAAAGTAGTGTTCATAGTAATAAAAAAAAGAGACAGAACTATCTTTAAATAGGAAGAAGTCATTTTTAAGATTCACCTCCAAAAGATGAAAGGAAGGTTTTTTGTCCGTTCTTAGTTAAATCCACTTCAAATGTGAAAGACGATTCCTCGAATAGGCGAAAGAAACCTACGAAATACCTGCCTACTTCTAAACCATATAAGAAAAAGGTATTAAGTTTAGAATTCATCAATATACACACTTTGGCAAATGTTTAAACCACCCACCATAGGTTTATATATTTAACATATATATATATATAATCAACTTTCTATCATATAATTTCTAAATATGTATGATAGAGGGGTTTCATCAAAATTAGCCTTATTCTTTTATGGCTCCATGTAGGTGCCAATAAATTGTTTGTTTGTTTATAATATCTACTTTGCTAATAAGTTTGAATATTTTGTTAATTTCTTTGAATTACTTACTATTTTGATAAATTGTGTGGAATTAATGGAATGTTATGTTTCTTAAATTAAAATTAAACCAATATTGCTTTATGAAGATATGGATCACAGATGAAGCTCGCATTTCCCCAATTCAGGCCTAGACAAATAATCAACTAAAAATAGAGAGGAGAAGTGTATTAGCAGATGAGTTTCGAAAGAAATGAAGAAAGAATTTATAAAACAAAATATGTTAATTTGAGGCAATTTTAAAATTTATAAGTACAATGGTTTGTTTTCCTATAGCTAAAAAATATACATAAAACAAACAAGCTCCCTAATATATATATATTTATTTATTTATTTTTGAAAAATATATAAGAGATGGTGCAGTTAGTGAAAGCAATAAATGACAACACTCGCTGCTTAAGACACCCTGGTGGACACATTAGTCACCACCAGGTAAGATCAAGTTGCAGTCAGCTGGTTCTAGAGTGTCCAAAACAAATTCCAAATAGGCTCTTAAAAATGGAGAATTATCTAATAATTTCTGTTTATGTCTCTGCTGCACACATTTTGATAGGATCCGATTGCCTCCAATTCCAAGATTGATCACAATAGTAAATAAGCGAACGCTTCAGCCTGGCCAGTGAGAAGGACACATTGCGATAATCATCCAAGTCGAAAAGGGATGCGATGAAGACTGATCTCGCCAAGAAGAACTTTATGGATATGCTCCACTTTTGTAGGAGATATAAAGAATGGACTGTTAAACAATGAGGCACAGAGATGATGAAGAGGAAAAAATATTGCACGAGTGCTGTGTAGTACCCAAGGTAAACATCCAAACACTCTTCATATTTGGTGTTGCTTTTCATCTAAGAGAACTGGAGCATTAACAGTTTTGCCCAAGAACACTGCCTAATTCGCCAAATTTGAACACAATTGAAAAGTTGTGGGCAATAATCAAACTGACGGTTGATAAACAGAAACTATCCAATTATGAGCAGTTGCTTGTTCCTAGTAAACGATAATGGAGCCACATCAGTCAGTATATCATCATAAATTTGGTCTCTAGCTTGCCAACACGAATTGAAGAACAAAGGAAATCAGTGGAAACATTCATTGACTGCGCCCATCAATTTACTGTATTTATTTATAAATTGGGTTTGGATTATAATTTTTTTTTCTATTTCACCTTCAAATTATGATACAAAAATACTAAAAAAATACGTTTGATTAGTTCTATTAATTTTCTTATATGAAAATATTTGGTAGTCTCAAAAGTTTAGGAAACGAATATAATATATATATATATATATATATATATATATATATATATATATATATATATATATATATATATATATATATATATATAAATATATACAACAAAGCCTACAGGGAACATTTCTACGAGGATTCCAAGTACTTTCGAACTATATTTTGAGTTCTTTATCAAGGAATAACACAAGTATTGAAAATTGAAATATTTATAAGGATGATACAGATTAGAGGAAACGCCTACAAAAAGCAAAAATCAATCAACAAAATTAGTTAATATGAAATGGAAACCTTAAGAGGAGCGAAGATAAATACAAAATAAGATCATTAAATCAGGTAACTTCAAAAGACCAAAGGTTGACAAGAGGATTAAAATACCGCCCAGTCAATTAAGGAGGGAGAAAAATCTTAACGAGAGATTAACATCAGCGGTCAGGATCTAAAAACCAAGTTAGAATAATTACAAATGTTCTAAAGACTTGTCTGTATTTATTTCCATTTGAGTCAAGGTTCGTTAGGTTCGGCCGAACCTAACGAAATTCAAAACTATTATGTTTCTTTACATTCTCTTTTAAATGATATAATTGTCAAAGTCCCTCCAAGGTTAGCCCACGAAATACTTTGTTTTGGCTATAACATCATAACTATTCGCCCAATTCTAACGAAATTTGAAACCCATATGTTGTTTTACATTCTCTTATCAACGATATAACTGCAAAAATTTTCCCAAAGATAGCCAGTGAGTTATTTTCCTTTGGCAATAACATTATATATTTTCGGCCGATAATCTGCTAGACTAGGTTAGGCTATAATTTGCTACAGTCTGCTAGGCAAGCCTAGAATAGACGGTACTATTCTAAGATATCCTAAGATATAATGTACAAGGGTAAGATAAACTATGCTAATTTATGCTATAATGTGGTATGCTAGGATAGCATATAGTATGTTAGGCTAGACAATATTAAGCTATGCTTGACTACGGTATGATAGGATAGTATAGGCTATACTTGTCTAGGATAGTTAATGCTAGTCTAGGTTATAATATGCTAGGCTATGCTGTACAGGGCATAAAAGGCTATACTAGCCTAGGCAACGCTATAGTATGCTAGGTTAGGCTATGAAATACTAAGTTATGCTACAATACGCTAGACTTCGTTATAACCAGTTAGGATAAGCGAGGCTTTGCTAGGATAGGCTAGGCTATGTTATGCATGCTATGCAAGCCTAGGCATAGATCTAATAGTTTAGTCTAGGCTACAATACACTATAATATATCATACTCTAACTAGGCTAGGGTAGGGTAGGGTTGGGTAGGGTAAGGTAGGCTATGGTATAATATACTAGGCTATGCTAGTCTAGGCTAGAATATGCTAAGAGGGCTAAGATAGGACAGAATATTCTAGGCTAGGCTCCAGTTAAATAGGGTAAGCTAGGCTATACTAAGATAGGCTATACTAGACTATGGTAAGCTAAGCTAGACCATACTATGCTAGCTACGCTAGAATATGGTATACAATTGTTGGCTGCGCTAAGCTAGGCTAAATTATACTATGCATGGCTAGGCTATACTTTGATAAGCTAGGCTAGACTAGGATACACTGTAATAGGCTCAGGTATAATATACTAAGCTAGGCTGGGTTATACTACACTAGGCTTAGTTAAGTTAGGTTAGGCTATATATGCAAGTCTATACTAAGCTAAGCCTATACTATGCTATACTAGGGTATACTATACTTTTGAGCGCTTTGGCCCCGGGTGACATGACCTGGCAATAAAACAATGGAGAATTAGTAATTTTATAAATTCAAAAATAATAATATCAATATATATTATAATATATAATATTATTTTATTATTTATTTATTTATTACCTTGGCATACTCCTTCATTAAGTTAACATCCTGTTCGTTGAAGCTGTTGACTTTCAACAGCCTAGTAGTCTCCAGGATAGTGTTGACGACTACCACTGAGTCATAGTTTGAGTTCCACCTCGATCTGTTGGGGGCAAACAGCCTCCTCTCCACCTCAGCGTAGATGCTGTCTGCTGCCACACTGCTGCGATCCTAGAGGTTCCAGAGGGCACGTGCCTTGGCAATGGCAGCCCTGTAGGGCCTCTTGAACACTTCATTCTGCAGTGCAGCATCTGCATCCTTGCTGCCCACTAGGTTGAAGTTGTGGGCAGCACACCTCATGTGGGCTGGCAGGTTGATGAGATGGCCAACGACTGCGTCGACATCGCCAGGGAGTCTTCCAGGAAGACATACTCCAACTCCTGCTCGTCCACGGATCCAGCCAACAGGGTAGCCTTAGCATCATCATCAGGATCGGTGTCCACATTCTGAACCACTGACAGGCCTGGAGGTCTGTCATCCTCTTCCCCAAACTGGACAAAGGCCTTTACAAAGTTGCTAACCATTGTCTGTGGTAGTCCTGGAATAGAAAGACAGTCTAAGTTTTTTTATAAAATTAGTCATTGAATATTACAATTTAATTGAGTTTATAAATTAAAATAAGCTACAATTGATGCCTAAAAAAATCTGTTAAAAATTGTTAATAGAACTAATAGACTAATAAGTAATATTAATATACTATCAACTATCTGACATGGTGACTATATTCTCTGCTAGGCAAGGATAAATTAGTCTCGGCTAAGTCATACTATGGCAGGCTAAGCGAAACTATGTGAGGCAAGGGTATACTATGCTAGCTACGCTAGAGTATAGTATGGTAAGTTATACTATTAGAGGAAATCCTTGGCTAGACTTTTTTTATACTAAGCTAGGCTAGACTATCCGATGCTAGGCTAAGCTAAACTATGGTCGGCTATGCTATGACATAATATATTGTGTTATACTATGCTATACTATGCTATGATATACTAGGCTAGGCTAGGCAGGATTTACTATGTTATGCAATCTAGGCTAGTCTATACTATGCTAGGCATTATTATGCTAGGTGAGGTAATACTATGGCAGGCTATCTTACACTAAGCTAGGTTTTGCCACGCTACTATTCGAAACTATGCTAGGCTAAGCAATAAAATGTTATACTATTCTAGACTATACTATATTATGTTTTGCTATGCTATGCTATAATATGTTATGCTATGGGATGCTAAAATATACTATGGCATGTTATACTATGTTATAATACGATGAGCACCACTATGCAATAATATGCTATGTTATAGTATGTTATATTATACTATAATGTGCTATGATGCTATACTATTCTAGACTATGCAATTACGGTGTGACCATTTTTGTCACTTTCCAATTCTATGAATGAGGTGTGACAAAAAGTTAAAGCCCGCCATTTTAATTAAAAATATATATATATATATATATATATATATATATATATATATATATATATATATATATATATGTATATATCATCACTAATTCTATAATTTCCGGAGGAGATTGTTTTGAGTATTTGAATAATAATTTCATCTTAGTTTGGTTACGACTTATGTTCTTTTATCAAAGTTATTTCGAATAATTCTTTTATAATATCAAAAAAACAAAATGGTGAAGTTCAGAAATAAATATAAGTATCAAAATTTTGTGAATTTTCTAAAACCACAAAAATTACAAATGGTGAAGTTCAGAAAATTTATTTTTATATATCTTCTATAACTATATTTTAGCAACGTGATATTTTGAAAGGGGGAAATTTAGTTTAGAGTTTCTTTTTAAAATTATTATAATTGGCGGGCGAAGTTCAGAAAATATATAAAAATTTAAACATGGCTGCTTTTAATTAGATACTAAATTTTAATATTAGTAACGAAGCGCAAGCTAAGAGACGCTATCGCGCTTATATATAGATTCTAATTAGCGTCACTGCAAAGGATTTAAATTTCGGTGTCTTCTTGTTTCCTGCTGTTTCGGCGAAGCCATTGCCTGTATTTAATATAATTTAGTTCTGCTTCTTAATAAGCTATTAAAAAGTTGTGACTTTTTAGTCGCGGGCGACTCTTTTCTCACTATGTCATCGGTCGGTCGGTGTCCGTTTTGCTTTTTTTTTTAAATAATATTGTAACGATTCGGCTGATTCTAACCTAATTTGAAACCCTCATGTTGTTTTACATTCTCTTTCGGAAGCTATAATTGTCAAAGTTCTCTCAAGGTTAGCCCGGGAATTATATTGTTTTGGCAACAACTTCATAACTATTGGCAGATTCTAACGAAATCTGAAACCCTTAGGTTGTTTTAGATTCTCTTCCGAATGATATAATTTCCAAAGTCCCCCCGAGATTAACCGGGGACTTATTTTGTTTTGGCAATAACATTATAACTATTCAGAGCATATAAACGAAATTTGAAACCCTCATGTTGTTTTACATTATATTTCGAATGATATAATTGCCAAAGTCCTCCCAAGCTTACCTAGGGAATTTATTTTTTTTGCAATAACATCATAACTATTCGGGCGCTTCTAACGAAATTTAAACCCTTATGTTAATGATATAATTGCTAAGATCCTCTTAAGGTTAGCTCGGTAATTATTTTTGCGGGGCAATAAAATCCTAACTATTCTGCTGATTCTACGAAATTTGAAACCCTTATATTGTTTTACATTCCCTCCCAAGGTTAGCCAGGGAATTAGTTTTTTTGGCAATAACATTCTAATTATTTGGCCGATTCTAACGAAGTTTGAATCTCTTAAAGTGTTTCCATTCTATTTCGTATCATAGAATTGCCAAGGTCATCCCAAGGTTACTCCGGGAATTATTGAAAGTCATTAGGACATAAATCAAAATAAGTGAGGGCACGCGACTTTTTGGTTAGCAGACCTTGTTAAAAATCTAATTTCACCTCTAAAAATTCTCTCACGCAACACATTTTATTTGTTCACACTCCTCCATGTCTAATTACAAAGTGTTTCACACTCATCGAAGATATGAAAGGAATTAACTTTTGAACAAAAGGAGACAAGTTATCGTGGCAAACATTGGTCCTGGCATCCTTCAACAAAATTGTACGGCTCTTTTGTTGTCTCTCTCTCAAAAGTGCTAACACATACTCGTACATGGATGGGGAATGTTGGGTAAGAATCACGCTAACGAGCCTCTACCCTCCCCTTTTCCATACCTTTCATTATATTCACCTCTATGTGAGTTGGAACAACCAAATAAGAAGAAGATTTTTTCGAGAATTCTAGTTTTGGGGCGGAAGAATAGCGGAAACTCTTTACGAATTCATCGTGACGGGAAAAGGTGGATGGTTCAATAAACCAGCCCTTACGTTTCCTCGTCCAATTTCAACTGCCCTTTCTCATATTTAGTGATTCCCTCTTATGTTTCCCAAAGAGGGATTGGTTTTATTTCTCATTCCACGAGAAAGGATGGCATTAGGGAACAGATGTTAAGAAGAAAATTCAGAGAAAAACAGAGCCTTAAAAGAGATAGCCTGAATGATTTGAAATTAGTCTCCGGCAAGTTTCGAATGATCATTGACTTATTTTAAGGAAATCTTGGGACTTCAAATTCATGCAAACTTGAGCTACCTGGAGGCGTCTGTTTGCCAAAAGGCAATGTGCTTTTTCGCAAGTTGGAAGTATTTTATTGTAAATTAGAGAGGAATCCACATTTTAATCATTATTGCAATTAAAATGCAGTAACCCGAGAGAGTTCTGTTTCAGTGATTCCTCACTTCCTTTATCTTACCAATTAGGTACTAGCACAAATAGGGAGAGTCGAATTTGTATTTTTTGGGGTATGTGGTTTCAAGTCTGGTCTATTGTATTATAGTTTCAAATCAAATTCCTTTATTAAGATTTTAAATTGAAACTCCTTTCATTTCGTAAACAAACAACAATAGGACTAGAGGAAGAAACTCCGAATACTACCGTAATATATGGCTATAAATATAACGATTAGATAAAGATTAAATGCTTCGTAGGAAGTTTGCCAAGATTTCTTCGGTAATAAACCGATGTTGGGAACAAGCGTCATCGTAAAGCATGCTGTTCTTACTAACGCTTTCTTCTTCACACAATTGGGTGACTTACACTTATTGGCTTATAAGCTTTCTTCCGCTTTCTTCTCCACAACATAGAGGGACTTTCTTCTTAACAAAATAGGAAAAGTTACCTACACTGATTGACTTATTAGCTGTCTCGAAGAGTCCTTTTCTGAAGACGTAGGGAAGGACTTATTCTGTAGAGTTATTGGCTTGAAAAAGAAGACAACGCAATGCCATGAATTTGAAATCTACCCATTTTTCACCTTCACTAATGTGCACAAACGTTTATATATTTCATCCAATTTTCTCTCTCTATCTCTCTTTGTTCCTTCTTAATCTATATTTAGTCTTTTTAAAAGATGAAAGAAGTTTGGGATTATTCTTATGAGCATTATTGGGCCTCTACTGTGTCACGTGTCCATTGTGATTTCCCATATATATATATATATATATATATATATATATATATATATATATATATATATATATATATATATATATATATATATAGCAAACAGCACGCAACAGAAAAACAGGATAATTTTTCCTCGCAAAAGTTATTTCCTAATTCGCAAAAATTCAGTACAGGCTGGGGTACGAATTAGGAACTAACATTTCCGAAGGAAAATTATCCTGTTTTCTGTTTGTTGCAACCGGTTTGCTGGATTCATTTCATCATTCTTTCGCGTTCAAGAAAGATTTATATATATATATATATATATATATATATATATATATATATATATATATATATATATATATATATATATATATATATATATATATATATATATATATATATATATATATATATATATATATATATATATATATATATATATATATATATATATATAATATATAGATATATATATATATACGAGAGAGAGACAGAAAAATCGAACGTGAATAGCATATAAAACAAAAAAACAGAGAAAGATTTTCAATTACCTTGCTTGAATTTGAACGTGTATCCCCCAATTTACGGTCAGTTTTGCTATCAAAAAATACAATGCACAACATTTTAAATCCACACAAATCTTCCAGGGGATATTTATACACTATCTCTAACCCGGTGACCATTTAAAGGCTGGCTACCTATTTCACATACAAAGAAAAACAAATACGGGGTTTGCGAGTAATAGTAAGTTGTCGTTGTACAACTACTCTATACCATACACTACTTCTATATTATGTTGGGGAGTAACTTAATCACCTGCTGCAACGCGAACCGTTGAAGGACTGTTCGCAGGAATTTACGACCGACTACGAAGTCCCACTTGAGGCGTAGGGTTTCAAATCCTTATTAATCAAACAGAATGCATAAATGGTTTGGTTGGTGAGATTTACTTGAATAGGCCGAGAGTATCGTTCAAGGTTAGTTAAAGATGAAACCACAAAAATATAATTTTATTTACACAAATAAAAATAAGTATAATAATAGTCAAAGGGGAATTATTTAAATTCATAGAGGCTCTTAATAATTATTAGAAGGGATTTTCAAAAGGAATTAATTGATTAATATAACTAGGCACAGATCAAAAAGGGGAAAACTTGACAATACTAATAATGGAGGGGGTTTTCTTCTTACGGTTTGATGACTTCGAGGTAAGTCTTTCTTTCGATGAAGAGAGTGGGGAACGATCCGATGAGGCAAGTGGGGCACGATCCGAATGAAGCAGGTGGGGCACGATGCGAACCAACCTTCCGATCAAGATAGCCAAACTTCAAAGATGACGTTCGACGGGAAATGTGGGATTATTCGTAATTCCACAGGAAGAGGAAACTTCTTTTTTCTCAAAAGTAATCGATAGAGATTTTTTTCGGTTTGATTAAACCAAGCGAGACTGTTGCGCAAACTCAAAGGCTTGCCATTCACAGACGTTACTAGTTGACTTGGGTAGAATCCCGGCTGAAGAAGGCTGCTGTCTGACGAACGCTCACGGGACGAGACGATAAAGATGGCCTTGAGGTGCGGGCTGGACTCTTCGAATTACAGATTCTGGAGGGGAAGGGGGAGTTTGAAAAACGGAGTCACAAGCTCCCGATATCTTAATCCGGAGACGGAGTCGATTCAATATTTTTGTTATATTGTTTCAAATCCGTGCTAATACTTTACGTAACGCTTGATAATTTTGTAACTTATAATAAATGCTTCCTATTTTTATTTTTTTATTTAATATTTGTTGCTCTTACTATGTACCTACTGCAGTATTTTTTATTTACAGGAGACAGAGCTAATATGCCTAGAGAATGCAAAAATTCTCCAGACACTTTCTCCTATAAATATATGTGGATCATTTACATTAAGCCAATACAAGAAACAGTTGACTAAACATGTGAAGAAACTTTATGAGCTATAATTTAAATGTAAAGTGGGTGACCAGGACAAACGCTTGGAACTTAACATATGTTTTGTCAGGTTTACAGGTTTCCTTTCTGCCTAGGTGAAAGGCAAAGGGCCTGGCTTCATGTTTGGCGTACCAATGGTCTGAAAGGAGCTAAAGGACTATTCAACGGATAGCTAATTCTGTTTAACAGATATTAAAGGTTTGTTGGGTATTCAATGGATTTTCTCTTCTAGTCTTTAATATATTTTCAAGAAATGTATCAATCAAAAAGATCAAAATACATACTATGTTGTACTTCCACTATTTTTGCAAGTAATCACATCCGGAAATATCCATTTTTAATTTTATTTTATCTCATTTCACCGCAGGTTGCAACAGAGAAGGCAAGGAATCTTTCATGTATCCAGATATTCAGTCTGCTATTCGCCTAATTTGACATTCAAGTGCTATTCCTGTACCACAGCCGCCCTCTGAACTACCAAGCGATGACACGAACAACTCAAACGATCCAGGATCTAAAGATACATTATATGTGGCAAGGAGTGGATAATTTGTGCGGACTTGAAAGTAGTAGCTATACTTAATAGGCTACAAACTGGATACTCCGAGTTTATGTACTTCCATTGAAAGTGCGACAGTAGGGCCAGATCAGAACATTATACAAATTCAAAATGGTCACCTCGAGAAACTAAGATGCCTGGATGCCATAATATAATTCATGAGCAACTAGTTAAGAAGGAGAAAATCATTACGCCACCAATGCATATAAAACTAGGCCTAATGAATCATTTTACCAAAGTACTGCAACATAACAAGCCATGTTTCCATTACCTCAAAGCAATCTTTTCTAAAGTAGGTGATGCCAAGATTAAAGAAGGCATATTCGTAGACCCTCACATTCGTTATCTCATAGCTAATGAGGACTTCAACGCGACAAGTGATGAAACTGAGCTAGCGGTCTTGCTTGCATTCAACGATATATGCAAAGGACATCTGGGAAGTCACCAAGTAGCCCAGCGAGACCGTATAGTGGAGAGCCATATCAAGTGCGTCCAAGATCTCGGATGTAATGTGACTGAAGATATACTTTCTTCATTCTCATCTGTCTTACTTTCCAGAGAATGCAGAAGATGTGAGTGAATAACATGGAGAGAGGTTCTATCAAAATATAGCGTCAATGGAAAACAGGTATAAGGGAAAATGGAGCCCTGCTATGTTGGATGACTGCTGCTGGAACCTGAAGCGTGACACACCTGAGACGTCTTACAAACGAACAAGTAAATACTAAAACGTAGGTTAATACATTTTTAAGGGTAGTTTATTATATATTCAGAAATTAATTACAATGGACATATTTAATCTGACTTTGGGAGCGAAATACATTTATGGTATCGTGGATATCTGTATAAACTACATATTTGTAAATCGGCAATCTACAAGAAAATGTTACGTGATAGGAAAGGTTTTTTTTAATTTGAATTCAGCGCACACAACTTCACAATAAAACATACATGAGATCTATGTTTTTTCTTGATATTGAAATTTGTTGTACAGTGCATTCAGACTCGCAAAATTCCAAAGGTATAGACAATAAAGTGAGTAAAACAACTCTTTACGAAAATTCTTAATAAAAAATGTATTGACATAATAATTTATGTGGTATTAATTATGAAACAGTTTCGAAATAGGGCTAGTAATTTGAGTGACTTACATAGTCTTCATAACTTGGACAAACAGGAAAGGTCCAAATCGTTCAACAACACTTTCTGTGCCATCGCTTAATCAACAGTTTTATTTTACCTTTAATCATCTTGGCGAAATTTATTGAACTGTCTTCAGACATCAATTCGAGAATAATTATGAAAGTAAAATCTAAGATGAGCTAAAAGAAGATTATCTCAGAATTCAGGCCCCTAAATCTATAATGCAATCACAAATACAATGCGAAGAGAGCTGAAAACAATTAGAAGTTTTTGTTCATATGTCCGAAAATGATCACTTAATTAATTTGAATTCAGCAAAATTTATTCTTCGCTCAAATGACTTAATTAAAAGAAACATTATTGAATGTTCATTTATAAGTCAATTCGATAAATTTAACCTTTCCCGTGGCCTTTTCAAAATTGATGCTGTTATCAAAAAACTTATTCTTAAAGAAATTAGTTTTCACTTGTCCTTAGTTTTGTTTGCAATATTCATTGCTATGGGTACCCGATTTGTGAATTTAATTACTCATTGGTTTTATATTAACATTATTTTATTACTCTCCTTCTCTCTCCTTGCATCCCCCCAAGGCCAAACGTAGCTACTTGCTTCTCGTGTCTCTCCTAATCTCCCTCTTTAGACTGTCTCCTTTTCCGCTCTGTTCTACCCTTTTTGCCTCTTGGTTTGACCTTGTTATCTGTTATAGCTAAATCTTAATGTGAATTTATCCGTCTCTCTTGTACTTCCTCATTGGTGATTTCTTGTCTTAAAGGCGGTCTTTTATTTGTTACTGTCTTATATTATTTTCGCCTATAGTTATATTTGAAAATGAACTGAATAAAGTTCGAAAGTACTCGGAAACATCTTTAATTTATACTGCGTGATTTTGCATTCATAGGAACATATAGAATGAAAGTATTGAAGGGGCCTGCTCCTCGTGAGACGCAATTTAATAGGGAGTAAGAAAGAGAAAGAGAGTATTCGTTATCTTTATTTTCTCTGGCTACGTTTCGAGCCAAGACATGTTTATCTTCTGGCCTGATAAATTGAACAAAAATGTATGTAAATTAATAAACTTTGAGATTAATTAAAACTGATGGGTGGAATTATATATGAATATACATATATACATTTTATAGAGATAAATCATAAATAGTGACTTATTTAAAAAGGATTGAGAAATTTAAGTGAACAAAAAGTTAAATTTTAACAAATCAAAATCTTACTGGTCACACAATTTGTAGAAGCACGACTAAGTAATGGAGAAGATGAAACAAGTAAGAAAGGTAATGTAAAATAATTTGGTTGGTTATTATAAGACACGGAGATCGAAGGCGGAGACATCATTGTTGAGAGAGGTCCTAACGGTCTTAATATTAATCGATTAAATTATTCGTAGGCTTATTATATCATCATTAGAAGAATCTATAATTTCGAAGTCATTAATGGTGGCGTCGGTTTTGCACAGGATCAAAGAGCCCGAATGATGGAGCATTTCTTGCGGGTAAGGGGTTTACCTGTTCTACGAAGATTTGAACAATCTCGAGCGTGTAACGAGCGTAGTGTACTGCCGACATAATTGCCTCTGCGACACTGAGGACATGTAAGTAAATACATAACACCACTACGCTTTTACACGGGAGCAAGTCCTTTATGTACATTGAATAATGAACCTGTTGATAAATTATTCTAAAAAATTATTTTAAAGTTAATTTGCCCAAAGGACATTAAAGGATTTTTTGTATTTGTTTGGGGAATTGGTGATTAAGAGGGCCTAAATCCGGGAGTGAAAGATATCGTATGTCCTTTGGTGCGTTATATAAAGGTGATTTTGGAGGGAAAATATAAAGAAAGTTTGAAGAGTAGCCAAAAAAAGGAGAAGAATTGTTAGTGAAATTCTTTAGCAAGAGTAAAATCTGAAGAAGATAATTGGTAGGCACGGTGAAGAAAAGTTTTAATGGAATTTATTTTGAAGATTTTGTCACAGGCTCTAATTGTACCTACCAGTTTGAATTAATCCCAATGTTAATTGATTTACATAAAACCTAATTTTTGTTCAATTTATCAGGCTTGGAGATGAGCATGTCTTTGCTCGAAACGTAGCCAGAGAAAATAAAGATAATGAATACTGTCATCATTCTCTTGTCATTGGATTATTACTCCAAACAAATTATATATATATATTCCTACTAGCGGGACCCATGGAAATTTTATGGAATATATGATTGATGATAAATTTATTTAAAAAATCGCAAATGTTTATAAACTCACTATACTTAGTTATTATGACTATTCCATTCTTGCTCACAGTTGGGTTATTATTTCTCTGTATACTACGTTCTTTGTCACAGTTTTGTTACGTCTCCTTCCTTGCTTTTCACATCCCAACACTCTAACTTTCACATCTGACTGTCTGCCTCCTCTTGAAAAAGCCCACGACTGAATCCTGATTCAGGAAGAAACAGACCCACTTTATCAAATGTTTAAACTTGGCTCTTGTCGACAGTCATTGCATACGAGTCTTACAGGAAAGTGGGTTCTAACTTTCTTTTATTCAATTCTGTACTTTTATCACATTTAGTAATTTTAGTGAATTTTGTAATTTTAACACATAAAATTAAATAATTTCAAATACCCAATATCCATCATAGGAAAAGAGCGACCTCGAAGTGGTGACATCATAGCGTAACAGTCGAACGCACGGATGCGATATAGGCATATTTTCTATATATATATATATATATATATATATAAAGTTTAGTTCCTCTGTTTAATTTGTTCACATTTGTTTTCGGTTTTTGGATAAAATTTAATATAATTGTCAATTTTATTATTTTAACTTGTCTTCATCCGCTTTTTTAGCCATTATATAATGCATTTTTTTAACTGTTATCATTAATATTCCTTCCCCTCTTCATTAGTCGACATAGTTGCTGAAGATGGTCTCAGTGAAGGGCAGAAACCCCGGCCAATAAATGATTAGTGTAATCTCCTGGGTCTTTATATTCCTACTACGTATCAGATTCCCAAGGAACAAATCAGTTCACGGAGAAACATTGAAATAAATACAAACCGTTTGACTTTATCATTATGACCTGAGCTCGACTCCAAGAGTCAATTTAATACAGGGAACCAGAGAAATGAGCCCAGTAAGAAGACAATTAACATCCTTAGAAGAAGGCCACAAACACATAATATCGTTTGACGATCAGTCGTGACGATCAAGAGATTAGTCATCTGCAGGCGCCTCGACCCTTGTATCGAGAAGCACTCGCAGAAAAAAAATCGGAAATCGATAAAAAAATCAAACATGGGCAAAGTTCGAGGAGATAGTAAAATTCAAAAAACAATCGGGAAAGGAACACACCAAGTTTTCAAAGCTATCTTCTAGGAAACGAAAAGGGTAACGAAATAAACCGAACACGGAATTCTGTCCTTTTACACCAATACATGTAGTTCCTGGCAAGATAGAGAGGGAAACCTTCATCTCTGTCAAGGTCTGCTTTAAATGTTATGCTTTAGATTACCATCCAACAAGACAATGCACGCTTCAAGTTAAGGAGTATTCCTAGTATTCAAGCAGAGAGCACAGATCGGAAGACTGTGGAAGTCTGGAAATAAAGTGTACAAACATTGGAAGGGCAACACCGCACACTTGCAATGACTTGTCCAAAGAAAAATGAGATTATTAAAATAAAAAAATAGCCAGGATCAAAGAAAAAGAACGTAAGAAGAACACTACTTACGCAGCAGCTACCGAAAGCTCCACAAACCTAAAGAAGAACAGAAAACAGTCGATAAACATCGAGGGAAACATAAGGGCGTATCTCATATTTTACATGCACACTTTGTAAACATGGTCAAATCACGGAGGTATGGAGAAAAGTTACACAAAATGTTGACGAAAATGGACTTAAAGCCATCTGGTTCCTCGAAAAACCATCTTTAAGTGCTCTATACCGAATCTCGATGATCAGGGAACAGGAAAAAGCAAATGAATCGATCACACCAACTGGAGATCAATACGAAAATGGCCCCAGAAGAAGAAGAAATGGATGGATCCGACCATATTAAACTAATCCAACAAAAACTAGAACTGCTAAAGAAAAAGAAATTACCAAAAACAATTTCAGAAAAATAAAGAAAATCAAGATTTACGAATCACACTCTGACTCCCTACTGTCGATTACAAAGCAAAAGGAAATCGATTCAGATTGTGAGGAAATTTAGATTGCCAATGCCCTCAAACAAGAACCCATTTAAATATCAGCTAACTCATGCGTGAACCTATCCCAGGACAATTAAGAAAAACCCGGTCAGGTCAGATAAGATCACCTGCAAAATCTCACAAGACCAAAAAAGGAAAGACTTCTAAGCAGTATGATGGACCAAGTCTCACGTTACCTCAATAATCTCAAGATGATTCCACTAGTCGTAGACGAATGGAGAAAAAAGAAACTAGTATTCAAAAACATCATAATAAATAGTAGAACCATACATCGTATTACTTACAAAACATAGAATAACTCTACAAGAATAAAAAATAAAATTGCTCAACTGCCAAATGATAGCAGTAAACGCAACGCAAACACGCTATGACGGAACAACCATAGGGATCAGAGGAAGAATGGCTTTCTCCGAGATAAAAGATCTCGAAGAGTCATATTTAGCTATAGAGTGCAAGATGAGAACTGGACATCTAGTCATGGCTGAGGCATATCGAACCTCCGCCGCTTGTATCTTCCGATACCAAACTTCATTCGCATATTCCACTGTCTGTCATCAACATTATTTCTAGGGGACCTGAATGTGGCGGTCAACAGGTTATACGACTGGCATTAATCGCAACGGCAATACCCTTGAACTCTTAAAAGGAGAAAAATACTGCAGAGGGAAGGTACCAACTTTCCAATATCCCTTTCAGAGAGGAATTCAACGACCATTCAGGACATTATCCTGACAAGCCCCGCACCTCTCCCTGCCCCGCAATCCTCTCGTATCATATCGGGTTGGTCACAAAACTTTTCCCTTCCCTTAAACAGATTGAAATACCTAAAGCTGAAGCTCTATCCAACACCAACTGGCATATAAGGCCCATCTTGTCGAGTACAACATCGCCTTCCTTGACGAATGCCCCCTAGAAGAAATAAACTGGAATCTAAAAAATATCACCAAATTAATGATAAAAGCAGACTCTCTCCACAAACCTAGAAAAACTTTAAAACTATCTCCGCACAATTATGGACCAAAGAGATGAAATTAAAAATGAGAGAAATCTACACCATGTTAGAGGAAATCCTCTAAACGAACTAATAAAGAAATATGAACACAATATGGAATAACTTAATCAAAAAAATGGATATTGAGAGAGACACCAGAAGGTTCTGGAACCAATATAGAAAATTAAAAGCTTCCGAGCCCAAAGTAAAAGAGTATTTGCAAGAAGAAGAAACTACGATCGACAACGACAAAAAGCTCGAATCGCTTCAAGAACCACTGTTCAAAGATCTTCTCATTACCTAGGAGGAAAACCAGAATTACGAGTGGGATTTCGCACAAAGAGTAATAGAAGGACTAGAAGAAAGGGAACCCGAACTCTGTCCTTACTCACTGATAAACGAAACCCGGGAACAAAGGAACGAAGAGAGGTCCTTTCCCCTAGAAGAACTAAAAACAGCCCGATCATCATTCAAACAGAGAAGCCCAGGAATGAGTGGTATCACCAAGCACAACATAGTAAAAGTCCCTGATAACATACTATCAACATTACTCAAAATATTGAACGCATGCTTAAGCACAGGGCACTTTTCAGCCGTTTTCAAGAGAGAGAGAGAGAGAGAGAATGATATTCTTACTAAACCTGAAAAACCTAAAGGGCATATATATCAAAAGCTACCGATCAATCTCGCAGTTGGATTTTATTGGTAAGTTACTCAAAAAACTTCTTAATAAAGGCTTAGAAATTTGTTGGAAGATAACTAAATGCAGAATAACTTACAACATGGATTCCGAAAACATCATTTACGCACCGAGACAGCATTTGTTCTCATCACAAAATAGATTACAGTAGAACTTGCAAAGACAAACAGAGTGGATTAACACTCCACAATGTTGCCAAAGCATTCGAGGAAGATATGAGTCCTAAGACTAAAGCCAAAACTGACTGACCTCGGACTAGAAGTAAACCTCACACGAATCCTCTCCACTTCTCTAAATGAAAGAAAATCAAGAATTTTTATCAACGGTTCACCGTCGATGCCGTCATATTAAATGCAAGGGTCCTTCAAGGGGGGTGTCTCAGCCCAACGTTCTAAATCTTGTATACTAGAAGCCTCCACCAACCCACGGATGACTACGCAATGTATGTATGGCCAACTGGCAGATGATGTCCCTCAGATTATTACAAGTGAACACAAGAAATATAGACATTGGGCAACAAACTTATCACGAAATCACAAACATTAACGATTTCGAGAGGGCAAATAAAGTATAAATGACCACTGACAAGGTCAGAACAATTTTCCTAAATAGCCACAAAATCCATCAGGTCATCACGAACAACATCGAGTATCTATATGGTACCGAGGGAAAAGCCGAGACTGTCCTCTCTACCTTGTACAGGTTCTAGCACCTCATAGAGAAGAATAAAAGAAAACTCTACCTAGCATAAGAACGCCCAATTATGCCATATCGGATCGATCCGATACACACTTAATCAAAAACAAAGATTCTCCAAAAGCAGAGGGTCCAAAGCCAAGCGAGGGGCTTAATTACGATATCACTAAGAAGAGACGGAACACAATTGAGTGTTGTGTATCAACGATCATAATTAAAGACAATAAAGATATTTATTGTCTTAACGCTTTCTAACTTGACCTACTTGACATTATATTGATGGTTGACGCACTACTCACTTCAATTTAAAAACAAATGCTAAGTGGTCTTTACCTACCGCAAATACCTTTGTGGATACCCCTTGGAACGGGTTTGAGTCTGACCTTGAACTCAATGAGCTACTTTACCTCGGGAATGTTATTGTCTCGATGACGCGTGCTGACCGGCCAGATGAAGGTTGCGGACGAATAACTTGAAAGCCACAAATGACTTTGGCGAGTGTGGCAGCTGGGGAGCCACATGCCTTCGGCAGGAAGGGATATCACCACGGAAAGTGAAAGAATATTCCTTTCTCCCCTTCGGAATAATATGAGGAGTAATTCGCACTATCTAACGATGCGCTAAGACTTGAATACGCTGACTCAGGGGAGTGCTGGAGGGGGTGGACTCGGGTGGGGGGGGATATCTTCTTCCATGGCGAGGAATATCACTGGGCTTTAGAATGTTCTAGGATAGGAGGGGTCTCTCTGACAAGAGTAAGTTGTACTTGGTTTTAAACCAAGTTCACTTGACGTTTGGTGTGACCACAGGAAAACGAGCTCGAGGAGGACCTTTTTCTTCTTCGTTTCGGTATTCCTCAACTTATTCTCTTCTTTGACGAGAATAAGTTGAACTTGGACAAGTTAACTTAAAGTTCGTTTTGGTAACCAGCAACTAGCTTGAAGATGAGCTGCTTCTTAGTCCCTTCTCTTGGTAGCCCGGCCTCTTGTCGGGGACTTCGTAGCCTTGTTGACTCACGTATTCTTCCTCGTTTTTCCAAGTTTTTGGTATATATACATCGTCACCCCACTGGGGTAGGGGTAGGAGAAAGGGGGGATTTGAGGACATGGCGCGTGAGGGTTCCTACTCAAACGGTTTTTATCAGCGCGTCATACCTCTGGTCCCGATAAGCCTTCGAGCTTGAGGGGGATGCGTCTCCGTGTTTGCACTTGAGGTGAAGTGGAATACTCACTCTTAGGGGAGATCTTGCAGTTTTAACCGTTCTGATTTTCATCGAGACGAGGGGCGAGATCGCTGTGGTCGAGTTTAAACCGTGACGTCTACACGGCCCGGCTGTTTTGTGGTCAACGTCCCGTGTCTCAACTGAGCGAGGAGAGAGAGGGTGGATGCCCTACACAGACAAAGAAAATCGAACTATTTACTTAAAGAATAACTTCAAAATCCGTAAAGAAAAGGTTAAAAACGAAATATGAACTACTTTACAGCTAAAAAATCATGAAATGACGAGATAAATCAAAACTGAATGAGAAATAATATAAAAGCACGAGAGGGCAGCCGTTATTCCACCTAAATAAATATAATAGTAATTTTAAAGCTGAAATATACAAAACCAAAGACTGTTTAAAGAAAAAATATCAAGAAAAACAAAAATCCCAGGAGAACAAAGGCTCCAATGCTCAAAGGGAAAATAAGATAACCATAAGTGAAAAAGTAAAAGAAGAAAGCGTTAGCCAGGCAAACTAGTACATATGTACCTCTATCCCCCTTATTCTAACCATTTATATAAGCATATCCTCTCCTCATCCATATCACTAACACCACTCATCCCTCACTTAGACACTGATATATACTTTTCCTATCCTTCTCTCACGCATTCATCTTCGTTAGTCTCCCGATTCCGATCGCTTGCCAGCCTTTTTTGGTTTCGTTTGGATTCTTTGTGTCTTTATTTTAGAATTAAAGAACAAAATTCTGATCCTTTGAATTCAAATGATTTTCACAATTAGATTTTCCTCGACTTTCATATTTATGTTTTAATAATTTATTCACCGGGTATTGTTTTAAAGCAGTTTTACATTTACTTTTTCTTAGTCACTTATATTTATTGATCGCTTTGTAATTTAAGTGATATCTAACTGTTACTCTGCTCTTACAATTTTGTCATGGTAATACATTCAACTTTCTTGCATTCCTAGTTGTTAAGGACCGAAACGTTGGGAAATGATA